>CM048916.1:41650417-42340417 GCA_026686955.1 Epinephelus cyanopodus
CTTCGCAGAGAAGGTACCAGGGTTTCCGCCAGTGTATTGCCCGTTGAGCCCCCCCCCAAATTGTATTTTTAAGATGATTTTTAAAGTTGTAGAGTTGCCGAAAGAAAAACACCCCGTTACTGTTACAAAGACTGATGATGGAAACGACACTGACTGCACATTAGTGATGTGACAATACTGGACTTTCTAACTTCAATACCTTGGAAAATATCAATATGTGATACTGTTTTCAGTACCATGAGGAAAAATGGACAGTTAAAAATGTTTATTTTAAAACCAATATAACAAGGCATGACATGACAATGATAACTTTTCTTTTCTTGGTTAGTAGCAGACAACAGCAGAGTGACTGTAGTACACATTAATAATAAGAGAGAATAGTTGTTGACAATACTGTTGACATATCTCCTGCGCACACACACAGTTACACACAAACAGGGGTGTGGGGAGAAGGGGAGCCCCGCCCTTTTTTAGAATGCAATATTTGACCCTTTTTTAAATTGTTCTCAGTGGTGATCCAAAATGAAAATCTGCCACATGTTTTTTTTTTTTGCTTGTAATGTGATAGACAATATTCATTTATGATAACATTTTTGTTTTTTAACAAAAATAACCTCACACAATACATTGAAACATAAAATTACCTCAAACAGGCTAAAATAACTACTTTTTAGTAGAAACTTTAAATTAGAAATTTTATTTAATCATGACAAATTCAAGATTTTTTTTAAAACATTTGTTGGACAAGTCAGTCAACAAAATGTGGAACACATGGCCATACAATGGGAGGTTCAATATGGAGCGGAGAGAACAAAAAATAATTTGCCAATCTATTAACAATCTGTTAACAGTAAATCTAATTTTTGACATTTCTCCTCACTACACCACCAACTTTGATTTTAATGCTAGCTGAATACAACACAATTGTCACACACATGCACACATGCATAAGGAGGAGGAGGAGACAGTGACAACATTCTGAGTTTTACAAGCAGCTATATTTCTAAAATACGCAGAAAATCAGCAGGCGCACATCATGTACAAGCCCCATCCAAAAGCTCATGCTATATATATATGTGTGTGTGTGTGTGTACATATATATATATATATGTATGTATATGTATTAACACATATCTTCATTGATTTTTGAACTTGGTACTTCATTCGTTCAGAATAATTTGTTACATCTTTCAAGTCTTTAAACAACTTCCCTCCCTCCCCCAAACCCTGAACTCAGAGCCATCAGTATAAGAAAATAATAACAATAATGTGTTGTTATTTTGGCGGCAAATAAAGAAAATAACTTAGATATGTACATATGTCCCTGTGGCTACAATATGTACAGCACGCCTACATGTCATCAAATAGATATATAAATACTTGACTGACAAACAAAAACACAAAAAGATACTTACGTATACATAAAAATAAGAAAAATAAAATATTATGTATGTAAAATAAAATAAAAAGAAACGAGAAACAAACTGAAAAATAATACCTAAATAAAATTTAAATGAAATAAAATAAAATAGAAACAAATTAAATTAAAAGGGTGCAGTCTTAATTGGTAGATGTTAGGTTTAAGGAGTTAGGATATCAGGTCTTGATTCCAAAAATATGATAAATGAATCCCATATTTTATGAAAAATATGACTATTTTGTTGATTGTATATGTAAGTCTTTCAATTGATAAGCAATAAGAAAGTTCATTAATCCACATGTTCAAAGACGGACAATTAACACTTTTCCAATGTCTGGCAATAAGACGTTTCACATGTATTAAACAGAGGTTAAGCAGATTACTCTCATGTGTTCTCAGGACCAGTGTTTCTGGTAACAGTCGGAGGATGCAGATCTCTGGGCATACAGGGATTTTTTTCTGGATTATGATGGAGATTGTATTAGTTATATTTATCCAGAATTCTTGTAAATATTTGCATTTCCATATACAGTGGTATAGGGTTCCCTTCTCTGTTCTGCATTTTATACAACTATCAGGGATATTGGGATTAAATTTACTGAGTTTTTCAGGAGTTATGTATGTTCTCATAAGTCAATTATATTGGATCAATTTCAATCTGCTATTAATAGGTAGTGTTTGTGCTTGATAGCAAGCCTTTTCCCAATCATATTCAGTGATTTCTCTTTGAAGATCCTCTATCCATGCCATTCTTTTGTAATTCGAAGATTCCAAAGATGTCTCTACCAGATTCTTATATAATACTGAGATCTTACTTTTAGCATATGGGTCAGATGTTGCCAAGTTTTCAATAGTACTTAGGGGAGGACATTGATATGATTGCATCCTTGAGTGGATGAAACTCATGCCAGGTTATAATTGTGGTTTTAGTGAATGGGTTAGCTGTATTCTACTGGTTTTTGAGAGTCAGAGTATAGATATATATCTAAAGTTAGTCCTCCGGCACATTTTTCCTCTACCCGGACCCATGGTAAATTGGGAGGGTTAGAAAACCAAAAAAAGGCCGACCTAAGCTGAGCTGCCCTAAAATACCATAAAAGGTTGGATAGCTGGAGCCCCCCTCTTTCATATGGAAGATATAGCAATGTTAAGCGAAGTCTTGATTGCCCTTTGTTCCAAATAAATTTTGTGATTTCATTGGAATAAATATAAACATTTGGGGAGAATGTTCATTTTAATAATGTTGATTCTGCCAATTATTCTAAGGGGGAGGGTCATCCATCTATTGTTTACCTGAGCGACAATGGGGTCATAATTACATGGGATCATGTTTTTAATTTGAGGTGTAATAATAATTCCTAAATTTTTGATCCCATCTCTACATACTCTGAACCTGTGCTGTAAAATGTTGGGTTAATCCTTTCTTGTTCATTAAGAAAAAGTATAGATGATTTTGACTGATTGACCTTATAGCCTGAGAATGTTCCGAATTGATCGATCAGATGAAGCAAGGTAGGTATTGAGTTTTTTAGGTCTGAAAGATATAATAATATGTCATCTGCAAATAAAGAAATCTGGTGTTCTATTTCTGAAATCTGAATTCCCTTTATGCCTGAGTGATCTCTGACTGCTATTGCTAGGGGTTCAAGAGCTATCACAAACAGTAAAGGGGACAGGAGGCAACCCTGACAAGTGCCTTTCGACAGACCAAAGGATTTTGAGGTTAAATTGTTTATAATAACTTTGGCTGATGGTTCATGATAGAGTATTTAAATCCATTGACAAAATTTAGGACCGCATCCAAATCGGCAGAGTACATCAAATAAATAAGGCCATTCGACTCTTTCGAATGCCTTCTCGGCATCTAGCGACAGAATACAGGTGTCTTTAGCATCTTTCTTTTCGTGGATAATATTTAGTACTTGTCTTATGTTATAAAACGCCTGTCTGTTCTTCACAAATCCATTTTGGTCATTATGAATAATCGATGGGAGGTGGGCTTTTAATCTTAATGCTTGTATCTTTGCTAAAATTTTAGCATCCGTATTAATTAAGGAAACCGGTCTGTATGATTCACATTTAGTATGTGGTTTGCCTGGTTTAGGTATAAGTGTAATCAGTGCCTTTCTAAGTGTGATGGGGGGAGAATGCCAGTTTTCAGGGATTCCTCATACATATTCATAAGGGGATGTAGTACTTTTTCTTTGAAGGCTTTAAATATGTCAATGGGGAGACCATCCGGTCCAGCTGTTTTACCGCTCTTCATTGCAGTTATGGCTTTCAAAAGCTCTTCTATAGAAAATGGGGAGTCTAGGTGCTGTTTAGCTTCATCATCTGAGAGATTAGGGATTTGGAGACCGTCTAGAAATGCCGTTTGATGACTATTAATCCCGGAAGATTCTGCTTTATATAATGAGTGATAGAATTTGGCAAAAGCTTCACGGATTTCTGATGATAGAGTTCCTGAGATTGTTAAAATATTATTGATGGCCTTACTGGATTGTAGTTTCTTGATTTGCCAAGCCAACAGCTAATGTTATATTTAAAAAATAATAATAACAAAAAACAAACAAATCCAACAAACAAAAAAATAGAAACTGCACATACTGGGACCTTGCAGAAGAGCTCTGGCTCAAGCTCCCGTCACTCCCTCCCATCTCATGTTCTCATTCAAACAGATCCAAGCAACCAGCCAGCAGCTCAGCAGAAAAAATAATAATGTCCAGTTCCCCTAAATTACAGAACATGGAGGACATAAGATTTCCCCCTCCAAAAAACAGTGTATGCTATGTCTTCAGACACAATCTATATTAAGTTAGCTAACATTACATTAGGAATATTCATCGTGAGATCGTAGTGGAAAATCAGTATCACTTTGTAAGTTAGCTTGAAAATAGCAATGTTGAATTGCTGTTATTTCAAATGAGTGCAGTTCGTCTATTGCTGTGCTTCTCCACTCAACATATTCATCAAAGTGTATTAGTTAATTAGTGTATTAGTTATTTGGGAATCATTTAAATTGTATCTGTGACTCAGCAGGAACAGAGCAGAGAGCAGGACTTCATGCCTATGAGATGAGTTAAAAATTTCATTGATTTTGCTGAAGGGGACATATCAGAATTATGAAAAAAATATGGTTGTGTTTTGTTGCACTTGGGGTAGGGGTATCTGAAAAACTTCCCTTCATCCCTAATGGGACATAAGGCTTCCATGAGATCTGTCCATCACATTTTGTCCTCAGCAACATGCTGCGACTGTCCCCATGACAGGTGTGTTGTGTCCAGTAGACATACCAGCTAACAGGGTCTATAGCATCATATTCCAATTGTATAGGAGACCAAATCCTACTTTTTACACATAAAAACATGTATCCTAATTGAACTTGGCTGCATTGTTAACACCAAAATAACAACAACAAAGTGTTTAAATAATTAAAAGATACTGAATATTATAATCTATGGTTTTATGTTGTATACATTAGCTTTAAAAAATAAGACTATTTGGCAAAATGAAAAAACATGCACAAACAAATTACATTTTTAAAATAAAAATATTTTTGGAATTATGTTTAAAAAGGCAGATGGTCAGTTTACACCCAGATGGCTCGAATTACTAGGGGTGGGAGAAAGAATCGATACAGCATAATATTGCGATATTTTTGTGTGGTAGTATTGTATCGCCACACAGTGCTAACTATTGCATTTTTATTATATGAATTATTATTATGACAAATACAGATTATAATAATATTATAATCTATAGCTTTTTCAGTCCACTAGATACATTTTGCTGCTACAAAAGAAAGAAAGAAAGAAGGAAAGAAAGAAAGAAAAATGGCTGAATTGAATTGAACAGACTGAAAACTGAGTCAGATTAATTTACCCCCTCAGTAATAGTAGCCACCCTGAAATAAGGATAGGTGTTTTCATAGTACTTCTGTTTTATTTTTACTTGCTTGGTGGACAACATGAGTAAAAACGGCCACTTTAACCCCCTCTCACCAATGTACGGTGACACCTGAGATGATATGTTGAATTTCCAACCATATGCTATTACATCAAAATGTACATGAATAGGCTATAAGTAGACCCACAGTTACTTATGGTGTTTTTTATGTTGCTGGAATGTAAATATTCCGGTTACTTAGCTATTAAAACAATTTCACGATACCTGTTTTTTTTAAATAACTTCACATGAAAGGGGTTGATAAATGTTCATGTCAGTTCAAGGATTTATTTTAGTGTAAACAATTTCTCATGAAAAGACCCAAATCAATAAGAATCGATCACGCTATCAAGTATTGTGTGTTTCCAAAACCTAATTCCCCTGTGCCATGGGGCTCCATTGTTGTCCAAAAATGGTTACTAAGGCCAAGAATCTACAGTCATGGTAGCAACTCTGTGAGCCTGCAGTGTTGCTTTAAGCTAAATGCTAACATCATTATGCTTACCACAACCATGATTCTAATATGCTCACAATGACAGCTGCAAAATAGCTGAATTCGCTCTAGCAGTGACACTGGTAAAATGTCTGTGGCAGCGAAAGCAGCTCAAGTCGCTCATGAAGTCACATTATGAATTTTTGATTATGCTTCTCAATTTAAAGGAGCCGCAAAGCAGGTTACTGGCTGAGCACAGAAATGTGACTTTGTGCATTTGCCTGAGTACAGAAACATTCATGTCTGGACAATGAAAACAGAATAAAAAATCTAAGTAGGTCTGACATTAAACATTAAACACACAGCCTGTGTTGCGTTCAGGTGTTGTCATGTAAATAACAAATTCCAGCACTTGAATAAGCCATAGCACAACACAGCAGCATGTCAGGTGGGTCAAACCTGAACCGAATGTGAGCAAAATTTTTTGATTTGTTATCCCCCCCCAACAAAACCGTAAACCTAGGGGAAACACTGTCAATGGTTTGGGTTCGCGTGTCAACAGTGCGATTAGTTAAACTGGTGGTAAGGAGAGCAAATGAATTGCATTCCCGCTGATAACAAGTGTTCCAGAACACAAAGAAATTGTATAAGTACATGCGCTTGTCCACACTTTGAGTATCGATTAAACATGGAAGAGGACACTTGTAATTTGTGCTGCTCTGTGGTACCTGCGCCGCCATTGGGTCTGGGTTCATGATATTAAGATTAAAGATTAAAGTTCCACTGATTGTCACACACCTGAGTGTGTGAAATTTGTTTTCCGTATTTGACCCTGAGGGAGCGGTGAGCAGCAGCGGTGCCGCGCTCGGGAAGCGTGTGGTGATGTAACCCCCCAATTCCAACCCCTGATGCCGAGTACCAAGCAAGGAGGCAGTGGGTCCCATTTTTATAGTCTTTGGTATGACGCAGCCTACGATCGAACCCAGTCTTGGGGCAGACACTCTACACGGGGAATATCATTGGCTGATGTGGATGGGGAGAGGTTCCAGTGCTTCTTCAGGCTGAACGTATATCATTTTTAAGAGTGTCCTGGACAAAAGGGCAACATAAGTTACAGACAGACAACATAGAACAAAAATACGAAATAAAAATATACAGCTCTAAAACAAGTAATATATAATATAAAATGACATTACTGCAAAGAAAAGCCTAAAAGTATGTTACTATATGCTATAAGTGAACCATAAGCATACCTAACCCCCCAAAACAAACAAAAAACACAGGGGCAACTACATATGATTGCAAAGACCAGCTAAAATAAACGGTGACATTGGCATATAGATGTTTGTGAACAAAAATCCTGAATGTAAATTCACTATTGAAGCTCCCTATTTTTTACCTGATAATGCTACATTGGGAACAACAAATCCATGTTGAAATCAGCGGGAGAGCTAGTTAGAACCAGCTGTTAGCAGAATAAAAGGTTGCACCGAGTTACATCGGGATGCATTCCTCTTTTCAGGAAAAATGAGAGAAGTGAGATGAATCGAAAAAAGTTTATGATGATGCGTTCAAATGTAATCTTGTAAAATGCAGTTTTTGGTGAGAAAGATGAATAATTACAGTTATTTGGAGGAGAAATGTGTTGCACGTTTTTACAGCAATATAAAATAGATATCAGTTATTATTATAAATATAATAATATGTAATCCTGATAAATTATATGTAGTAAATAGGCTTCTGAAGCAGCTAAAAAAGATGTTTTGTGTGACTGAATTTCTGCTCATTAAATGATAGTGTAATAAAGTGTTGAATGACTTTGAAACCATAATGAAGATTTCTTTATTTCCCTGACACAAAAGGGGGAATAAATTACAAAAATAACAACAATAAAAAAGCATCAGCATTGCCCAGCAATTGCCCAGTTAGTTTCTTTTCTTTCTCTGCGTGCTAACTGAATGCGATGTGAGTGTCCATTTGATTTCATTGTTCTCTATTGGAATGTTCTTACTGGCAGAGAGCAATGCAGCTCTGCCGTTTTGAGCTGGACTGGTGTCTGACTGAGGTGGCACGGTGGTTAGCATTGTTGCTTCACAGCCAGAGGGTTCTTGGTCTGAACCCAGGGTGGGGGAACCCTTCTGTGTGGAGTTTGCTTGTTCTCCCTGTGTCAGTGTGGGTTCTCTCCACGTACTCCGGCTTCCTCCCACAATCCAAAGACATCCAGGTTCATTGGTGAATTTTCAGTAGGTGTGAATGTGAGCGTGAATGGTTGTCTGTCACTATGTGTTATCCCTGCGATAGTCTGGTGACCTGTCCAAGCTGTACCCCACCAATGTCAGCTAGGCTCCAGCCTCCCTGTGACCCCCAACAGGATAAGCGGTTACAGAAAGTGAAGAATGACTGAATGTTGTCTGCCATCCTGTATCTATTTATTCCTGTCCCTCGCTTTGAAAGCTTCTTTCACAACAAAAACTTAAATAAGGTGGCTGTTGGCTGGAGGGAGATCCCCAGGGAGCTATTTCTGGTCCTTTACCAGTTGAGTGCAGAGATGATACCTGGCCTCCATGCTTTGTTTACATGACGTAACGGATGTGCATATTTACCAGAGTCAGTGGGGACAGAGAGCGAAGCTCACTTGCTGTTAGGACAAGGTATAGAATTTATACGAGGCATGCATATCCTATGAATAGATAAAAAAAAAGGGTATCCAGGAAGCCAGGAAGCTGTGGTGTGTTTTTGGCATGGAAATATAAGACCCAGACAAATGAGCTCAGTAAAATCATTTTGAAGTATTCCAAAAGTAATCCAAAGTAATACTTTACTTAGTGTGAGTAATCTAATGGAATACATTACAAATGACATGTTAGGACATGTATTCAGTAATCATAAATTAGAAGATCAATATCAGACTTATGTCTGTGTGGTTAAAGAATGTGCTTGGAGTTTTTAAGCCTATTTATAGCACTCACAAGCCATCTGTACAAAGAGAGTCATGGGTTGCTGCAATCATTCCTCCTGTCCAAAACCCTTTAAGTGATCCTTTACTTTCACTGTAAGATATTATTCTGTATAAAAATGCATTCTTAGATTTAGCTAAAGCTAATATGAAGCTTCAGCTCTCAGTTAAGCATTTTAAGTTGGTATCTTTATCCTGATAGTGGTATGTAGGTTAGTCTGTCCTTTGGCTGACTTTAGAATGCATTTTACACAGAATCAGGACAGATGTCTCTCTTTTTAAAAAAAAAACGTGTAGTCCCAGCGCGAGGCGATCTCCTAACACCCAGTTTGCACAGGAGAAATAACTACAGTTACCAATAGCTCTCTCAGCTTTGGCATGTAGGTATTATATTAAAACAGAGTTGGAAACTCCAAATATAAGAAGAAAGCTACATTGCAATGTTGAGATATAGTCATAGCGCCCAGTACTGGCAACATGAAATGACATCTTTGATCTACTCCTCCAGATCCAGACCAGATCATCTTAAAATGTGGTCAGAAAAGCCAAAAGACCATGATGATTTTTCATTGTGAGGATTGTGAATTTTCATGGAACTGCATTGCCACAGGGGTGTGGTCAATTTTGATGAGCACGAAAGGCAGAGGTTGCAAGCTTGTTTTAATTTAATGTCTAAGTATTACATTTGTGAGGCAAGCGCATATTGTGAATATTTTCTTCACCATCACCCAAGACTAATGTTAACAAAGCAGAGCAACAATCAGCAGTAACGCTAACAAACGACCAACACGCTGCTGCATTAAACAACTTAAATCAACTCTGGTGAAGAAAATAACTCTATGCTCAGTCTGGTTTACCTCAAAAACACCTGTGCCCGGTCCGCTCAGCGTCTTGGCTTGTTTTTGCTAAGGCGCAGCAGGCTGCTCTCTGCTGCCGCCCATTTACTGTTCAATAGTACATATAATTTCATACCATTTCCTGTGAAATATTCCAGTATGCAAACACTGGACACTATGCTGGCATAAATATCTCAAAAGATAAGTGTGTGCAACCGCAGACTGACACAGTCTGACTGGTTTAAAAGCTTGGGTGTGGAAGCATTTTGGCCATAATGTTGAAGGGAAAAGGGACCTGGACAAGAGCCAGATAGTATGCAAGTAAATTCATTTGTTAATTTAGTTATGTATCATTCAAATACACTATGTTATGATTTAAAAGTATCAAGTAGTATCAAGAGAAATAAATCCTGTATAGAAACAATTTGATGCATCGAAAATTATTTTATCATAGAGTTGTTGCCCTTTGAATTGTAATCTCATGAAATTGTGGGGGCTTAATAGGGCTTTGTTCTTTAAATTGTTAAGCATTAATAGTTTTTCAGTTTTAAGTTTAAATTTGCCTTTCAGGGATCCTATCGTATTTCTCTTAGTTTTTTATCTCATTGTTGACAATTTGCTATTTGCACAAGAGACTCATTATGTGTGTGTCAAACATACTGAATTTGTATTAGAAGGGGCCAGTGAGCTACTATAGGCATAGCCATTCACAGACATTGCATTTTTCCAAGTTTATGTTCTGCTTGTTCAACAGGTGTTTGATAAATTGCTTGTCCTGTCTCCCTGACTGGGGGATTTTGTTGCAATTAGAGATACAGCCACTTCCCCTCCCAGTGGAGGGCGATTTGGCTGCCAGTGGGCTACCAGCCAGTTCCCAGCCAAATTCCAGCCGCTGAGAGTCCCTTGCCCCCCTCCTGTTTCCTGGCAGGGTGTGTCGAGATTCCACTGTAAACACGCCCATTCATTCAAATGCAGGGTGTCAGCATGAGATGGTTCTTCACAAACACACATAAACTGAAGTGTGAAGTAAACTGAAGACGTGTTTATCTGTTTAGGCCATGGTTTGCACCTTGCTGAAAATTCAATGATGTTTGCCATCCTACAGTATTCAGTAGTTATTATTCATGTATTTTTAACAGCATAAATCTTGATTTTCTGTGGTACACTTACTCCAGTAGGCTATCAGTACATGAGTACAGTTTTGATGTACTTGCACATTATGTAGTAGTATTTCCATTTCATGCCAGTTTATGCTTTTATTCCTCTGCATCTCAGAGGCAAACATCTAACCTTTGACTTCACTACATTTATATCACAGCTGTAGTAACTCACCTAGCTTACTTAAGTATCAGTCATCTAAACAGGGTATAACACCATCTTCACCTTTACCAACTGAACATTAATGTGATGTACACATGAATGCATGAATAATTATAATTCAGTAATATAATGTATATTAAGGATTTACCAATTTATCAGCTGAAAATCGGTGTGGGCTTATATTCACCTTGTTGACAGCTATCAACATTGAGTTACATTGTGATGCGTTAAAGCTCTATTCAGTTAAAATGAGTACTGGATGAAGGTAAATTGTAATGTTCTCATGATATGTTAAAATGCAATCTTGTAAAATGTAGTTTTGGTGAGAAACTTGAAATGTACCCTTGTTTGAAGGAGAAATTTGTTAATGCTTTCACAACAATAAAAATAGATATTAGAGAGGGGGTTATCATATATAGTAAAAAGGCCTTTAAAGCAGTTATTTTTGTTGTGTTTTTGTGTTTTTCATGTTAAAGGTTAGGGAGAGAAATGAAGTTCATGACATCAGATGGACAGATGGACAGATGACCTATAATTTGTGACCAAGATTATTCATATTGACCTTGTAGTTGCAGAGAAACATTCTTTATATAATGGGCATTTAATTTTCAAGCAGAGACCTGAGAAAGAGGCCCAGTGAAGAGGAGGACTCTCTAGCATCCAGCAGCAAAAGTGCACTGCAGTCATTGAGCCATGGCTGGCCCATTGCGGACGACATGCTTGACTAAGTCAAGCCACAAAGTGGCTTGTCTTTTTAAAGTAGTAGTAACTACTTAGTAGTAGATTAACATTAATTGTCCAAATTGATTCAAAATATACAATGCACGTCCTAATGTCCTTGGTTACATGTAATACGCCAAGTGAAGTACTGTACATTGGATGAGTGGTTCTCAAAGGACAGACAGACAGACAGATAGACAGACAGGCTAACAGTTCTTGATATTCTTTCAATGGAAAAACATAGATCTCAAAGTGCCGCAGGGATGCCGTATTTCTTCTTCTGACTGACTAGGAACAGGGCTGCAGCCACCCTTGTTTTTTCAATTTGTTTTGGTTTGTTTTTTAGCGTTTACTTCGCAAGCACAAAATAAGTTTCACACTGTCCGTTTAAAGTGCATGGAAAAAGAAAACACTTCAACTGGATAAGCTTGTGGGCGGAGAGGGCAACTCACACTGTAACCTCTACAGAGGACTCAGAGCAAGCTGAATATCTGAGCTGTGACTCTGCACTTTAACCTGAAGTGGATTATAATATGACAGCTACTCTCTCAGTCAGAGGCGTGGACTGTGTGGATGCTCTATCAAGGACATGGGAAGGTGGGTGCCGAGGGTGCTGCAGCCCACCCGAGTGACAAGGAGTGGAACAACACAGTTTGTAAATAGTTGGCGAATTTATCGTTACTTATGGGCTATCTGAACTAGGGCTGGGCGATAAAACGATAGCGATATCTATCGCGATAGAAACGTGATCGACATCAATAAAAAATACGTACGATAAAAGGTCTAATAAAACAGGAAGAAAATCCCGGTCCTGAACCGCAAGGCATTCTAGGGGATGCAGTTCCAGCGAGGGCTTCAGCCTCTCCCGGCACTCCCAAATGAGTGCGACTGAGCGTGAGGAAATTACCGATAAACGAGGAAAGGTCAGTTCGCCAGTTTGGCAGTACTTCCTTTTTTATAATTAACCAGTATATTTATTTATTTGACTGTTTTTCATGGTTATGTTGACCTCCTTTCCCCTGTGTTTGTTTGTTCATTACTGAGGAAAGGTTACATTTAAAACTAAAGTGTTTAAATGTAACAGTTTTTTCTCCTGGTCCTTATTTCAAATAGGTTTTAAAAATCTAATAATTATCGATATCAACTGATATGAAACACTTATATCGTGATACATTTTTCAGCCATATCGCCCACCCCTAAAATAATTTTTCTACAGTCCCCAACGCTATAAAAAGATTGACAGCCAGCCAGGAAAGAAGTAGGATCCCACATGATGTCCTGACTAAGTTAATGGCCGATTATTAATAGTGGCCTTGTTTCTGATGACAGAAGCTCAGCGAGCATGTTAAGACTTGTCAATCACAGAAGCTAATAATTATGCCTCACTGCAAGCAGCCATACTCGCCTTGTATGGCCTCAGCATCCCTACTCTGTGCCAAAGATCTTGTGTGTGGAAATATGACCTCATTCTGCCAGCTCCACCACAAGTGATGCAGCTGAGCTGAGGTAGAATTTTTTAAATTGATATTGATTTTTTTTTCTCTGCAGTGCATGTTGATAATGATTGAAAAAAAGACTGAATTGTAAATGGAGTCCTCCTGTGAACACATGCCGATATGCTCTCACTGATCAGAATGTGACAATGTCCACTACAAATGTCTCAATCAGTGTTTCCTAAATTTAAATTAAAAGCAACAAAATCAGAAATAATGATTATAAAAAAGGTTAGACAAATAAATAAACGTCTCTTAGATAGTGCTTTCACTGACTGATTCATCATGGCTGACTGATCTTAAGGCAGCTCCACACTGTCTCCAGATGCTGCTACTGGGACACAGTGGGACTGTGGATGCAGTCAAGCAGTATCTTTAGGCACCAAGTGCAGAGTAAACCCTGGAGGCCTGTGATCGTATACCTCAACATGACAGAGCCAAAGGAGCAATGGCTTTTGTAGGGCTAATTTTTTGAATATGTGAGTGTTCTGATTATCCACAATCTACTATAATCAAACTAGTATTAAACCTACATGTGAGGTGAATTAAGTAGGAGAAGTCATGAAAAACAAGGAGAGCAGAAAAAATATAGTAGAAAGGATTGATTTCTGGGATCAAGCTAAGGGACCTATAGAAGCTGAAAGCTGTGACAGATCAAGACAGTTTGACAAGTTGTGACACCTGCATTAAAGATCAGTCAAAGATAATTAGGATTTATTCAGACGCCCATTTATTTTCATCCAAATCTCTGCTGGGCCATGCTCTTTCTTGGCAACACTGTCGATTGGTCAGTAGTCTATTGCAGAAACATTTTGAGGACATGCTTCAATAGCTTGATTAAAAATATCCACCAAGTTTGGTGATGTTTGAATAAACTGTCATTATGTTATGGCCACATTTTGCACCAGGTCAATGCACTTGTTTGGATCTGATGGTGCCCTCTGTAAAGCAATTTCACAGTAATTTTACACACATGCTATGGGCCATATCCTGTGACTTGTGTAATGATTGGACAACAATTTCTGATTTACAGCCCGATTTGGTTTATTCAACACTCGTATTTTGTATTTTGTATTAGAACCCCTAGTGGTTGATTTAAATGATACTTTCATGGTATGTGGACATAATGATTGGCCCAACTGTTGTGGAGTTCGGTCTTTTATGTGCTGAGCCACATCCATTTTAAAGTTCATTGATCAATATCTTCAAAACGCAATCAACAGGCTTTATGTAACTTGATAAGCTTGGTCCAATAATGTGCCGCTCACAACTTTGTAGCAATCAGTCCTATGGTTTAGGAGATGTCAAAAATGTATTTTAATTTTTTTTATTTATTCTTTTTAAATATAGTTAGGCAGGCTTCAGTGGTTTCAAGTCAGTCTTACAATGAGGGGCATGGTCTTTCCAAAATTGCACCTTTGGCCCTTAGCGCCTTCATCAGGCAGATCGGAATAATATTTCTTGAGCAGCATTTGGTCACACATTCCAGTCTTTGGTGAATTTAATGACTGTAATTTACTCGGGGTGGAGGATCCAACTCCACGATATCATCACAATAATAAAGTCATAATACAATATTGTTGTGGTTTTAAATATGTTGCGATATGTTGAGTATTGGAATGAAATGTATTGTGATATATTTTACTATTTATTACCTTTTCTCACGTGTAAATTATGTCCTCAAAGGAAAACTGCCAACATCTGTTTTATCTAATAAAAACAGATATAATAATTTTGAGTCTGTTCATCTAACTTCAGCCCTTTTCTAACTTCAGACAATTGATCATATTATTTGAGTAGGCTACCTAAAGTTTAATTTATATTTGTCATTAATCATTTACATGATAAAAAATTGACACTCAGCACTGTGTGGTGATATGATATTGCCACATGAAAATACTATAATACTATGCTGTATCAATTTTTTCCTTCCACCCCTATAATTTACCATCTCATGGGAATCTGTGAAAACATTTTTGAAGAAAAATAATAAGACAAATGAAACAGGACAAAAGCATTAGGGTTTTTATAATTAAGGATAAGGCTGTCCCTCAATGGCTAACTACTGTACCAAATGAGCAAATAAGCCCCTATATAGGGACCTTAAAGTTGCCTACACTTGTACTTCTCATTCTCAAACAGAAATTTAGTGAGTCAATAAGTTAACACAATAAAGTTTTAATCAGTGCAGTCCATTAATTCATCATTGAGGGCATAGCCCATGTAACATTTTGAATATATTTGTTCAGCTTTAATCTGATGGGGAAAAAGTCAGGGGGCCAGCAAGAGAAGATGAAAAATATAGTTGAAGATTTAAAAATATATTTATATCAAAGACAAAGGCTTGATTACAAGCTCACAATCTGATCTAGTAACAGTGTGTTTGGTGATTTACAGTAAAGGTGTGGAGGTTAAAATACTATAGATTTTAAATTTTAGGAATCTATTTGGATCTCAGTGGTTTTATTGTGCCTCCATGTTGGCGATAGCTGAGGCTGGAGGCCTTATGTTTTTGGGTTGTCTGTCTGGCCTTATGTACGTTCGTATGTGTGACCTATTCTGATGAACATGGCATCTCAAGATCATGTTGAGGGAATGTCTTTAAATTTGGCACAAATGTCCATTTGGACTCAAGGATGAACTGAAATTTGGTAGTCACAGGTTAAAGATCAAGGTCCTTGTGACCTAATCTGTCTCATACTTGTGAACATGATATCTCAAGAAAGCCTGAGGGAATTTTACTCAAATTTGGCACAAATATCCACTTGGACTTAAGGATAATCTGAATTTGGTGGTCAAAGGTCACTGTGACCTTACATTCATCTCATTTCGTGAATGTGATATGTCAAGAAGGTTGTAGGGAATTTTCTCAAACTCGAATTCTCGTATTTTCCACACTTTGGCTCAAGAATGAACCATTTAGAATTTGGTAGTTGATGGACAGTATAATAGGAATTGCCCAAAAGGAAATTTGCTGCTTACAATAGTGTTTTCTTTGTCTTGTCAGAAATAAATCAGCTTCTTATGTTGAGATCACTAAATTCTGATCCGTTTCTCTTAACCCCAAACAAGGAGTTGAGACTTGCATTTGATCACTGATTAGAGACATATTTCTAATAGTGTGTAGGCTCATTTAAAAGCCAGTCATCTTTTCTTTTGGATCTTATTGTTATATCAATAACAATTGTCCGAATTTTTCAGACAACTAAAGATGACTGCAGTGAGAAAGGAAAGAGAGCATTTTAAGATCTTAAATTAGGATTTGGCTGAGACAAGAGGAAGACTATTTCTAAACAGCTGAATTAAAGAAGTATGAGAAAATGGTCAAAATCTGATATTGATTTTATACTGAGCTCAGAAATAGGCTGGACAAAGAAGAGATCTTATTTTGAAATTTCTTTTCCTCTGGGTATGTTCCAACCATTCACATCATGACTGAAAGAGATGCTTATTCATTCATGCCAGTTTTTACTATTTAAACTAAGATTACACATTATGTGCAATAAACATTTTAGTTGAAGTGCTCGAACAAACTGACAGCTGTCTTGAGTAGACTCACAGTGTAACCTGAAAAAACAAAACAAAAAAACCCCTTTCATCTGCAAAAGTAAGGATATGCAGATGTTTTATTCAGAGCTGGGGGTAAGTCAATCTTGGAACCCATCGGCTATCCTCTGATGACGATAAAGCTTACATATGCAGATATCTATTTACAGAGATTTTGGGTGACTCGATGCTGCGTGATATTTGAATGTGAGGGCAACATATGTTATCAAAGAAATGACTGACAGCAGATAAAAGCGTTAACTTTAGATAGTCTTGAGTGACAAACTAATATGCAACCAGGATTTTGATTCAAACATACAGTAAACCTCCCCTAATTAATGCACTTTGATATGTCCTTTGATACAGACTGAACCAATGAGGAAATTAAACAGTGAGTCTGGCTCTGTTAGAGGGAGAAGACAGAGACAAACTCAGAGATTGCTGAAGTGACCATGGTACTGATCTCGAAAAAGGAATGAAGTTAAAGATGAAACATTTCTTCTTTCTTCTTCTTTTTTCTTATTTAAATCTTTTACAGTTTTAAAATAACAAAATAAGAAAAAGGGCCTGAAGCAAAAGTTTGGGCACTCTGCACGGTCAGTACTTAGCAGGAGCCTGTTTGGCAAGTATCACAGCTATTAACACTTTTTGTAACCAGCTAAGAGTCTTTAAGTTCTTGTTTGGATTTTCACCCATTCACCCATTGCTGTCTTGCATGCACTGCTTTTTTGAGGTCCATCCACAGATTTTCATTGATGTTTTGGTTAGGGGACTGTGAGGGCCGTGGCAAAACCTTCAGCTTGCACCTCTGGAGGTAGTCCGTTGTGGATTTTGAGGTGTATTTAGGATCATTGTCCTGTTGTAGAAGCCATCTGTTTTTTTACAGATGGTGTGATGTTTGATTCCAGAATTTGCTGGAATATAACTAAATGCATTCTTCCCTCTACCTGTGAAATGTTCCCCATGCCACTGGTTGCAACACAAGCCCAAAGCATGATGGATCCACTCCTGTGTTAAACAGTTGGACAGGTGTTCTTTTTACGAAAGTCTGCACTTTTTACTCCAAACATACTTTTCCTGATTGCTTTCAAGGTCTATTTTGACTTCATCAGTCCATAGGACTGATTCCAAAAAGGCTTGTTCAGATTTTCCTTTGCAAACCTCAGATGCTAAATTTTGTGGTGAGGACACAGGAAAGATTTTCTTCTGATGACTTCTACAACCCAGTTGGCCTCCACCTTGTCAGACATTGATATTAGGTTGAATTTAGGTTGTGACATTGGGTGACCAAAATTTTATGTCAGAACGTCTAATGCCAATTTTAATTTGATGTGGAATACTGACAACAGGCAATGTTGATATTTTGTGGGTTTTAGGTTGTGTTGTTAAGTAGCCAAAGTCCGTCTTCCAAACATATGCCAACATCATCTTGGCAGAGAATAACGCTTCTAGTCTAAAGGTATGGAGAACAAAACCCAATATTTGCAAAACATCATGTTAACGTCCACACAACTTAGAATTCTAACATGGGAATTTAAAATATTGTCAAACTGATTCTTATTCCAAATTGTAATGTCTGTCTGACACAGGAGTCCATCTTTCTGTCGTCAAACTGACATTTTGATTTTGGATTTTTGTTCAGACTGGCAGAAAGTACGTCCCAAAATGGTATGTATGTAAAATGCAAGTCTAGAATTAAGATCCACAAACACCTTTCTGATTTACAAATAAAATCTGGATCCACAATTGCTTGTTCTTAAGTTGTTAATGTTGGTAAGAAGCGTTGAACAGGACTGATGAAAAAATCTGACATACTGGACACTATAGGAGTTAACTCTTGGCTCAGCGATGATGAATACAACATAATGTTACAAACTTTCAATCAGTCTCTGCATGCGAGAGACTAACTTTTCTTGCCCAGAAGCCCCGCGAGGACTCTGATGCGATCATATCCCTTTCAGTAGCTTAATAATCCAGCCTTGAGCTGTGGTGTCTTTGTGGACTCTGAATGTACTCTGTGATTTTTATCCATTTTCCCTCCCTGTCTCCAGTCCCCCCACTGCACATGTTCCTTTGCATTTCTTCCATCCATTGTCATTCTGCTTTTGTTGTGTTTCCTCTTTTCAGTCCAATTCTGCAGTAAAGTGCATCATACTGTACGACTACAACTACCATTGTACATTAATTGGGTATGTTTTTTGAAGCACATAAAAACTCCTTGGTGTTAAAATTGAAATGCTGTTACTGATTCTGGCGCTGATATTGGGAAAAGAAAAGACAGAGAGACAGTGACACAGTGAAAACTGTGTAATCCTGTTTCTATAACAGATCATGTATAGATGGCTTGTCTCTCTGACCATCGTCCTGTCTGTGTGTCTTTCTCAGGTGGTTTATTCCCCAGGGGTGCAGATCAGGAGTACAGTGCATTCAGAGTTGGCATGGTTCAGTTTGGGATGGCAGATTTCAGACTGACTCCACACATAGATAACCTGGAGGTGGCCAACAGCTTTGCTGTCACCAACTGCTGTAAGTATGGGTTTCTTATCTTTTTCAGAAGACAGCCTAATAAAATACAGATGTCATTACTGTAGCAGATAATTTCTGCAGGCTTTATGTTTCTGAGACATTAAAAATGTCACAAGTAAAGAGCCTGACCAGCTTACTGTATTTTTTCAGGTTGCTATCAATATCGATATTTGATCTGGAGTTATTCTGTATTTTATGCCTCTGTGCTGGCAACAGCTGTGGCTGGAGGCACCATGTTTTCAGGTTGTCTGTCCGCCTGTCTGTCCATCTGTACCTTTCTCATGATTGTGATATCTTAAAGGAATTTCTTAAACTTTGAATATGAATTTGTTGAAATTTGGCATCAGGGATGCATTGCTATTTGTTTAAGAACTGGAGCACACCTGTGACACACACAAATATGTGCATGGTCAAGTTGTGGTTCATTTTGAAGGTTATGTAACCACTGCTCCTGCAGTGGCAAGTTTACATACATTATGGAGCAGAAGCAGCATTGGATGCCATGCATCCATGTCAAAAGAGGGTTGCACATGGACTGAGTGATCTTGTATACATGAGAATGTTACCTAGCCCTGCCCTGCCCTCAGTCTTTCTACACACACATGCACACACACAGACAACGACAAATGTTGGGGTGGTCAGGAATTAAATTATTTAACCTACATTCTAATTCTACATTCTCCTAATAATTAGAGGTTTTTTGTCTGTCGGGAAGATTTGGGGGTTAGACAAAAGACATTTCCTGGTGAAAGCTCCTGAAGCCTGATGCTGACAAACATATATTTTCGTGAAATATACCCAAGCCATAGACCTTGACATGAAAATACTGCAATAAATGTATCCAAAAACCAAGTATTCTTTTATTTATTTATTTTTAAAAATAATTTATAACTTGGAAAGTATAGAGTCATGTCACATTTCAAATTCAGTAACTGCAAAGCAAAGAGTAGAGGCAATGGGAATGAGGACTCCATGCATGCAGTATACTCTGCCTTCATCAGAGCCTGATGTAATGATGGCCTGAGGCTCAAAGCTCTGCTATTTAAGTACAGAGTATTGTGATGGCATTGAGTGCATGCAGTCTTCTTTTTTCTGCTGTCTACATTCTTGTTTTGCACCTACAAATGCCTCTGTGACTACCTTGTTTACCACTCTAAAAATGAATTCTTGCATGTTACAGGTTCAATTTTTTCATAAATTCCAAAAGAAATAACATTGTGTACAGCAGTTACATAAAATGAGCTTCTAATTATGCACTTTGACACTTTAGTAAAGCTGTGCATGTTCCATAATCCTAATATGTTTGTCACTTCCTTTGGTGAAGGCACACCCTTGAAATCACACAATGACTGTTTATATGTTTTGCTTTTTTTCCCCTCTTCTACATTCCTCAACTAGCAACGGCAGTGAGACAGAAGAAAGATAGATAAGTGATTCTTACAAGCATTGCATATCCACAACAGCCAGTAGCCTACACTGTTAGCCTTTCCTCCACTTTCATGACATTATTTACAGCCACCTGAGGGCTACAGGTTGAGTTAGTGCACAGTCAAGCCATGATTATACACAGCAGATCCACTGATTAAACCTCTGCACATATGTGATCAGTGTATACCATTTCTGCTGCAGTGTAAATCAATTTTGGAGATTTACACATTGACTACAGTTCATACGGGCCCATAACAAATTGTGGTCATTTAAAGCACCACTCTCCACTAACAACTCCCGCAAGACCATCCGTTCCTACCAGTCCTCTCTGGTGTCTCCATCAAAAGCCAACTGTTATTGGTAGAAATGATTGCGTGTTATCTTCCCTTGAGTCTGGCTAAAGTGATGCCTGGCTCTGCAATTTTAAACAAAAGTGTTTTTCAAAAATCCGAGTTTATTTTTGGATCATTACCAGCGTGACTGCAGTATAACTGCCAGTTATGTCACAATGAAGACTGCAATGTGGATTTAACAGGCAACTATTTATTACAGGATTGAAATAAAAATACAACACACCATATGCTCGGCCACATTGTCAATTCTACTTTTATTTATGGTACTACAGTGGTATTTAACTGCAGATGGTTATTGTTTGGAACAATTGAATGCCGAGTAATTCACACACCATTACACATAGAAAACATGCTGACTGTTGGATCTTTAAAATGTGCAGAAAAGTAAATTCAGCCATCATCTTCTATTGGAAGTATATTTGAGCTGCTGTTTTTCATACATTATACACTCATATGTGGAACTCTACACATTTTACACAATAATATGTTTCCACAGAGGGAAACTTGCAGGTCATGTACCTGCGCCTACCCTACCCCCAAAATGAGAGTGAACACACTGCCCAACCAGCAAAAATATGTGTTTATCAACCACCTGAACATGAGCCGGCCTGTGAACTGCCAATTTTATGCATTATAAGAGCACAGTTGTCAGGGACAGAGTGCTGCAGTGTGTGTGTGTGTGTGTGTTGACTGAGAGGAGGAGAGGCAGGAAGAGATGGTGGAAGGTGGACTATTACACACAATAAGTTATTTATAACTTACCTTGAGTGCTGCTTTGTTACTTTGTTGACTTGCCAGCCTGAGCCAGTGATTTTTTCCAGTTAATTTACCTGCCCGAACCAAGGGTCAACCCACACATCACTACTCCATGTGATTCTCAAAACTGTTAGTGTACTATAATGGGGAGAATCTTGTGTTTAAGGGGATTGAAAATCATAAATGTGATTGGCCATGATTATCACAGTCTCAAACACCCCCACCTACAAATATTGTGTGATAATGTGTTTTTTATGACCCCACATTATATCCAAGCATGTCACAGGGGCCCCCAGGTTGGCCTGGCCAAAACGTTGCCATATGTGCCTTGGTGTGCCTCCATCATACTTGACAAGGCACACTTGACTTTGTATTGGGGCCATGCTGCAGTGTTTACAAAAATAAAACAGAGATGTTTTGAATGATGATGATTTGTTCATCATTTTCTTTAGCATGTTAGCATGCTGCCATTTGCCTAATAGCACTACACAAAGTACTGCTGAGCCTGATGCGAATGTCATTTATTCATTGCAGTTTGCAGAGTATTTAGTAGGCCTGTAGCGATGCATCGATGACGTCGACGCGTCGACTTCAAAATATCGTCGACGCGTCGACGCGTCGCTTAAATGCACAGATGGAGACAGCAGCGACCACTTCCCAGGTTGCCCAAGAAAGCCCCCAAAAAAGACAGCTCGCGGGGCTCGAAGCCGAAGGCTGAGTGCCATAAGTAATGACACCCGCGAGGATATCCCACAGCAACCTCACTCCCACTCGTTTTATATTGCTTCAACAATCGTCAACTTAGCTAAGCTAGCTAGTAGCTACCATTCCAGCCGACATTAAAAGCTAACAAACGTTAACTTATACACAGCTGTCTAGTATACCGGTGGATTATCCTCACGGTTAGTGAAGAGTAGACCACGTCTCATCCAGTCAGATATTGCAAAATAGTTCAACCGGACCTAACTGTTGTATAGCATTTAATGTCGGCAGGAATGGTAGCTGGCTTGGCTTCAGAACACGGCTATCTAGGCGCGACTAACCCGGCACGAACAAACTGCACAGACAGCTCGTTTACGAGTCAAACATAACATTAGACTAAACCAGTTTATAGTATCGTGATTCACTACGCTATGAGTTACACTACCAAACATTTTCAATGTGTAGATAAGTACTATATGAGCTTTTAGATAAACATGAAATGCATTGTTGGACTTAAAATTACTTTAAAAGTATGGAATTAAAATCATGCCAAAACCTCACAAACACACAAAACATGTTTTACTCACGCCCAACAACTCACAAACAAACTCAGTGTGGTTTGCAAATACAAAACATCATTCACAAACTAATGCATTTTTTTTTGCAAATAAGAAACGTACCTATAAAATAAATACATCATGCTTCAGAAACAAATACAGCATGTTTTACACATACAAAGAAACATTTCTTCAAGTACAAAAAATAATCCTTAAAGTACAAAAAATAATCCTTCAAGTACTTAATATTTAATAATATTAATATTATTTAATAATCCTTCAGGTACTTACTTGAAGGATTATTTTTTGTACTTGAAGAAATGTTTCTTTGTATGTGTAAAACATGCTGTATTTGTTTCTGAAGCATGTATGTTCACATTCCTCCACAGTAATGGTGTAGAGTAGGTAGTGAATTGCAGTTTGAGCTCAGAGACACAGTTACATTTGAGAAAATTCTGTTGGACACTCAGGAATTTCAGTGTTTGTTTTTGCACAGGAGGATTCTTTAAGAGTAAAGAGTATGATTTTATTATTTATATTATTTTATTTTGCTGTGCAAAAGTGTTTAATAAAACCATATTAGTATTAAGAATTGTTTTGTATTTATTTGAGATGCATCATGGTTTTTATTAATCGAACAACAGAAAAATAATCATTAGACTAATCGACCAATTAATCGTTAGATTAGTCGATTAATCGATAAAATAATCGCCCGATTAATCGTTTTAAAAATAATCGGTTACCTCCAGCCCTAGTATTTAGTCATAAACTAAAATATTGAGTAAACTGAATGTTTAACCTGAGTGATGAGGGGTAATCCCCTTGAATATCTTTCCTAAATTTAATTACAATCCATCCAGTAGACGTCAGTCTGGATCAAAGTAGAGGTCAAAAAGAGTGACTGACATAGCCCTCCCTATAGTTGTGCTTAACGGAGATGTATACTGGTATATTCTTTTGAAAACTAGAGACAAAAGAATTGCCCTAATTTTTCAAAACAATTCAGAAACTGAGGGCTGTTAGAGCAGGTAATGTAGATATTAACAAGACATTCTTACCCCAAGTTGTCACATGTTGACACTTTGTCAGTAGCCTTTTTACGTCTACATATTACGTGCTAGGTATCCGTCTTTGTCTGCTGTAGACGTTTGGGATGCTGCTGCCAATGTCTGGACGTCAACAAAAGCACATGATTAGTGGTTAGGTTTACAAAAAAACATCATGGTTTGGCTCTACTGGAAACCAACATTGGCTTCCTGGGTTGAAAGCTGAGGTTTGGTGGACTCATCCCTCACCCCTCCCACCCTGCTCCTTATATTACATCGGTACTGGCAGCATTTCAACCTGACACTGTCCAGTGGTGTATCATACTGCCATGGCAGGTGCCATCTAGGGGACCTGCGGCAATTCATAACACTTTGAAGGGCTCTGTCCAACCACATAACCAACCGATGCATCATATGTATCATATATATGTATCATATCACCATGAAAGGTGGTTTTTGGTGTCAGGTGTGAAAATCACTGACAAGGCGGTGGTATTTGACAACTTAGGAATGAGAATGGGTTAGCATTAAACAAGTAACACCAGCCATGTCAGCTTGGACTCAACCAAGTATATAGATACTGTAGATTATAGAGGGTAGAACAAGTTATAAATGTGGATTACAATCAGTAGGAGTAATGTGTTACAGTGGAGCAGCAATTGCTTTGCTTTTTGCAGCAGCACAGGGGTGTAACACATTACAGCTACTGTCCATGTGAAAACTGTTGCATCAGATATTTTAACCTTATTGTGTGACCACAAGTAAAATTTGTAAGCTAGAAAAACAAGCCCTCCTTACAAAGTCGGTTATTTAGTGTGCTCCTCTATCACCAAATCACTGGTCCAGTTCTACTGAAAGGCCTAATTCTTGAGCAAATAGTAGAGCACTTTTTTTCTTTCAGTTATTCACCTCTTAATTTCCTCTTATCTGCACTTGCAGTGGATTCTCCATAATCCTGATACCTGTTTGGACCACATTATAATGATCGTCAGAGCTGGATATAGTATGAGTGTGGGTCAGTACGAGTCCTCTCTGTTTCTGTAGCCAGATGGAATGTCAAAAATGGCATTGGACATTAGACCTGAGTACCAATCTGAAACATGCACTGTGACTGTACCTGGATGATATTGTTTAACTGCACATTTATATTCACATCATATTCCAAAATCTGTGCAGCTCCACTTTTTATTAATAGAGCAATGAATTATAAAGGATTAGTTGAGTCATGTTCATATTAGGCTGTCAGCTCAAAGCATGACCTTATATCTTTAAGCACAGAGTATAAATATATGCTTTAGTGCAGTACAGTATATAACATACATGACTGCAATATCATACCCAGGGAGATAAAAACTGGACTTTTTATTTCTAGAGTAAGAACAAGGTCATTGAAGTAGGACGACTAAATATAGCTGTAGACAAAGGACTTTACTGTGTACAGCCTTTAAATAAAAAAGCACATGACATTCCAGCAAATGTTAGCTCTTTTTGACAACATATATAATACGATACTAGAGTCTAGTGTGCAGGATTTAGTGGCATAATTTAAAGGTCTGGAGATTTGTCTTTAAAAGTTATTTTAATCAAATATCACTAGTGTTATGATCACCATTTGCCATTACTCAACGAATGAGAAACTGATTGATGTTTTAAAGGTCCAGTGTGTAAGATTTAGTGAAATTTAGCAGTCAGGATTGCAGATTACAACCAGCTGAGACTTTAAGTTAGGAATCCTTCAGCGTTCATTGCTAGAGAGGTTTGGACCAGGAGTTGACATGTCTGCAGAAGTCTCTTCCTCTTCAAAAGAAATGGACCAGGTGATTTATACCAGCAAAAACACTGAACGAAGCAGTTTCACATTACAAATCAGTGTTGTTGTTTTTTTTTAACTAAAGTGGCTGGAAATATGAATGGCAAGAAAACAAATATCACCAGGTGACTGTGGTGCCATGCAGGCACTGAGTCAGCTGTCTGACTTTTTAGCTGTAATATTCAAGTGATCTTCTGAACTCACTGCAACACCTGTTTAATACCGTTCTCCTCTCTGATGTGGTGATGGACAGCTGCACCCTGCGTTCATTTACAGATTTAATCCCAAGTAATGTATATCTACTCTAAAATATTTTAATATGAATTTGACCCTAACATTGATTACAACTGTATAATCTGCATAGTTGTGAGAGTTCATTAAAGACATTCTTTCTTTGTCACTGCTCAGGATTTAACCTAAATCCTGCCTGCCTCCTGTGTCTGAGGTAAATCCTCTCTCTTTGTCTCTCTCTCTCTCTCTCTCCTAGTTTGTTCCCAGTTCTCTCGGGGTGTCTACGCCATTTTTGGCTTCTATGACAAGAAGTCGGTAAACACCATTACATCCTTCTGTGAGACGCTACATGTCTCCTTCATCACACCGTCTTTCCCAGCAGAAGGAATGAATCAGTTTGTTCTCCAGATGAGGCCGGACATCAAGGGGCCGCTAGTCTCGTTAGTGGAGTACTACAAATGGGAAAAGTTTGCCTATCTATACGACAGTGATAGAGGTAAGGGAAGTCTCATTTTTTATCACACAGAGCATTATTTTAGTGCTGATGCTTAACTTTTAACACAGTTTCAATGAAAGTATCCCTTCATTTATTTTCTGAGAGAAGCAAGGCAGGGCTCCCGACTGACTTTTTGACACTGGTGGCACTGATGCAAACTACTTTCTCAGGTGGTCGCACCAACACATGATTATGTTGCACCCTTTATTTCATTATTATTTAAATTATTCATATTTTTTATTGTGAAATTAAAAAACACTGGTGAGCGAACAGATGAGCGAGAGATGTGACCGGTAGGGCTGCATGATAAATTAAAAAAAAAAAAAAAAAAATCATGATCTTGATTTACACATCTACGCAATCTCATTTTTGAATAACAATGATGAAATCGCTCCTATTCCCTATGCATTCATGTCATGCATGTTGACTTATTTGCTTAGGAACAATCCCAGTTGCTATCAGCATCCCCAAGGGCATAGGTTTCCATATGGACCAATATTTTGGGAGGACAGAATCATCACTACCAATATTTGTGCAAATTTTGCTGTATACTCATTTTAACAGCTCTTTACACCAAAATACTAAACAAGTCACATATTGTATTGATTAAGTAAGGAGCAGTGTATTTATTTTTCAATACGTGACAATCCCTTAATATGCCTGATGAGAAGTGTTTTTAGTTAATTTCGGTTCTCCACCTCTGATGAAGAGCAGCGCACAGCCTCTTAAATTTGTTCCATCCAGAGAGAGCCTCAAACAGTGCTCTCTGTCTGTCAGATGTTATGAAGAGGATACTACCACTGCAGTGAGAGAGGCAGACAAACAGCACAGTTCTTCTTCACAGCACCAAAGCGTCTGAATTAACAGTCGAACATTCAGCAGTGGAAACTTACTTATTTAGACTTCTACAGAGTGCTTTGTTTTAGTTTCAGTTTTCATCAGACTTCAGATGGAATTATCTATAAATACACAGACACATTGCTCTGTGTCTCATCCAGCCACTCTTAGCTGTGCTTGTGTTATTATCATCAGGGCTGGATTTAGTGTTTTGTGGGCCTGGGGCCTCAGACAAACTGCTTTGCTTTATTTTCTCCCTTTCTTAAACTGTGAATGTTGGTAGGCTTTTGGCAGCTGTAGAAGACAGACTCAAAACTTTTTCCTCAAGTAAAACTGACAAAGGTTAAAGTCAAAGTCCTGCAGTCAGCAGAGGTATTATTAGCACAGTCTAATTAAATTCACTTACAGTCTTACAGGTGGAGCTTTTAATTCTTATAAAATGCTGGATGTTTAATTAAATAATAATCCATCATATTTTTAATTGTTACATTTTGTGAGTTAAAATGTGAATCTGCAACATAACCAGTAACATTTATTTTTCAGGGTAATGTATTGGAATACTGTTTTCCTCTGTAGTACGAGTATACAGATGCAGGAATATGTGGGGTATGTTTTGAATGTGCAGAAGGTTTTAGACATTTGGAGAAATCTTGCTGAAACACGTGAGCTATTCAAGTCCAGGGGTTTGTAAATTAATTTCAAGGAATTAATTTATCACTAATGTGAATAGGTTCTACTTGCACATTTAAAGAGGTCATTTCCCCAAACAAAAGACACAAAGGAGGATGGAAATGTAAACTATGCCTACATTTGTGTTGACTCAGCAGAGATAATATTAATTGAGAAAATTGATCTGCAGGAGAAATGATACATATTTGAAAACAATACAGAATGCCTGAATGCCTTACTGCATTATATTCTACTAGTCCATACCCATTGAGTGCACAGTTGCCCATGTACAGTTTCACATGGTGTGTGTTTGGGATACAGGCCATAGGAAATTGCAGATTAAATAGTCAACTGAACCCATTAAGTAGAGCAATGTATTCAGACAGTTTTTGTGAATTTGATTCGCCACCCAGTTGCCAGTTATAGTTAAATTTCTCCAGTCACCTTGAGGCGTCCTGTCCCACATATCTACCAAGTTTAGTAAAAATCGATATGGCAGTTAGGCCTAGATAAGACATTAGCTCTCTAGCGCCCCCATTTTGTTTGATGGGGTCAATAATGGAGGGGTCCCCTCAGATTATGTGTGGTCATATGCCTACAACGTTGCGTGGTGATTGGTGAAACTCTTGAGATGTTACACACCTTTATGTGATGAGCCACGCTCTCTGCAATATTCATCGCCTTATAGAAGTTCAGTTTTAGTAAGTTATCCAACTTTTGCCAAGAGGCAACTTTAGATATTGGTCCCTAGATTATGTTCACCGAGTTTCATGCAGATCGGTCAAACTTCTAGGAAGAGATCGATTTTAAGTGTTTTTCAAAAAATTCAAAATGGCGGAAAATTTATATAACCAGAAGTTATGGGTTCTCTAGGTAAATTTGTTTGTCATGAGGAGAGGCATCTCTGTGCAAAGTTTCATGTCTCTACGACATACAGGACATGAGATATGCCCATTCAAAGTTTGCAATTTCAGTCGGTTGCTATAGCGCCCTCCTTTGGCCAATTGATGTAATACTGCTTCATTCGCATCCTCCCATGACCCTCTACCACTGTGCCAAATTTCACATGGATTGACCAAGTCAGTGAGGAGAAAAACATGGAGCAGACACACAGACTGACCGAGTTTTTGTCATTATATAGTAAGATTATAGCCTGAATTCTGTGTTTTTGTTTACATAAAAAAGACAGCTCCACTTTAAATTGGTGAATGAAACTTTGCCAGAATGCAAAAAATGAAGTGCGATGTATTTCTTATAAGAGACTTTTATGTTTAAGTCCAATACTTTGATATACTGTAGATTTGATCAGGGATTTGAAAGGAATAGGATTGGATAAGCAAGTGCATATGGATTCAGATTTGTTAAAATTTTGTAGAACCTGGTATCTGTCTGTATACACAGTGTGTGTGTGTGTGTGTGTGTGTGTGTGTGTGTGTGTGTGTGCAGGTCTTTCTACCCTTCAGGTAATACTGGACACTGCAGCAGAGAAAAAATGGGTCGTCACAGCGATAAATGTAGGAAACCTCAAAGACGAGAGGAAAGATGAAGCTTACCGCTCCCTGTTTCAGGTACTGATATACTGTTTATACACAGCACTGCACACTCACATCATGCGTCATGCAGAGAACAGCAGATAGAGGGGGATGGAGTTTATGAGTAGTTGTTGATTTCTAGAGCAAATTTACTAGATAAAATTGGATGTTTTATTGAAAAGATGTAGTTGTTGTATTTGTGGAATATACAATCAGGTTTTTGCATGTTCAGGTGTCCTGCTGTGTTCTGATTGAAAAACAAAAACCTATGGTATGATAGAAAATAGTTTGAATTAAAGGAGCAGTGAGTAAGATTTCAGGGGATGTAGTGGTGTCTGTTGGTGAGGATGTCAGAGTGCCACCTAGCTGAAACTTCTGATTAGAATTCTTTCCCATCATTCAGGAGGTTTTTACCGTGAGCCAGATTATCTGAGGTCTCTTTCTCTCCAAAACAAAAGGACCAGGTGGTAAAAACACTGAATAAAGCAGTTTCTCATCATAAAACACTGTTTGACACGTCAGAGGCACATCCAGCACTTGCTGTTTGTTCACTTTTTTTCCTTAACTTAATATGTGCTGCTTACCTTATTTCTGATCCAAATGTTCAGGAGGTTTTTACCAGGAGCCAGATTATCTGTAGAGGTCTTTTCCTCTCTTAAACAAATGGACCAGGTGATCCAAACTGTAAAACACTGAATTAAGCAGTTTCATAATACAAAACAGTGTTTCTCTGACACTGCTCGTTGCAGAGCGGCTTCTAACTACAGTAGCCAATGCAAAAATGTGAATGGCCCCATCTAGAACAAGTGTTTGGTTTGTCCATTCTGGGCTTCTACAGAGACATATGAGACACTTGTGTGGGACGAGGTCCTGCTTCCTATGTAGATATAAAAGGCTCATTTTTAAGGTAACGACAACACAACAATTCTTAATTTTATGTTATTAAATAATGAAGAAAACGTACTTATTATATTCCATTTTTGACAATGTATCCCCCTAAATCCTAATGCTGGACCTTTGATTAATTGGACATGTACAAATTCAATAGACCATTTTCCATGTAATTAGAACCAGATTATATTATCCTTTTCAGGAACCTCATTAAGAAATGACAGCTCAATGTCACTTCCTCTTCATAATCATGATAATATAGGACCTTTGAAACAAAGTGTTACGAATATGTCATTCAGTCAGGCAAAGAATTTTGTTTTTCTGTTTCTGGGATTTCAGGCAGGTCTACCCTGGTGCAATTACCTGCAAATTAAAGTGACCAATATAGCACAAAAACTCGGGTACAGCCTCTACAGTTTGTCATTGACCTGGCCTACAGTGGTGGGCAGTATGCAGCTAGATGACTCACTCTCTACTCTCTGCTGCACCTCTCCTCCCACAGTCAGCCACCAAAATACCAAAGTGGTGCAGGAGACGAAGGAACCTCACTGTGCCTCAGGAAAATACCACTTTTCAGAGTAACATTAAACGCTGCAGGCCTGCACACCATTAAAGACTCTTGATATTGAATACCTCTCTGTTTTTCAGGACCTGGAGATCCGTAAAGAGCGCCGCATAATCCTGGACTGTGAGCAAGACAAAGTCAAAGACATCATGGAGCAGGTTAATTCCAATCTTTTCACTACTGTGCTACTATTAACATATATGATAATATCCATCCAGAAACAAGCAGACTTCTTCCACTATTTTAACGTAGAGTATGTTATATTTCTGTTAAAAAATACAATATGATTTCCAAATGTCTTCTTAGACTTTGATGGAATACACATTTAAAACCCAACTTTAAATCTTTCTTGCTTCCTATACTTGGTTAGCTTCATTTTTGTTGTAGTTGTCTGTTAAAATACCTGTTTGCAATGACCAACTAGCCATTTGCAGCACTCTGGAGATATTTTGGTGGGCAACTTGACAATTTTGGTCAATGCAATGCAAAATATACATATTTTTAAATAAGCCTAACCCAAACTTCAGTAAAAATATGCAGGTGTTTTGTGGCTGACTGGCCCAGGTGAGTGGGTTGCTGGTCCACTTTGGTTATGACATCTGTCAGCTTCTCTCTCCCAGCCAATTCTTTTGGGCCAGTCTGTTCTAACTTTACCTGGGCCATTCCCCTTCCCCATCTCTATTATCTTTGTTTAGGGGAGAAATTGGAGAGTGGAGCAAGATGGACAAACAAAAAGAGAAAAAAGCATAAATGTGGTGCTGATCAGTTGAGAAAGAGAAGAGGTTAAAGTAAAAAATAATCGGTTAAAATAATCGTTAGTGGCAGCCCTAATAGGAAGGGACAGTAGAAAAAAAATGGCGTGCCACAGTGAAAATGTTGTGAGCATTAATAGTTATGATCAGGAATGCACAACATTAGATTTTTTGCTGATATCCAATATGGCGATAAATAACAACTTATTTGACCAATAACTGATACCAATATCGATATCCACTTTTCCCCACCTAATTTTAGTGATCATGAAGTCTCTTCTGTAGTGGACATGCATGTACACTCTTACTGTGATGGCCCACCAGAAATAGAATACATTTAATGTATGTAATTTTCATTCATTGTGCAAATTAAGAAAAAGTATGTTGGCCAATTTTAATAGTTTATTTTAAAGCTGACATATACAGAAACCGATGAAGTAACGATATTATCAGCATGTTGGCAGATTCCAATAGCTAATGTTAAAGCCAGTATCTGCTGATACCAATGATGTGCTGATATTGATGTGCATTCCTAGTTATGGTAATTGTCAAGTTAGCATTTTGCACAGAGACAAACAGCCAATGTAGACCCTTTTTTCTTGCACAAGGATTTAAAAAAGGAACAAAATCTACAAAAACTATTGGTAGTGTGTTTCTTAATCTGCTGTATTGTCCAATTATAATTATTAATAACCCAGTGATATATAGTATATGAAATTATATATGATAACATCATAGATTAAGATATTTTAGACTGTAAGTTTATTTTGATTTTGTCCCCGTACCTTTGTCACTTTGAACTGTGGAACTATGTGCTTAAAAGGCTATAATGCCTTCATGGTTGATCTAATTTTTAAAAAGTCAGAAATTAAACCAGAATCAGTGTTTGATTTTACATCCAAAACACTGAAATACAACACACCAAAACATGTAATATTTTCCAAATATTTACTCATGGTAATGTATGTTCAACCCAGTCACTGGTGTGTTTCCAACTGCTTTTTAGGCACCAAACATGGGTGTTTTGTAGCAGACCATTGGCGGGGATAGTGGCCAGAAAAGCAGTTGTCTTTACAGAAACATCAATGCTTTTCCTGCCAGGATGATGCATCCAAAACTGGGTATTATTTCAAACCAAAACATGATCTTTTCCAGACCTAACAAAATGGTTTTTGTGCCTAAATATAACCACACAATATCCACAGTGTTGTTGAAACATGAAGTTTCAACTTATCTGTTGCGTAATAACATGTGAATGCAACGTATCTGTAGTTTGCAGAAATGTACAGTGCCAGATTTTTTTCTGCCGATTGGGTTGGTGTGTCTGTGCCACTTGCATCCATCATTGATCTATTCTATTCTCTCCTTAAACCTTTTAACGATAAGTAAAGATTTGTTTTACTGATTAACCAATGAAAGCTTCTCCTTCAGGCTCAGCATCCTTTTTGTGGCTGCATTGCTCTGCCTTTTCATGTTGTGCACTTACTATCCCCACTCCTCAACAAGATCTGGGAATAAGAACAAACCACGCTTGTACTCAAGAAAGTGTAGACTGGTTGTCCCTGTCTGGTGTAGCCAACAGGATTCCATCTGTTAAAGCAGAGGAAGCCTCACTCTGAAATCTAAAAGCAAGCCTGTAGTGCCCTGAATTATGTAACTAATTGCCAACTTTACAGCCTGTTGATGGCTCATACATTTACAAAGATAATGCTTGATGTAGCCCACTAAGTATGCTGTTCAACAGGTTTGTTTTTTCCCAGCTTCTACTTTGATAATTGCTGCTGACAAATATGCCCCTACAACCTTTCTCCTCCTCATTCTTCAGTGTTGCAAAGTTAGCTGGCCATAGTGTCCACATATGTGATTTCAAATTTTTACGATTGAAACTGAAGGATCAAGTGTGCCTTCATTAGCTGAGACACTACTACTTCTGAAGCCAAATAAAGTATCTAAAACCCATTGCATTATATTGTAAATATGAGCAGAAAACTGGACAGTTTTTCTTAGCTTAGGAGCAGAAGACCTTTTGGAGATACATGGTTCTCATAGGACAGCAGTGACTGGCAAATGTTAACACCCCAGTGCATTTGATTTTAATTACAGCTTTTGTGGTATTATAATACTGACACAGCTTGTACTCTTTTTCCATCAGGTGATCACTATAGGCAGGCATGTGAAGGGATACCACTATATCATCGCTAATTTGGTGAGTCACCATCTGTCTCTGGTTCAACCTGATCAAATGCTGCAGTGTTTGGCTGATAAATGAAGATGTGTAGTGATATGCAGTGAGATATTACGGTCATCAACTGGCTGGCTGGCAGCGCAAGCTGTCACATCCAAAAGAGCTGTAACAGCAGGGAGGTGTCAGGCAGCTCAAGAGGAAACAGATTTACAAACTGATAACAGCAACAGAGATGATGTGGCATAGATGGTGATTGCTGGCTGACTGGGGTCTATATAGTAAAGCTGCGGTCCCTGAGTCCTAAAGTCCATTCTAAGTGAATTGTGAGCAGGTGGGTAAATTCAGCATAGGTGTGGGCAGTACATCAAATATACTGAATCATGTATCATGACTTGCTCCACATGGGATATATAAAATGACTTTATCATGAACGTCAAGATAAATGGTCTGCTGTTTTTTTGTAGCCATTGGCATGAGACTCGCTTTGGTGTTTCAGTTGTCGTGCTCTCTCCTGTGGCTCTCTGTCTCTCATAGACACACACATATAAAGAAAGACTCACAAACATCATGCCACACACATTCCTCCACCCATTCAGATCACTTTACCTAGAACGACAGTGTAGGACCAGGCAAGGTGTGTTTCATATCTGCAAGTCGCATTTTGCAACCAGTGCATCTTGCAAATATTATTAATACATAAATTGGAGAGAGTTTGTTTCCAGCTTACAGTGAATAAATCATCAAGTTTAATGGTCCCACAGTAACAGTTCAACTTAATTAGATCAATGACAGTGTGAGCAGATGGAACTTGTGATTTTGTACCTGTGGGGCTTCCGACTGCGACTATTTAATCACATTTTGCGACCATGGAGCACCAGTGTAACTTGCAAATACCATTAATATATAAAATGGAGAACTATTAGTGTGTTTTCAGCTTACAGTGAATAAAATCTCACGCTTAATGGCACTGCGGCAACAGTTTAACTTTGTGCTTATTGCAAACATCTGACTGTTTAATATATAATATATATATATAATAATTTAATATCATTGTGTACAATAAAGACAGATATAACGTTTTATATATAAAGAGCCCACTTGCAAAAATGGATAAACATGAATAAACAAACAAATATGTCTTTGACTGGTGTGCACACCAAAAAAACACCAGTTAGTAGACTAAATACAAGCAGATATCTTTGTTTTAAAAGAACTCCTCGGGTTTATTCTATAATCATTAGATAATCTGATGAAATTTTGTTTGTGAAATAATGGTGCAAACAGTTGGACAAATCGAGTGTACGCTGCTGCCGTTGTTGATGCCTTAGTCGGGCAGATACGAGTGCAGTGTCACTGCTATTCTATATGAGCCAATATATTGTATTTTATAATGTGTTTGTTTTATGGCTTTTAATTCTCTTAATTTCTTTGTGTTAAATATATTGTATGTCATTAAAAAGCGCTATGTCACCGTTAGAAAAATGTAAACAAATAACGTGTATTAATATTTATCTCACGTGTTCGTAGGCCAAAATTGCCCCTCAATTACAATTCAGGAATTCCTTTTCACATGCAATCAGTCAGTTGATGGGTGGCTATAAAAGCAGCAATCACAGCGCGCACGATGGCTTATTTGGCACTGTTAGAGGATGTGGGGCATTGGAGACTCCACAGGGTGCAGATAGTCAGGGACCAGCAGGACCTACTGGCCAACAATGATGAGTGGCTTATGAGCTGATTCTGACTGCTGTGTGTAGTGCTGCTGGATCTCTGTGCTGCGTCGGGCCCAACATTACAAAGAAGCACCGACAGGAACCAAGCTGGGCCGGTGCTGTGCTGTACAATGTGGCACACCTGAAAAATGTGCCACTACCGCTTGATGTCCTGACCCCGATCTCTGTCCTCAGGCATTTGAGCAAATGCTGCTGCTGCACGGCAGCGTCTGGATGTGATGCATTGTTTTTTAAAACAAGACATATTTAAATAATAATTTGAGTAGACAATCAGATTGTTTGTCAAACAGCTATGGCAACTGTATCCCCAATTTAGAGTGTTTATTTCCGACAGTCACTGAAACTGTCTGACAGTCAGCTCGAAATATCCCTCAGTTTTCTGTCTAAATGAATCACAGCAAATAGCCGTAACACCTTAATATCGGACCACTTCTTGACTTCTGACACAGTCTGAGGCAGCAGCATTAATAGCATCTGCCACCAGCTGCCAGCTTTAGTAATGCCCATACTGAGTCCACCAAACAACACTGTCTCTCTGTTATCAACCTCTCCAACAAGAACTTCAACATCACACAAGTTCTGTTTTTTACCCTTTCTTGCTACATTTGCCGTGTTCTCCTTCCTGCTGTTTCTTGTTAATGAATGTTAATTCAAGGCGTTTCACCGGCCATTTATAGGCATCTATGGATGGGGCAAGAAGCTCGTTCACCTGCACCATATTTCAAGCTGATTGTGATTTATAAAAGGAAACAGCTGTGGGACATGTGTGCGCAGTGTTAGAAATCATGATATTTTTCTGCGTAAGCACTTTTTGTGCTTTGTTCGTACGTCACCTTTAGTCACCTTTCCTGCGTACAGTTTTATAAATGAGGCCCCAGGGCTGAACCCTGGTCATAGATGAGGTATTTACACCTCACCCCTGCAGCCAAGCACTCATATTTAGCCTGTTCCCCCATCAATGGTCTTCCACTCCTGTAGCTGATAGCGCTAGATCTTGGCCTTACTGTCCTGATTGCCGCTCACACAAACAGGACACACACACACCCTCACACAGAGACACACACATCTTTATGTGTTTGAAGTATAAAATATTTAGCATTATTTCTTTTTTTTTTTTTAAGAAAAATATATACAATATATACATTTGGTAAATGGACTTGGACCACCAACATTTTTATGCTACAGATACATTCACCTAGTCACACATTCATACACTGGTAGCGGAGGCTCCTATACAAGGTGCCTGCTGTTATTTAGTTAAACATTCATATGTACTCACAGAGAGCAATTTGGGCTTCAGTATCTTGCCCAAGGATACTTGGGCACTCGATCTGGAGGAGCTGGAGATGAACAACCAATCTTGTGATCTGCTCTACCTCCTGAGCCACAGCCAATGACAGGGATTACATAAACAGAAATTGTGTCAGTGTCCAAATATAAAACCAACCGTATCTTCAAAGTTTGTGATGCTACAGATATAACCGACTATTTCATTCTTTACTGGGGTTGGTGTCCCATGCTTTCACATTTCCACTCTTCAACAAAAAAGTATACGAAGGAATTAGTAACCTGCAGTTTTTCTTTCTTTTTAATCTGAAGTGTCACATTTATTCTGCTGATCTTATCACCAATCATTGCTGCACTGCCTAACAAACAATGTGTAATGACTGATGTAACCAAGGAGCAAACTTGCTAGATACAAGACAGCAATGTTTTATAGATGAGCAAGATGGCATTTATTGCAACGTTAATCACATGTAGCTATTGATACATCAGCAACCAAGTGTTGTAGAATTATGGAAGAAGTTTTTATGCCAGCCAATGCCAATGACAGTAAATAATTTAAGGTAAATGTCGTATTAGGTCCACTGACATCTGGTTATGGTAGCTAAGGAAGTGTTGATTAAGTTAGCTGACAGCAGTTAAAATCAGCGTAACTATGGTGGGAATAGTAGCCAGACAAGCCATTTTTGCAATAAACAATAACAAGTTGGTTACATAAAAGAATCATGAGAGGTCAGCTAATGCTTTAAAATGTCAAAATATTCAATCATTTCATTAACTCACCAGCGAGCATGCTTTGAAAACACTGATTATGATTAGGATTCATTGCTGGAGCTTCCCAGTGTTTAGGCATGATGGTTGCTTCCATGAAAGGAAAAAAGGACTGGATATAGCATTGAAAGCAGGATCATAGAGTAAGTGCACTTGAGTCTTACGCTGCCCCAGTGCTGCTAAATTATGATTTGGCCATACTGTCATTTTCACAAAAACTGATCCTCTCTGAGAGTAAAATATGTGCAAAGCGTAAACACAAACTCTTCAGCTGAAATAACGATCTGTTGTTTTTTCTCTTTTCAGGGTTTTGTAGATGGTGACCTCTCCAAAATCCAGTATGGAGGTGCCAACGTGTCTGGGTTTCAGATAGTAGATTTTGATGATCCTGGGGTGGCAAAGTTTGACCAACGATGGGAGGCCCTGGAGGAGAAGGAGTATCCTGGAGCTGATACACGAATCAGAGTAAGATTTGGATGCTCAACATTAGTTCATAGGCTGGTTTACATTAGTTTAAAATGCTCCAGAAACTTTGTGAGGAGGATTCAGATTACCTGGAGCTAGTCCAAGGATCACAGTAGCATAGTCATGCTAATACAGAGTTTAATTATGTAACTTAACTCTTGACTACATAATCTTTTATTACAAAGCACTTTGTTTGCTGTAAAATTCAACATGTTTTAGACATGATATGGTCTACATTATAGGCCATGTTAATGTCGCACTGCAGCAACCAACACAAGTAGCACATTTGGTATATGTTTGACCTTGTTATTTTCTTTGCCTGTGTGTAAAGTATTTTGGTGACCAGTGCAGAGTGCAAAGGTGTGAGGAGGGGTGGAAAGTTCATCCATATTAAGTAGCGTGAACCAGTTTTTATTTGGAAGTAGTATTTCAATGGAAACTGGATCTAGACTGCTGAGAACTGATGTCTCAGAACCATGCCTATTTCAGGCGCATCATATCTTTGTTGCTACTTTGATGATTTTATCAACAAAAGCAAACTAAATACTCGGAGCAAATTACAGCAAAAATGGAATACCACTTAAAATGCAAATATACCACTTTAATCAAACACTCTCCAACCAGTAGATGTGTTTATATGGGCATAGAAAAATTAACATCTCTTGTAAATAAGGCAGGATCACCAGTAAATCAGTCTGCATTTTTATCTCTAAATGAACAGTATCTGATATCCACACCGGAGTAGTGTTCTATGAAAAGCTTCATTTCATTAAAGGGATAGTTCAGATCTTGTGAAGTACTTATCCATGGTCAGTGTATTACATACAATAGATGCTCCAAGTTCAGAGAAGCAGGCAGGAGTTCTGACACTGAAGCTAAGCAATGCACTGCTGTGGAGGGGGCGGCAACAAAACATATTTTAGCCACCTAAAAAAAGTTTGACTGAAATTGTGCTAATTCAAATTTCTCAAATTCGGACTAACACACCCAGATAATGTGATTGGAAGTCAAATTACTCTTGCATGTATACAGTCAATCTGACCCAAACTGGCCTCAGCACCCGGAAGTCGAATAGTATTAAATGCACAACAGAAGAAGAGGAGAAAAAGAAAAAGAAAAGCGTACAGCACATACAAAATGTACAGAGCTAATTCAGCGATGAACACATTTCATTTCCTGTAGTTTCGTCACAATAAAAGTCCCATGTTTATTTATTATGTAAAAACTTTTATTGTGAGGCAGCAAAATAAGGAAATGTTGAGTTTTTGAGCAGCAACTTTACACAACTTCTAGTATGGGTGAAAGCAGATATCTATCAATCAATCAATCAATCAATCAATTTTATTTATAAAGCTCAATATCACAAATACAATTTGCCTCACAGGGCTTTACAGCATACGACATCCCTCTGTCCTTAAGACCCTCACAGCGGATAAGGAAAAACTCCCCAAAAAAAACCCTTTACCGGGGTAGAAACCTCAGGAAGAGCAACTGAGGAGGGATCCCTCTTCCAGGATGGACAGACGTGCAATAGACGTCGTACAGAACAGATCAGCATAACAAATTAACAGTAATCTGTATGACACAATACAGTAATCTGTATGACATCCTCGGTAATGACAGTAGCTTACAACAACATTCATGAAAGTAATAATATTGTCGTTATAGTTCTGGCTACTGTGGTACAATATGTTGAAAGTATATATTAGTATCTGGCAGTATACATGTATGATAATAATCATATGTGTATAATAACAGTAGAAGTATGACTAATGACTAATGATGGCAGCAGCAGCAGCAGCAGCAGCAGCAGGAGGCATCTGGCAGGACCACGGCAGCAGCACAACCACACACGTCACACTATCCAGGCACCGCTGCAGTACGAGTTAACCTGAGAGACAGTGGAGCACAAAGGCTCCGGAGAAGAAGCCAAGTTAGTGACATCCAGAATGGCCGAGTAAACAAGATACAGTAATAGGATACGCGAGAGAGAGAGAGAGAGAGAGAGAGAGAAGGTGCCCGGGGGATTATAGGTGGTCCTCCGGCAGACTAGGCCTAAGTCAGCCTAACAAGGGGCTGGTACAGGGCAAGCCTGAGGCAGCCTTAACTATAAGCTTTATCAAAGAGGAAAGTCTTAAGTCTAGCCTTAAATGTGGAGACGGTGTCTGCCTCCCGGACCGTAACAGGAAGATGATTCCACAGGAGAGGAGCCTGATAGCTGAAGGCTCTGGCTCCTGATCTACTTTTGGAGACTTTAGGGACCACGAGTAACCCTGAGTTCGCAGAGCGCAGAGTTCTGGTGGGATAATATGGCACTATGAGCTCTCTAAGATATGGCGGAGCTTGACCATTTAGAGCTTTATAAATTAACAGTAGGATTTTAAATTCAATTCTGGATTTTACAGGGAGCCAGTGCAGAGAAGCTAAAACAGGAGAAATATGATCTCGTTTCTTAGTTCCTGTTAGTACTCGTGCTGCTGCATTCTGAATTAGCTGGAGAGCTTTTAATGATTTACTAGAGCTACCTGATAATAGAGAGTTACAGTAATCCAGCCTTGAGGTAACAAAAGCGTGGACCAATTTTTCTGCATCTTTTTGGGTCAGGATAGGCCTAATTTTTGCAATATTACGCAGATGAAAAAGGAGAGAAACTAAACTCCAAACCACAGAGCTTCATTTAGAAGCTACAAAAGAGTGCTGAACATACAGAGACGTAAAAATGACTTTCCCTCTGGTCTCCTGCAGACAGAGGTGAGTAGAGTCTTGCAACACACATGGCTTATTTGTTGGGTGTTGGCTGCGGTTGACAACTACCCGCTTGAGGGCAGGCATCCTGGCTTTTGGACCAAATCCAGAATAGGTCTATCTCTGGTGCAGCGCAGCGTGGCACAATGCTTCTAAACCAACAATGGAAATGCAAATTGGCGTGGCATGGCTTGACTCAACGTGGCCAAAAGCAAGAGTGGAAAGGCCCACAGTATTGTACATGTGCTACTGCAGTAACTTCATTAATCTCAGACTGATTTAGCATAGCACATGCAACATACAGACCAATTTTGCACCGTAGACAAATTTACAGACAGATTAAACAGAGAAACAGCTCTGTGTCTCTCTGAATGTTGATGGAGAACCTGTGAGTGAATGATTGAGGCAGAGCTGTGCGGAGAGTGTGAGAGAGTAGAGATGCACACTGGTATGTGTTACGTAATGCAACTTGACCCTATATCAATATAAAAGTACATTGAAGTACATTGCTCAGCTTCCATGTTGGCACCCCTGCTGCTTCTCCAAACTGGTGGTATGCTGACAGACTCCTCCTATATGTAATACACTGACTATGGATACGTACCTCATAAAACCTCTCTTCAAAAGATCTGAACTGTCCCTTTAAATCCCTGCAGCCATCTGAAGCAGCAGGACACATATGTTGCTAAGTCTGCAGCCTCTGATTTCAGAAGTGCCGCGCCAGAGCGCAGGTGCATTGTGCAAGGCCGTCCTTACCTCGATTAAATATTTTGCACAGGACACCAGACTGCTACAGAATAACCACACACACCTCCACACACATCAGACGGGTCCATTTATACCTCGGCATTCTGCCTGTTTATGTGGGAGACATCAACTTTCTGTGGCTCATTAATCCTGCTTGTACCAAATAAAAAATCAGAGGTTCATGTTTTATTGTTGGAATTCATTGTGAAGCAAACAGTGCTGTGTCATATTTTAGGATATTATGTAACCATTAACAATGTGAAACACCCTAGAATTATGACAGGTTTGGCATCAGATTGATCTGATTATATAAAAATGCTGCACCAAACATTGTTTGTTTCTATTATGATTGCTTTAATTAAGTAATGATAAATGGACCTGCACTTGTACAGCACCTTTCTAGTCCTCCGACCACTCAAAGCCCTTTTTACACTACGAGTCACACCCTTTCACACACTGGTGGCCAAGGCTACCATACAAGGTGCCACTTGCTACTGCAGTTTTTTAACTCACTTACACATTGATGGAACAGCTATCAAGAGCAATTTGAGGTTCAGTATCTTGCTCAGGGATACAACATGTGGACTAGAGGAGCCGGGGATTGAACCGCTGATCCTCCGTGTTAAGGAGCCCACACTATCTACCTCTGACTGCAGATTTTTGGTGCTGTGTGTCGCATCCAGACAACAATATGATTTCCTCAAGAGTTTTTGTTGTTGAGACTCTGTCGTTATGCGTCCCTGTGGTTGGCTCAGATGCTTCAGAGCAATAAGACCAGTAGTGTGTTTGGCTGAGTGTATATTTCTTACTTGGATCTTTGTTCTTCACCTAGCTTTGGACTTAATGCAGCTCTACATGCGTGGACCGAAAGAGCAGATGTGCTTGGAGACTTAGTGCTCGTCAATGCACTTGCATGATTAAAATAGCACCAACTCAGTCTTTACTACAGATGTATGCTGCAGTTTTATTTGGTCATTGAATATATTCTTTGTAATAAGGAGCTGTCAGTGAGACAGATACAGTTTAACATGTCATGGTACCCACAGTGGAGGATGGCTTTCAGAATTAATCCAAAGGTCCTCATACACAGCAACACAGCAGTCTGCACAGGGACTCTTAATGTTCCAACGTAGCTCTTACATATGGGGTTACTAAGTTGATAATGATTACTGCCGATGTTTGTGTGTCTTTCAGTATACCTCTGCCCTCACATATGATGCTGTCCACGTGATGACTGAAGCATTCCGCTTCCTTCACAAGCAGAGAATAGACATGAGTCGTCGTGGCAACAGCGGGGACTGTCTGGCCAATCCGGCAGTTCCCTGGGCGCAGGGGGTGGAGATTGAACGTGCCCTCAAACAGGTAACCATGGTTTCAACCCTTCTCACTCAGAAGAGAGATAAACTGACCCAGTTCTATAAAAGCTGATCATAGTTGGTGGTTAGCCTTTGTGAGGGAGGCTGGGTGATGATAACGTTCAGAACTCTTCTGCATCTGAATGCTGGTGGAAAGCTCAGTGGCCAGTTGCAAATAACAGATTAAGTTAAGGTTTACCAGAGTCCAAGATAGCATTTCCTTAGAATAAAATCAGTTGTGCAAAACACCATTAAGTTGTTTAAATGTTCAGTTAATGTAAGTATTCAAGTTTTTCTCCGTATCTTGATCATATACTTAAGGAATCCTTTAAAGTTATTTAAACTGTTGCACAGAAGACCTCAGCAACCACAGTAAGGAAAAACCTTAAGGTTCCTCTGACTATCATTTTGCAACATGGCCAAGTTTATGGTGATCAGTGAAGAAAATGAAAGCATCCTTGAAAGCAGAGTGTTCGGGAGAACCCAATGGATACTTGTAACTATAGCTATGTTTACATATCAGGGCTTAATTCTCAATTCCGATTATTTCCCTAGAGCCAATTTGGCTGATTGTTATGGCTGTTCACGTTCATGTTTAAAGTGACCCATATCTGATATCACTGTGAACAGATCTTTGCCCTTTGGAACAACAAAAAAACATTGTGTTTGTGAAACAGGGGTTTGGAGAAAAAAAAAAAAAAAACGTTGCACAGAAGCCTTCATCTCCTGAATAATCTTTGTATTAGGAAGGCCTGATGACATTATTCTGCATGATAATTAGCCATGAGCTTCTGTTTGGGAGACTATATAGTGTATTTTTGGCAAAATGGCTCTTTGGCACAATTGGCGTTTGTTTTCGTAAAAAAAAAAAAAAGGCTTTTGATCCACTGGCTCTTTTAGTAGTTTGGTGGCGAGAGCAATCTGGGTGTGGCCTGGAGAGGAGACAGGAGCGGTGGGGCCATGATTTCACAGAGGAATAGTTCTTCCAAAGCATAGAATGTCCAGGGCTACATTCCAGCATCACTGTTTGGCTATCGCAACAACGCTGTCAGGTCATGTAGGCAAGCTGTTCCTGTCAGACAGCGTCTTGCAGTCACGCTCCATTGGCTGGCATCTAGGACAGCCTGACGCATCAGAGATACGGCGATAGCAGCCTTCTGTAGTCTCAGCGGACCACTCTGACACTGAGTGACGAGTGATCTGCACCTGTTCCTTCTCCTCTGACCAAATTGGTTTTCTTGTCGTTTTTTCTTCTGACATTTTGTAGGCCTCTGCGCCGGGATCAGTCATGGCCGGAGGCACTGTGTTTTTCAGGTTGTCCGCTCCCGGCCATTCTTGTGAATATCTCAAGAATGCCTTGACGGAATTTCTTCAAATTTGGCACAAACGTCCACTTGGACTCCATGCTGAACTGATCAGATTTTGGTGGTCAAAGGTCAAAGTCACTATGACCCTGCATCCATCTTGTCCTTGTCAGTGCGATATCTCAACACCTTGAAGGCATTTCTTCAAATTTGACATCCGCTGTGAGTCAAGGATGAACTGACTAGATTTTAGTGGTCATAGGTCAAAGTCACTGTGACCTCACAAAATATAACTCAACAATGCATTAACCCAAGAATTTATATGATAATTACGACAAAACTTAACACATATGTCTAATAGGATAAGATGATGAGGTGATGACATTTTATATCCAAAAGGTCAAAGGTCAGCTTCACTGTGACATCACAGTGTTTTGCAACAACATTTTTCTGGCCATTACTCAACATATCTAGAAACATAAGGGGAGACATTTAGTCAAATGCTGGACTGGTGAGGCTAATCTTTGGCGCCCACCTTGAAACTGTGCTGATTGTATAGATCTTCTGTGCTGTCAGGGAAAGATGTGTGTGAAGCATCCATGTTTCCACAGACATGGATATGAACATGTCATGGCATGGAGGCAAACAACCATAAGGTGGTAATTCTAGTTTACTGTCTGTAGGCCAACTTTGTGTGACACAAGTGTGGTATCACAAGCACAAGTGCAAGCAAACAAACTGTCTCCATGGAAACTGTATAATTTTAACACTGTAAATTCTCTTTCATTGCAGTAAGCATTTTAAGGGATTCTGTGCAATACCCTTAAGTAAGTGTTTTGTGCAACTGGCCACAGATGTCCAGGATGTAAGGCCACGTTCAGACTGCATGAACGCAGCCTTCTCATTTATTTGAATGGCACTGCTGCGTGGCTCAGCAGAGGTGCTAATGCTGAGAGTTCCATAAAAATAAAAAAGAAAATAAAAATGTCTCAACTTGGCATCACAATGCAGAATCATTTGGCAATAGACTGTGGTGGTTTGTGTGTGAAGTTAAATAAAAAACTTGAATATGTATATGTGTGTGTGTGTGTGTGTGTGTGTGTGTGTGTGTATGTATGTCTGTATATGTGTGTGTGTGTGTGTGTGTGTGTGTGTGTGTGTGTGTGTGTGTGTGTGTGTAGGTGCGTGTAGATGGTTTAACAGGGAACATTCAGTTTGACCAATATGGGAAGAGAATCAACTACTCTGTGACAATCATGGAGCTGAAGAACAATGGACCTGTTAAGGTAAGTGATGAGTCAGTTTGCCATCATGAATAGCATTATAGCATGTAGCTATGTGATATGTAACCTATTTGTGTGTGTATGTGTGTGTTCTTAGATTGGCTATTGGAATGAGGTGGATAAAATGGTGGTGACAAAGTCAGACCTTTACCCCAATGACACCATGGGAATGGAAAACAAGACCGTCATCGTCACAACTATACTGGTAAAAAAAAAAAAAAAAAAATGTATTATACTCTATGTGAATGTGTAGGCCATCTGAAAAAAACACAAACTATAATATAACAGTGGATGTAAGCAAATGTACAAAAAGCTGTTGGGATGGCTTCAGTATAGCTGTTTTTCATCTCGTCTTCTCTGAATTTTCCTTACACAAGTACAGTAGAGGAAAAAAAGAAAACTCTTCAGGCCTGAGGAAAAGAACATTCAGTTCTTATTTTGTTGTGCAGCTGACATTTAATATTTTGTGCCATTTTGGCATAAAGTGCAATGTTGCATTTTGCAAATGAATAGTAAGTTAAGATTTATTTTTGCTATGAGACTTTTCTAAACAAAAAGTTGAAGTCGAACCAGTGTGAACAGTTTGAATTGCTGCCTCCTGGGAGGTGTTCCAAGATGCTTCTGGTGAGAAAGAATATTCATCAGAAGTCTTTAATTCCTAAAGTACAGAAGCATGTTGCTGCCATGGCAGAAAAAGAAAACCACATCAGTATCAAGTTATAATGTGATGATGTTGTAATGAGTATGCATACACTAAGAAGGATTTTGCATGCATGGGGCAGTACAGAAGGACGAATGAGTCTGACCTCCTGGAAGTAGCATCATATCTCATTGGTCAGCTGGAGGGGCAGGAAGACTCCATACAAGATACACCATTTCAGCTGCATCCAAGCTGGATATCAAACAAATTGATCATATTTCTCGATTTTTCCATTTTCTCTTTAATGTGAAATACATCTTGTTATAATACAAAAAGGTTATAAAAGGTTATACATTTTTTTCTTATTCTGGTGTGGCAGCAGTGTACAGTACTTCCATACTCTAGAAAAGGGAGCCGCAAAGCAACTCAAATTTTTAATTTGTATTTTATTATTACATAACTTTTTTTTTTCCTCTCAAAAATTATCACAGTAATATCAATTAGCTTATGTATCAATACATATTGTTGTTTATAAGGCTCAGTGTGTTTTATTCTGTGAAAGTGAAGTCAAAGATACATTTCCACTACAGGCCAATAAAGTTGTATGTTATTTTTGCATTGTTACCAAATAAGAGCTGGAACACAGACAGACAAAAGTACAAGACTGATAAATGGCTGCACCTTTGGAACCAAACTGACAAAACTGAGAGTGAGCTCACATTAGTCACATTAGGAACATAGAGAACACATCATAAGTTGCAGTAAACTATGTAATCTAGTTTTAACTGTACTAACTGTTATAAAACAATAATGATTGATCATTTTGTGTGTGTGTGTGTGTGTGTGTGTGTGTGTGTGTGTGTGTGTGTGTGTGTGTGTGTGTGTGTGTGTGTGTGTGCATGTAGGAAGCCCCCTACGTGATGCTGAAGAAGAATGCTGAGCTGTTTCAAGACAATGACCGTTATGAAGGTATGTTTATATACTATGCTGTGTGTGTGTGTGTGTGTGTGTGTGTGTGTGTGTGTGTGTGTGTGGCCCCTATTATTTTCTGTGCAAAACCCCATACCAGCAGCTAGACGTGTGCTGGCACTCATTGACGCATGGCTCCACATTGACAGGCCGCCCCAAGAATACTTCAGGCCACTGTTCTATTTTCAGCCTTGTTGCTCCTGAATTAAACACATTTTTTTAAACTCATTTTCTGCTTGTACATACCAGCTCCTGTAGTAGCTCTTATTCTCTGCTGCTGTAGCAGCTCAACCCCTGTCCTCAACATGCATGTATAATGAGAACTGAGCACTATCCTGTGCTGTATGACCCACAGTCCCATAATGATAAAGACAATGACAAAATATGACTTTTCTGGCCAGCCATAGATATGGAGATTGGCTCTTTAGGTTAGAAATCAAGTGTAATAAGTGGGTTTCCACATATGATTTTAAGCCATTGCATAGATGGGAGAAGTGTATATCTTTCAGTAAAAGTAGTAATAACTGTGTGTGTCCTCTGCTGCCATGCTTTGTATTGGTATTGGCGCAGCACTTGACACGCGTCATATGACACAGTGTTTTCAGCTCAAGGAATTCAAAGCATGTACTGTAATATAATAAGTCCTATATCCATAATCAGCATTGATTATTTATTAGGTATGTGATCACTTTAAACAGGCCATCGCAGTGCAATACTAACACAAAACCAAACAAAAAAAAGCAATGAAGGCTTTCCTTGAATGTTATTAAGTGTTATTATTTTACCTAGAGCAACAAGAAAATATTGCTATATTATTAGACATGCAGTGACGTTAATAACCTATTTAAGCAATAACAGAGTGCAAATGTAATGTGTAACTAATCTAGATCTCAAACTAATGACAGCCTAAAATCTAGTGTAAAGTAACACATCACTAGCCTTGCAAACCCAGTGTTATGGTAACCTTATAAGCCTATAATGTTACCTGGGGTCCATTTCACAAAGCAGGTTTAGTGAAAACTCAGAGTCTGTTAACCCTGAAATGAGGGAAACTCTGAGTTTTCCGTTTCAAAAAGGGAGGTAACTCAAACCAGAGAAAGAGGGGTAACTCTAGCCTGTTTCAGAGAGAGAGGTAACTTAAGCTCTCGGTCAGTTACCGCTGTAACAGACTCTATGAACCTAACCTGGTCGGGACCAGGTTTTTCTCAATGAACCTCGAGTTTCTCTCTGTCTCCGCCCTCTTTCAGAGCCACACACTCCATTTCATTTCCTCATTCATTCAGTCAGCAGGCGAGTTTTGGCGTAGCCTAGTTCTGCCATTTAAAAAACCAGAGTCAGTATATTAGAAGTCCATTAGGCACAGTAGGTGGCGACTTTTTTCACTAACATGGCATGTCCTTTTGATAACGATCCCGTGGATGAAGGTGCAGCATTACTGCGCATAGAATTAAATATTCGTCGGGAGATGGTTATCAGACCGCGCATAGTATTTCCAGACAATTATCTTTTTGAGCTGTACCGTTTCACGTCGCAGTCCATCGTCTACATACACAACCTAATCCGTGCTTACATTTGCACCAATCGTATGCACTCACATCCCAGCAGATAGTGTGTGTTGCGCTGGGTTTCTTTGTAAATGGAAGTTTTTTGTACAATAAGGCAACTGTAGGCAGGGCGGTCAGAAAAGTGTGTTCGTTTTACAGGCATCTGCCTTCTTTCTGTTGGCTGAGTAGAAGTCTGTGTTAGTTTAAATAGGCTTAATTATTTAACAGAACATGATATAGATGAGAAGACATTTATGTGTGTGAAAACAGCATTGTGTTGGGGATAAAACAACTGCACAGTCAAACAGCCACTTAATATTTACTTTACAATGTAAAACGTGATCAAGATGAGGTACCCCCATGAGATTATGCCGAGGTCTTACCTGTTTGAACGCTGTTTTTATATTTTATCCTAAACTGCTGCCAAGTGAGCTTCTCCCCCGCGGGATTGCACCTAAATGAAATAAATTAATAGACTACCATTCAAGCAGTTTTACCCTGTAATATTATTGTGATTGCAAAGCCTACATTTAAACTTACGCACTTCTTTATGAAAATGTGTGCAAACTCGCCGTATGAGCGCATTAAGATTTCTAATTCTAGTGGGGTGAAAAACGCTGCCCTCCTCTTCCCCATTGCCATGGTGACTCGTCGAATCGGGGCTCCATTGATACTGGCTTTGTATAGTTGTGGTGCACGCGCTTAACTCCTGGTGAAACTACTCCGAGTTGATTAAACTGATTCAAACCAGCTGTTCTGGAACCGGAAACTCAGAGTTTCCTATCTCAGAGGAGATCAACTCAGAGTTCAGGATTAGACTCAGAGTTTGTTGAACCTGCTTTGTGAAACGGACCCCTGGTCAACAAAATACCTGCCTGTAGTCAACATTAATAATGAACATAGTGTTTCTCTCAGTTTAACATTAGCCAGCAGATGGTGGCAGCGGAACATGGAAGATTAAGTTAATCAACCATTTTTGTAGTCAAGCCAGCACTCTATGCAAACAGGTATGGCAGTCAGAAAATATTGTACAAATATTCAGTAAATACCAATCTAATCAAGTTAACTTCCCTTATCCAAAGCTAGTTGCAAGCTAACATCATGCTGAGCTTAGCGTGTTTGCTAACTGTCCATGGGTGCTAACATTAACTTTCAGTGACTGACATGTCTTGTTGTGTTTTTAGATGCCCGACAAAGTTTGATGTGGGCGATCCAGCATCTTTACTGAGAAGTTGCATTTAGTGATTTCTTTTGTTTAAACTTTGATTTAAGTTATTATAGCCAAAGGTTATGACAAATGGCACAGCAGCTGTGGTTGTGCTCGCCATGGTGTTACTGCTGCAGCATCAGTTGTGTAACATTACACATAATAGTGAGGGAGCGAATGACATTTAGCTCATTAGGTGTTCCTTAATGTTAATGACCCAAAACAAGTCTCAAACCTGCAGTCCAAGTCGAGTCTCAAGTCAGGTCTTAAAGTCACTCACTGTACGACGAAAGTGTGCCTCAAGTCCAAGTCGCAGACTCGAGTCCCCATCTCTGATGTGTCTGTGTGCGTTAATTGTATAATTTCCTTTTTTAATTCTTAATTTACTTTACTTGTTTATTAAGGTCAGAAAAGGGGTTGCACAATCACATTTTACAGACCTAGGGTTCTCCATTAACAACACAACAATCATACTGCCACCATCTAATGTAGCACCATCATACAGATGTGTGTTTTCATACATCCTTGCGTAGAATACGCATAATATGTTCATGATATGCTCTTGTAAAATTGTTACATGTCTCTCACTAGTATACCCAGGAGGTGGAGGATAGGTTACTGCTGATAGTGAATGTGCAACATGTAAAGTATTCCACATGTAGTCTGTATGCTAGGACCCACTCTGTGCATGTCTGTGTCTTTCCGTCCGTTTTTTGACTGATGCTAGGTTACTGCGTTGACCTGGCAGCAGAAATTGCAAAGCATTGTGGTATACGCTACCAGCTAAGGATTGTGGGAGATGGCAAATATGGTGCAAGAGATGCAGAAACCAAGATCTGGAATGGTATGGTTGGAGAGCTGGTATATGGGGTAAGAGTTCGAACAACACACACACACACACACACACACACACACACACACACACACACACGCACACATGCGCGCGCACACACACACACACACACACACACACACACACAAAACAATATAATGGTTAATGAATATTGTGTTATTCTAATATTGAATGTACTGTAGCTTGAGGGAAGTGGTTTTTGGTGGTATGAGTTCCTCCTTTGGCATGATTTCATTCATACAGTAGCTTCTGATAAATGGACTAAGTTATCAGTAACCAGGTGGTTTACTTAGTGAGGTTGGTAGCATCTTATTTTTGCAGGCCACAAAGCACAGTCAGGGGCTGTACACATGCTGCATTTTTTGCATCCTCAAATCCATTGTTTTCAATGTAGATGTTCAGCGAGCACACTTACATACCAAAGCCACACTGTTGCGGCATGCAGCACCTATTTTTCAGGGAGCAAAAGCCCGAGATCTGAGAAAAACTGAGCCCTTTTGGTCTTTTGGAATGCAGCAGAGTGCACCACATGTCATGTGATAAGAAATAACCAATCACAGCTGACAAATATCTTTCTCTTCATCCGTATAACTCAGTCTGTGATAGTGCCTGGAAGAGGATCAGCTCTACACTCAGGATTTCAGGTAAAAAAGCTATGATATGGTAGCTAAGCAACCTCAGATGCAACCTGTCCTGAAAGCTGACACAGAAAAGGCACAAGAGTAGCACACAGTGTGTGACCTGGCATTTTCCAGGCGATTAAAGACACAGTATGTGTACAGCCCCTTAACTTTCTTTTTTTTTTTTTTTTTTTTGAGCGAGAGAACAATGAACAAGTTTCTGAGAATTTATTTTTAAGTATATTTGGTGGTCATCATCTTTACCATTTCATAAGTTTGCATGAGTTTGATCTTAGCATAGCATAGCATAGCATAGCATAACAAGTACATCTTAAAACTTGTCATGTGTTCTCAGGGATTGTAACAAGAACAGAATCTATGCAAGATATTTACATTAATCAAGTGTAGTTTATTTCAACTAAGATTAAGACAAATCAAACAATAGGGTCTGTGGTCAGCAACATCTGCAGTGAAAGCAGTGCATGGATGAGTGGCAGGTATGTTGGGGAGGTGTTGAATGTGCCAAAGCAAATGAGGAGGCTGCAGGGTGTCTGTTTGCTATACCAAGGAAAAGACAAAACTGAGGACAATGGCCAGCCTTTGTAACCTGGAAGATCAGGCAAGCCAGGTGTGGCGACAAAGTCCATTGCCAATTATTATCTGAGCTTGACAAGGACAGCCTCCTAGACATTGGAAGTAGTATTACACCACATTTTGAAAAATAGTTTTCAGTTATATTTGTCTTTTTGTATGTTAATTTCTTCTCTTTCAACAGCTCGCTCAAGTCCATGAACAGTCCACTGTCATTCTCACTCTGTCTTTGTTTACCCAACAGAAAGCAGATATAGCAGTTGCTCCACTGACTATCACTCTTGTTCGTGAGGAGGTGATAGATTTCTCCAAACCCTTCATGTCTTTGGGAATCTCCATTATGATCAAAAAGCCACAGAAATCCAAACCAGGAGTCTTCTCCTTTCTGGACCCACTGGCCTATGAAATCTGGATGTGCATTGTCTTTGCCTATATAGGAGTTAGTGTTGTACTCTTTCTGGTAAGTCAGTCTGTTAATGTGTATAGATGTGTTTTGTTACCACCAGAGCTCTGAAGTACTCTACTGTCATCATGGATGTTAGAGTTTCTTAATGTAAGTGTGTTGTGTGTAGACGTGAATGTCCTGTCCGAAAAGTGCAAACTGAGTACAGCTAAAGCTTAAAAATAAGAGTCAGATCACAGTAATACACATAATGTGTGCAAAGACAGCTGTATCACATGGATTGATGAAAAATTGATGAAATGTTGCTGCACAGAAAGCCTGTAAAGGCCCTCTCCCACTGCACAATAAATCTGCTAACACCCGCTAACATCAAGTATTTTTTTCAAAGGCACCAGACAGAATACACAGCTGGTAGCGACTCATTATCACCCGCTGTGAGCTGATTGATACCCTCCTGTTCTAAGCAACCCAAGTGCCTCTGGATAGAATCCCCTCGCATCAAACAGACTTGATCCTAAGTGGCACATCCTGCCACATGTGTGATCTGCACAGGGGTGTGACCCCACAAACACACTGCAACTTGTAATGAAACTTGCCTGATGGTTTCTGAGGCCAGATGTTGTGACAGTCAAGCCATGTAAGGGAGTCCTACTGGGATGTTTTTTTGGATGATTTAGGTGTGCTCATCATGGTCTGAAGTCAGGGTGGGATTTCTGTCAATCACTCCTTCTACCTGTTGGCCCTCCTGTGCCCCTTAGACTTGTTGCACTGACTTCTCTCTATACTCCTCCTCACTGATAAGATGTGCTCTGTATAGGAGGCTCACCGCTGATCTTTAATGTGAGTGTGGTTAGAGTCTGTGGGAGAGCACTGTGTGAGTTGTTTTACTGTACTCTATGATTTTGTCTCTCCAATAATCCATCCACCTGATGGATGTGGTTAATCAAGATGCTTATTAAACAACAAGACTGTTACACAACTGTGCCTTGGGATGGTCACAATTAAAGGCCACTCTAAAATTTGCAGACAAAGACGTCTCAAACACGGTCAGCTTTGCATTAAAAATACATAATTGACCAAATGACACAAAGTGACAACATAAACATTCATAAAGGCTCCTTCATGTGCGTGACAGATGTCGTGGTTATCATGGTGTCATGCTGTTTTTTTGCAAATCCCTTCAAATAATTTTACATGAAAAATATAATGTGCATATTTTGCAACACAGGTTTTATAATTTTCAGTCATGTGCCACAAATTTGTACAAGATGGGTTTAAAGGAAATATATTTTCTTGCTTGTGTGCATTCTCCTGTATGAAAATCAGCACATTTCTGGTATCAAATGGAAGCAATATATGATAATCTTCTCTTGTAGGTGTCCAGATTCAGTCCCTATGAGTGGACACTAGAGGAGCCAGAGGACGGAGCATTGCCACTGACAACTGAATCCACCAATGAGTTTGGGATCTTTAACTCCCTTTGGTTCTCTTTGGGTGCTTTCATGCGGCAGGGATGTGACATCTCACCAAGGTTAGTTTGGCACCATTCATTTCTGATATTTTCTATTAAGCATGACTCTGCTTCACAGTGGCTTTTGACACTGTAAAGGGGGCTGTTTCAGAGGTAGTAGCTATGGGTCGCGTTGTATTTCACTGCACTATATTGAGAGACTTTTCTGATGATTTGTCAACTCTGATTAATATACATGAGGGGGACAGAACCACTCCAGACTCATCTGTGCTTCTCTGCATTTGTAGAAACAAAACATAAAAAATAAGCCTGTCTTGCTTTATTTGCAGCTTATTGAAAGCAGAGGTGTTATTTTCACATTCTGTGCTGTGTATGGCACAACCCCCTTTAATGTGAATGACTTCTATATACAGCTATTTTGCATTTAAAAATACATTTTGGATTACATAATCTAACCATAGCTGATTTCTAGATTATATTTACTGTGGCAACATGTTGCTTCAGTACATGGACCACGGTGCTCTTATACCCGGCAGAGTAAAGGTTGGTTGAGGGTACAAAGCACATGACCAGGCCAGGGATCCACACTGATATTATATTCAAGTCAATGTTGACTTTTTAAATATTCAAAGAAAGACCACGAGCTTCTCCTTACCATAACCAAATGTTTTACTTTCCTTGACATACTGTTTTTCACACAGTCACCAAATGTTTCCCTGACCCAGACCAGGTTCTTTGAGTTGCCTAAAAATAGATATTAAAGACTATCATAGGCTAATGAGGGCTTTGGCTCTTTATTAGCAATGACTGCTATGTCCAGGGATATTTCCTACAACAATTTACTGACACTGTCAACATTCAACAACAATGTTACATTTGGCAGAGTTCTAAGTAGTCACTGGCTTTCAATCATTCTTTGAAGACTGTACTCGATATCCTCCTAGCAAGGCCATAAAATTCTCATCTAAGTGCTCAAGTTAGTAGACTATTTATCTCTATAAACAGATTCTGCATATGTATGCAGACCAACACATTCATCAAAATGTAATCTTGGCTAGCGTTTCTTTAAGTTTATCCGCAGTCATATGCAAATATCCTTTTAGAGATTAGTAGGTAGTAGGTAAAGCTGCAGCTTGAGCAGCTACGTGATTCACCAAATACACGACTTGACCACCATACCTACATGTCAGTTTATGAGTAACTCCCTTCGCCTCTTGATGCAGAAGTGGAAGCCCTGAAGAATTCTAAGTTGGCATTCAGCTATCTATGAAGTGTTAAAAGAGAGACAGTTAAGGTTAAGGTTAGGGCAGGGGTAAGGGTTACATCTCATTACTTATAAGGTGAGTCATATCTTAATGTAGAACGAATACAGTTAATGGTTAAAGTTGATTACTGCTATGTTTGGTCCTATATTTTTTCACTACAATGTTACGTTGTAGCAGGGTTCAAATATCCATCGCGTTGGATTTGTTTTGTACTGATGGTGGGCGCAGATTGTTGCGGTGTGTCATGTGGGCTGCAAACAGAATGTGGTTGCAGCTATATGTGTCTAAAAGGACCAACGCATGGAAGAGAAAGTCTTAGCATAAATATCTGCAGGCTACACCGGATCAACCTGAAATTGGCCCTCAGAGGTTTATCTTCCTCAGACCAACAGCTTATTGGTTCCGAGACTGTGAGACTATAATAACAGCATACTTTGGCGTGTGTGTGTGGTGTGTGTGTGTGTGTGTGTGTGTTTTGTGTGCAGATCTCTGTCAGGTCGTATAGTAGGGGGTGTGTGGTGGTTTTTCACTCTGATCATCATCTCATCATACACTGCCAACCTGGCTGCCTTCCTGACGGTGGAGAGGATGGTTTCTCCCATCGAGAGTGCTGAGGACCTGGCTAAACAGACAGAGATAGCATATGGAACCCTTGACTCTGGATCCACCAAGGAGTTCTTCAGGGTAAGGACTTCTCCAGGGTCATACAAATAGCACTGTATTACTTCACAATGCAACACAAGATAAAACAACAGCTACACAAGAGTGCATGAAGACGTGATGGGCATTCCTGTTGACACCATACACCACTGATAAGCAGCTGATGGTGGTAAAACTCCGAGGCAGGAAAATAAAGACTGACAGAAACATTGATTTAAGCAAGTTTTGAATATTCTTAAAGCTGTCATTGTAAATGTTTCGTAAGGAGATGTATCCACCATACTGGACCTCAGTGGTACACATTTTTATGCCTCTGTGCCAGTGATAGCCGTGGCCGGAGGCATGATGTTTTTTCGGTTGTCTGTCTGTCTGTCTCATTTCTTCAAATTTGGCACAGACGGCTACTCGCACTTAATTATGAACTGATTCGAATTTGGTGATCAAAGGTCAAAGTCACTGTGACCTTGTGTCCATCTCATTCTCACCAACATGATATCTCAAGAAGGCCTTGAGGGAGTTTTGGCAAAAATGTCCATTTGGACTTTACGATAAACTGATTAGATTTTGGTGGTCAAAAGTTACTGTTATCTCAAAAAACAAGTGTTTGGCCAGAATTCATACACCAATTTTGACACATTTCGACAAATGTCTATCAACAAAGTCAAAGGTCAACTTCACTGTTACATCATAATACTCTCCAAAAACAATTTGGCCATTATTTAATGTCACAACTCAGGAACAGAAGGGAAGACATTGGTCAGATACTGAATTGGTGGCGTTAATCTTGGGCATCCACCTTGAAACTGTGCTGATTGTGTAGATGTATAGATGTTCCCGGGTGCAAGATGTGTGTGATGCAATCACTTTTTAGCATTTGTAGCTTCTTTACAGCACAATCAATATTTTAAGCATTACCTACTGTCATGGCCACATATGAGATTGGACTGACATGGATATAAATGGTAGCTACAACTTGACTGGTTCACGAAGGCATGCTTTTGGAAGGTGCTAATTCTAGTTTTTACAAGAAAACTCCACAGTGTATTTTGAGCTGTGCTCAATTGTATTGAAAAACCCAAGCTGTAGTATCTTATCTCTCTTTTTCAGCGCTCTAAAATTGCCTTGTTTGACAAGATGTGGCAGTACATGAAATCAGCAGAGCCTTCCGTCTTCGTCAAGAAAACGTCAGAGGGTGTCCTGCGTGTCAGGAAGTCCAAAGGGAAGTACGCCTACCTGCTGGAGTCCACTATGAACGAGTACATCGAGCAGAGGAAACCCTGCGACACTATGAAAGTGGGAGGAAACTTGGACTCCAAAGGCTACGGCATCGCCACGCCTAAAGGATCCCCATTAAGGTGGGTGGATCAGTATAACAATGCTAGCCAACCTGCACTGCCATGTACCATTCACACTACTAACCTGCTGCCTAGTAACTGTCCCTCTCCCCATTCACAGCTCTTTTCTCCACACTCGAGACTGTGAAAGAGACATTTTTAATAGTTACCTATAGCTGAGAGTGGATTCAGAGTTTCCCTCACTCAGTGCTCTGAAGCCTTAGCAATGATGATCAGAATACACTTGCTGACCACCTGCTACAGTAGGTAGGTGGTTTTTAGCCAGTGTGTGAGCTGTGGCTGTGCTCATGTACAGCCCTGCTCAGGAAAATAAACCACCGTGGGGAACAATGTAGTCTGGTCCCAAGCCTTAGTGCCAACTGGGCGTTGCAGTATGCGAGTGTGATGAATGGGACATGGCGGCTTACTCGTTGTTATAATAATCCACCTACCCTGATGACATCATCTCAGTGGTTTGTATTATTTCCATGGTTACCACCTCTGACCAATGGCTAGTGGTGGTTTCCGTGACAACTGGGGAGGGCATTTAAAGTTTGAGATTTCAGGTCTTAAAGAAAAAGTTCTAATGATGTATCATATTGGGTGTAAAGTTAGTATTACGCAGTCTCTTTTTGTAAAAGGGGGTATCATGATATGATAATCAATGTAAAATATTCTCCGCCATCGGCTGCTTTATCCATTTCCATTCAAACTGATTAAATTTTCTTTTTAGGGAGGAGAATTTGGCTGCAGGTTTTCAAGCAATTTTGATGAGCTGGCTCTTTAAGACCTGGATCAAGGGATTGTTGTTGAGTTGAGTTTATGACCTGAACTTTTTCGTACAGCCGTGTATGTGTGTGTGTGTGTGTGTGTGTGTGTGTGTGTGTGTGTGTGTGTGTGTTTGTCTGTCTGTCTTTTTGTGTATGTGTATATATGCTGTGTCTCTTTCCAAAAGAACTACTGGATATGATTTATTTCTATGTTATAGGTACAAATTATGAATAGATAGGATTTTAGTCATTTATTCAAATCCCTCAGAACATCCCGTTTTATTCCAATTCGAAACTCAGAGATTCTATCGTTGGTTACTCCTATTGCTCAGCATTCAAAGCAACAAATCTCTAAGTGGTTTGGTAGCAGGAAACAGGGCGGGTTTATGTAAAATTCCTCTAAAAGTTATTGTTCTGCAGCACTCAAGTCTGTAGTTTGGTACGAATTAAAGGGGAAATAGAGATGGTGTTCAATTGATAAATTGCTGATTAATTATTTCCACTTAACTGGAATTTTTTGTTATTATATTTATCACAGAGCCTACTGTGACCACAGCTTGAGTGTACACACCGTAGGGTTACAGCGGTAAAGCAGTTTAAAGGTATACCCATTTTCTTATTTACAATATTGAAAAACAATGCAACTGGACTGAGAATCACCTTTATTTTAGTCATTTTCAAAAGGGAAACTTTTTATACATTAACAATGTATCCAGGTTTCAATTATAGTAATGAAACATTTGTTCAACTATAACCCATCTGTTTTTATTCCTTTGACGATCTCATTTCTCGGCATATTTTAGGATGATTCGGGGGCAGTTTGACAACCTGCTTCCTTTCATCGGGCCTAGCATAACAAAAATTAATACTAACTATAGGGAGTCCTGCTGAGCAACTGAGCACCACCAGTTTCTCCTCCGTTGGTGCTCTTCTGCTCTGAGTTGAAATTTTTTCAACTCAAGGAACTCAGAGGTGCATTGTACTAAAATGTGACACCTGTATATAAAAGAACTACATATCCTACACTCTTCATCCACATTTGGATGAGAGCTGCGGGTCATGACTTTAATCTTAGATGTTTCAGTTTTACTTCAATACACTGGAGTGCAGAGACAGCCAGATGCAAAATGTGTCACTGCCCTGCCACTGTCAGACTGCACCACACTTATGTCTTAATATAAATATAGATGTAAATAATGTGTGTGTGTGTGTGTGTGTGTGTGTGTGTGTGTGTGTGTGTGTGTGTGTGTGTTGAGCTGCATGCTTGTCACTGAGTTTGTTGTTTCTCACTTTTGTGTCTTTTCAGCACACTACAGGTGGCTGTATGGTTCTGTCTGCCCTGCCCTCTCTCTGTCTTCTCTGTCTCCTTGTGTTGCTGTCTCTCTCAGTCAACTCTGAACCTTAACCTTCTTCTGCAGAATGTTTTCAGTGATGATTACAGTTGCATTTGTTGATTCTGCACAATTAAAGCAGCATTAAGCGATTTCTAAATTCCAGTAGTAACTCATATTAAATAGTCTTGTCTAAACAAGGTTATAGCTGACCATTAGCTTAAACCTGAACATCCCAAAGGACTCCTCTTTACCAGTGTGCTGAGACAGTAGTTAGCTGCTGGGCCCCAACTGACCCCTTGTTCCTCCCCTTCTCTGTACAATGTGCACTGTATTTTTCTACGTGCTCCTTAACATCACTAAATATAGCAGCTTCTAGTCTACCACTGCCTTAATCAGTTAGGGTTGTTTGTGATGTGTGACTTTTGTGAATCTTAACCCAACCATTGAAAGGCAGATGTTATACAATAACACAAACTAACTAACTGATCAAGGTATCGGTAGACTAGACATTTAAATTACTGTTTTTCTCAGCAAAGTCTGGCTTTAAAGACAGCGATGTGGCAGCTTAAGTCATCATGTCTTCAAAATTGCTGTCTGACAGCAAGGTAAAGCAGCAAAAATGTTCTAAATATAGCATACACTAAAACTTATGTTGGTCAAACTCAAAAGCTCATTTTGATCTTTGGTGTAGAATCTAAGCTGTGATGATTCTTGATGAGAGTCAGTGTTTTTAAATGGATGCCAGGGTCTCCCACAAATTAATTTATTTGTGGTGGCTGCCACGCTTAAAACATCTGATGCCACGTTTTGGTTAACTATTTTTTTTAGCTAGACTGTTCACTAAGACCACTGCTGGAATATAGATATATATATATATATACATATAGATAGATAGATAGATAGATAGATATGTATAGTTATAAAGATATCATTCTGGTACATATATATATATATATATCCCTGTTGCTCCACACCCTCGTACTCTGGGAACAGATGGAGCAACAGACCGTCAGTGCAGTGAAAATGAAACTTAACTGAACATTGCGCTGAGTCTAAAATTTTGCCTGTGCAGCAGTTGCTCCTCATATCCATTGGTCTGATCTGATCGAATTTTCTGATCGATCATCCACCCACTCAAGATCAGAGGTCAAGATCAGAGCCCTAGCAACCCTTTCACATTACTTCAATTTTAATAATATCGCTTAATGGAGCTTTAAGTCTAACCCTTTGATAGATCTACTGTATCACTGCTGTTGATGTACTATAGCATGATAGAACCAGAGACATATTTTTATTTCTACAACTTTCAATCATGAAATCTGATTCAGAACTCAATACTGGTCAATTATTCACTGAATTCCTGCAAACATTATCTTCCACTTCTCCCATGTCTCTGCTCCTAGCATGATCTTACCACTTTAATGTAATGTGTTTTTTCCCTTGTTGCTCCTATCTTGGTCAAATGGATGATTCATGTTATACTGTCAATGGCGGGTTCAGTTCAGAAAAAAACAACAACAGAAAATTCAAGCTCTCATCTGTGGTGAACTGAGCCCATGCCAAGTTATTAGTCAGATTTCTGCACCACATAGCATAGAGTGTTGTAGACATCCCAAACAACATTAGCCTGCAATAATCACTACGTAATACATTAGGTTTGCTATTGACAAGCTTGCTTGATTCACTAGGGTACAACATACCACTCCTCATTGGCATCAAATTCACCGCCTTTTCTTCCTGCCATTACATCATTACTATTATGTCAAAAGCTCTTCCTGCTGGATTGTCCTTTCTTCTTTTGAAGAGTTAATCATTAAATGTAGGCTCTTTAAAAGTTACAAAAATAAACCAAACCACTGGGCTGGTTGCAGAAAGATATCTTAGACTTGTCTACAGATTTAGATCAATCTTAGATTTGCTGTGGTGTAAGTGAGTGGGACAGTTTCACACAACAATGAAGGCTAAAACAATATTTGAGGCCTAAAATCATGAAAGTATTGTCAGTTCTCTGGAATGATTGCATGAAGTAAGCAAAAGTTCTTTTTCTGACTCAGTTGGGTGTTTCACAATGGGAGATGCAGACCACTCCTGAACTACATAAACCCTCTCGAAGCCTCAAAACATCTTGACAAGGGTAGCCTGTAAAATCGTTGTTTGTCACATTTCTCAAATGTCCTGTACTGCCACTCCTGCTAAATAGGTCCTACAAAGTGGCGGTGCCCCTGGTGCAATTAACCCTCAAACCCAAAGGGGGCTGTCAGGTCTTTACATCAGAGATATGGCCTCTGGTGGAATAATGGCATGCCTGTGTGGACCAGGGCTTAAACAGCTGATCAGCTTTCGTGAAATCTGCTGTCCTGCTTACATCTACATGCAGAGCCAACACAGGGCATAGTGTGTTAAGCCTTTGTTCCTTCCTTCATTGAGAAAAATGGTGGTGACTGAAAAGCTAAAAGATCCTTTCAGGAGCACCTAAACTATTGGCTGAGTCCAATTTAGGGACGAAATCCGAAACAGTTCATAATAATTTCTGTTATTGTTTGCTAGCACACATTTAAACTCATTTCATCATTCTTTCAACATCGGGTTTGGTTAATGTGCTGACTGGCTAACTAGTGTTTTGAAGCCATCCTATCAGTCTTTTGGTTTCTGTTTGTATAATGAATACAACTACTGCCGTCTGCTGGTATGAAGAGTTATTTCCTCTCAGGCAGGTGTCGAATGTACATGCTAGTTGGCTATTTGTTGTAGTCTTTGCAGTGTGCCCCATTGTTTGGCCTGGGCACACAAAATGTGAGGCGATGCAACAGTCTGCCTTTGTCGCTTCTAGTTCTTTGATGCTGGTTTGGTGTTTTCTGGGCCTGAGTGCCAGTGCAAACTGCAAGAAAGAGGGGCAGATGGCTTACAAGTCACTCACACACTTAGCTGTGGTTAAAGCGAAGAGCAGTGCAGTCTTAATGAAGAGGGACTTCCTTCCTCCTGCCTCTATGGACTTAACTGGGTGATGACAGAAGGGAGCATTCTGCCCAGCAGGATTCTCACTAAAGCCCACTTAGGTGTTTAAAAGGCCTTTTCCAGTTCTTGCAGGAAACCCAGTCAGGTTAACCACATGGCACTGAAACACAATGGTGTGCTTGGGCTTACAACACTCCTCAACAACCTGCCACCTCACTGTAGAGAAAGTGAGTGGAGGAGTCTCTTGAGTAATGTCTGCAGCAGTCAGCTTCCACCTTTCACAAGTTAAGCCAAGAAGGCTATGCAGTCTGGGTAAGAGCGGTAGATTTCCCTCTGTGCCTTGGACAGAAGTTCATAGTGAGTAGGTAGAGGGTGGGTATCGTTCACCTGCCTGAAGCTACACAATATAATTTGTGCTACTCTATGCTTGGTCACCAAGGGGCTCTCAGAATTAGTGACAAACCCTGCGCCCTCACTCTGGTTAGAGTGAGACAGATCGGGCTGCGAGACGTTTGGCCACGAGGGAAGTGAGAGCATCTACACCCAGGGGTACTTTTACGGCTGACAAGAAAAAACAATGGCTACTGGGTGTTTTCCTAGAAGGTAAAGAGACCTATGACTGCCTGGACAGCAGCTCTACCCCTCTCTGAAAAATACACAGCATGGACTGGACTTCTTCTAGCACTTCATTGGTTTGTCCAGTGTGGTTGCACCCCACACTGACAAGCATGCATTCATTGTCATCGTTACCCTGTATAGCACTGCCCACAGTGAGACTCCAAACTTAAGAGCTGATGGGTCTCTCCATTGATGGAGAGTCAAAATGCAAGACAATGTTATTTTTACAATACACCTAAGGTGATCGCAAAGGCACAGTTGTAAAGCTGCTATCCAGTGTTGGAAAGATACTATAGATATCACTGAAGCCATGAGGCAAAGAAGGTGCAGGCAAAGTCTGGACAATACAAGAGACAGTGTATGAAAGATGAGCTATCATCCCCTCTGATAGCCTGATGCAAATGTTCTGCACATTGCAGGAGTTGTAACTGGCTCTCTGTCCAGATAATTTTGAACCAAAGATTCCTGAGATGATTTATCACCACCGTGGAATTCCTGACTACCTGCTCACAAATATGAGCATTTGATATCCTCTATGTATGAGAATATTCTGATTGTGTTATTTCTCAGCGTGGAAAAGGCTGCTTCCCCACACTCCCTAACTACCCTTGGGGCTAGTAAAAGACCAAATGGAATGGTTTGATACTTGCAGATTATGTCCTGGTATAGGCAAACCTGCAGAATTTCTGTAACAACAGAGATTTGTGTCAACATTCTAAAGGGCCAGTTTTTAGCTGCCACAGCAGCAAAGACGTGTTTACTCAAGGCCATGGGGTCACAATTTTGGGCTGCTGGTCAGTCTGTTGTCCAGTTGCCTATCTCTGTGGCCTGGCATCTCTCCGTCTCCCCCATACTGCTGCGGTAAAGCCAGTCTTGGGTACCTAAAAGGCACACAGCATGTGTTTTCAGGGAAAGCAGAGGTCCCCCTGTTTTCCAAGTGTGCTGCTCTCCCTCATTTTCTCCAAGGTTAGGCTACAAAAGACCTTTGATTGGGTGGTTAGCATCCATATTTTTTTGCTTTATTTCAAAAACCTTTTGTCGGTTTCCAAAATGTTGCAGTGTTGGCACAGTTTTAGTTTTCTTTGAGACATTGAAATCAGCGCTTCAGTTGTGGTCTGGAACTGGTGCAGACAGCTGCATAGATAAAAGGAAAGCGTATCTGGTGCATGATCTATGCAAGTGAAAAATGCATCTAATACTCTTTGCGGTCTAGACACAGAGTAACTCTGCCATGTCTCATCTTGTCACCTTGAAAAACACATGAACATTCTGGCAAACAAAGAAAGTACGCATCTTCCAATGAAATTTGATCTCCTTCATGTTGCTAACCTTGGCTGGGCAGTAAATTGCGCACAACCTTGGTGAAAATAGTGGCTCCATTAGTCTGTTTATAAAGAAAATATTATGTTCATCATGTTTTCAAATTGCTTATTACTAATGCAATACAAGTTGGATTTTGTATTGGATGCTGATGTAGGCTACTTTTTAATTTGCCAGAACATGTCATAATGACAAATGCTGGTTCAGCCAGTTTGCATAAACTCAGGACAGTTTAAGCTTGTACACCAGACTAGACCTGCAAAACCAGTAATCAACCCATTCTTTTCTTTGCATCACCTAGCCCAGGAGGTTCAGCCCTCTCAACTGAGACCACTAAGCCAATGACATGGTGAAAGCCTTGCAATGCACCTCAGGAGTAGCACAAGATGAGGTCATTAACCAATCTAACTGCGTGGTTAGATGACCCTGAGTCCACCAGTTGGCTCACATCTTCTAGGATTCCTGAAAGAACTGGAAAAGCATTGGCTTATTTCTTTTACACTTATTCAGCACAATGTGGGAAGTGCACTGGGAGATGTATCCCTCAACACGTTGTCTGTAACGCAGATATTCAAGATAGCCTTGATGAGCTGAGAGAGCTCGGTGAGGTTTCGCGTGGAAAGGGTGCAAGAATGACTTCAGGGGGGAACACCACATCTCTCAGTGACAAATGTGGTGTCAAAGGAGCTTCCGAGGTAATTCCCATTGTGAAAACACAGAACAAAGTTAGAAAAAGAACACTTCATTTTACAAGCTTGTCAACTTCCTACTATTTCCCAGGTATTAAACCTTGAGTGAGACTGTCTACCTTACACAAGCCAGGGTGCTCCAACACACAGCCAATAATCAACCATCACTATCATGATCTGAAAGCAACAGAAAATGATTTACATTGAATGGTTAAACGTGATCACGTCATGGCAATTAAACGTCATAAATGTTGATTGATACTCAACAATCTTTTAATGAATTAAATTATTTGTATACAATTGGACTGGCAGTAGGATGCCCCACCACCAACTACCAGAATACTCTGACTCCCTTCAAGAAAAATTTCACACTGTTGAACAGCTGGTTGTAATATCAGTGGCTTTACCAGCCATTCTAAATACATTTGATATGATTCCAAAGTGACCATAATATGCATGTAATATAATTCTTATACCAGTTTATAAATGAATCCTGATCATGGTGGTAACGGGATGATAAGCAAGAAGTCCCATTCCTTAGTTTGACTTTGCATGTAAGGGAAGCTTAGTGCTTATGCTAAAAACAATGATTTGCTCCTACTCCATCTGTCTCACTGAATCTGTCCCTTTGCTCTGCTTAAATGACAGTTCCACTTCCTGCCGATCTAATCATGCAGTCATTTATCATGATTTTAAGTAATTGTTAGACAGATGTGAAAGTGCCCATTAAAACTAATGGCCTAATTAATGCTCACCAGTAGTCAGAGTCACCCCACAGGGGATTTATTCAGTGATTGTTACCAGGCTCAAAGTCATGGTGTTGGTGTAGCTGTGGTCCCTGAATAACAGCAGTGAAGCTGGCTTAGAGGAGGATGATTACTGGTGTCAGCGATGCAGGCAAATAGTTTGGCTGTGATGGGATGGGTGAGTTGTCTTTATGTCTATGTATGGTTGGGCTTTGATGGCATTTAATGGAATCTGAATCCACTATTTATTGAGCTTTTTGAATCTGAATTCCTTCAAATCCCTTATCGAATCTAATTAGGGTCCGTAAATAAATGTAAAGTGTAGAGCTAAATTTACGCACTAGAGAATTACTTGGCAGCCTATTTAGCGCTTACAGCCTGTAGCTACAACTTAGAAATATGTATGGGGTGTAGCCTTGTGACATCTTTGCAAGTTACCTAATCCAAACTCTGATTCAGAAATATTAAACTGACTATCTTAAATAGCCAATATGATGTGAATTAAAGTCTAATTGAGAGCTCTGACAACTGAAATTGACGAGACACAACCACTTGAGAGGTGCTAATCTGTTGAGTGATGTTACAGAGTGTGCCTCTTTAAAATTAAAAATTACCTTTGGCCTGTTTCCCCATCAATTCCACTTTACCTAACACAATGTTCTAACCCCATCCTGTTATCTGCTGCAGTCTTTGACCTTAGCTCTAACTCTCATCGGTCATCATCTCTGAAAAGCCAAACCAAAACTTAGCTTAAAGAAAAATTATGGTTAATACAGCTTTGGATACATTTTCTTGTTTGGCCGTCAGTTCTAAAAGTAATACTCACATTGGAACATGACGACGTCACTAAAAATGGAGTGGTCAGATGATCACACGGGTTGTAAACAAACATCCAGGTTACTCAAACTTATCTGGAAGAGGAAAAGACAAGTTGGAGAATTATTGCCAATCTTTCTGTTGTAAACATCCATCACAGTGCACAGACACACCTCTGGTTACCTTATTTTACATGCTCGGGCTCAATCCCAAAACACCCCTTGCCCCTACCACTTAGCCCTTACCCCTCCATTTTGTGCATTTACGTTTAGGGTAGGGTGTCCTGATCCTTGTTAGGATGGAGGAGTAGGGTGAAGTGTTAGAGCTACATGACCCTTCAAACTGAGTTTTTTAGAGGCACACTCCAAAGTGAGTGTTATAAATGTTTGCACAAGCAATGAAAGAAACCTGCACTTATGATAACCATCATGTTATCTTAGTTGGCCCTACCCTTCGATATATGACGCTCGAAATTTACAGTCCAGCAGTAAAGTTGATGCACTTGTTATCACTTCTCTAATATCAGCACAGACTTACAGGGTAGTAGCATTGTCTGCTAAGTTAGTCTACAGAGTGCTGCTCATGGCCTGTTAGTGACACAGTATCATTTTATATATAACGACTTGTTTAATTGACTGATAGTGTGAAACTTATAATGTAAACAAATCCTGAGCATCCATGCTTCTCTATACACATCAGTTAAATGGCAAATGTCATTATGATGATACCATCAGTGTCTGTTTACATGAACGCCATCGACAACTACTGATGATGTATCAGGGTCTTGAAGGACTGTCCCATTTCATAGGGCAAGATTTTAACCACTACCCCTCATAACTCTGTTGTAAGGGGTAAAGGGGCACTTGAAAATGAGCAGTGGAGATACTGTAAAAAAAGAAATCTGATCGGGCCTTGAGGTGTTTCATCTCAGTTTGCTTTGTTTTAATTGCCCTGTTGGACCCATTTTTTCTCTCTTTTTATCTCAATGACTTCAGTGCGTACAATTTTATCATAATTGAAACAGCCAGTGGCCAGTGCCAGAGAAAACCCTTTCAGAGTTTTACACAAAAATGGCTTGCAGAGAAAACATTTACCAGAAAACAGCCACGTTTTATTTTTAATAATAATCTGCAGCTGAAAATGTCTGACATTTAAACTGGTAAAAACAATGGTCAGTGCCAGCTAACAATGGGAAGCTGATTTGGGGATGTTTTGTGTAGAGTTCTTTGCCAATAGCAAAGAGCAAGGAGAGAGAAATGATTCGATAAAGGATTTGTAATTTATCAATCACCAACCAGCTATCAGAGCCCAACCTTATCTCTATGTCTCTAAGACATATCAAGTTATTCTGACTTAGACATATTGTTCAACATTCTTATTTATTCAGCAGGTTGAGCTTAGCCGCTAAGCTATGTTAAAGCTAATCCTATCCAATACTGATTAGTTTGATGCTAAGAAAAGAGAAGCATTCCAGCTGTGTATATTCTGTTTATGCTAAGGATTAACAGTTCATGCTGCCAACATGCATACCAGCAGAAGGACTGACACTGACAACAACTGAACTGCTAACAGCCACTGTGTTCATGTAGAAATGCTGTGAACCTGGCGGTGTTAAAGTTGAACGAGCAGGGGCTGCTGGACAAACTGAAAAACAAGTGGTGGTATGACAAGGGAGAATGCGGCAGCGGAGGAGGGGAGAGCAAGGTTAATACACGCACACACACACACACACGTACACACTAAAACACACAAACATGAAAGTAGCACTGATTTATTAGGTGAAAAAAATGTAAAGAAGCAGCACAGTTATAACGGCACATGTCATGTGGAGGTAGCAGTATTCTGTAGCGGTAGCCTTTCACATAAAATAACAGATGGATACTCATGTATGTTACAAATAGATACTAGATCTAGCTGCTGCTGATCAGCTCCACCGATAGGTAGCGTTGTAGTCTGTGCTGCTTCTTCCACCGATGTGTTGCACCCTGTTTGGTTGAGGTCAGGGTTAGGGCAGGCTTCAGGGGCAAGGTCAGGGTCAGGTGACCTCATACCAGATGGCAGCAACAGTGCAGGAGAAGGGCTGTTGATAAAGAGTTTGTGCAACCTGGACAAACTCCGTTTATCTATGGCTCTGGCCTGGAGGAATACTGCTGCTGAAAAAGCAGAAAGGCTTTTCACTGCAGCGCCTCTCATTCTCTGTCTCTGGGGCAGAACAGACAGGCTCTGACAATGCAGGGCTTGATTTTAAACAGCTGTGTCTAATTAATCACAGTGATAACAGACTAAAAGGTCTACACAGTCCTTCTGGGGACTGTAGTAATCTCTGCTTTAAAACATGTAAGCATTTAGCATTTGACAAAACACGGAGAGAGAACTTAAATTTTTGTTGTAAAAGTCTCTTCTGCACACATTTTGGCTTGCTTTTTAAAGCCAAGGTCTAATGTTGTATCCTTAATGACAGATGACTTCCCTGCAAATAATGAGCATTACTGGGCCCTGTCTTGGTTACTAGACCAGAGTGTGAGAATTGCTGCCCCACTAATAACATAAGATAACATTGATAATGATGTTATTTATGTTATTCCCATTAAAGAGTGCCAGTAAACCTTGCCGTATTGAAACTGAATGAGCAAGGGACCCTAGACAAGATGAAAAACAAGTGGTGGTACGATAAAGGAGAGTGTGGCTTCAAGGACTCCACCAATAAGGTTAGTCGTATATGTCTGTGGATCAATCAAACATACTGTCTGTTCACACATTTAACATGCACAGTAGGCTTGGTTCTACATGTACCAGGATACGAAAGCATACTTGCACATTACAATTACAGTAGTCCCATATGTCTATATGTATAAACCTGAAACAAAAACTTCACACAGTATGGTTAAGTTCAGGTTAGTTCGAGCTGTATGTAATGTGAAGGGCACCCCCAGGTTAAAGCATAGAGGTTGAGCTGCCAAAGTGTGAGTATAATTCTAATAAGAGTTAAAACAAGTGGTGTCCTGTAAACAGTGGAACTTCTTTAGATAAACTCACTGTGCACTAGGCTCACTGTACTGTTTGTTTTGTCTGTTTTAAGTTAACGTCTGTCTGTCTATCTGTCTGTCTGAAACCCTATTTAGACACATTGAGTTTATAAGGTAATGTCTGCAAAGAAAAGGTAATGTGTTATTGCGTGGGATAATGACAGGAATGAGCATATCTATAGGTTAAGGACTTTGAAGACAGTTGGCTTTTTTTATTTGTTTCCCCCATTTCCAGGGGTTTAGGCATGGGGTTGCTGCTCTGTTAAAAGTTGACCCAGACCCCACGGCCTGTCCTTGCTTGACTAACCCGAACACTGGCCTTCTGGATAATGGGTACTACAAAGCTGGTTATTAGCTAGTTAAATCAGCTCTGGATTTTCCTATCCAGCCATGAGCATGTTCATGTGAAAGAGGCGGGGTGTTAATTACGAGCGACATCATCAGACATCATTATCAGGCCTCTGGCCTCTTTGAAGGGACATACTGGTCTCATCCTTGAACAGCCCGCAGACCCTCCAGGAAGCGGCATATTAGCTATGGGATGAAACACAGTGTATTACATATCTCTGGACTCACTTAGAGCCCAAGCTCGAGACAGTTTTTAAGTGCCCAGTTACATGAGCGACAGGCCCAAATTAAGGTCATTTCATTGAAATTGCCATCGTCAGGGAAATTGTTCGTGATGGCAGAGTAAATCTTTTTGGAGGTTTCAAGTGCAGTTCAACTTTGGTAAACTCTGCTTTGCCAGGTGACCAGTTATGAAGCGGTTTACAGTTTGAGGAGCTTGCCAGCCACAGCAGCTTAACAACTAGCCCCCAAAGTGGTCATTTTGACACCAAGCTTCAGGCAAAACCTATTTCACAAAGACTTTGAGTAGACATTTGAACAGGTTAATTAATCAAGTAATACTCATTTTAGTGATAACTGGGAGAGGTATGACAATCCGCCTATGTGAGGAGGTGAGAAAGGAATTTATGACAAGACGATCCTGGAAACCCCCATTAGCATAGTATGAGGTATAGATAGTATTTGGTGAAGGCTGATGGCAGGAAGGTGATGGGTATGTCGTCTGTATGCAGCCTCTCATGGTTCAGGTTTCCATTAGGCAGGTCTGCTGGCAGCAAAGAGCTCCTTGTTTACCTTAAAATGGAGATGAAACACCGAACAATGTGACTATGGCTTGATTGATCCTTTACCTTAGGCAAGATATGACAAGGCAGTCAAACTTGATATTCATCTTGCAAGAAAACTAGATAGCATTTAACTTTCATTAGGGTGTAGCCTTGCCTGGTAGGACCATCTTGATGACGTGAGCTCAACATTGTGTTCCGCTCTTTGTTGCCCTAAACACTTTCGGTGTACTTGCTTTGGCGGACAAACTCCTTCAGTCGATCAGCGTATCAAAACATCGGGAAAAACATCTTCTCCATCACCAACTGAGCCAGTTGATTAATCAAACTTTTGCCAAATCCAACACAACGTAAACATCTTTTCCTCTAACATTCTCTGCAAGTGCACACTCTTGCTGGAATAGAACAGAGCAGAACAGAAAAGAATAGACTTTATTGTCATCGTGCTGCAGTGCAAAACAACAAAATTAGGAGGTATTCCCTTAGTATGCATTAAAACAATCAAAAAATGCAATACAGAACACAAAACACACAGGCATGTAAATTAAATAAAGCAGCACTTAAAAAAGCATGTTAGATAGTAAAATAGCATGGTGTTCTTGTTTTATTGTTGTTATTGACTCTATTTCTGCAACAACTTTTCTCATTGCTGTGTTTGCTAAATTTAGAGTTATTAGAGTTAGAGTTATGCCGAGGGAGGCTCAGGTGGAGTTTTAGAGTCCTCACAACACTTGCGGAGATCCCAGGGGAGAGGGGGTAGCAACACAACTCCACCTAATGGAGGCTTACGACGCCCCAGATTCAAACGTCCAAAAACACATAATTGAAACCACAAAATATCTCCATACTGCTCGTCCATAGTGATCCAAGTGTCCTGAAGCCCTGACATAAAAAGTTGTTGGGAAAAACGTCATTTGAACTCTGTTTGTAGCCTCACTGTAGCCTGTAGCACTAACTGCTTCTCTGTGCACCGCTTACATGTGTGCACTTGTGTTGCTACCCACTCTCCCCTGGGATCTCTTTAAGTGATGTGAGGACTCTAAAACGTCCCCTGAGCCTCCCTCGGCATATGGGTGAGTAGATAATGGCTGAATTTTCATTTTTGGGTGCACTATCCCTTTAAGGAGCTGGCATTACTGTTCTGCAAACTGCAACCTGCAATTTACATACTGTAATCAACTACAACACAGTCTCTGATTTGATGCTTACATTGTCAACTACACTGCGAATCCATGATTGGCCCTGAATGGATTTTAATTTCTGGAAAGTAGCAGCAGGGCCAGACTGATACAGAGAGTGAAACAGAATGTTGAGCTCACATCATCAGGATTGTGTTACCAGGCTGGGTGTAGCCAAATTTCAACAAGCTAATTGGTGATGTAAAGAGAATGGTTGTTTACAAGGAGCACCGAGTACAACATTGCACTTCTGACTAGTTAATTGAGAAAGTGGGGTTTTAGAGTTTTGAGAAAGAATCATAGATAAAGTCAAAAACAATTGCCAATGCTTTTAGAGCCTCTAAGACCAAATACAGTGGTAAGACCTGTTCCCATGCTCAATCTGAATATAAAAAAACAAAAACAAAACATGATTGTGTGGATTATGTGGTCCACATAATCAGGCTCTCATTCAGTGTCTATAGAGCAGCTCTAGACTTAATATCCTATGACAGCACAAGTTTGAGACTTTATTTTCTGGTTTCTGGCTTTGAGAGAGAGTAGCTCTTGTATCCAGTGTCCAATAACACTGCTTGAAATGGTCGTTGAAAATCACCAAACTGACACCAAATCCTCACGCAATGATAACACATAGGTGTACAAAACAACACAAGAAGGCAGCCCATGAGCCATGACATCCAGTAAATAATACAACATACATTATTTGCAGATGATAAAGTCAGATGCAGTGCCCAGGGCTGGGTTGTGCAGACACATTTAAAATAGATTAAGAACAGCACAATTAATTTGAATTATGTTATTTATTTCTTATATCATTCATTGCACCATTAGACATGCAAATGGTTTTTAATTAGTTTTTCAAGACATTCTCAAAACATTGTTGCTTGTAGACAAGCTCAGGCCTCTTCAGGGAGCAATGCCCCCCTGGCCTCCCGTAATTTGAACACTGATTCATTTTTATCAGCAGTCATTCAGGTGATCAAGGGAAAGCTACTGATAAGAAAGTAGTGTGAACACATAAGTGGGAAACCATAGACACCATGGTGATGTGCTGACTGAGCATCTGCATTGCCTGCCTAAATGTTAAATGCATTCTTTTGTCTCAGTTTGGGCTGGAGGGTGAGCCAGCATGACTGATAGTAGGGAAGCCCTGGCCATATTCTTATTATTCTTATGGCCATATGTGGATGTTAATGTAGGCTGCAGGCTATGTCGCTGGTTCCTGAGCACAATGTTGCATAATAAGCCAGCCAAAGACATGGTTGGTGAACCCCCTCAAGAATTAGAGCGCTAATACAGTGTATGTGCTTTTTATGTGCTACAATGTGTACCCTACAGAGACTGTCAGCTAGCACACCTGGATGTAAATAAAGCAGGTTTCCACAATATTCAAAGAATCAGCTATTTGCAGGCATTCTATCAGAAAGGAAGTGCTTTAATCCATGATCCACTGTTTTGTTGAGAAACGCTGGATGCAAACAGAGCTGTATTTATTAGAGGGCCTCAGTATGCTTCAAACAGACTATGCTGTACATTATATAGTCTAATCATGTCTACAGGGAAAAGTGTTTATACCGGTTCTGAAGGGCCACACTTTAAGGCAGCATGGAAAGCCTCCCATCACAAAGAGGAGAGAGACGTAATGAATCATACAAATGGGGATAATGAGGCATACTTTCAGTGGGTGCAATGGATGCCTTTCCTGTTTCAAAATATTAAGAACTGTTGGAAGCCAATTTCTTTCAAATGGTCAGCCTTTAGTCTCCACAGGGTGCCTCTACCAGACTTCTGTTGCTCTACAATTAAAAATAAATGATACTGTTACCTTTTGGCCAATGGCTCCTAAAAAGAAACTCAACAGCAGCTGACAATCTTGGGGTTTTTTTTTATCTCCAGTTGTTAGCACCCAGCAAATTGGTGCCCCATATTGTTTAGGTTAGGTTTAGGAAAGGAGTCATGGTTGAGCGTGTCATGTGACGTACTGAATGAGAAGTTACATACTTAACTAATATTACGTAGGTTAGGTTTAGAAAAATGAACCATTGTTGGGTTTCATTGTGTTACATGTTAAACATACAGGCAGTGGGTTAGGTGTAGGAAACTAAAATAACATATGTTCAGTTTAGGAAAAGATACATGGCTTGGTTTTGTGACGTTGCATACTGAGCGTGGTTACATACTTAATTTAACTTAAGTTACGTTGGTTAGGTCAAGGCAACAAATCTTATGTAGGTTAGGTTTAGGAAAAGATACATGGCTGGGCATTGTCATGTGAGATATTGAACGTAGTTATGTACCTTATGTAAAGTTATGTAGGTTAGATTTAGGAAAAGAGTCATGGTTTTGCATTGTCAAATTACTGAACACAGTCACGTATTTAATGTAAAGTGATGTAGGTTAGGTTTCAGAAAAGAATCATGGTCAGGCTTTTCCATGTTAGGTACATAGTGTTAAGTTACACACTTAAGTTACTTGGTTTCACATGGGATACTAACACCGGTCTCCTCTGGGAAAGACGTGTGATGTTGGGCCCACCTCCTTGCTTGGACTTTTGCTCTTTATACCACTTGGTTCTTTACTCCTGCCAGCATATCGTCATGTAATCGCAGCCCTTACCGTTGGGTGGGTTATGTACTGTTGCATTACTTTTCTTAGGTATACATACAAACAGTGCACAAGAACAGCCTGAACAGAACTGAAGCTTTCAACCAGCCTGGGCAGTGAAACATTGCTTTTCAGCCTGCTGTTAAGTTAAGGTCCAATGCTAATCTGTTAATTATACAGTATATGTGACATTTGGCTGATCCCACTATGCTATAGAGATTAAAGGAAAACTATAATTTACATTGTTTGTACTGTTTATAATTTCATTGTATTCACAAAAGTAACTGCTGAGTTGTGTGAACACAGTGACATCACCGAAAAGTAGTCAGACATTCATAAATACAGTACACACAAAGGTACACACTGACTTTCACACAAGCAAACTGATAAGGGAAGGCATGGCTTAAGTGTGTGCAGGTCAGGTTTAGTCTAGTTGTCTGTGACTCTGTTCTGTCCTAATCAAGTTAGTTTACTTTCATGCTGCCAAATAAAGAGAAAATGAAATAGTTCAGTGGTAGTGTGTCAGTCATTACAATAAGCATTGTCAAAATAAAAACACTCTTTAACACTCCTCTCTGGGTGGCTGTCCTCTTTTTTCCCTTTGTGTGTGTGTGTGTACTAGGAAAAGACCAGCGCTCTGTCTCTCAGTAACGTAGCAGGAGTCTTCTACATCCTGGTTGGAGGTCTGGGTCTGGCCATGATGGTAGCGCTGGTAGAATTCTGCTACAAGAGCCGTGCTGAGGCCAAAAAAATGAAGGTACCTTATTTTTTCATATGCCACTTTCCATTTTAATTCACTTTTTATGTTGAATATAACTAGTATTATAGTCAGATTATTAGTTTTACATCTTCTATATGTCATATTCTTATTAAAAATGCTATCTTGTTAATTATTATTTCTATAATGAGTACATGTTACACAACAAATGAATGATGCCTTCCAGTCAGAAAACTAGAAAAATTCCTGTGTGGTAATGTTTATTGTAGTGTTTTCTTAAACTGTATGTGAAATTCATACCACATGGAGGCCTATTCAATGCAGCGTAAGAAATATTATCTATGTAGAAAGGTAACACTCAGTTGCCAGTTTATAAGGTACACCTTAATAGCAATGTTTGAAGTCGTAGTTTGTGGTGCTGTTGAATTTTATCACGTTATACTTTATAATCAGATGTGTTTCTAATGTTTACTCCATCCTATTTAGATCAATGAGGGTATACAAAATAACAGGGACACTCCTCAGAATAACACAATACAATTCAGCAGCAGCAAAAACTACAGCCTCCAAAATGATCATTAAGTTGAATCTGCACCTCTCTAAAGCAAAAGCAGAACCTTTGTGAAGGTAGGAATGATTGCAGGGTTGCAGGATGAGACTACATTACACTCTTAGAAATAAGGGTTTCTAAATGCTTGTTTTGTATGAAGGGCTGATGTTCAACCCAGAGCCATTTGGTTCTGAAGGACCTTTTTTTTTTTTATAAGAAACTGTCTTCAAGGGTTTTTGTAAGACCAAGTCAGACTTTCAAATTTTGTATACGTTTACCCATGTTTCAAATGGTGTGTTTATAAAAGGTTCTACCAGAAACCAAAAAGGGTTCTCCACTAGGAGGCTTAAGAACCATGTATGGCTCTAGTTAGCACCTTTATTTCTTAGAGTGTAGTAGTGGAGCAAATAAACTAGCCACTGATTTTGTTTAGAAAACCTAAAATGCACAACAAGGAGTCTTGACCCAAATTTAAACCAGACGCAAGATGTCAGCAGTGTGAAAGTGTAAGCTCCTTTGAGAAGTCACTGTCAGCACTCCCTGTCTTTTCAGCAGCACAGCTAAAGGACAGTGGCCAGCACCAGCCGCAGTGTCTCTACCAAGCTGACTAATGTCACACACACCATCAAGACCACTGATGTTTTACTTGAAAAAATGTTTTTGGTAGATTTAACTGAACTGAATTGGTGTTGTTTTTATATTTTTGTATATTTCTGCTCTCTCACCTAAGCTTTACAGTGAAACTCTGGGCCTTAATTGGTCACTACTTGTTGGTATAGTTGATACGTTTACAATATAGTACAGACAGCAGGGGACTTGTGGGATTTGAACAGCTATCTGTGGAGCTTACTCTTTACCAAATGTAAAGCAAAAAAGATGATGCTTTTCTACGTTTGATGCTGACCTTAATTAGGTAGGCTAAAGATGACATCATTAAAGTTACACACTCAAAAAGATCTTGGGTATGAGTCCACCATGATCCTGTTATTACCACACAGTGTGAGGAGAGGAGAGTTTTGGTTTAAGCAGATGAAGGGAAGATCTATATTTGTTTCCTGTTCTACAGCAAAGCCTTCCTCCAGTACAGGGAGAAATTGGATCTTTTTAGCAGATGTAGAGGTGAATGTGGTTGGGGGGGGGGCTGGGGGTTCAAACTACTTCTTAATATGAGCCATGTTGTCTATATCTGCCTGGCCTGAAATTTCATTTTGTGGTTCTCTATCGACCCAAACCAGTGTTTTCATATGGCCAGTATTGTTTTTTCCCAACCCAAGAGCAGTGGAAACAAGTTGTGAACACAACATTGACATATTATCAACCTTGACATAAGCTGATAAGTTGATATGGGAAATTTGTTTACAAACAGTTACTTATTTACATATCCAACAGTTAGGCTCAAAACACCCTAAGCAGCATTCTTCTGCAGCCGGGAGGCACCTTTACGTGTTTCAGGTGGGAAGAAACTCTTTGTAACACAGGTCAACATGTCACAGGAGTCACATGACCCTGTTTACTGATTGGCTGTGGGTATTCACCAAGCTATTTTTTTTATTTTATACTTTGTTAACCAGCCACATGCATATTTGCTACACACATTGACTATTTAGCATATCATTTTGATGCAATCTGGTTGGCATTATATTTGGGATCATCGTACGTATGAATTTAATTCTGTACAGCCACCTCTGCGAATTGAGGCTCTGAACATTGCCCACTGAAATTCCATGTCCCTGTCCTCTCCTGGAAGTAGGTGATAATTAGGTTTGTTACTAGCGTGTTGATCTTGTAAATGGCAAGGTTCTTGCAGGTAAACCTGAGGTTGATATTTTTGCACACAGTCTGCAGGGAGAAATCTGCCTTATTTTGTATAGAATTCAGAGCAGAGAAACACATTAAGTCATTGTTATTCCTTTCTATTTCATTGACTGGAATTTAGGCAAATGAATGAAGTGGTCAGTTATGCATTTCTATCACGATTCTGTCTTTTTATCCTTCTTATTCACACACACACACACACACACACCTGCGCAATGTTATTATTTACTGTAAAAAGAAGTTGACTATGTTGTCATGCGTAGACAGGCCATTTCTACCTCTACCTCTGTCTCTGTCTCTGTCTCTCTTTCTGTTGTAATGAAACCCCATATTGCTTTTGCAGTTATCTACTATTGGTGCTTCAGTACTCAAACTTTTGTTGTCACTTGAATCAGTATCGGCAGTTTCTGGGGGGTCTGCCCATTGGTCCGACATCCCATTGTTCCAACCATATTAAATCCATTGTTCTGAAGTCCCGTTGTTCCGAAATCATCATGACACCCTGTGGTTAAGGTCTGGTTAGGTTTAGACACAAAAACCACTTGGTTAGGGTCAGGAAAAGATCATGGTGTGGGTTAAAATAAAAAAGAAAGTGGCAAACACATAAGCCGTGAGCCTGCTTCGCCTCAAGCCTTTCCCAGCTGACCCAGAGCCGGTCGCAGCGCACCATCAAGGCAGAAATACGCCCACCAGGAGCTGTTCAGCACCGCGGAGAGCTCCCCACACAACCCCGACCCCAGAGTTAATAACAGGAGGTTATGGTGTTTCACTCTCTTCTCTCTATGACACTTGTATCTCGACCAGTAGCCTACTTTTGTTGTGTTGCTGATCCTCTGTGGTACACAAATACAGTATAGCCTAGTATAATCACATATTGGAATAACGGGACGTTGGACTAATGACAGGTCGAACAATGAGAGGTCAGAACAATGCTACGGCACCATTTCTGGCAACCCAGTTGCCAGAAAAATGTTGGCATGGTACGTTTTTGCAAACCACAGATACATTACATTATTACTGAGACTTTATGTTTAAACAGTGCTGTGGTTAAAGTGTGGATAGGTTGAGGCGACTTGGTTAGGGTTAGAAAAAGATCATATTTTAGACTTAAAAGAAGTTTTTGGTGGCACAACACCTGCAGGAAAAACAGCAACGGATTGCTACAAAACACTCACGTTTGGTGCCTAAAAAGCAGCTGGAAACACAGTGATTACTGTCTAGCTCTGTTGTTTGTTGGTCTTGAACAGTGGTATACAGTACTGTACAGTGGTCTGCAGCTTGGTAGGCATCTTGCCTAGGTAACACACCATGCACCATTCCCTCCACCTCCCAATGGGAAAGTCAACTGAAATACTGTGTCACTTTAGAAATATTAATATCATACTTATGAAACATGTGAATGTTACGCTATTTGTGGTTTGCAGAAACGTACAATACCAACATTTTCTTCGTGCAACTGGGCAGATAATAGTCACATGGCTAAAGAGTCATCATTAGGGTTGGGTGCCATTAACAGTTGAACTGACTCCGCTACCTAACAGTTCCTTTTTTTGGTATTTTACTCTCTTACCATAAAAATAAAGGTCTAATTTTGGTTGTAAAAAATGAGACCAAATTTCCAGCTGCTGGGCAAAAAAAGAAGGGACAGTCTGTGGGATTACAAACTGGAGCAGAGTGTGCTGTTCTCTGCCTCTGTTCAGAGAGAGCTTACCCTGCAAAATGTAGATACTCATTACTGTCAGAAAAACAGACTCAGAAGTGTAAGTAAATGCTTTGGGTCATGGTTACATCCATGAGACATAGCTGAGCCTGCACAGAGCTGGTGCACACAGGGAATGTTTCCACCTGACTCCACTGTGCCACGTTCTGACTGCAATCTGGTTTTGTGCTGTTCACTTTTAAGAGTGGCCGCCATCGGCTCCAGCAGCTGCATCACAGCTGGAATGTAGCATGCTCTCTCACTCAGACGGGCTCTTAGCAGGGACTGAAATTTGGCGCTGACTGATTTGATGTGAATCAGCACTTAGCAGTACTGACATAATGTGGTCAGTGCTCTTAAAAGTACTGAGTTTGGTACCCAACCCTAGTCATCATTCCTCCAAAAGTACAATCAGTATAGTAATAACAATGACTTTATTTTTGTTATGAAGGTGGCAGCCAACACCTTGTCGTCCCCCCAGCACACAGGAAACTACACACACACTCTGTCTTCTCCTCAACATGCCCCCAACTTCAACCTGCTGTCCCCCAGCCACCAGCCAAACTACGCCACCTATAAAGAGGGCTACAACGTTTACGGCATTGAGAGTGTCAAGATCTAAGACGGGTAGGAGAGTGATGATTGATGGCTAAAACTTTCCTCACCTCACAGTCATAGACAGTGTTTATACAATTAACTTTTAACAGGTATTCATTCATACCATCGAACAACAGCTGCATTCGCATAATGGTGACGAATAGCAGCTTCAGTGGCAAGTCGCATTCTCACCGGGCCTCAATAATCAAAAATGAACCCATGCTTTCCCTTTACTTGTGGGTTTGTTTTTTTTTTTACTGCTATCAGTGGAACTCAATATGTCCTGCATCATCCAGCAGCTGTACTGCTTCTCTTTTCTATCAAAGCTATCAAAATCACAGCTTAATCATAGCTATCAAAAAATGGCAAAGTCAAAGACGAGATATTAGATGAAAACAATATTTCTATTAAAAAGAGATACTAAAGCTGTAGTCTTAAGCTACTTTTGAGACCCCACCATTATTTGAAATACCTACTATTCTTTGAGATGATCAAAAAACAGGATAGGAACACCTTAAAGGATTAGACTCCTAATTCAAAATAGCAGCAAATACGTCGACCACTGCAGTAACTATTAATGGGAGACACTACAGATGAATGGGTATAAACTTTTCCTCAGTTGATTTATTATTGTTTTAATATTATAAGTTTTCTGAAATGTTATGTTTGGATATGCAAATTAGGCATTAGCGAGTAAATATGTGCTTATTGGAAAAGATATCCCAAACAGAAATCTAAGCAAAATTCTCGTTTCACTTTGATGTCATGCCAGAGCCAAAGGTTTTTATACAGGGGATTTTGAATACCTCTTTTTATCACTCCATAAATCCGAAAGAACTGTCAACAGCCACAGAAAAAAAATCACCATGTTTTAAGGAATAAAATGATCAGTGCATAAAAAAACCTCACCTGGGGTGTCTCGCCTTAAGGCAAACACTTTATGTGACGTTCGCCTTCAAAATTAATAAAATGACAAATGTCATATATCAGCCCGGTCCATATGTTTTCCTTTTCCTCCAAGGATCAAACAGTGATAGCCTCAGTTGTGCTCTGAACAGATGCTTTGTGTCCGGTTTATCAATAAATGTATCAGATGTAATACTCAGTCAATAGTATAACCTGTCCTGAAACTAAAAACCACAAATGGACATGCCATGTCATGCTTTTTTTTTCCTTATTAAAAAATCTTAAAACAAAAGTTGCCACTGAGGCTGGCTGCCATTGCTGAGTGGTATGATTTTCTGTACATTCAGAGCAGGATGTGAATGCAGCAGTTGGTCTCGATAAACAAACGTAACATTGGGACCATAATAGAGAGTTTTGGTTAATACTGCATATATAGTCAAATTGTATATGGCTGTGATACTCCTTTCCTTTGTTCACTCAATACCCAACAGCTTGCTCGCCTCCTTTATCCCTTTGTCACCTCTCCTCTTAACCACACCTTCTATCCTCCCTGCACTCCTCTGACCTCCTCTCCTTCCTTCCTTCTTTCCTGTCCTCTCTTTTACTGTCCTTTTATCCACTTATCCACCTCCACTTTTTGTTGCTTACTTTGCTTGCTTTTTTCCTTCCCTGATCCTCCTGTCTTAATTTCTCCTTTGTCCTTAGCCAATCATCCTCTTTATTGGACTGACTCATTGGCCAATCACTTCCATCTGTCTTAATGTCAGCTTTTCATTTGGCAGCCCCATGATTTTATTTAAAGATGGGATGGTTTGGACTGGTAGCATCATCAAACACTGGACATCTTGATAGAAAAAAATGAAAGTGTAATACTACTGTTCCCTTTGAGTCAATTTACTCATTACAACACGTACAATATGGGACATTACACCACTGCATGGGCAGATTGAAGACACTATTCATGTCTATGAGGCAGATGACCTTGGTTAACGTATGTGAGGCCCAAGCTGCATAATTATACTGTAGTCACCACAGTCATTGCTCACTTCTTATGCTAAGCTAAAAACATTTCACCCTACAGGATTCGGGAGCCGCAGCTTGTTAGCTCAGTGGCTAGAAACAGTTTTGTTTCAGTGATTGGCAGCAACAGTGGTCTCTTTTGATAAGTTGGCTACCTGCAGAGCGTTCTTGGGCACCGTTGAACCAAATGTTAGATTAATTGGTTAATCTTTGATTGACGTGTTCACTGTTAATCTTTAGGGATTAACCAAGTTGGAGTAAGAGCACCAGGAGCACCTTCACTTGTGGCCATCATGACTGTGGCATTCTGGACATGACTTGGACATGCGTGGTTTGTTGGAAGATGAGCAGGCACTGGTCCTGCATTGTTAAGCCAGGATGAGGATTCCTCTTTCTCCCTGTACTGTCAGGTAGCTGAGAGACTGGCATTGGAATGGATGTGTCCTTTGCTGGCTCAGAAGCTGTCAAAGTTCACAGGTTTCCCTCTTTATTTCCCATACACAGAGTGCCAGAGTTGACTTTATGATGGAATAAACGACTATGAACTCATGTCGCGGTTGCTACTTGTGGCCAGTATCTTTACACTGATCAGTCAAAACATTAATACCACTGACTGGTGAAGTGAATAACATTTATCATCTTGTTACAATGCAATGTTCGACTGGGAAACCTTGGGTTTTGGTATCCATATGGATGCTGCTTGACACACACCACCCAAACACTGCTTAAGACCAAGTTCAGCCCCTCATGACAGTGGCGCTCCCTGATGGCAGTGGTCCCCTCAGCAGGAGTATACATCACGCCACACCGCAAAAACTTTTCCGACTGAAAAATGTGATAAAGAGCTCAAGACTTTGACTTGGCCTCCAGATTCCCCAGATTTCAATCTGATCAGGCATTTGTGGGACGTGCCGCAGCCCCAGGGGTACCCTTAGTCTATGGTGGGGCATCCTTGGCTCTGACCTGTCAAGGTATGGACACAGAACCTCTGGGGGGTGTCCTGTGGTGTCTGGCACCAGGGCGTTGGCGGTGGATCCTTGGAGTCCTGTGGATTGTGACGTGGGGACTCTGGCCCACGGATGCTCATTCAGATTGGGATCTGGCAAGGTTGGGGGCCAGGTCGAGGTCTTTGTCAGGCTACTTGGGCCATTCCTGAGCAATTTTTGTTGTTTGGCATGGCGTGTTGAACTGCTGGGGGGGCCACTGCCCTCAGGAAGTGCCATTGCCATGAGGGGTTTGCTTGGTCTGCAACTGAATTTGAATGGGTAGTGCATGTTAAGTGGCATCTACATGAATGCCAAGTACCAAGGTTCCCCAGCAGAACATTGCATTGTAATGACATGATGCATGTTATTCACTTTACATGTCAGTGGTTTTAATGTTCTGGCTGATTGGTGTTAATGTATTGTAGCTTAGTGGGTTTGGTCAGTCAGCCAGGCTATGCTTCCCATAACCAGGGACTGACTGGTTTTTGGCAATACAGCTGGAGAAAATTTACCAGGACTAGACAGACTCTGTTTGGGCCCTGTGCCCTGTCTTCATGCTGCACACTTATCAGACTGATACATCTGGTGAAACTGCTCCTAGAAAGTCTATTGACAGGGCTGCTCAACAAGATCAGGATAAACATGGACAGCATCCCCTAAAACAAACTCACAATTCCCTCTTTGGCACATAAATGCACTTTTTTACTTGTGCAAAATGGACTTTAAGTTAGTAAACACTGCTTTTTGTGCTCAACACACACAGCAGGTCAATTGCAGTAATGCCTTCCTCAGTTTGCTCACCAGAGGGCAGCAGCTTCTCTCCTTGTGGTGCTGCAGGTCAGTTGGCTTGAAGTGGTTTCCACACATGTGATGTACAAGCACAGACTCAGCATACACAGACATAACAGTTGCAATGGGTTATTAGTTACAGTTTTATTTATGACAGCCATCGCTGTGTCGACTGTGTCAACAACACAGTTGTGTGGGACAAACAGCAAAGGTTGTTACAGCAGACATTTTGTGGTTTTGAAGACAAGTGGGGACTTTCCACTTACGCTATCTTTTGCAGGGTGCACCTGCACCTGGTGTCATAAATATGCGATAATTTCAGCATTAGTTGATCTCAGAATTCTCTGTTCATTTCCGTTAGACTTAGCACCTAAGGTGTAATGTTCCGTCATTGCACTTGACATTAGTATTTGAGGCTCTTTGTGGTTTCTTTTAAATGATATTTCACAGCTCCTTGTTTCCAAAGAGAGGGTCTGTCCCTCTTGCACTCACTTAGCTTCAAATAATTTCAGTGTAGTGCTACATCAAAATGCATTATAAGTACCTTAGGTTACTGAATAGGTGCAATGTATTTAAGGTCTTGAGCTTTTGCCCAACAACTTTTGCATCCGTGGAGCAGAGGAGTTGCAAACCTTGTTGTTGTGCCAGTGTTACAGAGATTGTTCACGTGACCATTTATTTGTCAGTTTTGACAGTTTGGGGATGGGAAAAACCCTCCCAAGCAGGGGCTTTTTTTGGCTTCTGTCATCAAAGACTTTTCATTGCGTTGTGGTGCGAGGGCCTTCTCAACCAGAAGAAAAGGCATCAAGGTTAACCAGAAGCAACATCACAAAAAGTTGCTAAAAGGCAAATCAGTGGGTGATAAGTGTGTAGCGCCTACGGTAGATGTCAGTTGGGTTGGTTGTGTTTGCCTTTTAGATGAAACGATTATTGCTTGGTCTACAATGCACTTGTGTAGGAGATTTGCCTTCTCCATGGCTGTTCTGCAGGGTGACTGTATGTCCCATACTATGTGTTGTACCAAGTGAATCAACTGAAAGGGAATGAAATGATAAATATAATTAGTCAGGCCATGAAGACATGATATACTGTAGTGTATGTACTGATGTACTGTATGATGGCTATAGTTGTAACAAATTATTTCTAAAAACAAAAAAATCTCATTCAGTGCAACAAAAGCTCGTTCAGACAAAGATGTTGTGGCAGCATTGGTCGCCATAGCAATATATTCTCAACAAGGAGCTAATGTGAGAAGTTTCTTTCCTCCAAACCAGAATTCATGCTCACATAATGTCAATGTTCCTTTTCAATTATTTGATTTGCCTCAAATGTCTCTCTACACTTTAAGCCATACTGCAACATACAAACATAACCCGATACACTGCTTTCACACACGCTCTCCATTCATCTATTACATAATGCTTCAGTTTGTCTTGCTGCATTTAGTGGCTTCAGGAAATGTTGTAGATTTAAAATAATTTCATTTGTATGTCTTTCTCTCTCTCTCTCTCTCTCTCTCTCTCTCTCTCTCTCTCTCTCTCTCTCTCTCTCTCTCTCTCTCCAACACTGTGTGCGTGTGTGTGTGTGTGTGTGTGGGGGGCGAGTGCTTGCTTGCGTGCGTGCGTGCGTGCATGCGTTTGTGGAAGATAAAAATATTCTCTGCAATGACAACCACATTGCAAACAGCTTTAGAATGAGTGGGTGATGTGGAAAGGTATATCATGGTATATTTAATTTTATATTATAAAAACAATATATATTGTTCCAGTGTACATTTTCTTGAAAATCAATATTTGAGTGTTTCTGGATAAAATAACCAAACAGGAATGTTTTATTTGTCTAAAAACATCAAGTGACTTTATTACATTGGTGTGAAATTCTTTCAAAGTGCAATGTTTCTATTAAGCAATTCTGCTCATTGATTTACAGCATCCCCAACAACTGACCTTTGACCTATGACTAATACCCCTTTTAGACAGCAGAGATGGGTCTACTAATTCAGCACTGGACTTGTATTGGACCCAGTAGTTTGAGCTAGCTGTCACCGTGCGTCTACCTTTTTGCAGAGACTGCAGTGTATTTCCATGCACTTCACTGACAGCCACAGAATTCCATTGAATAATCACCAAATTACCACTGTCTTAAATGCCCACTGTCATGTGCTTCCCATGTCTTTGATCTATCTTTGTTTTTTCCATCTCTCTCCCCTCTCTCTCATGTTCTCTTGCTGATTAAATGATGTTTGAACGTCCATATCATTGAATCATTTTCGGGTCTTGGTAGCAACAGCACCTAAACAAAGCCTGGCAGCCTCCTGCCCGTGTTGAAGTGTCGGCTGACGCTTGTTTACCCATTCAACAGGTCAATGTGTCAGTATCAATGGGGTGTAAGTGTCAAAGGAAAGGATCTCAATGTTTGTTATGTCTGTGTTTTCACACACTGAGAACTATAAAAGAATATGGAATTAAACATCTATTCACTAAAACCTGATGACACCACACTGTGTTCATGTAATGTAAGTCTGAGTCACACAGGCCATAGCAACACTGTGTAAGAATAAATTAGTCAGTTGGACATCTGGTGGCAACGATTCAGTAATTGATTAAATAACAACTTAGCCAGTGCATGTATGGTCTGACCAATGATACCCAATTCCCAGAAAAATGTTGGCATTGTATGTTTCTTCAAACCACGAATACGTTATCTTTGTATGTTATTATGTAGTGAGTTGGTTAAGTCTTGTTAATGTGTGGTCAGGTTTAGGCACAAAAACCATTTGTTATAGTTAGGAAAAGATCATGTTTTGGCTATAAATTTTCTAGCAGGTAATGTGAAACTCAGTTTGGGGTGCACATTACCTGCTAGAAAAGCAGTGATTTCTCTGTAAAAAAAACAAAACAAAACCGCTTGTCATGGAACTGTCTCTGCTGGAAAACAGTGACAGGTTGCTACAAAACACCCATGTTTGATGTTTTTTGATGTATTATTATATTTTTTTGTTTAATGATCACTGACACCAGAGTTCTACATTTTGTTCTCTTCATGTATTTGCATGGCTGGAATGACAAATGACAACAAAGAGTCCTTGATCCTAAAAAGCAGCTGGACCACGGGCAATATTCACACACCTTCCCAGTACAAAGAGGTGCTGCTGGTGACGAAATTCTAAGAAAATTCTTAAAAGAGCTCCTAAGGTGAAAAACTGTTTCAAGAAGAATAAGAGTTTCTTAAGCAGAGGAGAAAATGGTGGAAACAGAAGGAGGTTGGAGAAATATTCTCCAGATGCAGGATGACAGTGAGGAAATGAAATGCTACAGATTAGATGGCGCACGGATAATATGTGTGGTTGATGTCATGAGGGATACACACACATTAATGCTATAGAACAGTGCAGCAGTGATGACTGGTCTGTGTCAACCTTCCATCAGCAGAGTGATCACACTGACAACACTTTTACAGTCAGCAGTTCATTTAATTTCTACCGGGTGTCCACACCTTGCAGGCTCACAAAAGGGTGTGTCTGTGATAACCAGTCACATCTGTCAAAAGAATGCATCACACCTAGCAATGGGGTCAACCACACCTCATCACTAAGGTAAAAGTTTCTGTCCTTTCCTTGCTCAGAGTTGCTCTGAGAATTTTCCTAATCACTCCAAAGCGAGGACTCCTTACTAAAAATTTAATAGGCTAAGTTAGGAGCCATTCTGAGAGTATTCTCAGAATGTTTGTGAGCATGTCCCCAGGCTCTCAGAGAGTGTGCAGGCCTTTGAAGCCAATTTTCATAGTGTCCAAACAGAGGAGTTACATCTGTGATGCCATTGGGCTCAAAAAAAACTTTTTCCCATAGACTTACATTGGGAAAGAGATATCTGTAAATCAGTAGATATATTCTTTTGAGCACTACGTGACTCATCCCATTAAAAAGATTTAATCCACTGGGTCAAATAACATTTTGAAAGTCTCGAAGAACACTAAGATTAAATAATTTTATCCCCATTCAAGTTAGCACTAAACTAAAAAAGTAGCCACTAAAGTAGCTGGCTTGGCCAGTGGAAGTCCGTAGTGCACCTGCTCAATTGGCTCAGTGATGTGGAAGCACCACTGATCTTCCAGGTAATTTCATACCACGGAAAGAGGGCCTTTTGGCTTCATGCACCACTGAGCAACTTTCATAGGAATAAACGGGGTCCTGTCTCCAATTATGTATTCAGTTCTCTTAATACATCCATGAGCAGGACACACAGCAATGACTTATTTTAAAAAAAAAAAAAAAAAAAAAAAAAGTTTTGAACAGTGGTCTGCAGCTTGGCAGGCATGTTGCCTTTCTGTCACATCATTCTACATCCCCTCCACCTACCAGTGATAGAGTCATTCCATATACTTTGTCACTTTAGAAACGTTGATATGATACATATGAAACACACACATGTAACGTATTTGTGGTTTGAAGAAATGTACAATGCCAGTATTTTCATGTGGTCACTGGGTTGGAATACTATAATAAAGTCAGCAATATACTGCCCAGACTTCTAAATGGCACTGTGCTTAGATAAAGACATCTTTAAGGTCTACAAAGGAAATGCAACGATGATATCTGGTATGATATTAACTTTAATTCAGCATGCTCATATCTCATTTCACATTCTCAGGGGTCATCAAAGATGAGTTACATTTCTCTACTACAGCACAGTCCTTCACCACATTACTCATTTTATCACAAGGTTATTAAAGATTTTAAGGAATTGTTCACCATTTTTGGAATTACGCTCCCCCTGTCTCTCATCATTCTGGGAGAGAAGGCAAATAAGCATATTTCCCAAATCCATGAATTATCCCTTCAGAGTTAATATTCTGTCAGAAGAGTTGGTCAGCCAGGAGCAGCTGTGTATCTAATTTCAGTTTTGGTGTTAATGATTAAAACCTGGTTAACATATTTTCTCCTTGTACAGATGAAATTCACAGATGCAATGCGCTCCAAAGCTCGTCTATCCATCACAGGATCGACCAGTGAGAATGGTCGTGTCCCAGTGGCTTACCTCCGTCCAGGATTACCCATGAGCCTCAGCATGACTGATCTCTCCTGACCACACCCGAGCCAGTGCCTTACAGCCAATCGACACACATCCACCCTACCCCTCTGAAAGTGAGTGGAAATGCTTGTCATCTCCTTCGGTGACCAATTACCACTCACCGTGGGTGATCTGCCCCGATTTTCAATCCGGAGTTTTAGCCAATCATATCTCTCTGAGGACTCCTGATCTCGCTCTTTAACATCTAGCCTAGAAAGACTGGACAGATGTTGTCCTCCCACCACTTGGCTGTCAGGCTTTAGCAAAGACCTGCCCACCTACGAAGTGAATAACTTGACCATCAGCGAGAAAGATGGCTGGTCATTTACAAATTCATGAAAAACAATCAAGCACAGTGGACATTTTTCTAAACAAACTCACATTGTTGTTTCATAGATTTTTGCCATGGAGGCTCTAGAAAATAAGGACAACAGTGATGCTGACGTTGACGCAATAACAACATGAATCAGGGATGTGATCAGGAATTGTGGGTATAATAGCAGAATCGTGCTTTAAATGAGTTCAAGTGCTATGAAGAAAAACTGACGTCCTGAAAAATCACATCCATGGAATAATAGTAATTGTGATAGCAGATAATGATAATGATGTTATTGTTCTTAATTGTTTTCCTTATTTCTGCCTGAAAATCCCTGATTAGTAGAGACTTTAACCAGACCCAAGAGATGCATGGACTGACACACACACACCCATACAAACACACACATACACAAAACCAATGGTATGGAAACATACACTATACACAGGGATGGGCAAAAAATTCATCAAAGTCATACAAAATAATCACAATTTATTTTAAAGGCCCTTTGTGTAGGATTTGATCATCTGTGACTGAAGTCGAGAAGTAGCATCAAGAAACACCAAACAAATAACTCGGCGACTCTGAGAATATCTGAGTTGAAGGCAACACAAACACTGAGAGCTGCTGCCCTTTGAAAGTCAGAGATTCAAATTGTCAGTTTGAGACTTCTTAGTTGACTGAGATTGTTTCAAGTGAAGTTTTTTTTTCAGTGTGCTCTGCAGTGTACTTCTGGGGATGTGTTGGTCCACAGATGTTGTTGCAAAGTGAGGGCTCTTGACTTTCACACTACTCTTTTAGATAGGCAGTTGCAGGTGCGATGCAGGTGCACAGAGGAGAAACTTTCCAACGTAAGGCTCCAAAATAACAATCATTTCTCTCTTCTGCTTGGGAGTGGTGAATTCACAGCTCACAGATACTTGAGGTGACCCAGTCTAGTTTTTGTTTCATACCTAGTGTCGCCAAAAATGATGTTGCACATTTCCAATCCATCATTAGCAGCGTCAGCTTGTTTACTTTATTACTTGAATGCCGCGGTCACACTGAACATCCTGCTGAGCCCTGTTAAAACTTGAAAACAAACAATCGTATGAAACAGGAAAATCTGATTCAACTGACATAATTCTGAGTCAGGTACAGCAGTAATGTTGACTGCACCAGTAAAGGGGATTTACTGATGTTTCTACAAAAAAAATGCAAACTATCACAGTAGTTTGAAAGACTTAAATCCTACACCTTGGGGCTTTTTATTATAAATCACTTGTAGATGGATTAAATGTTCAAACAAAAGCCAAAAAAGATAAATGTTACAAGTATTCAGACACAAATATACTCCTCCATTTAATAAGCTAGCCCTTAGTTGTCAGTGTAACTACTATGCTTACGAGTTATACCGTATCCTGTTAATACATTTTGTAGTGTCTTACCTTAACTTTAGCTGTAAATGACTTTTACTCACTAGCTTACATGTTGCTCTGGTTTACACTTAGCAAAATTATTGTTTTGGCTGTATGAAGCACACAACTCTCATACCATATGATAGTCAGGTAGCATATGGCAAAGGGGTATTATAACTATTAGAGATCATTTGAAGTTAGTTAAACAGCTTCTTTATATCTATTGTTTCATAAGATATTAGAGTCGCGTCAGCCACAAATGAAAATCACTGGACCTGGAATGAGTCCTTAGACGTAAACATGAGGTTGTGTTCGTGGGCGAGAAACCAAGTAGAGAAAGATAAGATTGTGGTGGTGTCTAAGCGCTCATTTGTGTTCAGTGTTAGATACAGAGACGGAGACAGACTCCTTACTTTTGCACGTTCTCTGAAAGCTTATGGATATGGACAAAACAGAGCAGTACCACAGGAGATCATGGAGGCAGTGTAACGTAGTTCAAGCGAGATATGACCATAGGAGATGATGACGAAACTTCAATCATGGCAGAACAGAATGAATTGGTTACATATAATAATATATAGACATATATAGTGAAAATAGCTACAAGAGTTCACCGTCCACATGTTAGGATGTACATAATGGCTGCAGGCCATCACCGTCTATAGCGCTACCTCCATTGAGAGGTAATATATTACGACCTCCTTCACCGTCGCCTTGTTTGTTGTTGTGCGAAACTTTTGACTCCGTCCTCTAGTGAAATCTGTTGGCTGTATTTATGCCATCATAAAGGAAACATGGAAGTATGAGGGCAGTGATGTTTGAAATGGACGTATCTGTTTTTGTACGCAAAGGAAGTATAAATGAGCCTTAAGGTCTTTTCACACCAAACATGAATAGTGGGAAAAGTGGAGGGGAAAGAGGAAGCAAGGGGTGCTGCACATGCCGTTGCATGTTTGTGTACCATGGAACGGCAAAAGTCAACTTTGAGTTCATTTAAACCAATTGTATACTTGATAATTTACTGTAACAGACATCACCATTATCTATTTTTTAAGCCGAAGTACTTTTTTTGCCTAAAGCTAAAGTACTTAAGTGGCAAAGCCTACATTTTCTTTGATAACGCAATTTTATTTTGAAATGTATCGTAGCATGTAATGAGCAGAAAATGACACTGACACCTACAAAAGTGACGCTGGAGGTGAACCTAGAACAGCCTAGTTTGAAGCATAGGGCCACTTACCAAGCTTCCATATCTGACAAGCTGGGGGTGGAATGTATTGCTCACAGCCGTGTGCAGATTCACTGTAGTGATGTGGAAAATTTCAAGGAAAAAAGACTTGAAGCATGAAAATACTTTGCAAGTGTGGACAAGCTGTGCTGGTTAAACTTGTAAATGAGCCAGAAACATATCTGTTGTAATCAGTGTTTTAAACAGCTCACTACCAGCTAAGATATTAGTTATGATTCTGTTATTCACAACATGCAGATGATGTCAAAATATTTTCACTGTGGGCATGAGGAGTAGAGGAAGGGCAAGAGGATAGAAATTGTAAAATAAGTGGTGATCTGGCCATGAATAGTTTTGTGATAGAAAAATACACAGCTTGGCTTCTGTCAGGAAATTTATACTGTGCTTACATTTGCTAATATCAGTAAATTCTGCATCATACTTTATGCATCCCACTGACATGTTCTCGTGTCATATGTATGCTCACTTATCTTTTAGGGAGATGACTAAGTGTGTTTGACTTGAAGCCAGCAGTATGCTTGATTAAGAATTCTGAAGCACTGCTTTGCCAAAACACACGTTGATAATGATCACTCAGTGCACATTTTGTTGAACAGGGTCAACACAGATAAATATTGTGACACGGACAAAAGATGCAACATATTATTCATACAGGGTGTCTAGCTGAGGCTAATTATCAGCCCATGTTCCTGGTTAGGCTTTCACACGATCTGAGGAAATGGATGATGGTGGAACACAATGCAGAATAGAAAGAGTATTTGGTAGAGGTGTAACGGTTCAGAAAATTAACTGTTCAGTTCAGTACAATTCAGCTAAAATATAGAAATGCCAGATAAATGTCCTTGGTTTTCTATTTTTTTTATTTTTAATTTTGTTATTTTCTGACTTTTTTTTTTTTTTTCTTACTATGAACAATGATGGAGCTATACCTCATCATCTGTGGTGTCTTCTTGACAGCAAATAAAACATAAACAGCTCCTTGTAGAATATGAAATGTAGGATTGTAGTTGTAAACAAATAGAAACAAGGGAAACAACTTTGTTTCTGAAATGCCAGAGACATTTCCTTTTTTCCCTTTTTTACCTTTTGCAAATGTTTTAAAACTGACATCATAATTTTGGCTTTTGTTTTTTGTACAGTTCAAGAATTACATTATTTCTGGAATGGATTCATGAACAAATATTGTAACAGGGCTCAGTTACATTAGGCATGTTCATAACGTTTACTCTACAGAGTCGAGTCTCATAACTGTAATTATAAATATACCAATCCTTGCAGGGATTTCTTCTGCTCTGTTTGAATCAGAATGGCTGCCTAAATGTGGTGCAGGGATCACGTTTGACACACTGGGATCTTGCCATCATGAATTGAAGTATTCCCAACCTATTGTTGTGTATAAGCTTTTTTGTGTCTCTTTATCCACCTCTCTCTCACCATTGTCCTCATTATTGAAAGCAAAACCAAAGTGGCTCCAAACTCCAGACCTGTAGGATATCAGAGGATCTTCTATTTCTGATCTGGTAATAGTGTTATTAATCATATTAAATCAAGCTAGCTTAGCGTATCTGCCTCCCAGAATGTCTCACAGGAGTAGAATAGTCTGATTTTGGGGTGGGAGGGGCAGACAGCATGTTGCATTTTCCATCCTGTGGATTGCCTTGATGAGAGCAGTGGCACAGAGAACATTACGTTAAACACAGTTCAAGATGTATATTTTATTATCCAAATGTATTTGGATAGGTTAAGTTTTTATCGGGTTTGTGATACGTACCAAACCAAAACCCCTTTTACAGAACAGTTCAACACAGATAGGTGTTTTGTTACACCCCTAATATTTGGAATAACGCACAAGACTAACTGGTAAATGCCCACATCTATCAGACTCTATCTATGCTGCTAGTTTGTAGCCCACGCTTTCTGCTATAAAAAAAAACATCCTCTTACACTTTGCAACAGTTGTCTGACACCTTTGGCATGTTTGTTCTTCCTGTTTGAGCTTCATCTGACTTTACTTTGCATGTAGGTAGGCACCACTCTATCGTATGCCTTCTGCAAATGTATTTGATCATCAGATATTCAGTGTCTGGCACTTTGCAGTTAGTGATGTCCTTTGCACCCTGGATATTGGCTTTTCAAGCTTTTTCTTTTCCAAAATTCCTAAATTGAGTTTCATTGTGCATGAAGAGATTTGTTTGCTTTTACAGCCAACTCTCCAAAGTTCAAGTTCCAAATAATTGTAAATAGCCACCTGGTGATTAGACATATTAATAAGTGCTCATTTAGACCTATTTGTAACAGGCTAATTTAGATTTAATAGGCTGTGTTACCTTCCTTAAAGGCTCAATATGTTTTGTGGCTCCAGATAGATTTTTAGATTATTTTTGGTCAAAAATGGCTTTTATGATAGTGAAGGTTGCCGACCCCTGAGCCAGTTAGTACCCATAGACCCCAATGTTAAAATGCCTAACTTTATAGCAGAAATAAACATGTTTACAGCGTGGTGTAAAAACAGTTTTGGTCTCTATAGTTAATTTCAACATTAATGACAACTGTACAGGGAGTGAATTTTATAGAACTCACATGTTTACATTTTATTAAGGCTTAAAGTTCAGCATAATTAACAGCAGGGCCCTAGAGTGACAGGCTGCTGATAGCTGCTTCTTAGTCGGATTCACCCCGCGCTCCTCCAGCTCCAGCTTCTCACCCAAATATGGTCACTTCTGGCTCCAAAAAGCAAAGATGGGAAATCCCTTATTCTCATAACATAAAAACAGGATCAAGGAAAAGATGGTGATGGACAAAATGTTTACCAAGACAGTTTTTTTTATCCCTCAAGATTGAACAGAAAGATTAGATGCATGTTTCTTTCTTTACATTTTATATTTCTAAATTAAATTCTAGTTTACAACCTTAAAATAAGATAACATGAAGACTATCACAGAAGACTATTTCATCATGCTGATAAGGACTAAACTGGTGGAGTATATAATAGTATACATATATGTATATATATATATATATATATATATATATATACAAATACATATGAGAAATACTGCCCACCCTGTCTATAGGTCAGCACACCAATACAGACACACATTCCTGATCACCTATACATCAGACACACTGACGACATTATCAAACATGATCCACACCTCTACCCTAACATTGGCACGCGCACATGCACACAATATTGTCATATGAGTTCTGAAGCCAACTGGATGATATGCCAAACAGACTGAGAACCAATCAGAGCTCTCCATGCTCAGCCAATGGCAGCTGCTGATACTGAAACCTGAGCCAATAAGAGCTCTCACTGCTGTGAGGTGGACAAGAAACTGTGAACAAAGACCTTCCTTTTAATACATATACTGCACTGATGATGGCAACGGAAACAAGAAGGACGACGAGAGGATGACGAGAACGTTTGCATGTCACTTTGAGTTTTTTCTTTCAAATGAACTTGTCAGCCTGAAGCTTTGTGCCTGGCTGCATTTTAGTGTTTAATAATGATAGTAATAAGAATAATATTAACAATATTAATTGCAGTAATAATGTGGTTCTTGTTATGTATAGTGTATGCTTTTAAGAACTCAAGTCTGCTATTTTCTTTCACCAGGAAGCTGTTATTTGTGCTGTTAGTTAGAAGCTAGCTGGTTAGCTGAAAAGCTTCTCCCACAACATGATAAATGCCCAAGACGTGATCAACGTCTGGTTTAAGTGAAGCTGAAGATGTCAAGGTATCTACTTCCATTTCTGCTCATGGACTCATATCATTTTTGCAATGACCATATGGTAATTATCATTAAATATCCATGGAGTTATAATCAAGTGATGAGGAGTTACTACGGAATGACTCCCAAACGTCAACCACTGAGAGAAATGTAGAAATGATCACTCTTCACTTTTCCTCTGGTATAATTTCATTTTCTATTAAAATCATAAATTTTGACCAACATCTTGTTAGTTCCTTTTCAGAAGAGCAAATTTAAAGACCAGTGTGTAGGATTTAGGGATATATTGACTGAAATGGAATATTATGTAATAAGTGCATTTTCTTTCATGTATAATCACCTGAAAATAAGAATCGCTGTTTCATTACCTGAGCCATTTATATCTACACAGGGAGCCGCTCCTCGTCTACTGAGATCACCATGTTGCACCACAATGTTTCTACAGTAGCCCAGAACGGACAAACCAGTCACTGGCTCTAGACAGGGCCATTTGAGTTGTCACATAGTTAGCAGCCTCGTGATATGCAGTGTGGATTTAACCGGATCACCAGGTCTGCTTCTTCTGGAGAGGAGGAGACCTTTAATTAATTTAAGCCGATAATTCAGCTCATGGTAAAAACCTCCTGAACATCTGGGTCAGAAAAAAAATCTGACCGTCCCAAAGATGTCCCAAGCGTCTGATCTGCAACGTGCTCATCAGCATAGGAGAAACATTTATTTGTCACATGAAACTACTTTATTCAATGTTTTGACCATTTGTTTGAGGAGGAAGAGACCTCTGCGGATAATGCGGCTCACTTATGGCTCCTGAACAATGATCACTGAAGGAATCCTAACCGGGAGAAGTTTCAGCTGGTTTCATTCTGCAATCCTCACCACTAGATGCCACTAAATCCTCCTAAATCTTACACACTGAATCTTAAAGTATGGGATAAATGGACAGCCTAAAACTCTACCACAAATGGGTTATTTTCAACAAGTTACCACATACAGTACAGTATATTAACATATATTCAACATGCCTGCCTTTAAATGTTATTCTATATAAACACACAGAGACATTAATCAACACTCTTACATAGACTGCCCTCTGATAAAAAACCAATTGCATTTGTGACTGAAAATGACTTTTGTTTATGTTTTCGTGACAATGACCTCAAGTGATCGTATGAATTATGGCTGTCAGGAATAAAGGCTGAGATGTGAAGTTGTTAATGAAATGGCTCAGAGGGAGGACGTGGGGTGGATGGATGGGTCAACAAAGACTGACACTGTTCATTTTATATTTTCTTCTCATTTTAATTTCCCAAATATTGGTTTGTTCCTGTGATTGTTCACTAACCTTCCAAAAGGTTTTTGTGCCTAAACTGAGCAAAACCTTTCACCAGTTTCACACCAAGTGCACAAGTGAAATTGTTTGCAAAAGGCAGTGCATGGAAGGGCAGCACTACAAAGCAACTCACCTGGATACTACTACTACTACTACTACTACTACTACTGTGGAGTGTAAACAATTATACGTGTTCATATCTGGTATCTTCATCTACTCTGATATTTTCTGCCATGCCTCAGATTTTATACCTAAAAACCAGGTTAGAGATCAGATTAGAGTAACAGAAGTGTGGGAATTCAGGGACACACTGAACTTTCCCTCCATTCTTCTCTTCTGTAAAATTGTTGCTGTCACATATTATAACACTTTGAGTCAAGGCCAGAATCCCTCTGGATGCACTCTGGAGAACTCGGTGTATTTGGGGTAACAGTTCTGTTTGGATGAACTAGTAAACAGGCCTGTGGTGCATCAGATTCTTTAGCAGGAGAGCAGAGTTCACATCCTGTTGAAGACCAACAATTAAACCTCCCCTATTGAGTTTTTTGTAAACAAATAAAGTTTCTGTAAACCTTCAGTGTTACGCACCAAACGCATTGTGTCTGTCCTTTGGGTTCGATCAAACCTGTTGAATGCATCTCCTTTCTCATAAATCATTTGCAAAGCCGATATTTTGAAATCTGCACAGTTTACCAGCTAGAAGTCTTTTTCCTGCCTTGTTGGTGTTCTCTGACTCCTGGGCTCCATTTTAGAGAGTGGGTTAAATAAAAATTTGTTAATCTTGAGATGAGGGAAACTCAGGGTTTTGTAATATAGAGTTAGAGATAACTCAAACCATGGGTCAGTTATTGTGGTAACTCTTTGAATGAGTCCAATCAAAGCGCATATCGAAGCACATTAACTAGCAGAGGTTTAATGTATATCAGAATCAAAATAAGTTTTGTTTTTTAAAGTTACGATGGATGCACAATGTATATTGGGCCAATAAATTATCAGCTGATAATGGGACATCTTTATTATGTGTCATTCAGATAATGAAATTATAGCCAATAAAAAGCAGTACGGTAGATAATACAGTACAGTTTGCGAGCTGCCAATAAACACAGAAAAAGAAGAACAACTGCAGCATGTTAACTAGAACGGCAAATGTGTCAGCTCAACAGTTTTAGAGCACAACAACATGAGTGTACCAAGGGTCTGATCACTGATCGCTTTTGGAGATTACATGTTAACATTTCAGAGTGAGCAAGAGTGTGGTGCAGCTGCAGAATGAGGTCTTGAGGTGTTGTAACAGCATTTCAGCGGCAGTGTTTAAATTTATATTTGTAGACGTAGCTGAAATTAAACCACTGAATACTGTTGAGCCAAGATATCTAAAATCTGAAATTTACAGTATTTTAACTTTCACTTCTTTTCAAGTGCAAATCACCAACCACATTATTACTAGATCAGATTGTGGGCATGCAATCCAGCCTCTATGTTGTTCATCTAGATTTTTTTTTTTTTAAATCTTCAGAGATATTTTTCTTCCTCAGTGTCTGGCCTCTGTGTTTTGTTCCTGTCAGATTAAAGCTGAACAAATATCTTCAAAATGTAATGTAGGCCTTGTATGGTTTTATTCTGACTCAGGCTATGTTGTTTTAAAGACAAAAGTGCACGGTCCACATGCATTAATATCTCTACATGCACTGGATTAAAATTGGCTCTCTGCCTTTTATTTACCTGTTGCCATGGTGAATCATAGTATCAGACCTTAATTGATGATGGCTTAAACATTAACCATGCATGAGCTTATCTCACAGTGAACATCAAAGATGACTGAACTGACTCTGATCAGTCGTTCTGATCTCAGCGTTCATTAGCTCAGAGTTTGTTAAACCTGCTGTCTGATACAGGCCCCTGTAGATCAGTGGAATAATGTTTGGTAGGTAGGTGTATTGTATCACCCATGTGCTTTTTCACATGCATGTGAAGACCTGGTCATTAACATTGAGCCAGAGCACAATACTGTTCCAAAACTATTTTATGTCCCCTATCTTAAAGGTGCTATTGATAACATTACCCGCTAGATGTCGCACTCCCCCCCCCCCCCCCCCCCCCCCCCCCCTTCCCCCTTTCATTGCATTCAAGTCACAACACCTCTGTTGCTCAAAGCATAAGTTGTTGCCAGTTGGTTGCATAACCTGCATATTTCATGGTCGAGTGGAGTGAGACTCAGGCAGATGTAGTCATGTCAAGTGATGAATCTTTGGTGGTAGAGTAATAAATTCATTCTGAAACATGTAGCTATAGCTACATTACCTACAGTGGCATGCAAAGGTTTGGGCACCCATAATCAAAATATTGTTTACTGTGAATAGTTGAACTGATTGTAAAAGGGCATGAAGTTAAAGATGGAAAATGCTTTTCAACTTTTTAAGCAAGATTTGTGAATTATTTTTGTTTTGTACAATTTTAGAGTGAAAAAACAAAACAAAATGAGCACCATACAAAAGTTTGTGCACCCCAAGAAATTTGAGCTCTCAGACAACTTTTACCACCTTAATTAGCTTGTTAGGACCATGGTTTATGATGGAATAGAGTGGTTAAGATCAAAATAGTGACGACTGCTCATTTTCGGAGAATTTGGCTTTCCCCTTCCTGGCTTAACACTGCTGCTTATGGCCATGTGTGAATTTGTCCTAAAACCATCCTAAACGTTCATTTTCAAAGCCATGAAACTCACAGAGTGGCCAGCGATGTTCTTGGATGTTCTGACATAAGATTCGTAGCAAACTGTGGTTTCTGTGATGATTTATTTGACATTTTGTGTAATACATGGACTTTCTATAGAAACCTCATTGTCTGTTGGTAGTAATCTGACACCGGAAACGGAAAGTGAGTTGTTTACAAGGTTGTAGTCATTGTGGTCTTTTAGCTCAGCGAAAGTGCCGGCTTGACAGTGCTGTGTGCGCTCCTGGAGGAAGAACGAGAACGAATGAAAAGTTTTGTAATAAGTTTAAACAACTGCACAATGGATCACTCGCTTGTAAACAACCTTCGCAGTATGATGCCTTTGAACATAACACCAACCTTCTTCCGCTTCTTTTCTGTGTCCCATTACATTGCAATGGTTTCCTGCTGGTTGGTGACCCCCACATAAAGGAGCATTATGCCATCAAGTGGGCTGGAGTGTATAACGCATAAGGGTCAAACAAACTATCAAGAAACTATCAAGAAGAAAAAATAGTTCCGCAATGGAGATGAATAGAGAAAACACACCACAAACGCACAACAAACACACCACAGTTTGCTACAATTCTTATGTCAGAACATTAATGAACACCACTGACCACTCGGTGAGTTTCATGGCTTTGAAAACAGTGTTAAGCCAGGCAGGGGAAAGCCAAATTCTCCGAAAATGAGCATTCTTCACTATTTTGGCTCTTAGCCACTCTATTCCATCATAAACAACTCAGAAATGGGGCTCAAAGTGCAAAATTCCACACTTCTCCTTTAAGAAAGTCAAAAGGAACTGTGAAGGTCAAGTTGAGGTCTGGAAGACCAACAACACTTTCAGAGAGAGCTGCTTGTAGGATTGCTAAAAAGGCAAATTAAAACCTCCATTTGACTGCAAAAGACCTGCAGGAAGATTTATCAGACTCTGGAGAGGTGGGGCACCGTTCTACTGTGCAGCGACACCTGCACATATATGACCTTCATGGAAGAGTCATCAGGAGAAAACCTTTCCTGTGTCCTCACCACAAAAAGCTTGCAAAGGAACATCAAAACAAGCCAGATGCTTTTTGGAAACAAGTCCTGTTGAGTGATGAACTTAAAATAGAACTTTTTGGGCATGCTCTGGGCTTGTGTTGCAGCCAGTGGCACGGGGAACATTTCACAGGTTGAGGGAAGAATGGATCCAATTAAATTCCAGCAAATTCTGGAAGCAAACATCACAGCATCTGTAAAAAAAAAAAAAAAAAAAAGCTGAAGATGAAGAGCGAATGGCTTCTACAATAGGACAATGATCCTAAACCCACCTCAAAATCCGCAATGGATTACCTCAAGTCCCCTAAACATCATTGAAAATTTATGGATAGACCTCAAAAGAGCAGTGCACACAAGAATCTTATGTACTTAACTACTCTCAGCAAACAAAATTTTGACCAGGGGTGCCCAAACTTTTGCATGCCATATTGAGTTGCGTTACTTTGCACACTGTGGTGTTTCAAGATTCATTTAATCTACGGTAATCTTCAGATATGTATAGCTAGTTTAAAGTAACCCCGTGCCATGTCAAAAAAAGTTCCACCCTTATTGACTTTTTGTCTCATCATATTTGGAAAGAGGAAGAAAATCCACTGATATAAAATGCAAGCAAAAAAAGGAAATGCTGTTTTTCAGCAACAGGCTGAGATTGTGTCATTTTCTCACCCCTGATTTCTGGTAGTAATGCTACTTTCAAGACGTGCCTCACTCTCTCTTTCAGACCCTCACAGTCTGTCCACACACACAATGACAGGGCTGTTTGCATCACTGTTATTATTATAACAGTTGTTAACAGGTGCAATGACAGAGTTGAGCCATTTTGGTGTCAGTGTGAGTTTGAGTCGCTGCTGCTGTGTTAGCTCAGGGCAGCTGTGGCTCAGAGGTAGAGCGGGTCATCCACTAATTGAAAGCTTGGTGGTTTGATCCCTGGTTACTGAGTAGCAGGTGGCACCATGTATGGTAGCCTTGCCCACGAGTGTGTGACTGTATGTGTGAATTGGTGAATATGACTTGTAGTGTAAAAAGCGCTTTGAGTGGTTGGAAGACCAGAAAGATGCTATGCAAGTAAAGCACCGTTTGGATTGTACTAACTGGGCAGACGCTGAACTGACCTTTTGCCAGGAGGAGAACAGCTGCTGAGATGGTCCTTCAGCACTGTGTTTAACCTGCATAATGGCATCAACAGGAAGTTAACCATTAACTACTAACACTTATTTTGGACTCAAATATTTTTTTTAATTCACAGTCCATTATAAGGCTCAGTAATTTCCTAAAATAGCTGGTCAATGTAGTTTTCATTAAATATTACTTAAGCAGTAGGTGCATTTGTGGGGGACTATTTTCACTGATGGATTCATCCACATTTGGTGCTCTAGTATGTATTTACCAAAGGGACAGTGTACATGGGATCGAGTCCAAATAAAGTAAAGAGTGTGTGCTGTAATGAAGGAACGTGTCACCCAGTACAACAGAGTGAATCAATGTCTTTTTAGTAGATTTTAAACAACAGTGTCTGCCCATGCACCTCCCACCAGATTGTAAAAGTAGTCCTAGTAACTAGAGAATCTTTAAAAAATTGCAGGTGTGAATGCTGCATGCTAAAAATGAATGTTAATTTTAATAAACATGTATGGATTAATGTATGGATTCTCTAAAAAAAAAAAGTAGACCTCTTAACAGAAACATTGTGGAAAGTACAAATTACAGTAATAAATATCATAACAGATTTTTCTAACCTAAATCTATGTGCACAGTTGTTGGGCAAAGTCATTTATCTCGACAGACAGTCAGTGAAAATGCAATATCTTTTTAAATTTGTTTCTTTTTTTGCAAGAACAAAAGTGCATCTCTGTTTAAAACTGGCACAAAAATGTATTTACATGCCATAAATTGATACATGAAAAACACAAGATTATACTTTGATACAAAATTCAGGCACTCACCCAGATCTGACGGACAAAATGTTTTATTGATAGAAAGCTTAAAACATGTTCATAAATCACACATCACTTGGGAGCTAATTAAAAATAAAATTTACATACAAACAAAGGAAGGCCAAGATATTACAGTGAATATATGTTTACAATACTGCAAACGTACACAAAAATTGTTCTCAAAGATGTACAATTATTACCACCCACTTCCAGCATTCTTAACACTATTTACAGTATCCCTCTACCTCCATTCACCATGCCTCCAAGTGCCACCAGCTTGCCCAGGTAAAGTATTTTATACAGTATTAACAAAAATTTAAATGCAACACTTTGATTTTTGCTAGACTTTTTTTTTTTAATGCACTCTCAAATTCTGGCCACAAATTTGTTAAAATCAGTTTTAGTGAACACTTCTGTTCTACAACAGTGTGCTCCAAATCCTGCCAATATCCAGCAACTTCACACAGCCACTAAAAAGGAGTGAGCTAACATTCTGCAGGACTCTATATGAAGGAGATGGGTCACACTGTCTGAGGCAAATGGTGTCACACCAGATACTGACTGATTCTTTGGGGTATCTGGAAGCCAAATCTGCATTTTTGTAGCACTTACTTATGTAAAATCCAAATAAATGTCTTTTTTTCAAGGTGAAGATGCACATTTTAGAGTGTCTTTTTATTGTGACCATCCCAAGGCACACCTGTGTGTAATGATGCTGTTTAATCAGCATCTTGGTATGCCATACCTGTGAGGTGGGTGGATTATCTCGGAAAATGAGAAGTGTTCACTGACACAGATTTGAACACATTTGTGACAATTTGAGTTAAAGTGTTGTGTTTAAATTTTTGTTCAATACACATGAGTGTTAAGCTCTCCCACACAAGGGCATAGATATTGTTTCAGCATCTGGGGGGACTCATATTAAGCAGGTCTGGCAGTCATCCCCCTGATACCTGACCACCAGTTACCTCGTGACCAAGTCATCTCCAACTGAGCACACAGTAGCTGCTGAGGAGGACAGATATGCCATTCATAGCTCAGAAAAGCTAACAATAAAATAATGGACCTCGAGTTAATTTTTTGCCTTTATCAAACTACATTTCCCACTTTGTTGATATGAACCTAGAGCTAAGAGACAGCTGTCCTGGCTCTATTAAAACAAACAAAAAAATCTGCCTACCAGCAAAAAATAGTCTGCCACACAACCCTCTGTAACACCAAAACTGAAAGCTGAAAAGTCCTCTTTATATATATATATTTTGTACAGATAAAACAAACAAGATGCAACATGTTAATTAGTGAGCTTGAGACGGCTGGTAGGTGAAGATTGTCAGAATCAGAGAAAGCTGGGCTGACAGTGCTCCACTGTTTCCAGTCTTTATGCTAAGCTAATATCTCCTTGCACATGAGTGGTATCAATCCTATCTAACTCTAAACAAGAAAGCATAACTCTCAAAATGTGGAGCTATACCTTTAACAATGTCACTCACCAGTATTGTGCTCCTGTGCATGCTGCATGCTTTATAATTCAGTCAGTCCAGTCCTGTGTCCACATAGCATTCTTTTTCTCAGTGCCGGAGTTGTTTTTGAATTATTCCCACTGAGGACAAAGCGTATGCCATTGCATGCGTCCACCTTTGCAGTCACTCTAAACGCTTCTAATTGCAGATTAATGAGCTTCTTAGAATGGTGTTGGTGATGTTACTACCGCTCCTTTCGCTTAGCTACTGTCACAACAAAGACAGAAAATGCCCATTTGTGGGAGCAGATTGGTCGGCGGACACTGAATGTTGCTGGTGAGTTATCACTGCACCGTTGTAAGCTTTCTGTTAACTAAGAGATATTGTTATCACAGAAACACTCTTCGCTTCTCCACTGAATTTGTGTTGTCTGCACTCAAAAGACTTACTCTACAACCAACAACATCTTACTCTCACTTTCTCCCAATGTTTTACAGTAAGAGGACGGCAAGCTCACCTTCCAGCCCTTCTGTTTACTGCTGGGGGATGACGCAGACCCCCAGTCGTACTATGGTTTTGTGGCCATTCAATGAGAGTATGTCCGAGCCTGACTACTTAAACCCAACAAATAATAGCAGTGACAAAAAAAAAAACAAAAAAAAAAAAACACAAGAAAGAGAACAACCAAAAAGGCATATCTCGGTATATTGTCATGAAATGAATATTTAAATCAAATCCAGTCATCATCATTGGTTAATGATACATTTTCAAACTGTAATTGGTCATCATTAGCTGTTATTTAAGTAGATTGATTATTCACCTAATAAATCATGATAACTGCTTTCCCCTACATAAAAAGAAATGTGCCACTTTTAATAACAAAAAGTATCGTACTGGTGTCAATATCGATGCTGGCGATTCTGGCCCTGTATCACTTGTAATCAGATCAAAAACAAATTTTGTGGTGACACCCACCCCTACCGTTTCTGCCAAAGAAATAGCTATGTGGACACAAGCAGTTAGGTTGGTTTATCCATTTAATTCAGTCCCTTCTCTGGATCAGCTGGTTAGTGGCTGCCGTTTGCCTCACCATCAAGAAGAGTTTTTTCCTCTAGCGGTGGGTCAGGTTTCTTGTCAGTCTCTGAGTGGCTGTCTTCTCCCTGGGTGGGGGCAGTGGTGGACTTGGTAGGGGTGCTTGCCCGAAGAGCAGCTTCCTCCTCCATCTCTTGATAATACTCAAGTGTTTTTCGCTTGAAGCAACCCAACTTATGACAGACACAAGAAAAATCATTAGACCACATAACCTGTCGACCCATTTCACAACAAACAAAGCATTTTTTTTTATTAATTCAGTAACAGCTCTGATATGAGGACAGAAGTTTGTCCTGGTTTTGCCTTTAATTTGGGAATCGATTCTCACCTTAAACATGATGATGGCGATTATGATCAAAAGCAAGAGTCCCAATCCAGCTCCAGTTGCAATGATCTGCAGTTGATTCGGGGGAATAATGAACTCAACCCGAATTTCAGTCTGTTGGCAGAGAAAAATAAAATCCTTAAAGTGGGGCCATAGGCTTATTTGAATGAAAATCTAAAATATCTTGTATATAAAAAAGTTTTGGCTCATTGTGTGTAGACTGAATGTACCCATTTCATTGTTGGATCATTGCCAGACTTCTGCTGTGTAAAAAAAACATATTGATTTTGTGTTTAATAAATACAATAAATTTGGTATCCTGAAAAATAATAAAGCAAAATCTTTGAAATGGCATTACTGTGGTCATACGTCTACGTACCTGTTGTTTATAAGAGTCCAGCAAATATCGTTTCTTGTCGTAGTCAACTTGTATAAAGCTTCTGAATTTAACCTCTGCACTGTCTCCAGAATATTTTTTAAGGAAGGCCATACTCTGCAAAGTAAGAGTCAATCAATGATATACTCATCCTTTTTAATGCTACATGTGTTGTGTATTCTGTCTGTGTGCTCTTGCTACGTACCGCTGCATGCTGTTTGAGATCCTTGAATTGTATGTCTCCTGACAATGTGAACTCAGAGGGTGATTCTTTCTCCAGGGTGAAACTGTCACACACTATGACTCTGCAGTATTTTTCTGGCGTGCAGTACTGTAACACAGCAGAAGTTCTTTTTATTAAGGGATCATTTCACAACATGTTCAGAATATTTTGATACTAAATATGTTTAACTTACTTCAGAATTCATGTCATATGTGGCTGTGCATTCAGTTTTGTTCTAAAAGAAAGTAATTGGTTAGCGTTAAGGATTTGTAATTCTGTACACAGAAGCAGTATAGGTAAGTATATGTTGTTTTCTCTGGCAGTGGCGAAGTTACCTGCTGGACATGGACTTGATAGTTCGTCATTTCAAAGTTATGCTCCAGTTTAGTTGGGAAGACCAGGGACACATTGATGGGAAAGGCCTTGAAACCAAGATTATCTATCTGTGGATAGGGAGAGAGTTTTAAAAGAATATTTTGACACTTTGGGAAATATTCACTTCCTTGCTGAGAATTAGGTGACAGGATTGGATACCAGTCTGATTGGTTAATGTGAGGCTACAGCCAGCAGCCGGTTAGCTTTGCTTAGCAACAGCTAGTTTCACAGGTACAGGACAGGTAGCAAAATCTGCCCACAAGCGTCTATAAAGGTGCAGTGTGTGGGAGTAAGGGGGATATATTGACAAAAATTAAATATAATCAGGATGTCCACAGGGTCTTTAAAAGTATTAAGAGTTGATAAATCAAATGTCGGAAAAATTAAGGCCCTTAAAAAGTATTAAAATGTCTTAATCGCGATTTTATGAAGTAATGAATTTTCTTGGCATTCAAACTTTGACAAAAAGTATCCATGAATGTATAATTTATTTTCCTCCTCACGACTATTACAAACAACGATGTGTAGGTAGGCACACTCGGACTGCCACTCAGGGCCGTGTGTGTACCTGTGTGACATCACGCGACAGCGCACGTCCAGGCGCCAAACAGAGGAGCAAAAGACAATAAAAAATCCTCCTCATCTTATCTGAGTTCTGTTGTATGTTTGTGCTCCATATATTTAATTGCAAACTACAACTGATTAGTAAGTTAAAGATGCGTTGCTGCTAAAGACAGCTTGAAGTGGTGATGAGGTCTTAAGGTTTTTTTGGAAGGTCTCAAAAAGGTCTTAAAAAGGTATTGAAATGAACCTCAGGATTCCTGCATATACCCTGATAATATAATTAGAATGTTTTCTTTCATGTATAGTCACCTAAAAATAAAATAGAAGAAGAATTACTGTGTTTCTCATACCTTAGAATGGGCCATTTACATTTACACAGGGAGCAGGTCCTTGTCTGTGGAGATTGCCATGTTGCACTGCCATGTTTCCCCAGTAGCCCAGAGTGGACAAACCAAACACTGGCTCTAGATAGGGCCATTCATGTTTTCGCATTGGCCACCATAGTTAGAAGCCCCTTGGAAAAACGCGGATTTTTTTTAACAATTATTTTTTTGTTTTTGAGAGGAGACATGGTAAAAAACACCTGAATGTCTAGATTGGAAATAAGGTGAGCACACATTAAGTATCAGAGAATAAAAGGTGAGCACATATTACCAGGTGCTGGGCTAGCGTGCCGTCTGCAACTGGCTGAGCAGTGTTAGACAAACTCTGATTTGCAATGTAAAACTGATTTATTCAGTGTTTATGCTGGTTTTAATCAGCTGGTGCATTTGTTTTGGAGAGGAAGAGACCTCTGAAGATAATTCAGCTTCTCTTAAAAACCTCCTTAACAATCAACATCGAAGGAATTCTAATCGAGAGAAGTTTCAGCTGGTTACAATGTGCAATCTTCAAAGCTGAATGCCCCCAAATTCCCCTAAATTTTACACATTTGATTTTTAAGAATTATCTTTTTCCTCCTCCTTCATAATCTTTTTCCTGACATCTTGCCTTTTCTATTTCTCTTCTCACAACTGTTTTTGTTTAAGTGTCATCTGACCATCTCTGTTCCTGCCCCCTTGTCCTGTCCTACAACTACTTTTGGAATCATGTTTGTCTTCATCTGAGAAACTATAGCCTAATACTCACTCTCCTTGTTGCTCTGTTTGGGTCTTCACCAACCCCAGGTTAAACTAGAAATGAGCACTCAGTAAAGTGCAGATCTCTGCCAGGTGGCCACCCATGCAGACTGAAACCACTCTGGACCAATGGTTCCCAACTGGTCCAGCCACAGGTTTCAGATTTCTCCTTAGTCACTGGTTCAAGGTCCCACAGTTTAAAACATTAAACAGCGCCATACTTGCATTTGGTCATGTTGCAACCCACTTTTGGACTGACTCTCTCATAATAACATCGTATCTATAGTTCAAATACAGTGCCTGCAGAAGAACTTGATCTGCTCTGTGCAACACTTTGCAGCTCTGTCAGAAATAAACAAGGTGCAAACGTGATGCAGTGCGTCTGCTGGAAGGCTGCTAGAGTGGCCAAGATCAGTTCCTGTGGAAGAGATCTGCACTCTATTGAGTGCATATTTCTAGTTCACCCTTGCTGAAGACCAAAACAGAGCAAAAAGGAGAGTGAATATTGGACTAAAATTTGTCAGGTGAACTCAAACACGATTACAAATGATTGGTAATGCTGCTTTTGAATGTTTGCTACAGTAACAAGTTCACTGTAATGTCTTTTGAGGTAACAATATATTGTTCTAAAAACCCAAATTTCAGAATTCTATTTTGTGAGGGCTTTTTTAGTTCCTATTTCAGAATAGGTACTCTCCCAGTGCAAGAGTAACCATGAGTGATGCAAGTGTTATCGCAGTTGTCGGTGCAGACGTAAGTGTATGTTTCTTCGTCTCATTAAATTAAAAACAATGCCATTTGCTATACACATTGCATATACCCTTGAAAAAGGGAAAACTATTATGTTAATTTTTTTTTTTTTTTTTTTTTGTAAAATAGTCAATAGCATCTGTAACAGAATTATATGCTTATTCCAATTTAACTATAATAAACAATTAAAATGGTTAAATTAATAATTTCTTATTTTCTTTGGTATTTTTTTTCTTTGGTAATTTTTGTGAAATACAGATATGTATTCATGATTGCTGGGTAATAGGTATGTTAATGTTATCGAATGTCAAGTCTCTGATCATGTGAGGAGACAATATGTGCACGATAACATACATTATTGCGCCCATCATATTTGTGTGCACTGGGGCCCATCCTAACTACCTTCCACCACTGGAAGACACCCATTATGTCAGTGTTGTGTTGGGTGATAGTTGAGATGCCCCAAGTAGCCAGAAAATCAGTGAATGCAGGTCTAAAACTGCAGCTTGATCAGTACTGAATGATAAAAGAGTTAAAATTTGCTGTGGGACTGGATGATTGTTTGTTTCATAGCAATTTACTGCCTCACCTTATATATAGCAACCAATTTCTTAGGTCCAGCGTCCTCAGCTGTGAAGTTCATGTAAGTGATAGGGTCGTCTTTCCTAAACAAAGAAGAAAAAAAGAATACCTAATGATCACAATATGAAGGTAGCTGTGAGATAACCTAGCTACTGGCCGGATTCTATACATACATATGTAACTATTTCTGTGAATATTACCACTTACACTGTTACTGCCATTTTAATTTGATACTGTACAGGGATGCTTTTTGCCATGGAAGAAATCCTGGTGGAGTTTGCATTATCGCTGAGGATGTCAAAAGCATTTCTTGTGAGTATCAAACATGAAATATGTTATGGTAGAAAATAATATTTTAATAATACAAACAAAATGTTAAGCTTTGTCTGTTTGTTGGATTGTTTGAGAAGTTATCTACCTTTTCGCAGTAACCGTCATTGAAATTGTGTCATTCCACTCATAATCGTTCAAGACGCGGAAGGAAGTTCGAAATGTTGCCTTCAAAGAAAAACAGATGTTAGGTATGAGTCAAAGTGAAAGACCAACGATTTGTAATGGAGAAGTTGCCATGGCTGTAAATGTCAAAAGTTCAGGCAGTTGCTTGCAGTTCTTGATTTCTGAAACTTCACTTCTGTCTGATATGAGAATGTCAGGATGCAGAATGACTCACAGACGTTCTGCTGCGAAACACAGGGCGGCTCACATCACATATACTTATGTCATGTATTTCTTGTAGATCTCTACAGCTATGGACTGTTGGTCTTGTTGCCTGTTTTAAGAGAAAAAAAAAGAATGTGTTAAGTGAGAACCTCTGGAACACTCTTAGAAATTTTTTGAATGACTATGAGAATTTATGCAGTTACAGTTCATAAAATGTACCTGATTTATTTTAATAAAGATTGTGCAATTGTTTTTAATAAATGCTATGTATTTCAAATATGTTAAATTTTCTTAAATTAAATTTATGTAATAACTTTTACTAAATTCTATGTTTCCTAAGCATGTTGAATTTACTTTAAGTTTATGTAATTACTGTTAATAATTTTTTTGTATTTTAAATATGCAAAATTCACTTTAAAGTTTACATAAGTACTGATACTAAATTCTATGTAGTTAAAAAATGTTAAATTTATTATGAAAAGGTTACGTATTAATGTTTAATAAATTCTATGTATTTGAAATATGTTAATCAACATATTGGGTACACATGGAATTTATGAACAGTAATTACATAAACTATTAAAAAAAATTCTATGAGCTATAGTTAAACAAATTATCATAGTCTTTTCATCTCAGTGTTATTTGATTTACTTAAAAATTGGTAGGTTTTTTTTAGTTTATTTAAGAATTACTTGACTCAGTTGGATGGAAATTTTATGAATGCAATTGAAAAATGTAAACCTGGAAGTTTTTAGCTTGAATTAACTGCTGTGACATCTGTGTTAACAGGACCGTAGATGAAAAAAACTTGCAGGCAAGTCTAAAGATTTCAAACAGCATTAGTGTTTTGTTGTGATTTGAAACACTCTGATGCCTCTGAAAACCCACACTTCCTGCATGGGTTACAAATCACCCTCTTCCTCTGTAACACCAAAAGTGTGAAAGAAATCTTTGCAGAAGTAATGCACTTGGCATCTGTGGAGATTCATTTAATGAAGGTCTTTTTTTTTCTTTTTTCCCCTAATAACAATGATAATAACAATAATGAATTTTATTTGGAGGCGCCTTCAAAGTCACCCAAGGTCATCTCACATAGCATAGAAGATAAAAGATCAATAAGACATCATTAAAACCCTGTTACAAGTTATCTGTTAGATAATGCATAATAACTATCATGACTCCTAATAAACTGCACAAAAAGAGTGGCATATATTAATAATCTCATCTGCTGACATGCAGCTTATATAGAAGAGGGGCAAAGAGCTGATAGTTGACATGTCAGTGGGGTTTTTTGACATGCAGTTCAACAGAGACTGAATAATCAGGCTTCCTCTTTAGCTATTCTCAATGGTTGTAAACATTGATGACTGGATGAAACACAGATAAGGTCATCATGTGTAGTTTAAGTTACAGAAACTGGGGTTATATCTGTCTTCATTACCAGTCATCATGCAAAATTAGAGACAATGACTCAAACCCAAAATTGTACATAGCAGTTACAGTCAGTGGTCACTTTTTTAGATACATCTGTATAGTACAGGGTTGGACCCCTGTGCAGTTACTGCAGATTTTTCAGCAGTGCTATTATTCTGTGGATTTCTCATTTCACCTCATCCCAAAGGTGCTCTCTATGGACAGAGATCTGGTGACTGTGTTGCAGTTCACTCATTGTGACACTCATGGAACTACCTTGAGATGACGTATATCTAATAGCATGACACGTTATCCAGCTAAAAGTAGTTATTAAGATGGGTAAGCTGTTGCCATGTGGCCAATAATACTCCAGAAAGTTTACATTCACTGTGTGTTTGTTTTCCTATGATAAGTAATGTACCAAAATTCATAGTTATCCCACACAATCATACGTCAGTAATTTGTGTATAACCCACTTATTTTGGAAGGCTGCAATCACCTGACCAATGCGCTGATGGGAGTAAATAAGGAAGTGGTTTCATAAGAAGGCAGGTTGAGGTGGTGGATGGGCCACAAAACACAGGACTTTGACCAGGGTTTGGAACTGCCGGCTGTTTGAGTCATTTTAAGATACATCATCACCATGTTTCTTTTCTTAAACCAAACCACATTAAGATAACTTGAAGTATAGAATTTTATGTTGTTTACGTGACATCATTCATTTGGTGCTAATTCGTAGGATATCCTACAAACCATTGTGAGAGGTTTTGTTGCAATACTGAAGTAGGCTGTTGCAAGTAAATAATGCTCAGTTGGTATACTACGTGCTGATAAAATATTCCCCACACCATTACAGCATGACCAGTAGCTTGATCCATTGGGACAAGGCAGGCTGGGCTATGGATTCATGTTGTTAACATCAAATTCTGACCTCGCCCAGCATCTTAGATTACCGACAGGAGATACTGAGATACTCAAACCACCCTGTCTTGCACTAACAATTATTCCTTGGACAAAGTCATTTTTTCCCTCTTCTGATGTTTTATCTGAACACCTTAGACCTCTTGACAATGTCTGTACGCTTTTATACATTAAATTGATGCCATATGATTGGCTGACCGTTCAAAATATAAGAGCACAACACTGATTTAATGTTGCACTCCTATAACACTGTCAGACTCAAAACAGACAGTTTTAAGAATTCCTCTTCCTTGTCAAAACCTGGCACCTATGTTACCCACAATGCATCTCTGAGACCAACAAACTGATTCTGGCAGTTATAGCTGCTAATAGCTAGTAGCAACTAATGTAGCCTGTGAGCTTAATAAGCTTGTTTCTTTCAAACTCCACATCCCTGGACTAAAAAAATTTAATTTTTTAGCCCCAAACAATGCTCATTTACATGACATCACTTGAGGCAATCCCCATGAACAAGAAGGAGTACAAGTGTCTATACAGTAAAGCGACCACCGAGCAGGACATGATATATAAATTTAACTTTAGGTCACCTTCTTAAGAGCCATCATAGAGAAGGAGAGGCCTGGAGGATAGTGCATTGTTAGGTTGGTGTAGTATGAGTCATCACCGTGATTGGACAGTGTTATAGAAATATTGAAGTAGTTATTTTCCACCACCAGTAATGTTGGGCTCCTAAGAAAAAAAAGAGCATTTCTTACATTTGGTCATATGATGTTAATATTACAGTTGCTGTGCTGTGTTTGTCATATATACGTACATGAAGTTGAAATCCACCTCAAGTTCGGCAATACAGGTGTCATTTTTTCTACAATGCTTTTCAAATGGAACCTGTAAAAACAAAAAAAACAGTATTCTCTGTAAACCATGTGATACTTGAAAATACAGAACAAGACACAAAAAACAGATTTTAAACAAGTTTAAAAGTTACCAGTTTAAACAACCTTTCTAGGTTCTGTGAACAGACATGTTCAAATACAACAGTGCATTCCATCAGCATTATTTGTCTCAGTTGATGATGATTCTGATAATGATGATGATATGACTGAAACATAACAGGAATGACCTGAAAAGCTGATCTACATTTACCATCTACCAGCCCTAGTAATATGCTGCTTTACAGCCAATAACATAGCTCTATAACTGGCAGTGTTAGTAGGTAGGTACACTTCTTTCTGCTCCACCACTTTGGTCCCAACTGAAATATCTCAACAATTATTAAATGTCTTGATATGACATTTTGTACAGATGTGTTAGGTAATCAGAGAAATAATTTAAACGACTTTCTCTTGACCTCTGACAATTCATCCAATTTCACCAGCAGGTCGATAGACCATCAAGATCCATTGTGATCCATTCACTCAAACCACTTGCCAAGGTGGTCTGGGACACATTTGACAACATATTTTTTGGAGTGCAAACACTGATTTAGTCCAAACATGGACTACGTCATCAGTGCAGGAGGTAGAAGTGGCTTAGTGACAATGTCCTAAAGCAACTAACTGTTGCATGACTGTCCATCCTTTTGCCCCCCAGAAGGACACATGTTGGATTCTACTGGCAGTGATTGTAACGAAATCTGAACCCAACTGGTAAGCTGGAGATGCTTGATATACACATGTGTGAAAAGCAATATGTCTTGGCTGTCCATTTGTCCAGTCACCGAAACACATGTATAAACAGGCTTTTGCATATCCTGCAAAACATTTAGACACAAAATACAAAGGGACCCATTAAATTGTTTATGTCATGTTTGAAAAGGTCTACAGAGTGCTATTATGACACTTACACATTTTGTTCAGCAAGATAATCTTCACAAATGAACCACTTTTATGATTTTTGAAGCCTAAATGCAATCACCAGAGGTAAGAAGCTGTCATTAGGCTATAAACAAACTACACTATGGTCTCATGATTTAACATCCCTAGCACAATGAGGCTGTAAACAAGTGTTTGACATGATGACATTCTGTAGTCTCAGTTAGCCACTTGTTAGCAACCACCTCTTTAAGCCACATAAAAGCTTAAAAAAAATCACTGGTTTGGTATTTACTCATGCATTTTACGTCAGAGAACAAAATGTGAATGTCTTTAAGCTTGTGTTTACCACAGGCCTGCTAAACATTAGGCTGGCTATAAACTCAAGTGACTAGAATTGTCTTTGAAGCCAAAATCCTGATATACAGGAGCTTATTCATACTGTTTATATTTGTGACTGGTCTTTGAAGATTTGTATTTTCAGTTGGAACAGTTTCCTTGACAAAACAATGGTAAAGCTTTACATTTTAAGTTTCTGACTAGCCTGGTAAAAAAGTCACTGTTTTGACTTTAGTAACTAATATGTTCTCAAGGCAGTCTTTGTTATCTGAGTCAAAGGTCAATCCCCGATTGGAAAAGAGTGCCAAAAGGCACAAACAAACAAAAAGCCGTCATCACACATTTAAGTCAGAATACCATTTTACATCTTGCTGTGTGCCTTGTAATATGCAGAACACTGGTCCTTTTCTTTATGTAAACACAAATGTCTTGGTAATTGAGTAAGGATGCAATTCATATGACTGTTGTAGCCTTGTGCTGTAATCACTGTACATACCTCAACAGCAGCCTGCCTTTTGCTGTCCATATTCAGGACGACACTTGCACTCTCGCTGTCAACTTGGGAAAAGTTTAATTTGATGCTGATGGGTGATAATATGTCTTTTACACATTTCTGCAAAGAAGAAAAAGAAGAATGAGAGTCATCTGCTCATTGTTGAAGTACAGACAAAAAACATTTAGAAAGTTTAGTTTTAGTATTAAGCTAAAGGGCTGAATAATGAACAATGTATTTGATTAATTATCAGTATCACTGTTTTAGGGTTTTTCTGGTGATGAAAGTGAGTAAGTCTGGATTATATTTTTACAAGCCAAGTTTCTGACCATGGGACAGAAAAGGTGTTGCTACATAGGTAGGTGGGTTGATGAAGATTCAAGCTTTTACATTTTATAACATAACAAGCATAGAAGATCTAATGGAAATCATCTGCACTTTTTTATTTTTGATGCCAAGTCTTGGCTTGAAAAATGCCCAAAGTTAAAGTAAAGTAAAAGACACAACTGAACACAATCGGGAGAAATCTGTACAATGTAGAACCCTTCGGGCACAACTGTTTTTAACTATTAAAGTTATTAAATATACTTGGCATGCTCAATGAAGGAAGCAAATCTGATACATTATGCAACAACGAGGCATGCCTCAAGGCTCAACTCTTGGTCCACTTCTTATGACCTCCCCTCAGTTTTTCTCTGAACATTATGTTCAACTTTATGTAGATGATACAATAATATACACATCTAAAACTAATTTATTACAGATTGCATCAGCTTTGCAGTCTGATGTTAGTACCCTACAACACTGGCTTGCCGCTAATAAATTACTTACCAATAAAACTAAACCTGACACTATGATTTCTTTTACTCGTAAAAGCATTTTAATTTAAATCTTAAGCTAGTTCAGGTGTTATTACCTGTCTTGATAGTACACCACTGCAAAGAGCTGAACACACCAAATACCTGGAACTATGGCTTGATTCTGATCTTTCATTCAAATGTCATATTAATTATATTGTAAAGAAAATTCCCCTTGGTATGTGTATTCTTTATTGGTCCAGAAATTGCTTTTCATTGACTTCACTGTTTGAAAAAAGCTTGTATTACAACACATTTTACCCTTTTCATGAGCTAAGAAGGCCTTTATGCTTAAAGCGCCTTCTGTTTAGAATAATGTACCTTTAAATAATATATCCTTATCATCTTTCCATTTGTTCAAAAATGCTGTCTTCCTATCATAGGATCAAGTGTACATGCTCATAATAACACATCTATATTTTGTTTAATTATGTTATATAACTGTATTATTTGATGCTATCACTGACAAAAACACCTTTCCATCTGTGATTGAATGATCCATTTTATACTCTGTTTGGGATCTCCTCATTTTGTATGTCTATTTACTGTTTTGTTTTTTGTCGCTTGTTTTGTCTTCTTTTATCATCATTGTTGTCTGTTTGTTTTTGTCATACTTGGTATTGTTTAATTATCACGTTACTTTTATTTCTGTTAAATGTTTTGTCTAATTGTGCTTATATTGTAATATTTCTATTTAGGGCCCCTTGAAAACAAGATGGTACATCTCAAGGGGTTATTCTTAATTAAAAGTATGCTATGGGGGTTAATGGAAAACGCTAAATACTAAGTAGCCGAGATATCAAAACGTGGATGATATTTATAGATGTTCAGATAGGTGATAACTGCTCATAGTTAAAGAGTATATGGGGGTGAATATTATCTTCATACTGGCATGTAGATTGAGTAGTTGAAGCAGGTATTTTCTCTCAGCTCCTGCGTAGAGGTAAGATTCCTAGCCTTCTTGCCAGTTGGACTGAAGAAACCTCGAGGTATTTGTCTCATTGGATCCACATCAAGTGTCCATGAGATGTTCAGTCCAGAGCGCATTTCTGCTGAAAAGGAATACAGCAAGAGTAAAATAACACACTTATTGGGTAAGCAGTATCAGCAGCTGTTAATGAATCACATTATTGGGTCAGGTCCGTACCTGTATTGCTTTTTGTTGTTTCTACTATTTCAAAGCAGGCTGTTAAGGTTACCATTGGTAAATGTTCATCTTTGTTGTCCAGGCAGTCAATTTTGTCAGTGCTTATCTCCTCAGGTGTAAAATAAAGTTGTGCCTTGACATTAAAGACAGGCCTGGACCTGAATGGCATTTATCAAAAGGAGGAAAAAAAGGATTAGTCTTTGAAAATGATCTTTCTATCAACCTTATTCCTGAAGGTGCTACTCTAGAAATGATATAGGTAGAACTTCCAGCGAGATAGGGGAAGTAGTTAGTCCCATTGACTGTCTACGGTTTGTCTGAGCAGCTATGGTGGCCAACTGCCAACTGTGATTCTTTTATAAATTAATTCACCTTTAATTTAACAAATATTGCTCTTGTTTTTTTTAACAGATACTTAATATCATTAAATTATCATTATCTAAAATGTCCCTTTGGAGCTCTGAGACCTGTTGAGCTGGTCGTGCCAGTAATGTTGTTAACCACCAGACTGAGCTAAATTTGTTGATTGAACAGTGTGTTCAACATGCAGGCAGAAAAAAAAGCTTGTTCTTGTATCTGACGATCCAGTTTCCATCACCTACCTACAGAGAGGAAGAACTTTCAACCAATACCATACAGCGTTACCACTGGTTGGTCTCGTATTAAAAAAAATTACATGCACTAACCCCTTACTGAATCAATATAGGACAGGATTTTTCCCGTATCTGCATACATCCTCTATTCTAAGGCATACACTTTGTTTTCACATCCTTGGACATAAGGAATATTAAAACTGAAAGAATTTCGAGAGCAAAGCATTAAAAATCAGAATTTGTGGCAGAGAATGACAGCTACAACGGCAGGTCTGTCACTCAACATCAGTAGATAATATCTGTCTCTCCCTGTCTGACTGCATTCTCAATATTCTACAATACCTTGAATTCATCTAGGCTGTGAATGTCTGATTTACCATAATTGGTTCATCATCATAATGCCTAAAGTTATTTATGTTACGACTTTATATTGCTAATATTACTAAGATATGCCGCTAAATTCAGCATTATGTTTTACTAAGTAGAATTCCAGTTTAATAAATCAACAGTTATGAAAACTGATAACTGTGCTGTTAAGGCAGACAAGTGAAGCATTAGCTGGTAAACATCACATTTAATTCACTTTACATGGAGCTAAAATCAATACTGAATTACGGCAAATCTTCACCAAATGTGTTAGTGTCTGTTTAAGACTTGTAAGAAATCATAAATCCTTTTTTAGAAGGTGCAGATGTTTATCGTAAGCTAGCTTGGGCTCTGTCAAATTTAACAATATGCTAACTTAGCAAGGCAAGCTGATTACCCTTGTGCTTGATTAAAAAGGAAAACTATTAATACTTTGTGATGGTTGGCAGAGATGATAGAGATAATATCATGTTACCCCATCTGAGGTGTAACAGGTGTGTTTCATATTTTATTTCCCAATAGCTCTAGAAAAGAGGATTAGCATACCATTAGCATACCGTTACCATTGGAAAACACCTGACTTCCGCCCATAATTCATGCAGGGTATCATGGGGGCAGGAATAAGGTTGATACTTGTATTCTAATGCATAAAGGATGGGCAAACAAGACTAGTCCATGCCTTTGAATCATGACTTTGGACTCATCCATTGAATCATTTTATATAGGCAGTGGGTCACTTCATTTAGACACTCATCATGAACCATACACAGTACATGATGATTGATCAGCTATGTAGATTGTTGCATAGCCCTTGGTTGATTCTCAGACAATGTGTTCGACCCTTTTGTCGTGAAACCTGAGCACTGAGATGGAGATCAGCTTTGAGAGTTGAGGGTTAGCAACTGTAGGTAGCCTACTTAACCCCATACGTAATGGGGTTAAGCAACAAGAACATGTGGCTGGGTTTAGAGCCGGGATCGGCTTTACAATCATATAGGAACCTGCATCTGTGAAAATCAGTGATTGTTGATCCCATCCACCATCTCTCCCACCTTGGACTTTTCCATGTTTAACTATAATGGCCATCCTCTGGAGGCTCACGAGGGGAGAGGGAGAAAGGGATGGCCGAGGCTAAGCAGACACACTGGCAGGCAGGTCCTGCGTCATCACTCAAAAAAAACCTAACAACGTCATTGTTAAAGCAAATTTTCCACCTCAAACTTCTCTGCTTGCTTGTGTAGTGATTGTGTATTTGTTTTTCTGTCTGATACATCCACAAATCCTGACAAAAAGCTTCAACCAGATCTACACCCCAGCTAAAGGAAGCCAACATCTTCTGCTTACGAGGCTAATGGACAATAACCGTGCAAGGACGCTGTCTGGGAAACAAGAACACACATGGACATGCAGCCACTTTCTGGGGTTTGCACACCTCACGGTAATCCTTCTTTTGGCTGGAGATGTGGAAACTAATCCTGGTCCGTTCACATCAAGCCCGGAAGAACTACAACTAGCTCCACTGCCTGCGCTAGCCCAACCATCACAGCTAACCTTGCTAGCCCAGCCACCGCAGCTAGCCACGCTATTCCACCAACCAACCTACTAACTGCCCCCTCACAACAGCCTCCGCAGCAGCAGACCTGGCCTGCTGTGCGAATAATCTGGCCTTTTGCCAATTTTTCAAGGACAGCTTTTTTCTTCTGTGTCTGATGCCAGAAGTTAGTGCCCAAGTGCTGGATTTTGACGAATTCGGAGTAAGACCGAATTGGACCAATGCACTGACAGGCATAAACAAGGAAGCAGTCCTGAACAGTCTTGTAAGGAGGCAGGTTTGGGTGGTGGATGGGTCACAAAAACCCAGACTTTCCTCTAGGATTTGGAGACACCTTTTCGGAATCTTGTGAACTTCTGATTGAACTGATTCATTTTAAGGGACATCCTCCCCATGTTTCTTTTCCTATACCTAACCTCTATAACTTTGTGTTCATTACATAACTGAACATTAAGGATGTAACATCATTCACTGGATTCTAATTCATAGGATATGGTAAATGGACTGCATTTGTATAATGCCTTTCTACTCTTCCGACCACTCAAAGCGCTTTTATACTACATGTAACATTCACCCATTCAAACACACACACACACACACACACACACACACACACACACACACACACACACACACACACACACACAGTGTGTGGTGGCCAAGGATACCAAGCATGGTGCAGCCTGCTCCTCAGTAACCACTCCACTCACTCCACACACCAATGGAACAGGCAGCAGGAGTAATGTGGGGTTCAGTATCTTGCCCAAGAATACTTCGACATGTAGACTGGAAGAGCTGGGGATCGATCCACCGATCTTCCCTATAGTGGACAACTTGTCCAGTATCCATACCTAAAGACAACAGCAGTGCCCTGTGATCCAACCACAATATCTGGGAGTCCGTCTTCTCCAAGGTCAATGTCCCCATCAATTGACTGTCCAAAGAATCTCATTCCAGGATATATTTTCTGTCCCATGATTCTCTGGAATAACAAGAGATTGAACAACTAAAACAGTGCATGGTTAGCACAAATATGAAAAGGTACTCATTAGAGAGGAGGTGGAGTCAGATGCTAAGTGTTTAGTTATTTTGATAGATGCTCGGGATGAGACAGATACAGTTTTTAAAACTAAATACCAAAATCATTGATAAATCCTGATGATAATCTTATCCCCTACTAAAGTAATGTCATTCCAAGGATGGCTTTTTGGTTTTATTCAAAAATCAATTTAAGCCTGATGTATTGGCAAAGAAACACATTTGCCTAACCATGATGATGTTGAATAAACAAGGGAGGAGACTGACTGATGTGCAAATATATTTTTTCAAGCTCTGCCAGCATAGTGAACCTCACCTGATCTGTTGCTGTTTCATGTGCCAACTACTTTTTTTCTCCCAAAATTCAACTAAACAAAATAAGAAATAATAATGTGTCAAGTTTTCTCTGTCTCACCTGGCTGAACGTATCGCGTATCCCTCTTTGTCTGTCACCAAGGTAGATGTACACAGCCCCGCTGTTATTGTCCTCAAGGGGGGCTCCAACAGCAACGTCTCTGAGTCCATCTCCATTTAGATCTGCAAGACTGGATATGGTTGTGCCAAATCTCCCCAAGAATGATGCAGTCACTTTCCAATCACTGTTGAGTTGCATCTGTGGGACATGAGAGCATATGTTTGTTAATTAAGAGAATAAATATATTGTTTAGCTCCTAGTAACATCACAAAAGCTTAAACACTTCATTAAATCTGAGCCTTTATCCCAGCCCACCTCATTAGTCAGTGTGTAGATGATGATCTGGCCTTCTTTCTTCTCTTGAGGCTGGTAAAACAGTGGAGCTCCCACCAACAGGAAATCAGTGTCACCGTCTGAGTTGACATCTACTGAGCAAAGCTCTGCACCAAAGTAGGAACCAATCTGAAGAGTAGAGTTAATATCATCTGAGTTAGAGAAGAACATCCCTTAATCATTTGTGGAAAAACCTACATGTATAGAAGTAAAGTTAGGATTAACATTGCTGTGCTTTGAACAACTCTTTCAATTTCTTACAATAAAACTAGGTGCCATTCTAAAGGAAGTGCTCTGGTTTCCTTTCTGCAACTGCAGAAAAAATTATGTTCCCTTGGATGTTCTTCAAAAGGTGCAACTTGCAGTGTTTTGCATCTCTAATGCATTTTATACTGAACAGAAATTCAAATTCAACACTTGTTTTTAGCATGATTGTTACATAGGTGTGTCACTCTACAATGTGCAGTTTGGTATGTTTTGAAGGAACATGCTATTAACATGCTGACTGCAGGAATGTTCACCAGAGCTGTTATGTGAACTGAATGTTCATTTCACTACCATAGGCCGTCTCCAATGTTGTTTCTGTGAATTTGGCAGTACATCCAACCAGCCACACAACCGCAGACCACATATAACCACACCAGCTCAGGACCTCCACATCCAGTGTCTTCACCTGACACTGAGACCAGCCACCTGAACAGCTGATGCAACAAATGGTTTGCACAACCGAAGAATTTCTGCACAAACCTTCAGAGACCATCTTAGGGAGGATCAACTGCATGCTCATCATCCTCAGCAGGGTCTTGATTTGACTGCAGTTCGTCATTGTAACCAGCTTGAGTGGGTAACTGCTCATGGTCAATGGTGTCTGGTCCTTTGCAGAAGTGTTCTCTTGACAGATAAACCCCAGTTTACACAGTACCAGGCAGATGGCAGACGGAGAGTATGGCATTGCACGGGCAAGCAGTTTACTAATGCTAATACTAATGCCGCCACAGCCTTATGTTGAAGCATGACAATGCATGACCCCATATTGCAAGGATTTCTACACAATTCCTGGAAGCTGAAAACATTCCAGTTGTTGCATGGCCTGCGTTTTCAGCAGACATGTCACCCATTGAGCATGTTTGGGATACTCTGTAACAGCATGTACAACAGTGTGCTCCAATTCCTGCCGCTAGTCAGCAACTTGACACAGCCACTAAAAAGGAGTGGGCCAATATTCCACAGGACACACTCAACAACCTAATCAACTCTATATGGAGGAGATGTGTCACGCTGTTTAAGGCAAATGGTGTCACATCAGATACTGTCTGATTCTCTGGGGTATCTGGAACCCAAATCTGCATTTTTGTAGCACTTAGTTATGCGATATCCAAATAAATGTCTTTTTTTTCCAAGATGAAGATGCACATTTTGCAGTGTCTTTTTATTGTGACCATCCCAAGGCACACCTGTGTGTAATGATGCTGTTTAATCAGCATCTTGGTATGCCATACCTGTCAGGTGGGTGGATTATCTCGGAAAATAAGTGCTCACTAACACAGATTTTAGCAAAGTTAAGACCAAAATTTGAGAGAAATGTAATTATTGAATGCATAGGAAAAAAGTCTTAGATATTTACCTCAAACCTTTGAAAATGGGAACCAAATAACAAGTGTTGCATTTAAATTGTTGTTTCATGTACAAAACAGATCTGCAAAAACACAATCAGTGCCCAGCAGCCTGGTCCAAGAAACATTCATTTGGTTTTCTGAACAACGTTGCAAGGTTAAGGCTGAAGTCTTCTAACAGCAGATATAATGTAAGTGTGAAGGGATTTCTAGGTTACTGAGCAAGGTTATCTCAAAGGTAAAACATAAACCTGTCTGTTGGACAGGCTCCTGCTCTTTAGGTACAAGGTAGAGAAATGTCCTAAAAATAGACATTGGCTCTAATGCTGGAATAACAAACATGGTGAACATACCACCTTGAAAGCAAACAACAAACAAATTCTGTTTGGAACGTGTATGATAAATCAGATGTTTCACTAACCTGTTTCCCTTGAATTTTTTGTGCTGCATCCCACTTCTTGTCATTTTGTCTGAAAAGTATGATCTGTCCTGTGTGGTTAAATCGTGGTGCACCCGTGAAATACAGAGCAGCATTATTCTTCTTTCCAACAGATAAAGAGTATCCTGCACCACACACACACACAAACACACACACACACACACACACACACACCATCTGATAAATGTTCATTCACATCAAATACGTTAAGACTTTATGTAAGTGTTATGTAATGTAAGTGTTATGTAAATGCAGGTTAGAAAGTGTTCAGTTTTTAAATCATGTTAATTTTTAAGAAACACAAAACTATTGTGTCTTTTTATGAAGGACTGTAGATATGCACTCAGTTCATGATCTCATGTATTTGCTTCATTTACGGTACAAAGCCATTTTTAACGCACATACAAATACTATCATATATTAAGATATACTTACAAAGTATGCTACCACAATTACTGTTATTATTATTATAATATTATTACTAAAATTATTGTTATTGTAGCTATCGTCATTACTGCTTGCCCTGGTTGTCCCTCTGTCTCTGTCTCTCTCCGTCTCAATTTCTGTCTCTGTCTCAGTTTCTCTCCCCATATCTGTCTCTCTTTATGTGTCATTTTGTTATACGGATTACTGCAAATTTATGGTGTTGATCTGTCACGTCTCTCTGTCCTGGAAGAGGGATCCCTCCTCCGTTGCTCTTCCTGAGATTTTTTACCATTTTTTCTTTCCCCCGTTAAAGGTTTTTTGTTGGAGTGTCATTTGTTGTAAAGCCCCCTGAGGCAAATTGTGATTTGTGATATTGGGCTTTATAATTTAATTGAATCAGCTTTAATTGAACCCATGTTTTTTGCCAAACATCACCTTAAATGAAGTAGAACATCAATATTTCAAGCCAAAAAAACATTTTTTGTAAAGAGGCAGATCATCTGAAAATAAAGAAATATCCCGATGTTCAGTACCCATGTAGGAGTCCATCTCCATGAGTGGATCCTCAATTTGTGTTTTGTCTTCTCCATGAATGTCTTGAAGAGAACCACGCCAACTGTTAGATCCCACTGAACCCAGAATCAGTCTCTCCTGTAGAGAGAAATGTGCAGGTCAGAGTACAGAGAGGAGTGGAGCTACCGACAGTAGTTATGTTGAGAGGAGACAGATCAACAGTCAGATTGTGGCTGGTTGGTCTAATGAGGCAACAGAGAGGAAATCATGAACAGACATACAAAAAGTCAAAAAAACAAACAAGTCAGTCAAGTTGAAAACAACACCACACAGTTTCATAACCACTGGCATCTGGCAAATAGTGTATATGCCCAATTATAGTAGAAATTCACTGTCAGCCTGGTCAAACTCCCAGGAGCTAAAATACGCTGCTTAGCTAGTGTCCCCGGATTAGGGGTTTAAGAATACACATATTTGTATTGAACCGTTTAATATGATGCTTTTGGTGTGGTACACATTACAAACCAAATGTTTCTGTACTTAACAAGGCAGCCCACAGAACAGACAACATGCTGTCGGCCCCTCGCACCTCAAAAACCAAAACTTTCTATGTCAGTGAGACATGCTGAGAGGCAGCTACGCTAAGCTAGCTCATGAATGTGGTTAGTAATGCCATCACCACTGCAAATATAAAATATCCTCCAGTAACCTACAGGTCTGGTGTTGGGTGCCACTATGGTTTCCACTTTTAATTATGAGGGCGATGGCGAGAGAGAGGTGTATATAAAAACAACAGTACAACAACCCCACTGTGTGGAATGGTGACACTAGACAAAAACAAAGGACAAGTGTGTTTTGTTTTTTGTTTGTTTTTTGGGGGCGGGGGTGTATATATATCACCCGGAAGCTGGAAATCTGATGATTAATTTGAGATGCAGTCATAAATCTGTAATAAACATTGCATGCATGAAAGTGCATGGTCTGTGCCCAAACTGTATGGGGCTAACATAAAATGGACATGTGTGTAAAGAGGACACTATTGGGTACTGACAGGACACATTTTCATTCAGATATCTTGAGGTGAGAGGTCAAGGGACCTCTGTGAAAATGGCCATGCTGTTTTTCCCTCGCAAAACTTTACTCTAACTTTGGAACATTATTTAGCCCCCTTCCTGAGAAGCTAGCATAACATGATGGTACCACTGGATTCCTTAGAGGCGACAGCAAAAATATCAGCACACGCTTAAAAAAACATTAACGCATCATGGTAGGGTGTTAATTGCATCGTAATATATATATAGATGTATGTATAGAAAGAGAAAACTTGCTCTGGCCACTGAGTGATGCTTCATTTTGGCTTGACAATTTCCAGTATTGCAGCCAGGTCACAAATTTTCTCATTTTACACCTAAACATTACACTAAAATATGTTTTTAAAACATATGAAGCAAGAAATAGGCAATGCAGTAACAGACTTGTGGTGTTTAATACATTTTTTCTCCTTTTTCTGTGTCTCTCAGCATTTTCTCAGGACACAAAGTCAGTTAAGACTGCTAGGTACTGCTGAGGTAAATCATAACACTATAAACATAATAGATTGTAATAACAACAAGGGTGTGGTGCACCATGTAGCCTGACTTAATTCATATTTTATTAAACTGTTGTTATACATTCTCTTTGCAAACATGGTCAGACACTTTAAAGAAACTGTTTACCTTCACTTATGTATGAATGGTTATCAAGCACTGTGATGGTTGACCATAGTTACAGATATTATTTCTTCAGATTTTTTCTCTTTGTCTTTACTTACATTATAGAAGACAGCACTGAATCCACTCTGAGACATTTCATCAGTCATGTCTCCTGCCTGAGCCTCTTTGGTGCCTAAATGTAAAGAAATCAGCAGTTTATGGTGCTGCTACAGGGGTACACCAGGAAGATCAAATCAATTTTTGTTACAGCATTATTGTACAAAAAGGGGAAAAAACAAAATTCAGCATTACCTTCCATACTAAAGATCTTTTTTTGAAAGTTTTCCAGTATTGTTGTGAGTCCATCATATTCCTCAATTTTGAATGCATATTTTGCTCTCGGTTTTGAAGCAATTTCTTCGAATTTGTCCAGCGTAGCACCTTTGACCTGAAACCAGAATGCTGCTTGAAATTCTGAAGTATGTTTGAGGCTGGTGTCAGTAAAATAACGCAGATTTCGATAATATTGAACATAAAACTGGAATCCGTACAAGTTGAGCTTTTTAACGTTTGTTACATTATTACTTATCTACAAAATATTTGAAATGTTTCTTTGCTACTAAAAACATTTTTTTTTTATTTTGTGTTGGGGCTTCTCCTCTGAGAGGTATTACTGTGTATCATCTGCATGGTGGTGAACAGAACAATTCTAAGAACTGAGCCCTGAGGCATACCATTTGTGATTGTTTTAGGTGAAGAAATATACCTACCAACAGATATTTATCTATTGGACAAATAAGAAAGAGTATTGAGACATATCAAATCATAGCTTACCACAATGACAAACCGAATTATGTTTTTGTCATTATATTTTTTTAAAATCCCATGCACATCTCCATCGCTGGGATCTCCATCTGTGATCATAACCAGAACTTTGGTAGCATCAGGAGAAGCACCGGCATCTGGTTGTTCCAAGATTTCTTCCCTGAAACAAATGTAAAGGCAATAGTTTTAATCCTTAGAATGATAAAGCTTCACTTATAAATATGAAGATATTAACATTTTGTACTTCAACTAATAATATGCTCATAATTGTACAGTTGTAGTGTACAAGTTCCTATTACTAGGTGTGTTTTCAATAGGTTTTTTTTTTATGTTATTCAGTTGTTAGAGTTTAAGGACTGTTTGTGTAATGTAACTGAACTCACAGCACAAATCTGAGGGCTTTGTGTGTGTTGGTGAGACTCTTCATTTGGTTTTCTTGCTTCAGTTTAGGGAGATAAATACCATTTTGATAGTCATTGAAGTCAAACACTTTCTGGTGGTCTGTGGAGAACTGAACTGCTGCAAACTGAAAACAGACGCACAAGATCATACAGTATTTAACATAATGTGTTTAGAACTTAACAGCTAAATGCTATGAAGACTTTGACTTTGCAGTAGCACAGTGACCTTGATGGATGAGTTCTTCAGGTTGTTTATTATATCTTCTATGAAATCTTTGTTTTTGGTGAACTCCTTTTCGGTCATACTCTTTGATCCGTCAAACAGAAAAACGAGGTCCACTGTCTTTTTTGTGCATTCTGAAAAAGTATACAGTGTTAAACTTTGTAAAGAATATTTAGTCAGGACATACACAATAAGAATAATATTTTACTGCAGGAGAAGCATGATGTTACAACCACCGAGTTTGAGATGTTTACTGTCTTTGTGTCTTTTACCTTGGAAAGCAGGTGTGAAATGAGAGATTTCTCGGAGATGATCTGTGATCTTGTAGCACACGCTGTTCACATAGGAGTTCTCATAACATTCATGGACTACACTTGGACTGCAAACCTAGATCAGACACATGAGGCATAAGACATTGCTTCATCATTTTGTTTTGCTCTGTCACAGAGAATCTGTAATTCTATCCAACTGAATGAGCTTTGTGAGTTTCTTACAGTAAATTCGGAGCGTTTCAAGTCTTCAGCTATCGACAGGCCAAGGTGCTTGACTGGTAATTTTGTGTTTGTCCGAGAAATTTCTGCAATAATAATATTTGATTAGTGCTTCTAAAAAAGAAAAAGGTCTTCATGTTTCTGCATTGTTGGAAACTGTACCTCTTCTGTTTATATTTGTGTGGCTCATTGTATGATTTTGACTTTGAACCACATGTATATACCTTTGCGGTTGAAGCAGTTCATGGTCTGACTGGACTGGTTTGATTTAGGTTTGCATATTCCCCCTGATCCGTTTTGCTGCAGCGGTGCAGTAACAATTATCCTGTAGAAGGATAACCATTTTAGTGACAAAGGCTGACATGAACAGCATAGTAAAAGGAAAAAATATTTTTCTATTATAGGCAATGTTTTAGTAAAACCTCTTTGTGTTGGAACAGGAAGAATAGTCACAGGATGCAGTATCATTCAAAGTGATAACCACAAAGTGTTATCACCCTTCACAGAAGCTTCTTGTAAAGCAAACCTGAGTTCTCTTTCAGCTACACGAAAGGAAATTAAGCATGGCTGAGAATGCAAGCAATTCAACTTCATGAGTCACTCAGAGTGTTACAGCAATGCTACATATCAACTGAAGTGGCAAATGCAAACTTACCCTTTGGTCGTGTCAGATTTGTATTGAAGCACTTTGTATCCAAAGAAATCTTTTTGGTCACCAGTATAGACATCAGGTTTTGTCAGATCAATGTTGAAAGCCAGAGAAACAGTGATGGCTGCAATTCGTGAGAAAAAAAAAAGACATTTTGTGAACCTTAATCATAAGAAGATGGCAACTGCTTGAAATGATTACTAATAAAAAATCTGAATTTGAGAAATAATATTGCTGTTTTAGAAAATATGAGCTATTTTAAAGATTGGCTAATCTAGCCCTGCCAAGCATCTGTCACCACAGTTGTTCATGATAGTTAGGAATACATTGATTTACTATTTACTGTTTAAGTCTGCAAAACCCACTTGTCACATCTGAGAATACTTTGCATGAAGTACTGATCAGTAGAATACATTTCAAATAAGGAAAAAGTATCTAATGCATTACAGAATACCAAAGTACATCTGCTGAAAATGTTTTTTTTTTTTTTTATTAGTCCCAAGTTTACATTGTTACGTTGCTTTTTGCATAGTAGTTTTGTACCATGCAAAAAGTGGCTGCAAGAAGAGCGCCATTGTTCACATACTTGTCTAAATACTGAGTACTTTGTGTGTTTTTGTGTACCTGGTGGCATGGTTTGACTCAGGGGTGTAGCACCACATTCTAGGTCCAATGCATACACAGCCTCTGTGTGTGTGACCCTCCACCCAAAGACTCTCTCATACACTTTTGGAATTTTATTTATTTATTTATTTTACAAAGTCAGTTTGTCTTTTTCCCCTGTCTGTTCTTTCTTTCCTTTTTTGTACCTGAGAACAACATTTTTTACTTTTTTTAAAAATATGTTTTTAGCTATATGTTTTTTTTTTAAACTTGGTTTTAGTGGACTGTGCATAACATAGGAAATTGTATGTTGTTGTGGTTAATGCTTGGGATGAGTATGCTACAAATGAATTGCCTCACGTGGGATCAATAAAGTTGTCTGAATCTAAATCTGAATCAATAAATAATATTTTAGGGTAGCCTACATGTCCCTAGCTTTTTTTTTTCTCTTTTTCATTTGAAAAAAGTTGAACAAAGGGCTCCAAAGCAGCAAAACAAAAAGAAAAGAACCAAAATAGTCTAACCCTAACTACCACCCCACTGGTCAGCAAAAGAGAGAAATGTATAGGCTACTCACTTGCTGTTAAGTTAGCCTACCTGTTCACTTTTGTATTCATTAACCATTTATTTTTATTCACTTTTTTGTGCAGAGCTTGATGTTTTCATTTGTATGACTTTTATAGTACACATAGGCCTAATGCTATTCATATGTTATTATCACAGTGTCTGTGAATATTTTATTTGTTGATACAGAAATTTATGGGCTGTTAAGTCTGGTTAATATATATATATATTAGTTGCAGTCTTTTAATGGCCTTGCTTAGTTACACTTAGTTAGTTATGTGACTGTTCTGCCTTTTTGTGGGGTTCACCAGAGCTTTGTGTATATCCTACAGCCCAAACCTGAACACTGCTATATCAAATTGTGAGAAAACAAGCGCACATTTGCAATAGCTGCAACCAAATTTGCTACTATCACGTCATTAATGGATGAATCATAGTTGTTCTTTCTGGCATAGTTACTTGTGGTCTTTAATTGCAGCATGTAAGTGTTGAGCATTTTTGGTCAAGGACTTTTTTAGTTATTCACGAAAAGCTTTGTGGACTGACCGACCAACCGACCAACAGAGTGACCTATAGAGCTGCGTATTTTCTGTATTTGGAAATACAAAATACATGTATTTTATTCTGATACATTTTCTGTCACCAGTATTTTGTATTTTATTTTGATACATTTATTTGACGGGTATTTTGAATTTTGTAAAGATAAATACTTTTGCATCCTCCAAAATAAATTTTTGTGCCCCTACACAAAACTTTTCTGTTCTCCCGAGAAATATTTTGAGTCTCCATGGGCACCTCCTGCAGCAGCGCAACATGCAGGCTTGGTGGTGAAGATTGCTTTGATCAGCAGCTGTGGTGATTATTACTCTCTCAGGAAGTGATATCACTGATGTCAGACCTCTAAAGCAGCCATCGTTAATGACAGCTCAGCAGAGCTTCAGCCTACCTAAGAATTTCTGGATGGTGTCAGAGATGGGCAAAAATACATCAAAATGTGTTTTGATACAAAATACAAAATACCCCTCAAATAAATATATAAAAATAAAATCAAAATACTGGTGACAGAAAATGTATCAAAATAAAATGTTTTTTGTATTTTCAAATACAGAAAATACCTTTTTTCTTCTTCTTTTTAGCAGCAACCCGCAGCTCTATAGATCACTCTGTCGGTCGGTCGGTTGGTTGGCTGACCACAGAGCTTTTCTTGAATAATTCAAAAAGTCCTTAACCAAAAAAAATACTCAAATTTAATTGAAAAACATATTAAATGCAAGTAATAGAAATACTGCCTATCCCTGCTCACTGCTCACATCAGCGTTTATTTCCTACCACAACAGGAAGCTGTTTCTAGATAACAAGCTCTGAAAACCCAAAATATGTCACCGTGCCTGCCAGGCACCAAATGATGCGCAAAGTTAGCAACTAGCTGAAGATAATAATGGAGCATTTAGCAGGTAAAGAGCCAGATATTTCATTCAGGAGTCGATGGAGATCGAAACAGAGCTAAAGAGGAGGAGGAGAGTAAATATCAGATTTCATCAGGTAGTAAGAGATGGATGCTAATGTTGCTCCATATCTGCTGAATGTGTACTAAGACCTGCATTTGCATAGCGCCTTTCTAGTCATCCAACCACTTAAAGTGCTTTTGACACTATGAGTCACATTTACCCATTCGCACACACATTCATACACTGGTGGCAGAGGCTACCATACAAGGTGCCACCTGCTACTCAGTTTTTAACACACTCACACACTGATGGAACAGCCATCAGAAGCAACTTGAGGTTAAGTATCGTGCTCAAGGATACTTCAACATGCAGACAGGAGGAGCCGGGGATCAAACCACTGAACTTCCGATTGGTGGACGACAGACATGAATTACCTTTATATGGTGACTTTGTGTCACAGCCTGTATTTCTGGCTGCAAGCAACCAAAAAAAAAAAAAAAGTTGATGCTTGAAAAAATTGCAGTATATTCAGCTCTCTCTGCCACTGTATAGTATTTACAACATATAGTCGGATTTAGAGATTCATGTCACCTAAATCACAAGAAAAAAAATTACTTATTCTATCAATAGGTTTCTGCGTGCTGAAGTTTTGCGATCTCCACCTCAGGTTTTTTTTTTTTTTTCTGCCAGCACTCAGTTGAGGCAAAGAAAAAAAATGTGTTGCTCTAAGGAATTTTAGAAAAGGACACATAAAAACTCAAAAGCAATTTGTTTCCTTAAAAACAATGTCATGCTTACTGTAGATAACCCAAGAACCTTTCAGTTTCTGTAGCACGATTTCTTCTGTAAGAAATAGTTTCACTTCAAACTGTTCATGAAGTTCATGTTGTAAAAGTCTTAACTTGTGGTCAAACACCCATCCTGGCTCACCCTAAAAGATTTCCTGAGCTTGTGCACTCAGCACCCTTTCTTTGCATTAAACTGAGGGTAAAAAGTTAAAAATTAGAATATGATAAATAAAATCTGTATGATGTATGTTCAAGAAAAAAAAACATTATCAGGTTTTAAAACTTTACATGAATATCAACATTTTTGTTGTTTTACACACAAAAAAAGAGCTTTAACATCACTAAGGGGTTTTAGCCATAAAATCACTTCACATCACACATAAACTATCTTCATCTTTGTAGCTAAATATTGTCTCATAAATCACTCTCAATATGTAGAGAATTTTAGATCTTACCAACAGCCACCATGTAGATGAGCAGGAAGATACGCTGCTGCCCGTACATCTTTCACATTGCCTTTCTCAGGTCTAACAGTGCTGCTGACTTTTCTCAAGGCTTGTGACTTTGCAATACTTCCTGTGTGCTTTTTAAACGAGGGCGTTTCCGTAACAGGTGGTTGTGACACTTCTGCTCGCAGTAAAATATGTCTTTTCCCTCATGCTTCCCCTTTTCTTTGGTAATTCCAAAAGCCTTCATTCTGCACTTTTTCAAAAATACTTTTAACATCTTTTTAAGGAAAAGGGTTACTTGAGTATAAAAGGAGTCACTGCCATTAAAAGACAGCCCCACCCCACTCTCACAACTGAATCAAAGGTATTGATGGCACAGGCGTCTCATTGGAAGTCAAATATTTGAGTAAACACACATTCAGCATGCAGACATTTTTGTGGTTAGACAGTCTACTGAGTCGACAAAAGCACATGCTGAATAAAGGAAGAACATAATCAACATGATGATCAAATGCAGATTCAAGCTTATTGGTGGCAATTCACTGTGATAATTTCCCTTATATTTGTTGTGTTGTTTGTTCATGCCATATTGGTTTAACATGCTAAAATTAGCCTCGACCACATTTGGTTACGCCCAATAACATGTATACACCACAATAAAAAGGATTTAAGTTGGATATCGAAATGAGGAACTTGTGAGAACCTAAGACTGCTCTGATAACTACCATCTCATAAATATGGCAAAATAGGAAGGTTCACTTCCAGTGGTGGGAGATGTATTGAAATCTTTTAGTTTAGTAAAAGTAGCAATTTAAATAAAAATACTCCATTACATGTAAATCTTGGATTTTTACAAGTGGAAGCACACAAGTTTTAGCAGTAAAAGGTGCTTATTATTGGAATATGATTGATGATGAACTATTGTGTAAGAAGCATTTTATACACATTTAACCCTAACCCAACTGATTTTATTCTATCTTGGACTTTTTTCTGATATCATACCCTCTAGAGTGGGCAATATACTATTAGAAACAGTTTTCAGTATAATGTAGTCCAACTCTAACACTAACTGTGACTTATTTTTACCACACTGCATTAGAATACAGGTGCACCTATTAAAGTGGACATACATTTCTCTCAGGAGTTGGTGTCGACTAAAACAGAGAGAAGAGGAGAGTGCACTGGTCTTACATTCATCAGGAAGACAAAAACATGACTACAAATGAATGCTAATGTTGCTCTGTTTGCCAGAAGTGTAAATAGGCAACTGTTTACTAGCAAATCAACTTTATAAGATATATCAATGTTGTATTGCAGAAAGTTTCTCTGGCACCCAGATTGGCCAGAAAAGTAGATGTTTTTATTTTAAAAAGTACCTTTGCTTTTTTAAGAGGACCCATTATGCATTTCTTTATTTTCTTTCATATATGTCTGTCATATATAGCATTACAATGTCAGATGTTCTCATTAAATGTGGCCAAAGTTCAAATAATGAGGTAAATGTTTGTAAAAGTAACCACTGTTAGCAAAAGCCTCAGGTTTCAGACCACTCTGAATACTCAGCATGGATTCTACTTTCAAAACAAGCTTGAGACTGTTTTCATATGGACATCTGCTCCAGGCACTACTGCAAGTGTTTACCTAACATAGCCTACACTGCTACATGTAGCTACATTCTGATGCCAGGGAATACTGTAATCCTGGTTGCCAATGTTTTTAATTTCTCCCCACTTTCGGATCACAATCATGGAGCATGTCCAGTTGTGAAGACTTTACATGGTACTTTTCAAGTGCGGCTATTCTCTGTTAAAGTCATTCCCGACTGCAAGTACATTGCTACAAGTAGGTACATGCTAACATTAGGGAAGCATATAATCATGGTTGCTGATGTTTTCTCCCTGATTTCAGTATCTTATTCCTGCTGGGACATGTGTGGTTGTGACAAATTTAATTTAGAAACTTTTACTGGTGATTTTTCACAGTAGGAGGTGCCACTATACTTTATTAGTTGTTGTCCAGCTGCAAGTACACTGCTACATGTAGCTACATGCTAACATCAAGAATTGCTGTAATCATGGATGCTGATGTGGTCTTCCAAATTTTGGATCATATTCCTGCGGGAACATGTCTGGTTGTAAAGGTTTTGGTTTACTCTGTTAGCCAGTTCCCAGTTGCAATGATGTTTCAGAGATGCAGAGAGCACAGATACAGAAGTACCAGAAAGGCTGACCAGGTAGAGCAGACTGGGCTCTAAAATGGAGTGCCTTAGACAGAGGGTGAATACAAATGTTCTATGACAGAGAGTATGAGGAAAATAAAGTGCTTTTTGTAAATTAAAGCTAGTAAACATGATCAAGTAGAAACCCAAAATACAAATATGAACCTGGAGATTAACATAATATACCCTCTTTAAACTAGTCATATGACACAAAATACTTTGAGTGAGGATATGTTGAGATTTTCAACTCTACAAATTATCAGGACATTGTCTGCGGACAGAAGTGTTTTCAATATGGAGCACCATTCACCTCTATTGTGTATGGGGTGGCAGCAGATGTTTTATGGATATCTCAGAACTTGGAAAAGTAAAACAAAACAATCTGAATGGCAAGACACCATGAGTTAGAAAATGTTTAAGTGAGAATGAAAATGTTTAGGTATACCAGCCCTTCTACATACTGGGCCATATTATAGGTTGCCTATGCTGATCTATAATATCAGCCTTTTTTAAGTTTTACTTTTAATCTGTATATTGTTGTTATCTCTGTTGATTAGTTTCAACTTGTGGCTGCTGTTCCTCTATGGCAGTTCAGTTCTGTATATTTTGTACTTCAAGACCTAAATGAAATTGTTTTTCTGTCGACATGGCCCCAGCAGAGAAGTGAGTTCAGCCTCATTTCTGTTTTCCTTTTATCCTCGTCAAATGACTAATGACACAGTGAGAAAACAGGATGTGAACTATTTCTCAAGCTTGAGCAACAGTAGACTACTGTAATGTTGTTACAGGAAATTAACATACACACTAAAAATTATCTATTCAGAACAAAATGTTATTTAATTTTTTCATTCAATCAGTATACATCCTATTTGAGGAGGTCCTCATTCTTGGAGGCTTGACTGCACAACAGGCTTCTGAACCTTGAGAGAAAAATCCACAACTGGGCAACCCTGTGTTATGCAGCCCAGGGAAATGATGTCCACATGAGGGGAGAAATACATAGCTAAGTTCTCTGGAGTCACTCCTCCACTGGCTTCTATCAGCAGTGCTGGGAACTCCTCCTTCAGTGCTTGAGCTGCAGCATGGAGCTCCTACAGTGAGAGACAGGATGGAGGAAGGGTATATTTTATTGTAGGTTAAGTGTCAGTGAGTAGAAACCAGGATAATGAAAATGAGAAGTAATCAGGACTCATGTTAGTTTAATATTCTTAACCTGAGGTTTGAAGTTGTCCAGCATAATGATGTCTGCTCCAGCCCTGGCCGCGTCTCTGCCCTCCTCTGTAAAGCGGCACTCCACCTCAATCTTACTGCTGAAGCCACACACTGACCGGGCAGCTTTCACAGCCTAGAAAACAAATAGGTGTTGTGAGCACACCTTAACTTATAAGAGATTGTTAAGTCTCACTTGTCAGACATTGTGTGTTTGCAACATTTACAAAAAAACTAATTTCTTTAAAAAAAAAATAAATATATATATATATATATATATATATATATATATATATATATATGAGTTTATCTTACTTTTGGTAGAATGGTTTGATCAAAAATAATATTCTATAAAATAAATGTTGGCAATGTTTTATTTTTAATGCAGTCATTTGAATGGATTGTTTTTATATTGTATTGTAGTTAGCACAATTTGTAAAAACTAAAAACTAAAGTGGGCAAATAAGTGGGCATTTATCTAGGCTATAAGTGGACATTTAAACTCATCTGATTACAAATTTTAGATTTCAGATCCACATTTGAATGTGATCAGCTTGAATGTAGTTTTTATAATGTATTATTCATGTCTGATGGTCACTTGGTGGGATGGATTGTCTTTAGTGTACTGACAGTCATCATCTGTAGAGAAGGCATCATTGGGTCAAAATTTCAGTTTGTTCAATACATTGGTGTAGGACCAAATAACTACACACAAAAAAATAGTGGGTCAATTTTAGCCCAGTACAAGTCAATCATGTTACCCATGGATGGATTACTAAACAGGCCTAGGCCTGTTTAGTAATCCATCCTGTAAAGACTGCAAGGAACTGCAAGAGGTTACAAAATAACTAAAAAAAACAAACAACAATAACGGAAAAAACAGTAAAACAGCCACACAGAGACACTAAATGACTACAAAAAGAACAAAACCAGAAGGGGACTACAAAACTACCAAAAGACATACAATTACAACAAAAAGACAAAAACTCACCACAAAGAGACCCAAACAACTACATAACGATACAAAACCAGAAGGCTACACAAACCGACTATGAAACAACCCAAAACTACCATGACAGAAATGACAGAAAAGTACATCAAAGAGACATAAACAACTAAAAAACTATACAAAACAACCAGAAGGAGACACAAACTTACTACAAAATGACATAAAACTACCACAACCACTGTATGCCTTGCTCCTGAGTAGGAGGGGTGGTGGGGCCCTTTGCATATCTGTGCCCAGGGGCCCTTGTCTCAGAAACCATCCATGGTGATACCCAGTACTGTGTCAATCTAGCACTGAAGTCAAATTTATCCAGTGCTCATAAGTATAAAAACCACTGGGTCACCAATCACACACAAAAAATGTAAGCTACTAATCAAACCAGCCACAATGTGACCCAGTATTTGGGTCATTATTCCCTCTGCATCAGAAAACAACCCAAAATGAAGACCCTAAGCCCATTTACCTTGAAACTGGGTTGGTAACGTGACCCAGTTCACATCCCTGTCAGCCACTGCTGCAGTTTATTTGTTTAGTGCTAATTAGCAAATGTTCTCAAGCTAAACTATGACAGTGAACAAGGTAAGCATGATATGCAAAATGTTTGTTAGCATGTTGACATTGACCTCAAGGCAACACCTTCAAATTACTAAACCAAGTTTTTGAACATGCACATAAAAAGAGGATAATTAAAATCACATTAATTAAAAAACTTAATGTTAAAAGTAAAATATTTTAATGCTATAAACAGAGTGATGCTTATATTTCAACATGATGTTATCAGTTAAGTTTACAATTATGTAGGCTATTAAATTAAAATGATTATAGTCTTTTTTTCCTCTCTCTCTCTCTTTTTTTTTTTTTTTTAACATTTTCTCTTAAGTGAACGTAACCTTAACTTAAATAACCAATATCTTGTAGTTTTTCAATGGACTGTGAGAACATGCATTGTCAGAGCCATTTTCTATGTTGCAGCTGTTCACCTGTGTGATACTTCCTGATGCCCAGACGTGGTTGTCCTTCAGCATCACCATTGAACTCAGGTCCTGTCTGTGCATGTACACATTGCCAACCAGCATGGCATACTTTTCCACCAGACGGAAGCCTGGGGTGGTCTTGCGTGTGCCAGCCACTTCTCCATGCCAGCCTCCCGCTGTTGCCATTGCCTGGAGCTGAGAACAGCGGGTGGCGATACCCGAAGCCCGGGCCAGGCAGTTGAGAGCTGGCCTTTCCCCAAGGAGGAGGCACCTTGCTGGACCTCTAACCACAGCAGTCAGTGTGATGGCATCTGGACCTGTGGAGGTGAGATTAAGACTTTAAGACGATTGACAGTGCTCATTTACTTTAGACAGTTTAGAGAGTTTTACTATAACCATGATCATCAAATTTGAGGAGCCACTCGTAGCAGTGCAAACAAGGAAATAGACACATCTCTAATTCATGCCAGAAGTCAGCAGGTTTTGTTTCCTCTTACAGATATCTAGGGGTTCTTGTTGTGTGAAATCAAACTTGTAAGAAAATGTTACCGCTGCTTTTGAAAAGGGCAGAGTCCAGGTTATTTTTTCTCAGGAAACTAAGCTCCTTTGAACTGAGGGGTAATCAGAGATGAGCAGCTGTGTTTCATGCTGCAGTGAGTGCAGTTACAACCAATAATGGCATTTATTAAGGGCACTTCAGCAACACTTGTATTAAAAGTGTTGTATGTAATTCTGGAAAAAAGTTCATTATTGAGTCTCATTCCCAGGTTGTCAAACACCAGTACTTTGGGTTTGTAGTTGGGCCGAAGTACCAGCCCAACGTGTCAGAATGAGATTGTGTCAGTATCTGAAGACCTGGGAACGAGACTCAATAATCACCTATCTTTCTTCACAGTCACATACAGCACCATTAAGTTGGGAAGACTCACAAGAGACAGATTTTTTTTTTAAGAAAAGGGATAACCTGACTTTTAGGATGAATTCCCATAATGCATCTTTTGTTAAACTCTGTGTGCCTAGTATATGCCCAAGACTTTTCGACTCCAACTTAAGTTTTTAGCGCAAATTCAAAGTTTTTTCACAGTGCACTTAGCCCCGGGCTAAGGTAGATGTTCGCCTGGGGTGAAAAAGGCGTTCACATGGCACAATCCTTACAGATTCCAAGTGAGCTAACCCCAGCTTTAGCCCAGAGCTGGCTGGCCCTGCTCCAGAGCAGGGTTGGGCCTCAGTTTGCAGGGTTATCCCCTGGAAATGGACTTAACCTGGTGCTAAAACTAGCCAATGTGAAACTGGTCTAAGTAAACAATATAATTTTAAAAAGTTAACATGATATATGTGTTCCAGCTGACGTTTAACCCCCAGCTAATAGAGGTTTAGTTTGAAAGTATCAATGAAGTGTGAAAAGTTTCCAAGCCCTTTTTTAGATAAGCCTGACGACATCATTAGTATTGTTTTTCAGACTTAGAAATGTTCCTGTATTGGTCTGAAAAGCACTACATGGTTTAGCCCCTCAGTATATTTATGGTCTGCTCACTGACTCCACCCCCGTTCAGACCTCTCAGGTGTTCTGACAGTGGCTTTGTGGTTGTACCCAGAATAAGATCAGAGGCTGCTAATGGTGAAGTTACTGCTGACCGTCCCTCAATATAAGAACTGTATCTACTTTTAAAACTAAGCTTAAAATCTTCCTGTTTTCTCAGGCATATTTTGTGTAGTGTGTGTGTGTGTGTGTGTGTGTGTGTGTGTGTTGTCAGACCTAACAGTAGTGTGAGTGTGTGTTTAGGTATTATGGCTTTGTATTAATACATGATATTTTCATGGTTATGCCATTGCATGACATACTGGAATGCTCTATGGGGGTTTTTTCATATGTTTTTTTTTTTATATGTAAAGCACATTTAGTAACTGCAAAAACACTTTTATAGCCACTGCTCAACATCATATCTCAGAACCAGAAGAAGAGACATTTGGTCAGATACTGAATTGGTGACACTAATTTGGGGTGTCCACCTTGAAACTGTGTTGATTGTAAATATCTTCTTTGCTGCTGAGTTGAAAATGTGCGTGAAGCATCCTCGTTTTCCCAGACATGGTAACTGCAACTTCAATGTTTCGCAGAGCCATACAACCAAGAGGTGGTAATTTGGTCAGTTAACGGCTTGATTGGCTTCTGCTACACTAATGACCTCATGGAAAATGTGTTAGTTTGTGATTTTTTAGTACGTTCTGTAGTGGTAGTATATCTTTCATATGCAGTCTGATGTGGGCTGTCTGACTTGTTTGTCTTTTGTTTTTTTGTAACTGCATGGGCAACTAAACTAGTCTCCCCTCTCAGGATTTATAAACGCAGTTCATTAGTATTTCACACTGAACTCATCTCATTGTGCCACCTCATCCCTGACTGCAGAGCACTCATGAGCACACATGACTCAGATCATCCACTCTACCAGCACTTTACCCTACTTCCCTCTGGACCTGTTGAGGAGTGACTAACAATGTGCAGAGCAAGAACTTTGTGTCTACAGCTTTAAATACATAAGCTCCTCTTATTTTTACAAGAAATCCTGAATTGTGGTGCACCAATCTATGTCTTGTCTCTTTGTTTAGTATTTGCATAATTTGGTATGTCTTACTTGTTTGTACTAAGTATGCACCTACCGTGGAAAAGACGTTAATCCAATAACTGTTTGTCTAAACTAATATTGTGGTGCTTTGGAAGACAGTGTGCAATGCCTACCGATCTCAGCTCCCTCCTGATAAATCCAGTCCACGGTACAGCCGACCTCAGTGAACACTGCTGTAAAGAAGGGGCTCCCTGCCAGGATGCTGTGTGGTGTTTTACACAGCAACCTCGCCTCAACCTCCTGTGACCCCACACACACTCCCGCCAGGTCAAAGTTTGGTGTATCCTCTGCCAGCCACTCTCGTGCTAGCCGGGTCAGAGTGTGAGGTGGGATTGAGTGGGCTGCTATGTGTGAGGGCAGAGTCATTCTAAAACGTGGGAAAGGAGGAAATTTGTAACTTGTTGTTCCACTTGACATGAAAGTGGAAACTGAAAACAGATAACAAAGGGAAATTACTTTTTTGTCTCACAATAACTGTGTGATTCAGAAAATCCTGGGCCCTGATGAGTATGTACTGTACATTACAGTTTGAAAGTCTGATGATAGATTAATATTGTTCCTCTTACTCAATGACAGTTGTAGCAAAGCCACAACTGCAAGATGACCAAAGCAGATATTAGACTGTGACAGACTTGCCTGAGTTGCAGCTACAAAAACATCATAGGGGTCAAAACACAAAGGGCGACTTCAAGAAATATCTAAAGACCAGTGGTGGATCTTCCCATTGGTGACATGGGTGGGCACCCATAACTAGGATGCTCTCTGTTGGTTTTTCCTTCAATTTGTCATACATTATTCTACACTGTATGTACTGATCATTCTTTCAGTCCAACCTGCATTAGAAAACAGTGTGGTTCCACTGAAGAAGTCAGTGCTGTACAATAAGCTTCAACTAAGTAGACAGCTAGTATATGGGGAATTATGTCAACCACAGCATATTCTGTCACATGTGGACAAGTTCATAGTTGTCTAGTCCAAGATTAGAACTACAGAAATAAATGCAAATTAGATATTTAGGCTACTTACTTCCATCAGCGGCTCTCCTTTTCCTGTTGATCACTTTGGTTGGAATGCAGAGTTGTAGTGCTGAACACACACAGCCACTGGAACAATATAACATGGAATTTGACCCTATGTCCATGCTGGAATGTTTACCAGCTATCTACGAGTTAGCTCTTAGTTAATATTAGGCTTTACATTGATTGTTTAAGACTAGGGATGTTCGATATTGGCTTTTTTACCGATATCCGATATACCGATATTGTCCAACTCTTAATTTCCGATACCGATATCAACTGATACCGATATATGCGGGGTCCCCCCTCTCAGAAAAAATAAATAAAAGAAAACTAAATCATTTTAGGTAACTAACTTTACACATATTACAAACAAACAAAGATATCTCAAAAACTATACACCACATCTCTCATATTTTGACATTTTGAGTAAGAGGAGAAGTAGCTGAAGAGTTTGATATATAATATGTGCATGCTGTGTAAAAGTTGTTTCATTAAAAAAGTAAAAACCGATACCGATAATTTCCAATATTACATTTTAATGCCAATATCGGCCGATAATATCGGTAGGCCGATAATATCGGACATCTCTATTTAAGACTAATGACTAAAGACTAACTCTTTTCAATTACAAATTTGTGATGACTGGGGTATACTGCATGATCGTTTTTATCTGTGGCATACACGCCTATATATAACTGTTCACTAAAGTAGGTTTTACATTAGTAGTCAAGTCATTTTTGGGCATCTTATGCTCTCAATGCATGCCCCAAGGGTGTGGTGGACAGCAGTAGCTAACTATGCACAGGGGAAGTAATTGCAACATCAAACTTGATGAGAAGCAATGAAACAACTCAACCTGCAGCAGACAAGATGAACATCAGCATTGTTTTTACGATGACAGACTGCTCCCTCATAATCACCAATGGTGACTTTCTGAACACTGGTTATCTCAGCCTCAGGGTAGCACTCATTGTATGGTAAAAGCCCTATGAGATGGGCAGTGCTAGATGGAGACATGCCCAGCAAAGTGGGCAAACTTGCACCTCACTCACAAAAACAAAAAGTTGCATATTTCACATTAAATTTAGGTTATATAGTGTATGGTGGGTGCAGTTTAGGGACTGTTCGCTATTTATGGGGCGGGAGGGTGTGGTGCAATAAGGGGAAGAAAACATGCATGTTTTCTTTAACTGCTACACTTTTTTTAGTCTTACTTTTTTTGTTTTTCAAAATAAATTATTTATCATTGCCAGTAACTGTAAAAACTGAAATTATTGTTGGATTTCCAAATTTCAGACAGTCTTAGGAAACATTATGTCTGACAAATGTTTCCAGCAGGACACAACAACAAAAACAAATATAAGTTCAAAATAGTGATGCTTCATCAAAATCCCTTTATTCTGCGACTAATTTAAAATTTGGCAAAAATCAAAAACTGTTTGCACTAACTAATCGGCATTCCTGTCAAGAGTGAAAAACCAAGGCTTTTTTTCCCCCTTAGCTCTTTCATCTTCAAATTTTAATTTTTAACCTTCAAACATCAAAGGGAATGTTTTAAAAACCTACCACTAATGGCAGTTTGTGGTAGAGTGAGTAGGGTCATTCACTTTCTGCCAGTCACTCAGGGAGGCTCAAGGAAAAACATTTGTAGCTTTAAGGTGAGTGACAAACAACCAACCAAACAAACAAAATCAAAGTCACACCCCAGCCACCCCCCTCCTCTGATTAGTAAAGAACAGTCCCTTATAATGCAGCAGGCTACAATGTAAGAAAAGGTGTTTCAAAAATGACTGAATTGCAGAGCACAAGTTCAAGGTACTGACAGGCTTGCATTTGGCTGGTGTTCTACTACGTATGATTTTGTGTGTCAAACAAATAATAACCCACTGACTCCATATAGAAAAGGAAATGGACCTTGAACACACATGAATGCTGTCATATTCTCAAAACTAAAGCATTACATCAGACAGTCAGAGCCTTTAATGGTTCAGTCTCACATACTAATAGGCTATGGCATCATTTATAAAGGGTTGGACAGTTGCTGGCCCCTATAGCCCTGTGATTAATTCGTTTTGAAGCTCTGTTTGCCTTCATTGAGGATATTTCAACATTAAACTTCAACGTGACCTGAGTCTCAGAAGAAGCACAATGCCAGGAAGTGCAGTGCCAACTGTTTGCGCACAATGCTCAGGCGTGGAGCTATTTCAGCATTTCCCCTCTGGGCTCTACTACAGAGCAGCGGTGGTGACGTCAGACAGACAAGCCTGAGCAGCGTTGCGCGCTCCAGACGCCAACAAGCACGAGCCGAGGCTTCCTCCTCCACATCCAGCGCCAGACCAAGAACCAGGAAGTGAAAGTATACACATGGAGGGTGTGTCGTCCCCTGCCAGTGAATGTTTTATTTTTAAAAACACAGTCCTCCTGGGATAAGTAATGGGGGACTCGGCGAGGACCAAGCGGCGAGAGCAGCTGAAGCGCTGGGCCGGCTCATGCACCGACAAAGCGCCGGCCGTGCCCAGGCGGAGGTGGCGGGGCGATGCCGAGAATGGAGCAGGGGAGCCGGAGGCCGAGCTCAGCGACCCGTCGAGGGACCAGCCCGTGTGTGAAAGCAGAGATGGATCCAGCCCCTTCCTCAAACGACGGTGAGGAAATGTCTCTTGCCAAATAATTTGACAATAGCAGCTGGCTCTCAGCAGGCTAGCTTAGCTTAACGTCTGAAGAGAAATGCTAAATGAGGGATGTTGTGCGTGGGTTTGGACAAGGGGGTGACAAAATAATATAACATGTCTCACAGTACAGCACCGGGCGCCCTCCTGCTGCTAAAAAACGTTTAGGATATAATCGAGCATATAATGTTCTGTCTGTTGAGACTGTCAGTGTTCATCTCTGAGGCCATAGTTTGTAGTGTTTGTGTTAGCTAGCTAACGTTAGCTAACATTAGCAAAGTGTCATACAGTCAGTCTGGATGAGGGTCTGTTTGTTCAGGACTCTCTGCGTTGCTAATTCACTTGTCACTTATTTTCAAATGAATTTTTGGGACTGCCATCACATACAGTAACTCATTTGTGTCGAACCAGTGTATTCAACAATCCAGTGGGGGTTGTGAATTAGCTTCAGCTAGAAACTTGTCAGCATGACATCTGTTTTGTATTTTATATGAAATGATGTTTAATGCATTTGTCCCTGATCAATAAACGTCTAAATAAAAAATAAAAAAGTCAGAGAGCATCTCTCTTTGAGCTGACAGCGCATACCTTACTGGTAACTGGTGCTGAATTTTGTATTACAGTGGTTGCTGTCATGGTTGCAGGTCAGTCTGTCACAAGTACAGAAAAGGTATGAATATTGATAATAAAAGTCAGTAATTATGATTGCATTATCTGAATTAGCATGGAGTGGTCACAAGGAGATCCTCACCAACACTGACTGAAAGACACTCAGAAAAACATTTGTGTTATAACACAAAACAGTTTGACTTCAGAAATGACCATGCTGAAATCTCGTCTCTCTTCACATTTTTATCATTGTCAACAAATTGCACAAAAAGACCAAAACACCCACTGAGCTGATCCTACAGCAAGTATTTCCTTCAAAGCCTGGTCTTGGTTGTTTATATCCATTGGCTTCCATGGTCATCCAGAAACTATTAAACCACATCAGTGAGCCATACTGTTCCACTGGCTGACATGTTCCTTTAGTGACATGAACATGGCCACTACGGTTTATTTTCAGTCAATTCCACATACACCGTCTAGTTGCCTTAAATAAACACCAGCACACCAAATGCACGGCAGACAGCAGTTCCCACAAAATACATAATTGACTCCTTTTTTAGTATTGTTTGCAAAAAAGTAAAACTACAGGGCCTAACTGTTTGGGGAGATTATTAGACTTTATATTATGACTAATTTTCTAAAGATTGACATATCGGTAGGGATGTCTCAAAATATTAAAGAGATACTTTGCCGATTTTCAACCAGCCTTGTATCATAACAATGTGGGTAGTATTTGAAAATGAACTCTGGTAAACCTCCCTCCATCTCACAGTGCCCAGATCACTCTGCTCATCACTAAGCTCAGATGTGTCATTCAGCAGCTTTTGGCTGGCTCTAGGGATGTTACTCGAACTACAAATTGCACTTCTTCATGTAGGTTTGCAGCGATATACTATGATATTAAAAATGTCAGTTATTATACCGTGTATATTTGTTCATCTATGATATTGGAAAAAAAACGCAACTGGACAGTGAATCTCAACTTTATTTTAGTTATTTTTAAAAGTGAGACTTTTTACACATACTTCCATTAACAAAATAGTTTCAAGTGTCAGTAATAGGAATAAAATATTTGTTTAACTAAAAATAATCCCTCTGTTTTTCATTCCTTTAAGGATCATTTTGACTTATAATACTTATAATAATTCTGTAAAGTCATGATAATGTGAAACCGTGATATTTTCTGAGACAGTCATCGCGCCATGAAAATCCCATACCGTTGGAACCCTATATTCATTTTTGTATGCCAGCCACCACAGACAGAAAGAGTATAGAAGTGCATTGAGAGGGAGGCTCGCTTCTCTTTCTCTCTCCCTCAAACACAGTCCAAACTCTGATCAAATGGTAAAACTAGGCAGTGCTGATCAACTATAAACCAAGAGTGTCTTACTGAGTTGCCTTTTTCTCGCCTCAAATGTTTTCAGAAACATACTTTAGCGACTGTTTAACTGTAATTATTTGAGATCAATTGTTAACAGCCTGCTGCCATGTTGTTTCCTGAGAAAAAAACAAGCAAGCTTGCATCATGTCGTTCACCAACTGGAGCATTTATTGGTTTAATGTAACGCAGTGCATTTTGGTATAACCAAATGTCACAGCCCTTGTTCTGTGTTTTCTTTGGTCATGTAGCACCAATTTCAAGATTATTTGTGTCTTTCTACTACATTGACATTGACAGCCCAGTCTTAATAAAGGTCCATCTGTTAATGTTGACTGCATTGTCATTCTGTTGTTCTGTGCTACTAACCAAGAAAAGAAAATTCATTCTTCTTATATGTATTTATTTATTTGTTTTTTATTTTTTGCAAAGAATTTTTAATTGCAACCCTTGTAATGTCAAATTTAGATATTCCAGTTTTTGGACAACACTAGTCTTGTCATGGGATTCGTTGACAGAAACAAAACCCTGGAATATTGCCAGCCTCATCTTTTAACTGAGCCTTCTCATCAAATCACATCACATTTTGGCTTTTCTTACAAGGCTACTGCAGTTGTCTTGTTAGGTGTTTCTTTTTTGTCTGTTTCCTCTGTAAAACATTGGTGCTGCATGGCATGGCATGTCTTGTCTTTAACTTGGCAAACCAGCTACAACTGCTAACCAATGAGGTCATTTGACTGCCTGTATTCTCTGTCTTTAGGAAAAGGGTGAGGTTTGACAGGGCTGCAGAGTTCCTTGCTGCCTGTGCCAGCGGGGATACGGATGAGGCCCAGGTGATGCTGAACGAGGCCAAAGAGACCAGAAGGAGGGATGGAGAAGATGTGCCAGAAATTATCAACTGTTCCAATGCAGATGGAATCACTGCTCTCCACCAGGTGAGGCAGTTTCTCCTCCTGAGGTTTAATTGAAATTATTGGTTTTGTTGCTAAGATGACAGAGAAACATTTACAGATGTATTATTTGTCTTTTTTTGTTCCTTTTTCCTACACAGTCCTGCATAGATGGCAGCATGGAAATAGTGTCCTTCCTTTTAGAGCATGGTGCCAGCGTGAACCAGGTTGACAGTGAGGGATGGACACCACTGCATGTTGCCGCATCCTGTGGCTACCCTGACATTGCAGAGTGAGTTTGTCTGTACTGTTAACACAGTGCAGCAGCGTAACAGCTGTGTAACACAGTACTCTTTGCCACTTTGGGGACGTCAGAATGCAGTGTGGGTGCCAGGGTATTTATGCATTCAACAATACAAACATTGTTTTCCTGTTTGGCAAGACAACAAGTCAGCTTAAGCATGAGTGGGCTGGCCTGGCACACAAACACATGCAGCTCAAATGATTTAACAACTGATGTACCTTTTTTCCCCCGCAGTCTCTAGTTATGTGAATAATGCCTCTTGGTCTGACTTTGAAGATAATGTGATAGGATTAGGTGTGTCTATTTAGAATTGGTTGTCCTTATACAGACTTTGTAAACATGTTTGCAATTAGAAGGATTCTCATTCTGTCCGTGTTTGTTTTGTCAGTTTTCTTGTGCAGCAAGGTGCGTCTCTTACTGCCGTGAATTGTGACGGTGACGTTCCTCTGGACATTGCTCTTGATGAGGCCACCGAGTCCCTCCTTCAGAGTTACACTGTGAGACAGGGTGAGTGAGTACTATCTTTTGACAACTACACACCCCTTTTTCATCATTGGTTGTGTTCTGTGTCAAATATGTGTTTCTGTCTAGAGCATGTTCCGTTAAATTTACAGCATATTTGTTTATGCCTTTGTGCCAGCAATAGCCATAACAGGAGGTATTATGTTTTCAGGTTGTAGAACACCATTCGTCACATTCTTGTGAACACAATATCTCAAGAACACCTTAGACTTAGACTTGATTGTCCCCTTGAGGAAATTCTTTTCCACAGCACCATCTCCATTCCTCATTGTCCACCACAGAACAGAACAAGACACACATTAGAAAACAGACAAAAAAACAGCGTCAACACTTAACAGAGTCCACACTCTGGTCTGTTCAGCGAGGCCTTTTGTTCAGGGCTGCGATGACAGCAGGGATCAGGCTTTTCCCAAGGCGAGCCCTTCTGCACCTCAGTACTCTGTGTCTGTGTCCTGAGGGGAGAGGGGTGAGGTGGGTGTTTAGTGGATGTGTGATGTCCTGTTCTTGAGGGAATCTCTTTAAATTTGGCAAAAACATTCAGTAGGACTCAACGATGAACTGTTAAGATTCAAGGTCAAGGGTCACTGTGACTCTGTCTGTCTCAATCTTGTGAACGCAATATCTCAAGAAGGCCCTGAGGGAGTTAACTCAACTTTGGCACAAACGTCCACTTGGATTAAAGAATAAATTGATTAGATTTTGGTGGTTGAAGGTCAAAGGTCAATGTCAGTGTGACCTAACAAAACATGTCTTTGGCCATAACTCAAGACTTCATATACTAATTAAGACAAAACTTTACACAAAAGTCTAATAGGATAAAATAATGAAGTGATGACATTTTATATCCAAAAGGTCAAAGGCCAACTTCACTTTGACATCATTATGTTCTGCTTAAAACACTTTCCTGGCCATTACTTGTCGTCATATCTCAGGAACAGAAGGGGAGACATTTGGTCAGATACTGAATTGGTGATTGTTGTTTTGAAACTGTCCTGATTGTATAGACCTTCTGTGCTGCCAGAAGACAGATGTGTATGAAACAGCCATGTTTTCACAGACATGGATGTAAACTGTCAGAGAAGCATACAATCCCGGGGCAGTAATTCTAGTGTTAATTGAGCTAAATAGAAAGACCTTGACGGGCATACACAAATATGCCAGATAAGGAATGGAAAAGTGGCTACCATGTATCAATGGTATACTTTACAGGATTTTACTAAAACATCAAGACTTGTGATTCGTCAGTTTCCATTAAGAAATAGAGTGGCATAGTGGCATTTTTACTTAACGTTTTGCATACAGTGGATTAACTGTTTTATATTGTAAACAATAGATTATGGCAAGGAAAAGAGATGCATATTGTAGGGATGGGTAATGTTTACAAAATACAGCATAAAATGGCATTACATATGTATTCAGCAGTGCCGCTGCACCTGGAGAAGGAGCAAGGATTAGAAAATAAACACTGATCTGATTGATGGGCCCCTGGTCATTAGCAATTCAGTGGATAGTCTTCTATAAACAGTCTGAAGGCTGATCAAGTGAAGAAAAACATGTGAGATAAATTCTCTTGACCATTTCGCCACTACGAGAGCTTCAGTAGTCTGGCAGTTCTGATAAAGTGTATCTTACACTGAACATCGTCACTTGCACACCACACTGAATGCTTCTGTAGAGGCTGCAACAAGCCAAAAAGTCTGTTGTTGTTTTGGTTTTTTTTTTAACCTCACAACTTTATCTTTCGGTCACTTTATCCAGCAGTAACCCTCCCAGCTCCCAGGCCTTCCATAATCCAGATTACGGAGGTAATGGCAGTGTCTCTAGTGATTTGCTAAACTATTCCACTAGTCACAAGAGGCATCGCTTGGTTTTGTTTTTGTGAGACAAATTTTATATTAAGTTTCAAACTGAATTTTTTTGGGCCTCTAAAGGTACCATACATTTATATAAACTTCCTTGTGTATATTAACAGGTGTTTATTAAAAAATTAGAAATATGTTAACTTTATTTCTTATATTCCGGTTCCAATACCTGAAGATCCCTCAGACTTAAAAGTTCATTGCTCTTTGAAAGGGTGTACCTGCATATTATGCTATTACATTATTATTACATCAGTGACATAAAATTGTCTCAAAATGACAATAATATTGTTTATTGCAATTATTTCATTGCCAAACAAAAGTAGTTGTTGACATCTAATTTTAATGTCATTGTGCAAAAATGTCTTTATTACTTGAATACAATTTTGATGTAGATAACTTGTGTCTGTGTTGTTCTTGTTAACAGTCATTGGTTGTTTTTAAAGCAAACTTTGAGTCACAACATTCATTCAAACACTATATGTCAAATGTTACATCTGCTGCCATATGCAGGAGTGATTGTAACAGCATATGGGATATGGGAAGCATTATATCAATTGTAATACGACATCTACAGCCATGTATGAATATGTGTCTAAAGCCATACTTGTGTCAGTGGAGCAAAATAAAAGTCACTTCAGCACCGCTGCTAGAAAAATTCCTAGGGGGAAAAACTGCTGTAATCACCATATTGCAACCTTTCCTGGAAGGCATTCAGAGTGTTGCACTTGTTTGTGCATAAATTGACAGAATTTGTTGTGTAAATAATGGAAAAAAGAGAGCTTAGGAGAGTAATGCTGACCTTGCACACTAATAAGCCTACTAGAGATGCTCTGATATGGGATTTTAGGGCTGATGCTGGTAATCGATGATTATCTGTGATGATTACTGATCAAAGGAATGCTGTATTGCACTAATGTGGGTAGTGTGTATAAATGAACTGTAGTAACCCTCCCTCCATCTTACGGCCAGATCTTCCTGCTCATCTCTCAGCTCAATATCATGTTAACCAGCGCATTTTCACTGGCTTCAAGGCTGTTACTAGAACTGCAGATTGTACTTCCTCATTTTTATTTGTGGGCCACCACCACAGACACAAAGAGTATAGAAGTGGATAGAGAGACCTGCTTCTCTCTCTCTCTCTCTCTCTCTCTCTCTCTCTCTCTCTCTCTCTCTCTCTCTCTCTCTCTCTCTCTCGCCCTCTCTCTCTCTCTCTCTCTCTCTCTCTCGCCCTCTCTCTTTCTGTCTCGCATACTGACCAAACTTGGATCAAATGGTGAAACAAGGCAATGCAGAATGCAACATATGATCGTCAGTAATTGTAACGCAGTTCTTTGATTGACCCTTGCTGTCCACTGTTGCTACAGTTACGCTCACTCTTTGAAGCTCACCACTCAGCTTGATTATCAATGGCACCTCAGACAGTCTGCAAGTATATGGTGGCACATTGCTGAGGTAGATCAGCGTGGTGGAATGGTGGAAGTTCGTTAAAAGTACATTCACTGAGAAGTGGTGCTAAGGGAGTGAGGAGAGACTGACAGCAACGCCAGTACAATGAGCTGTTTGAATACTTTTGGGTAGTTTAATCTACAGCAATGTATCATATTCTTTAAGATCATCATATGTTTGTAGCATGACTGTCGTCAACTTTTCATGGTGTCAGAAAAACAGCCCTCTTTTCAGCTTTGTTACGATGCATTTTCCAGCTGTGTTTTTTCAGCTTAAGAATTTTCTCACGACATAAAGGAATACACCATCCTCTATTTCATCACAAACATTCAAAATCAATGCATTTGATAATACATGGTTTTCACTGGCTAAGGAATGCACTTAACACTGTAATGTGAAAAGTAACTTAAGCTGTTAGACAAATGTAGTGCAGTAAAAAATATTTACCTCTGACACATAGAAGTATGAATTAGCATAGAATGCATGCAACTGCAAATACAGCGCTTCAGCAAACATACTTAGTTACATTGCACCACTGCAAACATTACCTGCTCATTTTGCTGTTTGCGAAAGGGAAAATAAATGTATATTTTTAGACTGACTGGTAGCTTTTTTCTGTGCGTGCCTGCATGTGTCTCAGTCCAAAAATACCCCTTCAGGACCAGGTTTTAAGTGAAGTCCCAAGTCCACAGCCAAGGCTCAGCATTAACAAGCGGAATTAAGAGAGTACATTATCATAACAATATCCGTATTGGTCACTGATATATAATGCATCCTTTATGATTAGTAATATAGACTGCACCCTGAATGAGTGTGCCTCATACTGTAGACACAGATAAAACAAGAGACACATGTGTTTGACATTTCCTGTCTGTGTCCAGGTGTGGACTTGGAGGCAGCTAAGCGGCTGGAGGAAGAACAGATCTTGAACGATGCCCGGACCTGGTTGGCTGAGGGCCCACCCTCTGATTTACAACACCCCAGGACTGGGGCCACCCCACTCCATGTGGCTGCTGCCAAAGGCTACCTAGAGGCCCTCAAGTAAGCATCTCCTGACATTTATATGCCGCCACGCCAGCAATAGCCATAGCCAGAGGCATCAGTTTTTGGGTTGTTTGTCTGTATGTCTATTCTCATGAATGCCCTGAGGGAATTAAAGAGATAAAGGTCACTGTTACCGTGCATCCATCTCATTCTCGTGAATGCAATATCTCAAAAACACCTTAAAGGCACTGTATATAAGAATGTGGCCAAAACGGTTACTGCACTGAAATTCAAAATACTGCCGCGAGTCATGTCCACCCCCCCTCCCCTACAAATTCGAGGTTGCTGGACAGCGGCACGCTGGAGACTGATTTGTTTGCCCACGGGCGGCTGCTGTGGCAGGGCCGCGTCACCGCCTCCTTGATCTTCGGTTGTATACGGCTTCTCTGCTGCTAACGCTGCTGCCAGGATAGAGCGGAGGAGGAGCCGTCTGCTAATGCTATGTACCGGGACACTGGTAATGCTGCTGCCGGGATACAGCTGAGGAGGAGCCGGCTGCTAATGCTATGTACCGGGACACTGCTAATGCTGCTGCCGGGATACAGCTGAGGAGGAGCCTGCTGCTAATGCTATGTACCGGGACACTGCTAACGCTGCTGCCAGGATACAGCTGAGGAGGAGCCTGCTGCTAATGCTATGTACCGGGACACTGCTAATGCTGCTGCCAGGATACAGCTGAGGAGGAGCCGGCTGCTAATGCTATGTACCGGGACACTGCTAACGCTGCTGCCAGGATACAGCTGAGGAGGAGCCAGCTGCTAATGCTATGTACCGGGACACTGCTAACGCTGCTGCCAGGATACAGCTGAGGAGGAGCCGGCTGCTAATGCTATGTACCGGGACACTGCTAACGCTGCTTGCCGTGCTGCTGTAGCTCAGTCGTAACTGTAACTGATGCTGAGACTTTACTGACTGTGTGACTGGTAGACAGCGGTGGGTGGCACAACAGGCCAAAACACAAATTCAAAACATAAACATGATTTACAGACTGTAAAAATGTTTTTTAAATGCAAATATTCTGGCTGTACTATTGCCGTCCGTGATATTAGTATGTTATATGAACATTATTCCTTAGTCTCTGTGACATATTAGGATGATTTTAAGACTCTTTGCTTTAGATTTCTTACATATAGCTCCTTTAAGGTAATTTCTTCAAATCTGATGCAAAGCTCCACTTGGACTGAAGAATAAATTGAAGAGAATTTGGTGGTCAAGGTCTGTGTGACCTCACAAAATATGTTTTTGGCCATAACTCAAGAATTTGTATGCTAATTATGACAAAACTTCACACACATGGTTAACAAGATTTAATGATGAAGTGATGACATTTTATATCCCAAAGGTCAAATTTAAGTTCACTGTGACATTATATATTGCAAAAATATTAGCCATTAGTCAGCGTCGTGACTCAGGAACAGAAGGGGAGAAATTTGGTAAGTTACTGAATTGGTTACTCTTACTTTGAAACTGTGCTGATTGTATAGATCTTCTGTGCTGTTAGAGGAAGATGTGTGTGAAGCAACCATGATTTGACAGACATGGATAGAAACTGTAAGACAAATTAAATGGTGCGTGGAGGCATACAACCGTGGGGCTGCAATTCTAGTTCATATTGAATATAATATTTGAAATGTAATTTTCTTTATCAGGAGATCTTTATTATGTCATACAGTGAGTCATGCAGTTATGCTGTTGTCACCTTGCTCTTTTGTTGCCCAGGATACTGTGTCAGTGTGGGCTGGATGTGTCAGCTATGGACTCTGATGGTTGGACGCCTCTCCATGCTGCAGCACACTGGGGCCAAGGAGAGGCCTGTCGCATTCTAGCTGAGCATCTGTGCAACATGGAGGCCCGCAGCAACGCGGTTAGGCCCTAAAATTATAACCTTTCTTATTACATCATAACTCTTTGTTCAATGTGTTCTTTCATTTACAGAAAAAATATTTACCATGACAGTTTGGTAATTTGTAGCCTGTTTGGTTGTTTTCAGTTTTGTGTTCCATGTTATCATCTTGTTTCTAACTCTATAGGGTCAGACACCGTTTGATGTAGCTGATGAAAGTGTTGAGGAGCTCCTGGAGGAGTTATCACAGAAGCAAGCAAATGTGAGAAACAGTTTGTCTTTACCTGGTATGCATTTACTTTTAAGAAGATCGCTGACAACTGCCCTTCTCTCCTCAGTCCATATTGGAAAGGCAAAACCAACCAGGCTCCACTGCTGCAAACGCACAAAACAAACGGCGGAGGTTTGTATCCATCTGTAACTTATACTGAATTGATTATGTTTCCCAATTAAAAACTTTAATGCTTTCTTCCCGTGAACACAGGGCAGGTTTCCCTGACAGCTATCAAGAGTAAACTAAAAACAACTGAACATTCCTTACTCCCACTAACACCTCCATACATTACCTAATAATAAAGATTGTGACAATACCTCCTGACAATAAGACGTACAGTAAGATAAACAGTGCCTTGTAATTAATGCAGGAGACCTGAAAAGTCTCCTTGGGCAGTGTCAATGGCCAATCAGTGCCAACATCTGTCCCCATGTCATGCCTTCCAGGAGCTCAGTGTGCAGGATGAGCAGTAAAGACAAGATGAACGTGCAAGACCAGTCTAAAGAGAGGGGTGTCTCAGGAGGCCTGGAGCTGAGTGAGGAGAAAGAGAGCAGTCCCGGTGAGTCAACTGCTGTGTTTACCAGAAATACTACAGCTCTGTAAAAGTGTGATGTGTGTCACAGTGCTGACTCCAGGGATGCTTATTCTCTTTTCCCCAGAAAGCTCAACGGTGTCCAGTCCAGAAAGTGTGACCACATCCGCAGTCAGCTCTGCTGACAAGGTAAAAAATAAAATAAAATTAAAAAAATGTGTGCATATATATATGTGTGTGCATATATATATATATACATATACATGTGTGTGTGAAGTATCTACATCTTAGAGTATGCAGCTTCTTTGCATCCATATGTGAAGCATTGTCAGTTATGATATTGCAAAAAGGTTTTATGATCGCCTGAGGTGCTTTAATTTCAAAACTTAAATTTTTATTTCCTCACAGCAAGAAGGTTTCAGGTCAGACCCTGGCCAGGGGCTCTTTTGTGTGGAGTTTGCATTTTTTCCATGTGCTAGCGTGGGTTTTCTTAGGGTTCTCCAGGTTACTCCCACAATTCAAAGACAGGCAAGCTCGCTTAATCATTGACTGTTACTTGCTTGTTGGTGGTAAAGTGAGCCTAGGTGGTTGTCTGTTTCTATATGTCAGCCCTGTGATAGTCTGGCAACCTGTCCAGGCTGTACCCTGCCCTTCATCAGTGTCAGCTGGGATAGGCTCCAGCCCTCTTTCCACCCTGTAAAGGATCAGCGGTTTCAGATAATGGATTGAAACCAGTAATGAGTTGTGGGAAAAGATATCATGCTAGATATTCATCAGCCTTTTCTGCTGCAAATCATAGAAGTTGGAAACAATTGATTTGTGGTCAACCTAACACTCATGACCAACTATTATTCTACATAGCCTGTTTAAAAACTCCAAATTTGCATTGGAAGGAGCCATAGCTGCAATAGCCATAGCTGTTTGGATTTTGATTTTGCTTCAGAGTTTTCTGTTTAATACTGGCAAAGAAATAATCTTTCATTTTAGTTTGAATATATCCAGATGACTAATAATGACCAAGGACAACAACATGAATATGAAGAAATCAGAGATAAGGCCAGGCTGTGGTATGTCTAATGTATATGCAAATTCAAAACCAACAGCAATGATAGATATTTCCAGTGGGGAAGTACCTGTAATTCTATCGAAATACTTTTCATATCAGTTGATTTAATCTGAGAGTTTCCAGCTATGTGACTGCCTACACACCCAGCATTTCAACAGAGGTTTTAGACAAGACCCTGATGTGTCATGTGTTCAAACTTATGACGGGAAGGCTTTTGGTCTGGTTTAAAGCATGTCAACGAAAAACACTCATTTAAACTGTATGCTGTTAGTAATAATGTTTCCCCTCTGGGCCTCTGAATCAAACTTTTGAAAGGGGACAGTTAATTACTGATAAGTTAATGGCCTGTTTTCTTGTTTCTTGTGTGATTCAGACACCGGAGGAGAAAGATGAGGAGAAGGAGCAGGACAAGGCGAACCGCACTGCTAGAGTCCAACCCACTCCTCAGACAAGGGACCCTGCAGCTGAAAGCCCCAACACCCCCAACACTGACAGGCGCAAGTAAGAAACAACACAGTGCACAGGAACAGGCATACAAAACATGTTTGTATAATTTCATATTGAAGTGTATTGTATAATAATGGTGAATGTGAATATATATCTTGTGTAATATGGATGTTTATGTGTTTAGGTTCCAGGCTCCAGTCAGAGATGAAGAGTCTGAGTCTCAGAGGAAAGCCCGCTCTCGACTGATGCGGCAGTCTCGTCGCTCCACGCAGGTACTGTTTCCTAGTGCATATATATATATATATATATATATATATATATATATACAGGCCAAAAGTTTGGACACACCTTCTCATTCAATGTGTTTTCTTTATTTTCATGACTATTTACATTGTAGATTCTCACTGAAGGCATCAAAACTATGAGTGAACACATGTGAGGTTATGTACTTAACAAAAAAAGGTGAAATAACTGAAAACATGTTTTATATTCTAGTTTCTTCAAAATAGCCACCCTTTGCTCTGATTACTGCTTTGCACACTCTTGGCATTCTCTCGATGAGCTTCAAGAGGTAGTCACCTGAAATGGTTTTCCAACAGTCTTGAAGGAGTTCCCAGAGGTGTTTAGCACTTGTTGGCCCTTTTGCCTTCACTCTGCGGTCCAGCTCACCCCAAACCATCTCGATTGGGTTCAGGTCCGGTGACTGTGGAGGCCAGGTCATCTGCCGCAGCACTCCATCACTCTCCTTCTTGGTCAAATAGCCCTTACACAGCCTGGAGGTGTGTTTGGGGTCATTGTCCTGTTGAAAAATAAATGATCGTCCAACTAAACGCAAACCGGATGGGATGGCATGTCGCTGCAGGATGCTGTGGTAGCCATGCTGGTTCAGTGTGCCTTCAATTTTGAATAAATCCCCAACAGTGTCACCAGCAAAACATCCCCACACCATCACACCTCCTCCTCCATGCTTCACAGTGGGAACCAGGCATGTGGAATCCATCCGTTCACCTTTTCTGCGTCTCACAAAGACACGGCGGTTGGAACCAAAGATCTCAAATTTGGACTCATCAGACCAAAGCACAGATTTCCACTGGTCTAATGTCCATTCCTTGTGTTTCTTGGCCCAAACAAATCTCTTCTGCTTGTTGCCTCTCCTTAGCAGTGGTTTCCTAGCAGCTACTTGACCATGAAGGCCTGATTCGCGCAGTCTCCTCTTAACAGTTGTTCTAGAGATGGGTCTGCTGCTAGAACTCTGTGTGGCATTCATCTGGTCTCTGATCTGAGCTGCTGTTAACTTGCAATTTCTGAGGCTGGTGACTCGGATGAACTTATCCTCAGAAGCAGAGGTGACTCTTGGTCTTCCTTTCCTGGGTCGGTCCTCATGTGTGCCAGTTTCGTTGTAGCGCTTGATGGTTTTTGCGACTCCACTTGGGGACACATTTAAAGTTGTGTGTGTGTGTTTGTGTGTGTGTGTGTGTGTCGTAATTGTAGTTGCGCTCATAAGGTTGTTACTGCTGGTATCAGGACTGGGTCTTTACCAAAGTGTAGCGCCTGCCCCCTAGTTATTAATATTAGCTCTGTCAGCACCTTAGCTGCTAGCCGCCAGTTCAGCTGCATCCATGATGAGCACTCTGTCCAGACAACCTTTAAGTGACTATAGAGTAACAGATGATGTATCATGTATCAATATTTTCCTTCTCGATGGCAAGGCAGCGTATTTTCACCAAGAAACTGTTTGGTTCTGAGTGCAACAGAAGGCTTCTGAGTGATTAGTCTTTCCTCTGTGCTGGCAGGGTGTGACTCTGACGGACCTGAAAGAAGCAGAGAAGAGTGTGGCTAAAGCTGCAGATCCACCGCCTCGCAACATCCAGCCTGTTAGCCCCATTGTTACCGTCACGCCTGCTGAAAGGGGTAAGTGAGGGTGAAATGCTTGAGTCAGTTCTATTTACTGTAACACAAGACCACCAAATATAAACATGATGTAGTTTGGGTGGAGTGCTCTTCCAGATAGCATTGAAGGGAAGTGAGGTTCTCTCACATGGGTTCAAAGGGCTGCTGCTGCAGCGTGGGAGCATTAAGTGTGGTTTATCTGGCAGGGTGGCTACCATATATTCATCGTGTACATCTTCCTCTTTATCACATTTGTGTCACCTCTTACCACACTCCACCCTTTTTTTTTTTTTTTAAATGTAGAACTGAGCATTTCCTTGTCTGGTATAGTATATCTGATTGACATATTTACATTAATCAGCCTGTTTGATCAGTTAACACATCGACTGATCAGTTTTGAAAGTTCACTTGCTGGAACATTAGCTGACAGGGCCAGACACAGCATTTTGTTCACGCTAACTGAGCTTGCTGTTGTCAAGTCTCAACTTGCAGAGATGTGGAGTTGAAACTGAGGTGAAAGATAAGAGCGCTTCCTGTTATATAGACTTTTTAAAACTAATCAACCTGACAGCTTCAGAAATGCTGAGCTGACCTCCAGCCTCACTGAAACCCCATCTGCTAAGCCCCAGTAGTGTTCTATCTGTGTTTGTTATACATTACTCATTCTTCTTTGGGTCTTTTCAGTAGCAAGAGACGTGTTTAGTTAGATTTTGGTTATTTTCTGTTGACATCCATGTGTTTCAGATACAGACCCGGTGAACCAGGGGGAGTCAGAGGGAGAGAAGCGTCTGGGAGTGAGGGACCGGAGGAAAGCGAGGAGGGAGAGACGCTCCACTGGCATTGTTCAGCCAGGTGGAGAGGTAAGAACATTGTGAGGTTGTCACATCATTGAAAACATGGCAGAGAGCTCACCACTTATCAGGTCACAGATTTTTGTTTGATAGGCCAAAGCAAAGTTTGCTTTATGGCTGTCAGCTGGTTTTAGTGAAGAAATTAATTAATTTTTGCAGCATTGTGAGTAGTAAAAGTAAGCAGAAGTGCAGCCAAACCAGTTCCTCGTTGTCATGATGTAACTGAATATCTGAGGAGCACACTTCTGAGTCTTTCAAACAGGAACTTTACTGACTGGAAGTCATAATGATTAATGTTTCTAGTGAAATGTTTGTAAGACTGACATGTACTGAGATTCTAATGCTTTATGAGCTCTTAAACCCTGCTGACTGTCAGTGGATCAGTCTTTATCAATCAATCATTTATTTGTCACATGTAATTTTTTTTTTCCAGAACGAAGATGAGGATGCTCATTTGGATGATACAAACAGTAACAGTACCTCCAAGTGAGTGTTAAACTTCTCATGTTTGGTTTCAGTTCTTATCCAGAGACAAGCTAAGATCACAGAATATTTTGTTTTTTACTTTTTTGATTCTACATTTGTTTCCTGTTTAAAAAAAAAAAAAGAATTTTGAAGTAGAGCTGAAGGTCTTGAGGGCAGCAAGGGAAAAACATTTAAAGAATTTATTGCATATTGCAGTCATCAACAAAAATGTGGTATTACTTCCAGGACATAAAGGTAAATGTTTGTTTGTGGGGAGGATTCTCTGTCAGGTCTTTAAAAGACTCTTTTGTGTCTCTGCAGTGAGACTGAACTGCAAGACTCATCAGCTGACTACAGAACGGTACGTGTCCATCTTCTCACAGAGAAGCTCACACATTCCTGAAAAACACACCTGAGGGCTGAAGGTGAATTATAGCTGAGATCTAGACAAACCAGGACAGGAATGATACCCAACAAGTTCTAAAGAGGACTCAACTGAAACCCCTGCTAGGCTGTAATGTAGCATCAACAAAGCTATGTCCACCTGCGCATATGAAGCTTCCATCTTGGGGTTGGTGTAGTCTGAAGGTCTTTGTTGTGTGTGTTTCCCTCTAGCTGTACTTTAAAGAACTACAGGAGAACCTGGCTCTAAAGGACAAGCTGCAAGAGATGGAGCTGCTGCTCAGCCAAAACAAAGTGGAGCTGGAGAGACTCCGACAGGTTCGGCAGGTTTGCTGCTACATTGACCTTTTGTGTGTGTGTGTGTGTGTGTGTGTGTGTGTGTGTGTGTGTGTGTGTGTGTGTGTGTGTGTGTGTGTGTGTGCGTGTGTGTGACATCATGAACAGATTATAGCTGCCAGTCTTTCATTCCTTATTATATTTGATAATCATTATCATTATGGAGTTTACTGAAGTGTCTAGCCATGGGTTAGTTGCAATGTTTTTGTTCAAGCAGCATATTTATGCTCAGTGAGGCGATCCCGTCAGGCATCTTTTTGTACGGTCTATGTAGAAAAAGCCTTCCCACACATGGACAAGTGAGGCGGTAGATAACAAAAGTAGTGTTTTTCTGTTTGTTTTAACATCAACAGAATTTTTAGTTTGCATAACATTGTCACAGTGAGGGCAATAAACACATTTAAAATTGCCAAATGGTTTGGACAACCAAGTACCTTTTTTATCTGCTGGAAGATGTGAATGCATAAGCCTCTCTGTAAGTGTGGGGGTGCGTATAAAAGAAAAGATAGGGTGTGCAGGAAAGACTTTACTCAACAAAGTGTCACTCTCAATAATGGCCCACTTATCCTTAACAATACGTTTGATTTGTTCCGCATGTGTATTGTATATGGTGAAAAAAAGACTGATGCACAGGCTTCTGCCTGTTGATTTTTTTTTGAAGAAGTGTAACACGCTTGAGTGGCCCTGCTCTGTCAAAAGCCCGCTTAACCACCCTGGGTTTGTAAGTTGTGCGTAAAAACCTATTGGACATAGCCCTACCACATACTGATTATTTATTTTTGTAGCTGGATTGTTAATTAGAAAAATGATCTCATAGAGTTTCACCTGTGCTGTGTTCATGGACCCACAAAATCTCTTAAAATTAGAGAGTGGACATAGAGTGATGCACAGAAACAAACACATAAACACAGTTTGCTGACTGACCTCCACTATGCCCCCTTCCCCCTGTAGTCACCTACTGTCACATTTAGATTCTAATTCTGTGCGAAACACTGATTTTCATCATGATATTATAACTGGTATCGAATAAATTTACTTCCCTAACACTAATGACACATGGCTTTGGCATTCAAATTCAGCTCAATAATAAGAGTCAAAGTTCATAGACAAAACAATTGATTCTTGCTAGTAACCTTTATTAGCTTAAACCTATGGCTCTTGCTTAAATTGCACGTAACGAGTTGTCGTCAACTTAAGACATGCGCCTGTCTCCTGTACTCTGCTGCAGCACAGCTCTGTGTGTATGGACAGGCAAAGCCCCACCCATGGTGAAACACATAGAGAGGAGAGAAACTAGTGCAGCTGTAAATGGCAACAAACAGTCAAGATTCTCCCCTGACAGTCAAACCATTGATTTCAGAATGAATGGATATTTGATGTTGTATTTGGTCTGGCCGTGCTTCGTGTACCTCTTCATTTCACCTCACAAACCTAAAGAAGCTGGCTATTTAGTGCAAACATAGCAAGATAGCAAGCACTCACCCATCTTTTAAGTGATTACCTGATCACACAGCTGATCGGTATTAGGAATCGACCGATATGGGGTTTTTTAGGGCCGATACCGATACCGATTATTAGTAGTCAAGGAAACCGATAACCGATATTTAGAACCCACATTCATTTGCAGTAAAAATTAAAATTTTGGTGTCAAAATTTAGAAGAACACACCTGGGATTAGACTGAATACAACAGTATACTGTTTGTTTGTTTTTGTACACTGAAAATCTGTGTTAAAAAGACCTTAAACTTTTTGTAGAATAACACAAACTCTGACGCAATTCTTGGTTGAAATGTCTGGTTGTTTTATTATATAAAAAACAAAAAGTGCAGAGATCTCTTAAAGTTCACTGAAAATGAAATGGCTCCCGGATTTTTTTATAAGATCAAAGTAAAAACTGAACTGCACAGTACTGAAATTTGAGTCTCGGCAATAAGTTAAATTATCTAAAAACAAAATGTTCAGGAATCTTCTAGCAGCATTTATAAAAGTTCACTGAAATAAATAAAATAGCTCCCTGAATTTGTATAAAATCAATGAAGTAAGCAATGAACTGTAGTACTGAAATTTGAGTCCCAGTTATTAGTCCCAATCCAGTAGCACCAGATTGTAGTGCAGAAAGCAGAGCTGCTCAGCATGCTCTCCTGTGAGACATTTCCTGTTAAACTGGAACACAAATCTTACTACTCTTATGGTATATGAATAACAGTTAATTAATGATGTCTTATGTTCTCTCTCAGGTACATCTGATCCAGCCTGATTAAGTGCAAACCAATAAAGAGGGTGGCAGGAACAGGAACCTTGGCTCACTTCATTTATTGATAGCTTTAGTAGTTAATTACTTTTCAGATTTTTTTTTTTTTTTTTTTTTTTATAACATCAAATATCATAATTAGTTTATAAATAAAGATTAAACTTACAGTGGTTACCAGACTTATTTTTATTAAAGTAATTTGTAATTACATGTATTTAATATACCAGTCGCATTTCATGTTTTCAGCAAAATTAGTACTTTGTCTTTAATGCCAAGTAAATTTAATTGATATTCTTCCATACTTTTTAAATGCATGTCTAAATGAACTAATGAAGCCTACAAAACAACTTCACATCAGTTGCTGAAGCTAGCGTGCATGTACACAGACACACGTGCGCGCGCACACACACACACACACACACACACACACACACACACAGTCCATGTCAAGATAGCTGCACACAGACAGTTTCTTCTCAGTGCGACACACACACACACACACACACACACACACACACACTACTGTGTTACAGTATATTGGCCACTCTCTCTCATAAACAGTCACACCCAAACACACACACACACACACACACACACACAAACAAGCGCCATACCGACCATACACAGCTGAAATGCACTGAAGTAAACTTCTACATGTCCGTTAGCTTTAGCAGCTGATGTGAAGTAGTTTTAGACGACATTATTGTTTCCAATGGCTGCCCGTTGCGACTTGCGAGCAATCGCGTGAGGGGGGGAACAGACACTGAGATACAGTATGAAGATGGCGTGTTTATCAAGCATCAACAGTGGTGTCTTTAAAACTTCAGCATAGAGGATTTCTTATTGCAACTTCGACATTTTCTATTGCCTTTCCTTCAAACATCACACTGCTGCTTCACAGAACAGTCCTCATCTCTCCCCTCCTCTCTCTCTGTGCCGCTGCAGCGCTGCCTGCATCTACCTTCAGTGTTGATTGGCTGTCACTCACTTGTGCTGTGTAGCCAGTCAGTGGGGGCCGTAGGCGGGACATTTGTTACACAGCAGAGAGTGGAGACTTCAGGCAGACAGGCAGAGAGAGATGTGGGCATGACAGCCAAAGTAGCACGTTTTAATTAAAATAAACGTATTTTATCGGCTATCAGTGGAAAAAACGGCCAATACCGATTATTATAAAAATGCTGAATATCGGCCGATATTATCGGCAGTGCCGATTATTGGTCGATCCCTAATCGGTATGCAGTTTGTTGACATGATGCAACAGAAGTGCATGTCTAATCAGGAGTCTAATAGTGTCGACAGAGAGCGTCCCATGCAACGTGATAATTGGACACTCACCCTCTGGCTCACACTCTGTGGCTGCATGTAAATAAATAATAACTGAACATTAGTATTAATGTTTTTACTGTTGGATTTGACTCCCGAGATTCATTCAAACAGCCCAATTCATTCAAACAAGGAGTTTGTGAAGGTGGATAGCAGCACAGATCATCTTTTAATAGTTGTTTATATCTCATTTATTATTTTCTTTAACAATAGCTGAAACCAGCTCTGTGACAGTCTTTAGTCTTTTTCAAAGTCAAATGTGAGAATTGAGGTTCATTTGTGTCTATTACTGTTTATGTCAAATTTTGGTGAGCAGGATATCTTATTGAAAAAAATTCAATTTTGTGTTTGAGTTGCCACAGACTGCAGCAGTTGTGTCGTCCCACACTCACCTGTATGAACACTGTTTGTCTCTGTGGCAGAACCAAGAGAGCAGCACAGACAGACCGGCCCTTCTGGAGCTGGAGAGATTTGTAAGTCTGCTTTCTTTATTTACTGCTTCTTCCTGTACTCTATACATAAATACTGATGTGTACTGTATATATATATAGCACATGTATTTGTGTATCACAGAAGAGATAAAAGCATCAAGATCGTAAGTGTTGATTTTAGAAATCAAAGAGAGCCTCATTTTTTGTTCTTGAGTTGGACTGTGAAGGTAGATGAGTTCTAGATTTAATTTTCACTTGGCTTTGTAAGGTGAGATTAAATAGCAGACTTGAGAATGACTGCATGTTAACAATTCTGCAGGTTCAGCAGAGTATGAAGCTAAGGTGTCAAAAACCATAGGCAGTGAAATCTTTGCTCTCATGCTGTCAGTCTGTCAGTTTGTGATGTTGATCTGTTGTTGACAGGAGAAGCTGGCCCTCCAGAGGAAAGCAGTGGAACTGGAGGATGAGCTGAAGGTACGGGTCTTCACTTTGACATTACTTACTGTTCTTAATTAACATGAGTGTAATAATTTGGTGATCTATTCCCAAGTGATTACAGTGAGTATAATAGTTGCACAAGCAATATTGTCTTGAGCTGAAAACCTCAGGGTGAACCTCAGAAAAAAAACAGTCTGGAGAAGTTGAGGGCTGTACATGTACCACGTTTTTTTGCGCCCTCAAATTCACTGTTTTCAGTGTAGATGCACGGCAGGCGCGCTGTAACACCAGAGCTATGCCATCCCCATTCCCGGGTGCCTTTTTTTTTCAGGGTGTGACGGCTGCGCCCTGACATAAACTGAGTTCAACTTTTGGAACGCAGCAGTGCGCACCACATGTCATGTAAGAAGGACCAACCAATCACAGCCGACAGATATCTTTCCCTTAATCTGCAAATATCGGTCTGATTAATATGGAGAAGAAGTTGATCATTTTAGTGCGGGGCTGGGGGCAATAGTCCAACACACAAACAGTACATGGAAGACGATCAGCTCTACACTCAGGCTTTCAGGTAAATAGGCTATGATACAATGCTTGTTGAGGTTGTTAACAAACTCAGACACAACTTGCTGCTGTGCTCTTGAAAGCACCCGACCGTGAGTTTGATGCATTTCTAAAAATTCAAATCTTGAATGTTTGAATGTGTGACCCCACAAGAGCTACATAATTATTTGATTGAACCTAATTTTATATTGTGTAACTGTGTAGACAAGATGTCACATTTGCCTCAGTTAACTTGGAGTTACTGTGCATTCACACCAAAAGCGTCATGAGCGTCATAAGCGGCCGGCAGCCATTCATTTTCAATGTACGCTTGCTACAAAGGGCGTCTAGAGCGTCGGCAGCGGTGAGCGACCGCGAGCAGCGCAATGCCAGCGATCGGAGCATCAAGTAGAAGTTGAGAGAAGCTCAACTTTATGTCAATGAGCAGCGACGCCGCCGAAGCAGCAGTGAGCAGCAGCCAATTGCAGACCGTGAATATTCTCAAGGTGGGACAGTGAAAGAAAGAAAGAAAGAGATCTTCTGCAGCGTAGCTTGAAAACCCCGCCTCTTGGCAGCCTTCTGCAAGCCCTGCCAGAGCTGCCAGGCAGCGCGATGCCAGCGACCTGAGCGACCGCTTGCACTCATGACGCTTTTGGTGTGAATGCACAGTTACTGATTATCAGACAATTGAGGGGCAGCTGTGTGGGACACACTGACCTGACTAGGGTAGCAGATGCTCACCAGTTGCCCAACACTGACTGATGGCTGACTGTCAGCTTGGTGTGCCTTAACATAAAAATCAATCAGGTAAAACATTCAAAAAAGGCACAAGAGAGAGCGCTGTGTTTATTTTTTTAAACTAAAAACCCCATGTTTGCTGATGTTTCTGTAGGTTCTGGGGGACCTCAGAGCAGACAACCAGAGGCTCAAGGATGAGAACGCCGCCCTCATTCGAGTCATCAGCAAACTCTCAAGATGAGTCTCCAAAAAAAAAAAAAAACTACAAGGAGATGAATAGTATTACAGAATTCTTCTTTTCCCAGCTCAGAAGACACAAACCAGGAAGGGAGACGGCAGCATCAAACACCTGCACGGCACATTCAACAGTAACTGGAACACCGTTTAGATTTCAGGGTTATTAGTCTGTGTTTCAGCCTTTATGTTTTGGCAGATCTACTGTATAACAAGCTGAACTGCACCTCCTGTGGACTGACAGGACGTTCCTGCTCACATCCACTTTTATATTAAGTCTTTATTGTATTTTTTTAACTGGAATATTTTAATGTGCTTTGCCTCTCTGATACTTTGTATAAAATCTGTATTAAGAGACTTAAAGCCATGCACAATGCGAGCTCACAGTAATGTTTTAGATAGATAGCCTTCTTGACCTCTGAAGAGGTGGAGAAAAAAAATGCCAGTCGGGTGTTGGGGGTGGTTACTAGAAAAAGAAAAAAAGAAAAAAAAAAAAGACTTACCATAAATGTGCCAAAAACCAGCCCCTGTTTTGCATGTCCTTTGGGGGAAACTCCAAGTGGTCAGTGTTGTTTCTCAGGGTGAGTCTTGGGTCGATGCTTTCGGTTTTGGCTGACTGCTGTAAAGGTGGACCAAATTTGCATGCTCATTTCTCCCTGCTCCTCTGAATGTATATTTAATATGTATATTTATGTACGGGGGCCATCTGTCCTGAAAGTGATGGAAGGGTGTAGTCATGGTCTCTGTTTACAAAGGATGGAGAGTGTGGGGTGCTAACTATGGAGGTCAGGCGCAGCTCTTGTATAGAGGGTTTTTTTTTTTCTTTTTTTTTCTGTCAGAAAATGTGTCAGATCTTTCAAGAGCTTTAGGAGAATGCATGCTCTATCCTTAGTACTGTAAGTCATTAGTTATTTTTGCTTTACCATTTTGACTGGACGCTTCTGAAAGCAACGACCCCTAAGCTAAGTATTCACCCTGTGATGGACGGCTGTCAGTGTTGAACAGACAGGCCAGATGGGTCAACGTTTGAATGTTTACTCCACTTTTAAAGAAAAAAACTTGCATGTCAAATTGTATTTTGATGCTGTGCCTTTCGATATACATTTCTAAGTAATATTTCTATTTTGCTTTGGCAAGTGTACACTGTAAAGTATGAAATACAGTATGGGCATAAATTATCAAGGCTCTGATGTTTCTGTTGTTTGTGACCTTTTACACATCACTGTATCTTGTCCTTGACTTTTCTCCCAGAGACAGTATGGTCTTGTAAAAATTGGTACAACAGTAGAGCTCTGAAAAGGTCTGGGATCTCAAATCCTACACACACCCCAGTGCACACCTGGCCTGTGTGGCACTGCTCATCTGGATTTGCTGTTTGGCAAAGATGAGAAAGGACAGCAAATGTTGAAAAGCTGAAAACAGGCAATTTACTAAAAAACTTGCCAGGTTAATTCACATTTATTTTTTCTGTTTATTCATTTTATCTGATAATTATTACTAATGTTTGTTTAGTGGCCGCTGGCCCTGTGTTATTTTGCAAAAGTAACCCCTGGGCAAAGCGAGTTGAGTATCCTTGGTCTCGTGTGTAGGGTTTAGTGGCATCTAGTGGTGAGGTTGCAGATTACAACTAACTAAAACTCCTGTGTGCCAAGTGTGTAGGAAAACTACGGTGGCCGATGTGAAAACCCAAGTGGCTCTGTTATGGGCTGCTGTAGAGCAACATGATGGAATGCGTGAAAGAGCTCATGCTAAGGTATCAAAAACACTGCAATTCTTAGTTTCAGGTGATTATAAACTAATGACAACATAGCTATAATTAGTGTATCCCATTTCTGCCAATATAGCCCCCTAAATCCTACACACTGGATCTTAAACACAACGTTGGAGTGAATCGCCATGATCCAGATACAGACTTTTCAAGATTAACAAATGACAGCTATTGAGGGGATTTAGGTGGGCTGACATGAAAGACTACAGGTGAAAACTAGCCTCCTGGTTTATTCTGGCATATTTACAGTAAAGTTCATTAATATGCACTGACCCTGAGAAATAAACACAATAAAATAAATATGTTCTTTTTACTTAAAAGGCTTATTAAATAGCCCAATGTCTACTTTATCACTGTGACTGTTAAACAAATCAAGTACAAAATATGAATAAATGTGAATATATATTTGACCAATTTAATTTTTGACTAAGTTTTTATATTTTGTTCCTGAAATCCAGCCTTAATCCAGCCCTCTACTGGAATCAGAATAACCCAATTTTTTGGATCAAGGTATCCTGATCCTACTAACAAGTTTTGAAAACATACTTAAGATTTGATCCAGATCAAAACCATGACTGGATTACATAATCTGATTCTAGAAATCTTCAAGACGTGAGTAGATCCGATAGCCCAAATCCAATCAGATTACTTCTAACAACTGGGCCTGGGTGATGAAGACACAAAGGACTCATTCTAAGGTAATGAATAGACAACGATTCTTATTTTCAGGTGATGAAACACTTAAGAAAACATACTTTTTCTTTTCATTTCTGCTAATATATCCCCTAAATCCTACACACTAGACCTCTGAAGATCAAACCAGACACAAAGACATTCTGGTTTTGACTCTAGATTCCCTAATTAAGGTCAAGCTCTAAAAAATCCTTGGTCCTACCTTTCCCATAATGCAACACAACAGCATTTCTTATGAGACCCTCTGGGTGTGTTCCAAATTGCATACTTTTAAAAAAAAACTTTTAGTAGGCACGACAGCTGCCCTTTGCATGCAGTATGCACACAATCAGTACATACTATTTCCTCATAACATTACACCCAGAACTTTGACCCTCTTGCTTATATAGCCATTACCATTAAGCTAAAACTGCATGCATTGGAGATTCTGGAAAATTACCTTCACAATAGTAAAACCGCATAGGTTATATTGTTAGTTATTTACTACATATGCTCTTTTAGTGTTGTATTTATTTAATTCACATGAACAATTAATATTCCTGTTATTACTATTCATCTGATCATCACTGATGGTCACTTGAATGTCCTCATCTGTCACTGTGACTTCTGACAGCTGTCAATGAGCTGTTAATGTCTCAGTTGATGTGACAGATCTTCTCCTGCACAGAGGATTTTGGGTCAGAATAGTCAGTCAAGCATGTTGGCTTGCATACTGCAGAATTGGACCGGATGTAGTCAAGCATCCTGGCACACTGCATCTGACATACTATGTAATGAGACATACTATATCTTTCTCTGGCATACTATATAGTATGGCAGTATGGGTAATGGAATATCAACACTGGCATCATCAGGATCACTTTCTCAGACTCAGCTCTTCCTGAGCCACGGAAAACATGCAACTGTTTTCATAGGCAGAGAGCTCACAAGTGTCCGTTTATTAGCACAACAACACAGTAAACTATGGCAGCCATACAGTTTTTGAGCAGGTAAAGGCAGCAGTACGTAATTGCAAAACAGCACAGTGTTGGAGGCCAATTTGAGCAAAATCTTTATTGACCGAGAAGAGCAATCACAAATGATGACAGAATATACAACCCCACCAGCATGCCAGCGTTTTCATAGAAACTGTACAATGTGAAGGAATGTATGGATCAGGAATACATTATTATTATCAGAAACAAACAATAAGTTTTACATCCATATGTTCTGGTACAGTACGAGTCGATTTCAATCAATTAATGTTTCTGGTCATCTGTGTTTCAAAACCCTCCTCCTCTCTCATTAAATATTGAGCATGTGTTTCTCTGGTAGTGTCATCTGACCCTTTGTTCCCACGCATTCTCTCTGAGAGGGTCACTGGGTAAAAAGGCTTCTCTCTCCTCACTACCAGCGTCTTTCTATGGGCGAGCCTGGACACCGCCGAGGTCTCCGGCAGCAGCAGCAGACGGTGCCTGGCTCAGCCTCCTCCTGTGCTTTCTCTGGTACTACTCCTCCACACCTGGGATCTCCTGACTGCAGGCTACGAGTTATGAAGCAATCTGAGCGAGCGAGAGGGGGGGCTTTGTAAGGGGAATGATGTACATTAAGGCAAAGGGGAACAACGAATTAAAACAAAAATGCTAAATTAGAAATGTTTGTCTCCACATGATCATAGTGCTAAGGCCTCATGGCTAAAAAGAACAAGAGTGCCGAGATTCATCAATACTGATTTTCACCATGTTTAGTATCTTTTCTCCAATTATGAACATTCAGTCCCGTCCAATTGCAGTTTATTTTGCAGAGCCTGTATCTGAGTAACCTGTATAAACAGTCTCTACTACAACAGGGCTACAGATGGTTATTGGTTGGTAGCGAGAGTAAGCCCTTGATATACAGACTACCTGATAGCAAGCACTGCTTTTACTCACAAGGCATGCTAAATAGACATTAATAGGTTTACACATTAGTTGATACATAAGGCAGCTTTTTTTTTTGTACCCACTTTTTACTCCCTTGTTGACTTTGGTCCCAGTCCCCATTTGAAGGGGAGTGGGCGAATACATTTAGGGAAGGGAGAGAGGCGCTGTAGAGCAGCTCTGAATGAAATGTTTTTACAAGGCAGGTATTGGTAATTATATCAAAAGACAGCAAGCAAAGAAAGCTGCAGGGAGGGAGGTGTCGGGGGGGCAGGGGGATGTGGTGGGGCCTGCTATGCTATGGACACAACAGCTGATTAAAAATGATGTGAATACAGTCACATTACACGACTATTGATACAATTATATAAAAAAAGGCAAACAAAAGTTGATTGTACAGTTGCTTTTCCACATGTACTTCATACTGAGAGAGGAAGACACCATTCTGGAGAGGTGGAAGGCGGGGTTAATCTCTTCAAGCAGCAAAAAATCCAGGACAAAAGAAAAACAGGGCTGGGTGTGAGGAAGTAAGGTGCTACATGGCACAGCTTGGTGGGGGGTGGAGTCGGTGAGGATGGCAGGTTGGTGAACAAAGGTGGCTCGTGTGCAACCAATGAAATGTTTGATTGGGACTGGGAGGTGCTAGATGGACGGATGGGGGGACGACTGCTGCTACGGATGCTGCTACAGATGCTGACAGAGAGGTGGGAGGGATGCCGGGGTGTTAAGACAGCGAGGCAGTAACTAAGGCATGAAATGCACAACAAAGTAAAAACAATTAAAAACAAAGAAGGCAGAAATGTTGGACATAGGGCGGGGATGGGGGGTGGGGGGGTGGCTGAGTAACGCACAGGGCTGGGGGAGTTTGATTCCCTCGCCCCTCAAACACAAAGGCCTCTTTTAGTCTTTCCAGTCTTTCTTGATGTTGAGGTTCCACTCCCAGGACAGGTGGTCATGCTTGTCGTCATCAGTAAATTTGGATTTGATGACATAGTTGCCGCGCGCCACCAAACCTTTAGGAGCCTCCTCCACCGTGGTCAGGAAGTCATATTCATTGGGACGAGGACCATAGCTGCCCACCATGTAGTCCGATTTATCAACTGTTGACAAACAAGAGTGACGTTATGGTCAGAAGGGGAAAAAACTGGATCTGTGGAGATTATAGACACACATATAAATCTATACACTATATTTTTTTGACTGGGGGATGGGGTGGAGGAGGAGGAAATCATTTGAAAAGGGACGTTGAGGTTTATGGTCAGCACCTTAAAGGGGCTCTATGTGAAATTCAGAGAGTATGAGTTGTCTGCATGTGGTTCTCAACATGGAGGTGCTCACTTGGCTGTTAACTCTACAAACAGCACTTAACAAAAGCAACAGTGCTGTCACAGCTAACAGTGTTAACCAGGAGGAACTCAAGGGCTGGCGCTATGCTTAGGCGACGACACCACCCTAATATAGTAGCTGCTGTATGAGCGCAGTCCAGAGTGGCAGCAATTAGCTAGTTAGTGGGACGCACACCTAACATGTATGCGTCTCACCAACAAACCACAGAGAAGCTCATATTAAAACACACAGAGGTAAGTGTGATTTCATTCTCTGCTCAGGACGCTAGGGTTGGATGGGTGTAAACTAGAGATGTCCGATATTATCGGCCTACCGATATTATCGGCCGATATTGGCATTAAAATGTAATATCGGAAATTATCGGTATCGGTTTTTACTTTTTTAATGACACAACTTTTACACAGCATGCACATATTATACATCAAACTCTTCAGCTACTTCTCCTCTCACTCAGAATGTCAAAATATGAGAGATGTGGTGTATAGTTTTTGAGATATCTTTGTTTGTTTGTAATATGTGTAATGTTAGTTGCCTAAAATGATTTAGTTTTTCTTTTCTTTTTTTTTCTGAGGGGGGGGGGGACCCCGCATATATCGGTATCGGTTGATATCGGTATCGGAAATTAAGAGTTGGACAATATCGGTATATCGGATATCGGTAAAAAAGCCAATATCGAACATCCCTAGTGTAAACATTTTCAAACCAGTTTGATATTAGCAGAAGTATTAGCAGCACACCAGGCCAGACTGGTGCACCAAAATTTACCACTAGGTGTTGCACTTGACACAGCAGCTGCTCCCAAGCACATTGTTATGAGTGTCCCAACAGCAAACTAACAAATCGACTATCACAGGCCGACTGTCGTGTCGTCTAACATCGGAGCTCTGTCCACACTGAATACATTAAATATGCTTCTGTTACATCATGTAAACAAACACACCGGTTGTGTGCTCGAGATCAGACTTGAGACATCACAATAACCTATCTTCCTACATTTGTACTTTTTTAAAGAACATGGTTTTATTATGTTGTGATATTTTTGGAAATGACATACAATAAGGAGGTTGTTATTAGTAGGGGTGGGCCATATAATGACTACGTACGATATATTTTCAAGCAAGATATAAATTTAGACAACACTGTTCATATCAATATAGGGTCAGGTTGCATACTGTGACGCATATCAGTGTGCATCTCTCCTCTCTCACAATCTTCGCACAGCTCCGCCCCACTCAGTACTCCAGCAACACTTATCAGAGCCCTAGCCTGACATGCACCTCCACTGAAATGTAACTACTTGTGCTACACAGGCCTCCTCTCTCTTTTTGTAAGCTGGAAACCATTTCCCTTTGTGGGAGTGAAGCTTTTATTCACTTTAATATCACAGATAAAAAACTAATTGTGAAGACAATAAAGCCTCCACTAAATAGGATTTTAAGTCTTGTGTGTGATTTATCCTGGCTTCGTATGAGCAGAGGAAATCTCCACTTGTCCCTAGGCTAAGTTATACACTGTAAAATGCCATAAGCTTGTGCTAATAACGTTTGCATGTTGAATTTGTTTGGAAAATGTGTTTAGTATGAGACAGTTGTTTCGCTGGTGAACCCTGTGAGTTGTAATGGAACTGAATTTCAGAATGTTACCTTTGTTAAATGTTGCTGTTGTTCCTGGCTTTATATGAGTAGACAAAAAGTTCGCTAGCCACTAGGCTAATTTATACAATGTAAAATGCCAAAGGCTTGTGCTAAAAACATTAGCATGTTAGCATATTTGTGGGGAAAATGTGTCTAGCAAAAGACAAATGCTTTGTCTGATTTGTGCACTTGTGTTTGAATCTGTCGCTATTACTTAATGTTTAATGTGTGCTGAAGTGTGTGAAGATGTGCTTTGATCCCTTCCCAGACAACTTAACACCCATTCTCACCTGGACCGTTCTAACTCTAAAGCCAGATTTATGGTCGTGCGTTGAATCGACGACGTCGCTACGTCGTAGGGTACGCAGAAGGCTCGCCGTAGCCCCCGGCGTAGCCTGACGTGCACCTCCCCAAAAATGTAACTACGCATTGAGGCGACGCAGACCCAGCGCAGACCGGCACGGCTGTGATTGGTTTGCTTGGTAGCAACACATTTCCGGTTCCGTATTTCCAGATTCCACCATCTTTAAACATCTTCTATTGCAATGTAGATGTTGCAGTATTAAGGCTCATTGTATATGTGCCATTATGCTCAACATTCAATACGGATACGGATACAGCCGGAGCCGTCTGTCCATGCTCCGCGTTCATTTCTCTGTGACCGGAAAAACCGGAAGCTAAACAAAGAATCAACTAGAGACAACGATAACCACTCAGGAAAGGAATGTAGCCTCCTACCGCTCTGGCGGTGAATTGCACCGCGATGAAACGGAGTGACGGAGAAGTTCGAAGGGTTGACGACGGCTTAACAACACACAAGATGGCTGGGTGGGTCAACAACTGACATGTGACCTTAACTAACTGAGAGCTCACGTGACCTCAACAACTCTGTAAGGGTTCACACCTACACAGAGTTTAAGGTCCCGTTTATACAACAACGATTTCAACTGAAAATGGTAAACTTTAGTTCCGTTTTGGCTGATCGTTTACATGACAGCAGCGTTTTGGGTGCCTGAAAACGAAACGTCTTGAAAACGGGATCCAGAGTGGAACCGTCTCTGTTGTCATGTAAACTTGCAATATGCAGTTCCTCTGAAAACGGAGACTTTTCGCACATGCGCATTACGGTCCCAGTCACTAGGCATGCGCAAGAAAGTCGTTCATCACAACAACAATGGTGGACTCCTGACCTCTGTTTGTGCTGCTCACCCTATTGAATTTATCAACGCTTCTCCAGCAAAAGCCTGATTTATGGTCGTGCGTTGAATCAATGACGTTGCTATGTTGTTGCTGTGACACCGTCATGAACCCTTCGAACTTCTCCGTCACTCCGTTTTGTCGCGGTCGTTCACTGCCAGAGCGGTAGGGAGCTACGTTGTGGTTATTGTCGTCTCTAGTTGATTCTTTGTTTAGCTTCCGGTTTTTCTGGTCACAGAAAAATGAACGCGGAGCACGGACAGACAGCTTCGTCCGTATCCATATCCGTATTGAACGTTGAGCATAAATGGGCGTTAATACTGCAACATCTACATCGCAAAAGAGGATGTTTAAAGATGGCGGGGATGGCGCAATCTGGATGTACGGAACTGGAATGCGTTGCTTCCAAGCAAACCAATCACAGCCCTGCCAGTCTGCGCTGGGTCTGCGTCGCCTCGACATGTAGTTACATTTTCGGGGAGATGCACGTCAGGCTAAGCCAGGGGCAACGGCGAGCCTTCTGCGTAGCCACGTACCCTACGACATAGCGACGTCGTTGATTTAATGCAGGACCATAAATTAGGCTAAAGTGTAGATTTACTGTAGCAACTCCACCTCGTCGTCTGTCCAGACAAATGTTAGTGTGGTTGCCATTTTGTTTGTTTATACATCCTGGCCTGTATACTGCAGCGCTTTTGGTCATTTTTGCGGATCCGTGTCCGCAGCAATTGTTATCAAAACGTTGTTGTCTGAGCGAACTGAAGAAGCTTCTTGAATGAGAGGCGAAACGTCTTCACAAAACTCAAGCAAGTCCAGTTCCCTACGATATAGCTCTTATGATTATCATGACCTGGATGAGAGAATCTTCACAGACACAACATGATTACTCCACTATTTATTTACATAACTAATAGTAGTTTGTTGCTATATGAAAGCTCTGAATGTCACAAACAGAACCTTCAACCCCCCAGTCTATAGGTCACTCATACTTTCTTCTTTCCCCCTTTTTTGTCTTTTTTTTTTTAAATATTTTTGTTCATGTAAGAATTTTCACCTTACCCAATCAGTAAAAATTGGTGAAATGTACAAACTAGGCTTTTAGGTAAATTCCAGACCTCACTGGAAACACAGGTAATTACTTGTCAAATACTTAGTAGGTGTTCGGAGGAAAACCTGGTGTTTTTGTGGACAGAGTTTCACAGAGTTAACCAGAAATTGATCACTCACTCTTAATTCCTTTCCTGAATGTCTGCTGCACATACTTCAGACCCGAAACAATCTCCCTGTTCACCTGAGAAGACAAACATTGTTAAAGACAACAACAGATGTGATCTGCTTGAGTAATAATGAGGGTTATAAATGAACAAAGACTTAAAGCAAGGCGTTGCTGGGAGGATGGAGAAATTCAAAGTATCCTGTGGTGCATCTAACCTGTGTCTTTCATTGAGATATCAGAAAATGTCTCATTACTGTGTCGCTCTTTTCACAACTTTTACTATTATTGTCCTGCTACAGATACATGTGACCTCTGAGCATGGCTATATATATATATATACACATATATATATATACATATTATATATATATATATATATATATATATATATATATATACACACATATATATATATATATACACATATATATATATATATATATATATATACACATATATATATAATATATATATATATATATATATACATAATCAATGTCATGAATATACCACATCAATATGACATGAGATATTTCCTGGTATTTTATCTATGTAGAATGATACAGTTTAAATGTCTTACTGGCCTTAAAATAAATACAGTCTCAGGGGGACAAGATTCAAGGTGATTTCAGGGCTGTTTTTGTTAGTAAATGGAAGAAATGGATAATTTACGACACAGTGGAAAAAGCATCTTGACTAACTGATGTATGAACTACAAGTGACTGAATATATACTGTAAATGCCCTTCTTTGAAAATAGACATTTGTAACCCTTCATTGTCACATTATTATTATCATAAGTGTGCAGTGTTTTGCTTCCAACATTAAATTAGCATTTTGCTACCAAGTGGACTCTGTTCTGCCAATATTTTTGGGAGTTGTCATCACTAACAAAGACATGTAATGACTTCGACTTCTTTTCAATCCCCCAAATATCAGCGATTTTTTAATGTTATCACTGTCAAACTGGATCAACTCTAATGCACTGGAACAGTCACATTTCCATAGGGACATTAAATAACAAGGACAGATACACTCATATTCTCTGGAGACAGACGATGATCATTTTCCCTGTGTATTGCTGTAAACAGCAGCTCTCACCTTAAAGCTGATCTTTATTTTGTACTCAACTCCCTCCTTCAGAACAAACGCCTGCTTCTTAAAGGCCTCCAGGTCTCCTGTTACAAACCAAAAGAAAAAAAAAGCACAGGCATCAATATTTTGAGAATTTTTTCAGAATGTGTGACACCATACCTTCAGTCAGACACAAAAAGGTTAATATTCACGCGTTGTTTTCAAATCTATTTAGTTTAAACTTTCTGTTTCGGTCAGTGTTATGGGTTAAGTCACCATCCAGTGCTGTTGGTGGGTCAGTAAAATTCCAAGCTTGTGCAACTCCACCATCACCAATAAGTAAAGTACTTTACTAAGAAACGTTAAGCTTTAATAATTCAAACTAGAATTACTTCCATGTGGTTGAATGCTTCTGTACACCAGACTTGCAGTTACAGTTTATATCCATGTCTGTGAAAACATGGATGCTTCACACACATCTTCCTCCCTGGCAGCACAGAAGATCTACACAATCACCACAGTTTCAAGGTGGACACCCAAGATTAGTGTCAGCAATTCAGCATCTGACCCAATGTCTCCTCTTCTGTTCCTGAGATATCACATTAAACAATGGCCAAAAAAACTGTTTATGCATTGTGATGGTACAGTGAAGTTGATCTTTGACCCTTTGGACATAAAATGCCATCACTTCATCATTTAATCCTATTAGACATTTATGTGACATTTTGTCATAATCAGTGTATCAATTCTTAAGTTATGGCCAAAAATATGTTTTGTGAGGTCGTAATGAACTTTGACCACCATATTCTTATTAGTTCATTCTCTTTTCTGCTTTATATAGTGTCAATGTTGTATGTTCATAATTAATGTGGCCAACGTTTCAATTAATGAGGTCAACTAATGTAGAAGTAACCCTTGTGAGAAAAACCTGACATCATCCTGACCACTCTGTTCCCAACTGTTTTTTTCTACTTTCAAGACAAGCTGACACCAGTCTCTCAGTTTGAAAACCTCTGTGCTAACACTGCATCACTTCAGATAGGGTTTGGCATCCAGAAGCTGAATTAATTCCTTTACTGGCAGTGATCTGACTCACTGACTAAGTTTGTATGACTCATCTTCAAACGACAACCCTGAAAAAATATCATTCTTACGTGAAGCTTGTGATGTTAAGTTTTTGTTGATAGTGTGTCGGGATTTTACTGAAGCGTATGGGCGTTGTTAAAGCTATAGTTAGTCGTGTACGGAACTGCTTCATACTGAGGGGTGTCAAATTATGACTGAGTATCTGTCCCCCTCATCTATGTAAATGGGGATGGATGGAACATATTTAATTGATAAGACTGATTGATAAGATTCCTGGCAGGGACTTTCAAAAACCCACAATCAAACAAACTCTGAATTGTTTTCATTCTGTTTTGTGTGTCATTATTTTTAGCTTAGAAAGTAGGAGAGTAAAGCCTGATGCAGAGAAAGGTAAGAACAGGACAGAATGTTCTGGACTGAATCAAATCTGGGTCAGCTGGGGCACGAGCAGCTCCAGAGGTGGGGTCTGAACCGCTAAATGGCCACTGGGAACATCAAAACTACATATTTACAATTCATAAGCCATCCAGGAGAAAACAATTTATGAACCTCATCTACGCCTCTCTACCTCTGTAGGCTATTAGTGAAACCATATTCACTTACAGCATGCTAAGCACAGACTCAAACCTTCACAGACTGATCTGGAAGTACAGTAATGCTGGATGAAAATCAAAATAGACTCAGAGCCGAATTCACAAAGAATGAACTGTGGCCGCTGATAGCACCTTGAATTGCACTTCATTTGCACCCGCAGTTTGCTCCATCTTAACATCCTATTCACAAAGGATACTGCACTACTGATATACCAGCGCAAACACGCCCACAAAGTTTGGCAGATGAGTGCAGTTTGCCCCTGATTTGCCCCTGATCGCAATAAGCCAAAGTATGTATGGCAAAGTATAAATGCTGGCTTTGCGCCAAGTACACCGTGGCAGAACAACGGCAGACTTTGTTTGGCAAAGTACTGAATACTGTATACCCTCATGTAGTGATGTCTGCTGGTGAGTCAGTCAAACAGTGTCGGATGGGTTGTTTCTCCGATTTCGTAAAATAAATTATTGTAAGTTGCTTTTGAAGTGCGTGACAGAAGTGTGTTTTAAACCGACCGCAGACTGTCCAACGCTGTTCAAGGCATCAGTATCTTCGGATGCCATTAAAGTAATTATGATTATAATAATAATGTCAAAATATTATTCACAGACTGATTTAACAGACGATCACTGCTGCCACGATCACTGGAAAGTCTGGGCGAGAGGCTTCCACAGAGGAGCGCCCAGTTTGCACCAGCTTTCTAAAGACGTTATTTACTTCACTGAAACTGCGTGTGGCTATTAGCGCTGGTGTTAGTGAATTAGACGTTGTTTATCAATGAGGCTAATTTGCATAGAGATGGCCAATTTTTGCACCAAATATATGCATATAACCTCATTTAAATACGTGCAAATAACACCGGAGCACCGAGACACAATCTGCTTGGCAGCGCAGTTAGTGAAGCATTTCACCCTCTGCGTGTGCATTGTGAATTAGACGGTATCTGTTTGCTCCATTTTTACCGGTTTAGCGGCTGCAGAAGCCACGCAATCCTTTTGTGAATTCGGCCCTCAGTGCAGGTCAGGAGTGATGCAACATTTCATTGGCACAAATATAGTTACTAGGAAGAGGACACAGAAGAGGACACTGGTGTTGAGATGATGTGTGGAGATTGTGGTGATCAACAAGAGCTGCCTATGACCTCTTTACAAGATCCAATCTGTCAACATGATCTGAGGGCATCCATACTGCTGATGAGCTCCATCCTGTTTTCACTCAAGGCAAACATTTCATGTTACATGTAAGCAATCTTTATTTCCAACAAGGACCCACCTTGCAGATCCAGCACCAGGGGGTTTGGGGCACCTTCACAGATCAGAGACATCCGGGTCACTTGAACATTTGTAACACTGGGATCTGTGACTGAATCAAAGAAACAAAAATTATGACAAACACACTCTCCCAGACGTGAAATTTTAGACACTTTACACACTTAACAGCTCCTTATTAAACACCTTTGACTGTATTCACCCCTTTTAACCACTAACTCTATGCCTTTTCTTCCTATGAAGTGTTTATTAGCAACTGGCAAACCAGCATGGGGGTGCATTACTGCCACCATGTGGACTGGAGTCTCTACAAATCTCATTATGTTCCACTCCAGCCCGTTTTCACTACAAACTCATAAAATACTGACGCTTTGTCAGTGATATCTGCACATAAAGGCACCTTTCACAGTGGTACGATATGCACCAGGAGGAGGCTATTTCTGACGCCGCTGGCAACAACCGAATTTGTCAAACACCACCACTTTGTCAGTGGATGTCAGCGTCAGACAACAATGCACAGAGGCACTCTTTGCTGCACTATGATATGCACTGGGTGGCGGCTGTTTCTGACACTGCCGGTAGCTACAGTATAAAAAGTGAGAAAGTCCATATAGGGCGTGCGAAAAGGGAGGCTGATATGTCAAACAAACACCAGAACTAGGAGCCCGCTGTGTTTCCTGTGTGAAACCAAAAGTTAATGTAATTATTTCAATAGCAATGTAGTGTGCCAGTATGTGTGGCATGCTACAGTAGTGTCAGACTTGACATAATGTTAGTGAGAACTGTACTTCTTTTAAGCCAAACCATGTTGTTTGTTTCTATTTTTTAAAGATTTTTGGGGGCTTTTTCACGACAGGACAGATGAAGTGTGAAGAGATGACATGCAGCAAAGGGATGGCATGCAGCCGCAGATTGGAATCAAACATGACATTGCCTTTGTGCATGGGACACCCACTCCACCCACTGAGCTACTGGGCGCCACGCTGTTTGTTTCTAAACCTAACCAGGGACTTTTGTTGCCTAAGCCTAAGGAAATAAACCTAAAAACAAATTGTTTCATCTACGCTGTTAGTTAATTGAGTAAACGACTACATGCATGTAACGAGCAGAAGCTGAATGTATTTTGAAAAGACACAATGCATGTCACAAGAGTCTATCTAAATGCCAACTGTGAATGTCCGACACAGATGCAGGAGGCTACCTAGTGCGTCCTATTTTAACATTTAGGGTCCACTGGCAAAGTGGCGAGTTGGGATGAGAATGGGCCATCCACTCTAGAGTTGCTGTGGAGTCAAGTGTGACACCTAGTGGTACAATTTAGCACACAAGTCTGATCAAGTGTTTGATCTAATTTCAAACTAGGGCTGCGACTAACTATTTATTTTCATTGTCAATTAATTTAATTGATTAGTTGTTTGCTCTATAAAATGCCAGAAAATGGTAAAAAAAAAAAAAAAAAAAAAAAAAAGGCAACCAGTGTTTCCTACAGTCCAAGATAATGTCCTCAAATGTCTTGTTTGTATTTACAACCAAAAGTATTCACAGTTCAGGAGCTGAAATCAGTTTTTTGTTTTTTTTACTTTTTTCTTTAAAAATTATCCAAACTGATAAATCGATTGTCAAATTAGTTTGCGATAAATTTAATAGTGACAACTAATCAATTAAACATTGACGCTCTATTTCAAACCAGTTTGAAAATTATCACACCTGTCCAACCCTCCAAATAATGTCCTGGTATTTGTTGCGACAACACTTGTCTGCACACAACTTATCCAGGCTCTATGCAGGAGGCCTGCACATGATGCATGTGTCCTGCAAAAAGCAGATGTCTAAGTGCGTGGGCTCAGGGGAAGTGAAATCAGGACAGCTCTGCTGTAGTTGGGACAGCCTCTGCATTAATTACACTTTAGTTTTTTCTCAGTCCCACTGCAGCAGCTGTTTCTCTTCACTGAGAGACAGCATCCTAATTTAGCAGGAGTTCAACATGCTGACAAATACTGGGTCACAGGTTACCACGAATGCACACTGAATACACACAACGCTGGCTTTCTGACCAAGCTTACAGGATGTGAAAATCTGGAAAGGTCACCGATATTGCACCTTAGCCTACTGTCAATTCATCTAAGTTGCAATGACATGACATGACGTACATCTAATCTTATGGTATGATATCAAACTTTGGCTTCCTGTTTCTCCAGGACAAACACAAAGTCAAAACACAAATGCTGTGACACAAACAAGCTCTAGATTGATATATCGATTTAATGATCAACAATCTGATCACATCGATGCAAAGTGAAAACCATATCCAGATCCATATCGTCATCTTCAGCATAGGCTTTTATTTTGAAAGTCTGTAGGCAGATAACAAGCAGCCAAGAGAAAGACGATGAGGATAAAGTTACTTAATCGGGAATAAATCAGCATAGTGAAAATATTTGGATTTCGGAGAAAATACAGGATAAGAGACAAAGCACATGCCATATGTAAACAATTATGTTACCAGATAAAACACGACATAATGTACCCTGCCTGGACGAGCATGTCAACCCGCCAGCTTCTGGCTTTAGCAACATTAACTGCTTTTTTTAACAATGTTCGTCTGAATTAACGTGCATGCAGGCTGAAACTCAACCGAGGTGTTCTGTCGGGAGATACAGTGACTTTAACCACTGGTGAGTAAGAACAACAATAACGTAACATGTAATTTGTTAAGCTACGAGAAGAGGAAAAATGTCCACTAGTCGCTAGGCTAATTTATGCAATCTAAACATGCTTAAGCTAATAATAGGTGATTAGCAAAAATCAGTTGTTTTATCTATGAACCTCACTTATTACTGAGCTGAATGTTGTACTTTTGTTGAATGATCTTGTTATTAATCTGTGTTTATGGCTGCTTGGAAAAGTTTCCTTCTGGGCTTAAAGCCAGATATTCCTGATGTTTTATGAAAAAGATGATGGTTTGGGTTAAAATGAAAACATTTCTTACAGAAAGGTCTCTCTGACAGAAAGCCCTGAAGGTTAACTTATCCCATTTGCTTTTTCATTTGTGTCAGTGGAGTCAGTTTAAAGTGAACTTTACTGTACTCATTATTTATGTGTTGCTTATGTGTTTTATGGCCAAAAGTAAAAAAGAGAGGGGTGGCAGCATCTTCTGCAACTGACTGTGTTAAATGAGCATTTGCCGCCTAATATCTATCACAGACTCTTGAATCATATTGAATCAACATCGTATCGTGGCAGACTTTGTAATATCAGAAAATATTGTCATGTTGTCCAAAGAATCAATATAATATCCCATTGTGATGAAACTGGTGATTTACACCCCTACTTGGCATATTGGCAAAAAATCCACTATTATACATCATTAGTTCTAAACATGCAACAGATCATAAATGTGCAACATTCACAACATTTTTTGCTGACACCAGATATCAAGCAAAAGCCACAGACTGTATAGAGTTTTTATGAGCTGTAAAAAGGAACCTGACCGGGCAAAGCCTCTGTTCCACCAGGCAGCTGCCCCCGTCTCATTCAGACTTACCCTGAGGCTGGGTCTGCAGCTACCTTTACCCGTCACAGACATCTTCACCAAGTGGACAGGACGATGTAACAGAGTGTAACAATTTTACCCCATAAAGCAGCGTGAGACCGAGTAGCATTGACTGTGCAGCTACTTCTGGGGACTGAAATGTCCCCACAAGTACACTGCTGCACACTGATTGACTGAGACAACATCTATCTAACAACCACCAATTTTCAGTTTCTTGATTTTTTTGCTCTTTCACACTCTCTCACTCTCACTCTCACACTCACACACACACACACACACACACACACACACACACACACACACACAAACAACAATGCATTACCAATGTCAGTGGTCCCAGAACCAAGCAGGGTTTCCTTATATTTGCGTAGGCTCTCATCGTCCTTATCCAACTCTTGGATCTCTTTCACTGACTTTTGAGCTGGAGGTTTGTAGTTCACCGGTTCTGGCTCTTCATTTTCAGCGGCAATGGCTGCTAGCTGCTCTGTAGTTAAGTCATCCTCCGCCATGTCTGGAGACAGTGTGGGTGCAAGGGGAGGAAAATGAAGCAGGTAGGGTTGAGAAGGAGAAGAAGAAGAAAAATTCAGACTTTCCAATGCCCAGCATGCAGAGAATTCCTCCTGTATCCCTAATGCACGCTTGCCCCTAGGAGAAGACGTTGTAAATCACTGGACAAACGGATGACCACAACAATAATGCAAGTGAGGAGTGCTGATGGAAAGTGTCCAACCTACAGGATCTGTAGCTGCTCTGGTGTTGCTCTGTGAGGTTGTGCTGATAAGGCTTCTGCAGCAGCGTTTCTCCTTACACTCCTGCTGCTGATGACCTAACTCTGGCTGCTGTGTGTTATCATCTAAACACATTTCTCTGAAATAACATCATCACCAGTAGGAGAGTCATGAATGAGGCATCGCATGATACATAGCCTCTCCAGGGTGAGGGGTACAGACCCTCTCAGGCTTAGACATTATTTAGGTCATAGCAAAAGGACTGTGTTCTTTTGGCATGAGAAAAAACTTAGCCCACAGGGATGTTATAGAGAAAAGAAAAACTAATCGCCTAATCCTTGCAAGAAGTAAAAAGTAAAAGTAAATACATGCAGGTAATGCAGCATATGTTTTTATTTATTTATTTATGTGCCTGCATGGAAAACATAATGTGTTAAGAAAAATCTGAACTACAAGCACAAGATTACTTTAGGGTAAATAAAACACTTTCTAAAGGAGGCCATACAATTCATATCAGGAAATGAACACTTAAGACAAATCCATAAGTTAAATTAAAGCTAAGCTAATGAGTTTATGTTTCACTCTGGCAGTTAATAGCATTGTGTATTCATCCTGTATTTCCTTAAGACAGGGTCATTCCGTACTAAGGAGGTTAATGTTGGACAAAAAAAACCTCTGCTGAAACAAAACAAGTAACAAAAGCAGGAAGAGCTGTGTTTATGCCAAAAGACTTGACATCCACATTAAGGCCACCCCACATACAGAACTACACAGGCCTTGACAGAAAGACATTTGAATCATTATGTCCCTTCCTTCAAGTTGCTTTCTCCAACAACCCCTTAGTGTTGGTTGTTTATCATCACTTAAAGTTGTTGTTTTTAACTTTTATCAACAACAACTTTTTGACATATTTGCTGAAACTTTCACTATATCCACACGGCAGTACATGAGACAGACGACATATATTCCTCTGCCTCCTTAAATTGCCTCTAATGGCATTACTGCATGTGAACAAAAAAAGGAGGAGTCTCTAAAGCAGCTGTCTATCATGTCACTCACTGTTGCTGATCTGCAGTCAAACTGTCAAACTAGCCAGCACAGATCAAATATGAAATATAAAGGAATAGCGTATTTCTTGTCTTAAATTTTTCAGGAACACATTTTAGTGTACTGTTTAGCTGTCAAATGAGGAAGGTGGTTCGGGTGCCGAATGGTACTTGATGTGTCGCTCGACCATTTCCAACATGGCAGCCGGGTCACAAACTTTCTCATTTTACATCTTCAAAGAAAGGTTCCCACACACAATACAGTGTGCGGGAACCTTTCTTTGATTTTGGGACACGTTTTGGGTTACGCCCTCTTCCTACGCACCTGTGCCTTCAGGTGTGCTGAGATTCTGCATTCATTTTATATCTTAAAAGTATATTAATGCCAGGCTCAGACTGTCTGTTCTGACAGTCACTGTGTCAGATTAAGGTGATGGGAGTCATAAAATCTTGCTGTGACTTGGTCAACAAACATGACAGACTACAAGTTTGTCCATGATCAATCATCCCGGGTCGTCTTTCATGCTGTGCGTGATGTCATCTGATTATTCTTATCCTATTTTTATTTTTATTATTATTATTTCAGTCACTATGGCTGTTCATGCCCAGCCAAACTGTTATTGTAGAAATGTAAAAAGCGCCACCAGATGTCAGGAGCTACATTTGAAGTACCGCATGCAAACTACGCAAGTCACCGAATCCTCCACAAGTTCCTGCCAATGTTTCACAATAAAAGCTTTATGAGAAAATGAAGGGATTCTCTCAACCAAAGTTATGAGGGGCTTTTGAGTTTAAACAGATATAGGAAGTCTTGAATTTGAAATGACAGCACAATGCATTAAATTTAATAGGGCAAACAGGAGCAGATTAAAAATAAAAATAGAAAAATACAGAGGGAACAAGAAAGGCTCCTTTCTCATGTAGCCTATTTCAAATAAAGCTGGGAGCCTCTACAGTTTCGGTGAGTAAAAGCACTGCCACTATTTGCGAATCTTATTCCTTTATATTTGTTCATTGCTGTACAGTTGTCATGGCAGTAGACCCCTCTGTGTTTCTAAGGGTCAAAGTGACGGCTGTGACGGGAGAAGTCGTGGAAGATAAAAGAAAACTGAAACATGCCAGACATTCTGTTGGGATGTTGTGAGGCGTCCCAGACACAGCATTGGCTGTCCTCTACTGTGACACACTACACAAGATGAAATGATTGATTATCACGTACAGTGTTGTTTCAGTCACGATACAAGCCGACATCGTATGACACTGTGTCAGGCTTTGATCAGGCTGATATGTGAACCGGACATTAAATATGTTTCTGAAAGGGGAGAAATGGACAATGAAGTGAGAGAATCTTGATTCATATTTGATCAGCGCTGCCTACTTTGGCAGCGTGACTGCAGTTCACAAGCACTGATTGACATAACTGACAGCTGCGTTAGAGACTGCTTAGCTCTGACTGGTTGTTTTCGGTGCGCCACAGTATATTCGAGCAAATGCCATTAAAGGCAATAGGAGGAGGAACAACATGATTGTTTTCACAAACTATCTGTCTCATATAATACTCTGTAGATACAGTGACCGTTTCAGCAAATATTGCAAAACGTTATTTTCATAAAAATAACCAACTGTAGCTTTAAGTGTAGCAATTTCACGACTGTATATAACTATAATGACATTTTGAGCTCTGCCTCTCTAGGAGAAATCCAAATGGTTGTTCTGTGCACAACATTAATTTGCAGCAATGTGGAAAACCCAGCAGAGTGAATTAAAGATGTAAACTCTGCAATAAGTCTTATGCTTTACTGTAGTGCCAAAAAATGCAGCTATTCAGCTGGCGTGAACAAATGGCACTGAAGACCCATGCAAGACTTGCAGAGAGCAGACACACCAGGAGACATTTCATGTGGGGCCGAAATCATTAGCCGATTAACTGATGAGCTGATCAACCAAAAATCAACTGGCAACCATTTTGTTGATCAATTCATTAGTTAAGTCATTTTTTAAAGCAAAAATGCTAAACTCTCTCTGCTTCTCAGCTGTGGGGATTTGCTGCTTTGCTCTATATTCTATGTAGTTTTTTGGCAGGAAAATAATCAGCTGATTATTTAGCAATGACAATAGTTGTTACTTGATAATCCAATGATCTTTAAATTATTTTAAAAGAAGAAATCCCCCAAAACTCACTGAGATGTCAGCATTTGCTGGATGTCTCAGTCTTAACTGTTTTAGACTGTTGAAGCAAAATCTCGATGGACTTTTTTGTTTTGTTACTATTTTCTAACAAAACAATTAACTGATTAATGAAAAAACTAACTGCTAGAGATTGCCTAGATGCTTTCAGCTACAACCACGCCTAACTGTGAGCTAATTTTACCTTCAATCCTCCCAAACAGTTCTAAACCAGTAAAAATGCTTTAATGCCTACGTAAGATCAGTTTACATTACACAACAACAGCAACCACTGAGGGATTTAATGCTATCAGCAGCTGCCCACAATCACAGTGCTAACTAAAGTGTGGAAGTGACTGATAAAGTTTTACTACGTGATAGTTGGGTTGCACAACCAACTGTATGACGAACAAAGTTACTGCTGGACTCATTTTAAAGGAGAGGTGAAAACAGCTGTTAAGTGTTTTCTATCTAAATTAACATAACTAATACTCTCAATAATCCTGTTATCATCTGTAAAGTGAGTTGTGATTATAACTGTAAAGATTCCTCCCTCTGGTTGGAAGTGAGAATCTCTGCGCATACCTCCTCCAAAGACTCTGACCTGCCCAAACTGGCAGCAGTCAGAGGAATGTCTGCAAGACAGTAAAGGAACGAACTCTGCCGACTGAGGAGCTTTAGTCTGCAGTCACATAAACGTGCCTGAGCAGGGTCCAAAAAGCTGCTCAAAAATGTCATTTGCTCTTCCTCACTATTCCAATACACACGTTCTGGCACATGGAGGAACCATTAAGAAGCATCTTTCAAATATTAATATGCACTAATTTAACCTCAACCGGTTGCACAGATTGCCAATGATCAAATTTCCCTTTAAAAAAGTATACATTTGCTTATAAAATTTAAATACAGTTTATTAGAGGCAAGTTCCCCAGTACCTTTGGATAGTAAGAACATGACTTCAAAGATCATTCAACCTTTATGGAAATGACTGTGCAGACCCAGTAGAGAGGATGGGTGGGTCATAAAACAAAACATTGCAGCAAAGGAGTCCAGACTCATTTACTGAACATTCCTTTGATCTCACATTGCACTCCACTGTTTTGCATAACTAAATTTGATATCCACAAAAGACAAATTTTGGATCAAGGCTGACAGCAGAGGTGTTGGAGGGGGAGGGGGCTTTAGACTGAATGCATTATATAACTGCTGGCATTAAATTCCATGTCACTCTGGCGAAATATCAAGGAGGTCCTCTTCCCTTATCTTTAGGTAGAGTCTTCATAGCTGGAGTGGCAGGAAGTTGGTCTTAATGAACGATGTTCACGTTTTTTTTGGCACACCACTGTTAAAAGGAAGTATGGCTTCTTGATTGACATGTTAAGCTTGATTGTGTGTGGTTTGTTTTACCAGTTCAAATGGGTTCAAACAGGCTAAAATTAAGGAGTTGGTCAAAACTAATATAACAGGCCTTGTCAAGTATTGTCATCAAACACATCAACATTAAGAAATTTCAGGATTGCACTGGAATCCAATGTGACAGGAACACCCCACCCAACCCAACCAACGGGGAAGAAGCAGCCTTTAACAGGAAACTCACTGAACTGGACAGAAAGCTAGTAGTTTAAATCCACATGTACAGAGAAGATGCACAGGAGGCTGCACTCTTAGTGATATTTACCTCTTCTGTCTGGGCCTGGGCTTCTTCTGTGTCAATCTATTTTAGTATTAAACAATGACGAACTGCAGGGCAGCAGCACTAACGTTACCTATGCAGTCTCTTTTGGTCTCTGCTGGCCTGATATAAAGAGTAAATATCAGGTAATAAAGAAGTAGATGGATATTATGTGAACAAAAGAAACATATTTTCCCATTGTGATAAATGTGCTATATAAGTTGTTGCCTGTACGTCAACGTAACAAATCACAGCCTTTAAAAATCAGTGGAAATACGTAACACAATATGTCCTGGAAAAAAGCGATAACACGATTATGGCCTATGGCCAAGGCTACTGGACCAAAATGTCCAGAAGTAAAGCAAGTCAAGATTGCAGATGTCAGGAAGCTAACCGCAGCTACCACTGCGATACAGCGGTGCCTTACATGTCATGACAGTAGTACCGTTAGCTAGCTAACGGGGGTTAACTGTCATGTCTTCAAAAAGCCGCCACCTCTTCTGACAGCGTACCGGTTTACGTTACCGGCAACACACTGCTAGCTGCAGAAGAAGTTAACGAGCTTGTGTGGTGAATTGAGTTATACTCAACAATGCGGCCTCAACTTTTCTTGGTTTCGACCCTCTCATACAGGGTGGGACTGAAGAAAGAGACAAGATGCTAGCTGGTTCGCTGAGAACAATTCAGCCAAGCTAACCAGAGCCTGCGGCTAACATTAGCCTGACAAGTTATTATCAGTCACCGGAGAGCAGGAGGGGGATGCAAACTGGTGCAGCGACGCGCGCCAGTCAAGATTATTCTAGAAACGGTATAATCGGCTGCTCCTGGACCTGAGGTGACTTACCTTTTATTTGATGCAGTGGTGATTTCAGGTGCCTTTGCAGCAATTGCGTCCGTTGCTTTGCGATCCCGTGGAAGTATGGCGAACGACAGAACGGCGCCGCCCCGCGCGTGAGCTTTGTTTTTTCTGGGATGGCGAAGGCACGACCCGCCCTGCTCTGCCTCTGATTGGCTCATCCTGATATCCTTACCCTAACTATAACCAACCTCACGCCTCATGGCTAAGGATAACCAATCCGACCAACGACGGCAGGGAGTTTTAGCCAATCAGAGGTAGAGTAGGACGGGTCATTCCTTCGCCATCCTAGGAAAATAGCCGGGCGTCCGGCAACAGGTCCGCGCACACTGCACGCAAGTGACGTGTGGCGCGGTGCCGCGCACCACCAAAAATCACATTTAATTATTTATTGCATTTGTGCAAATCCCCAAAATACATGAAATCTTACTATGCAAACGACCTGCTCGGCTATGTAGAAATATACAATTTAACAGACGCTGAAAATATTATGATTTACGCTCGACTGAAGACCATATAACTTTGTTTTGTATTATTTATGTTGTGTTATTCGTGATTTCTATCTTAATTCATTTAAATTTCTTTCTGCGTTTCATATTTTCCCTTTATTTTGGCTGACATCCAGTTTTTTCTACTCTGTTTCATGCCCATTTATATTGTTAATAATGGGGCATTGCTTCTTAATGAAAATTCTTAATTATTCAATAAAGTTGATTTCTTTAAAAAAAAAATCACATTTAATAATCAATATGTGTAAATTCTTTAAAAACGTAAAACAACTGATGCACTTTTTGTAATTGTGAAGGAGGAACAATTAAACATGTGTTTGTAGATTGTAAATCAAACCTAAACAAGTGGTATGAAAACAAAGACATTTTTCAAAACAATTTGAAAAAGATGTCACACTAGCATTGATAACTACACCTTAACAATCTCAGTTTCTCAGCTGATAAAAAGTACATAAGCAACATATTTTAGCAAAACACTATATACATAAAACGATTAGGCTTAAAAGACTACCATCCTGTCATGTTTTTAAATATACCAATTCTAAGGTATTGTTGACTACTGCTTTAAAAAAAAAATTAAAACACAAAAATTGTAAAATACTAACCCTATTTACACATTGGATTTATTCCATTTACACATTTCTGTTTAGCAGACCCTGGAGGTTTCTGTTTTCTATGTTTCTTTGGTTTCACTACATATTATTTATATGTAGTGCAATTTAAATTATTTTTTTACTTTGTTTATATTATTAAATATATTTTCTACAACTTTTATAATGCAAATCTGGAATGTACATACTTAATGTATTGAATGTATTCATCCCTTCAACAGAGTGAGAAGGAGACTATGTAACTTTTACACAAAATAACAATCTTGCCGTTACAAATGAAAATCTGTTACAGCCACCTTGTCTGGTATAACCACCAGCAATGGCAACTATTGCAAGAAATTTTTGGTAGATGACAGTGTAACTTACATTACTCTTCTCTACTTTAGCATCATCATTTCAGATTATCCCTTTATAGTGACACACATTCAGCAAAATGGCTTTGCTTTTAATTTACCTACAACAGCACATTTTGTCACTGCTGACATCTGAACTGCTAAAGCTGACCTGACCGATGTATTGAGAAATATACACAATCAAAAATATGACAATTGTGTTTTCATTTGGTCACATTTGGTTTTCATTCATTTTTTAAAAAGACATGTTTTCACAGTGAAGAGCAATTGCACTTTGTCTCTGGATGTGAAACATCTCAACAAACAACCACCAGAGACGATTCAATAAAACTATTTATGTACAAAACCCTTGTGATATATGTCCATATGTCAAGTATACAGTACCAAATGACAAAACTGATGTACATGAACATTTTACATTTTTAACATTACATCGGACAGTCTGTCAAACTACTGAATCATGTTTACATGATTTCATTACAAAAAAAAAAAAAAAAAAAAATCAATCATGTTTGCAGGTAAATGGCAATTGTCCATACATTTGGAGAAAAGCACAGGAGCTGGTGGCCTAGGAGAAAGATCCTCAATACATAAAACTGCCCCTGAAAACATGGCTACAAAAATACTGAGAAATATTAAAATCAAAAGAATATAATGGTCCATACAGCAAAATGGCTTAAAAACACAACAAAGTGTAATAAGGTCCGATCCATCACATCTGATCAACCAGATTTAATACAAACAAAAAGGGAGTACGAAGGTACGCAGAAAGGTACGGCGGCGGCATCTCTCACATCTCTTCTAACTGGTGTCCATCTGAAACTAGAAGATGACAAACACCATTATAAAATGAGCAATAAATGTCCACAGAATGGTCTAATAGAGGAGAAAAAAAAATCTTGCAACCCAAGTACACACCTTGGCATTATAAGCATCCAACTGGGCATCCAGCTCCTCTGCAGAAAGTTGGGGTCTGTTTCCTCTACCTCTACCCCGACCTCTGAAACCTCCACTGCTGCCACCTTGCCTCCTGTCACTCCTTTCACTCCTGTCACTCCTCTCACTCCTGTCACTCCTTTCACTCCTCTCACTCCTCTCAAACTTGGGCTGTCCAAGCCTGCTGCGGTCAAATCCGCTGCTTGAGCTGCAAAAAGTCACAAAGATTTTTTAAGTACGACCAAATCTTTAGAGTAAATTAAATTAATTAGTTACTACACAGGATTTTCCTAAGAAACATTACATAGACTCATACAATAGTAATCCCTCTCAATCATCACTTATAACCCACTTGAAATGTGTGGTGGTGTAATTATGGGATGGGACTTAAAACAAAGGTAGCGACCAGATGCTAGACTACTGTATGTACCACGCATCCAAGAGGAAGCTATAAGATAATGGACATGGCACAAAAAAAAACACACGTGCATTTCCATTAGAGTGCTGCACGGGCCGGATATTTCTGTCTGAACCTGACCGAGCCCGACATTAGTTAGCGGTGGAAGCGGGTGGCGGGAGGTCCGATGCTTCCAGTGAGGGGAGCGGTAGAAACAAACAGCCAATGTGTGTCTGTGTTCTGTTCAGGTGTTGTCACGTAAATAACAGTGCCCAAGCATAAATTCATATAAGTATTTTTTATTACATTGCTGTGGTTAATATGAGGTAATAGTGTTACTGTAGAAATCAGAGAATCACTTTTTGTTGTTATATATTCTCAGGGAGATGATACAAGCTCTAAATCTGAAATACACACCACACACAAGTGTGTATTACTGTGCAACAGTTAGAATAATAAAATAAAATAAAGTTTTTGTATTTGTATGATTGCATCTGTGTTTATTATACTTATTTAAGTATAGCAAGTATGATGAATATAAGGAATCGGTAAGGAATCGGACCGTTAAGAAGGAATCCGTAAGGAATCGGAATCGTTAGAATCCTAACGAGTCCCAACCCTAACAGTGAATGAGTGAATCTCTGTTTGGCTTTCACTTTTACTGCTGATACTGTTTACTAACAGTTGATCCCTGCATTAAAGCTGCGCCCGTCTATGAATTTTCCTAGTCGACCAATAGTCATCATTTAGGGCCATTAGTCAAATAGTCGCCTGTATGTTTGTGATATTAATTTAATTATTCAATTCTATATTTTAAGCAGGGCAACACATTGGTTTGAGTTCAAGGTCTGAGAAAGAATGATATCAGTAACACTGTGCTTCATTCCACCTATTAATTACACTGTCGGCAAAGCAGTAATGATTGTGCTAAGTGGCTAATGGACATGTAGCTACTCACATGTTTCAGATGATACGTCATGTTTGTAGTCGATAAATGATCAGCTAACGTTTGCCTGCAGAGTTAACATATCTCCTTGGATTCGTTCTTCACCTTCTCAAAATGATCCAACACTTTGCATTTCCTGCCCGCCATGTTATTAACTAGCCTTTGTAATGCAATATCTGATGATTATAAAGGGTGTCTCAACTCTGATTTTAAGAACCTAGAGCAATTTTGGAACAAAATTAAAACCATTATTAATGCAGCAGATAAATATTCCGTAAATCAAATAAGAGTTGACAATAAAATATGTAATAGCGAATCTTCATCTATTGCCAAAGAATTTAATCAGCATTTTTCAGCTGTCTACCTTATTACCAAACTCTAAACTGACTACTGGCTTTTTTTTAGAGATATAGCATCTTGCTGCAGTACTTCTTCATTTAGGAATATTGTACCAACTGAAGTTCAGAATGTCATTCATTAATTAGATGTGAACAGTGGTGCAGGTCTTGATGGAATAGAAGATAGGTTTATTTAACTCGCTTCCCACATTTTAATGTATCCACTCGCTGACTTGTTCAACCTTTCTTCATCACTCCACTGCATAAGGGTGGTGAGTTACTTGATCTTAACAACTACAGACCGATATCCATTATTTGCACTTTTGCTGAGGTCTTTGAAAAAATAATTTATTATCAGCTTTCACATTATCTCAGTAGCAACGATATCTTAAAACAATTTCAATCTGGCTTCAGGTCCAACCACTCCACAACTACTGATCTTCTTAAGCTCATGAGTGATGTGCTCTCTGATGCAGATATTGGTAAACTGACAGGAGCAATCTTAGTTGATCTAATTAAAGCCTCTGCCTTTGGCAATCTATTGGTCTTAGTAAAAATCCACTTTAAGTCAACTCATATCTTCAAAGTAGAAAGCAATGTGTTGTCCTACAGGGCGATAGATAAGACCTTTTAATACAACAAAGAGGTGTGCCCCAGGGCTCTACCTTGGGACCACTGCTGTTTTCTATTTATATACATGATTTGCCATCATTTTTTTTACTACTGTTGTGCTCAACTTTATGCTGATGACACTGACATATATATCTAACTCTGATCTACCACAGATTCAAGCTTTTTTTCAGTCTAATTTCACCATCCTGCAGGATTGGCTTTTCAATAAACTATTGCTCAACAAAACAAAGTCTTATTTTATGATCTTTGGTACTATACAGAAACTAAAATCCAAATCTGGCACATGTGTAATCACCTGTAATGACAGCACTTCTTTGCATAAAATTGATAGAATTAAATATCTTGGGTGTTTGGCTTGATCCTGAACTCTCATTCAAAATACATATTGGTCATATCATACATAAAGTTAACTTTGGAATCAATGTTTTACATGGGTTTCGAAATTGCTGTACTGGCAGTGTTTGTAAAAAACTTGCCTCACAACTTATACTTCCCTTTGACTATTGTGATGTTGTCTATCAAAATGGACTAAAATCTGATCTTGTTCCACTTAACACAGCTAATAATAAGACTCTGTAGATTTATACTTAGATGTCCTTTTCTCACTCATCATTGTATAATGTGATTTTTAAACAGTAGCCAAAATGGTGAACAATCGATACATTTTCAAACCATTCTGTTACTTCTAACCCATTTCCAGGCCTGGAAAAGAGACTTTTTAAATTTCAGAATTTTACCAGGAATTTCATGACTGTGGGAAGCCTGCTAGTACACACGGTCCACGTTAGTACATCACTTACCTTCGTGTAGGCTGTCTACTCTGTGTGTCAACTTCTGACATCACTTGCTGGATTTTCATGGGACGGCCTAGTAAAAACAAACAGATGCAAGAGAACATTTTTCTTAAATGCTTCTGAAAAAGCGTGACAACGCTGTTGCAGCATGCAAACTGAATCCTCACCATCAAGTGGGACACCATTATAGTGCTTCATGGCTTTGAGTGCATCCGTTTGAGATTCAAAGTAAACATCTGCAGTTCCTTTACTGCGCCCAGACCGATCGTAATGGACGGATGCTTTCTTTAATGTCCCAAATTCTGCAAACAGTTCCTGGGGAGTAAGGTAGAAACATTAGTCATGTTCACAACACTGGCAAAGTAGATTCATTGGGTTTAGTAAATTACCTTGATATCCGAGTCAGAGACGCCAAAGTCCAGATTGGAAACCAGCAGTTTACCACTACTTTCTACACTTCTTTCTGCTCCTGCACTTTGTTCTCTGCGCCCACCAGCGTGCTCCTCAAACATGTCGTGCTGCCATTTGTCTGGTAACTCTCTGGGCTGTGAAGACCAAGAGAAAATAATGTTGTTAGGTTCCAGGTGTTCAGTGGTGAACAAAATCAAAATCAAAAAGGATGGACCGCTGATCAGATAAACATTTAAAAACAATAAATACACAAAAGGGATAGCAAGGAAGAACCAAACATGAGCCCAGTAGATTTAGGTCTGATAAAGCTGACCACTGTGTAGCCTGTACGATCATCATGGTGTTTTGAAGTCAAACAACCTTATTTAATCAGTCAAGTAATTTGTCCCTGAAAAAGCCTTGGGAATCTGGCCAGGGGCATCATCCAATTCTTCCACAGGAGGAGTCCTTCCAAAAAAAACAAAGAGTTGATGGCTTTTCCCCAATAAAATAAAAACTAAAAGAATCTCCTTGCCCCTTTAAGGTGGTGATTTTCGACAGAGTGATAAAAACCATCCAAGTCCTTGGAAAACTAAAGGATTTGATGAACAGTGTTTTCACTATGTGGCAAACTTTGAAATTCAATTTCTTCCTACAGTTCCTTCCACTGTAAATAAATGCTTACTTTTTAACATTCTGGATAATTTACATAAAATAAGCCTCTGTCGCCCTAGTTGGTGAGGTGTGTCCTGCACCCTTGCCCTTTGGCTGCCCCATGTTGGCTTTTTTCCCCCAGCCGTTTCAGTATGTTAAAATGGTGATAGCAGAGCCAATCGGTGAATGAAACATCTCTAAATGTCAGTACAGCTCGATGCACAAGGAGGGAAACAGAAGTGCGGAGAGTAAACAAAGAGCTAAAATCAAGAGGTAGTGAGATCAAAACAAACTTGTTACATGAGGTAAGACTCTTTGTCTTTAGCCATTAAGCTCTTTAACAGAAAGTTTCCTGATGGTTTGTGTTATTGTTGATTGGCACATGTTAAATACAATCTGTTATTTCAATATTGGATAGTGTTGTTCGTGTGTTAACTGGCATCAAAATGGGTTTCCCTTTTTGAATGACAAATATAGACTACCACTGTCTGCTGGTGTGAATAGTAATCTCCTCTCATGCAGGTGCAGCACGTATGTGCTGATTGGCCATCGGCTGTAGTCTTTGTGGTTTGTCATGTGCAACTTTTTGGCCAAGACACAGGAGACCTGAGGTGACGCAACAGTCAGTTTTCGTTGCTGCTAGTTCTTTGAAGTCGGTCTGGTGTGTCTGGGCCTAGAACTGCTATTGGTACCAGCCATGTTGGCATGGCTTATCAGGAGACGCACAAAATATTACTCTAAAGGCTTAATTTTAGTGCAGGAGCAACTGGCATGGCCATTTTCTAAAAGGCTGACCTTTCACCTCAAGATATTGGAATGAAAATGGGTTCTATGGGTACTCACAAGTCTCCCTTAAACTAGAGACAGCATGTTCCCAGTAGATGTTTTGTTCCTTACTCCTTCAAATTAAAGTTGTATATTTGTCTTTCTAAGAAAAATGACACTCATCATGGCTTTGTAACTCAAAACGCATCAAAATCTATGCACATCAGATAAGTAATAGCATTAATGCTGGGTTCAGAGTACACGGTATCAGCCTGATTATAGCTCGACGCAGCATTGGACAGTGTTAATACATCATGTCATCATTTCAAAATCATCACTTCCTGTATCCATTTAAAATTAAAAGCCCCTTAGAATTTCAGTGGAGAGAATCCCTTTATTTTCTAAAAAGGCTGTAATTGTGAAGCATTTTTCAGGAACTTGTTGTAGAGGATTCATTGAAGGTGCATAGTTTGCATGCAGTACGTCAAATGTAGCTGGTGGCATATTTTTTACATTACTACAAAAGCCATTTGGCTGGAACATGGACAGACAGTGACTGAAATAGTCGTAATACTAATAAAAATAGACGAGAATAATCCTATGACATGACGCACATCGTGAAAGATGACCAGTATTCTGTCATGTTTGTCGGATAGCCATTGCACAATTTTATGACTCCACAGTCATAAATCATAATCATAATCATAATCACTATTACTATGCCATTCCTAATTGTCATACTGACATAGTTTTCAACTAGTCTACTTCAACAGCATAAGCAAATCCCAGAGATTCAGTTAAGGCTTTTAGTTTTGGTGTTCCACCTCAAGATTTTCAGTGGCTCCATCTGGCCACCCCTGTGAAAAGAATCTATGGGCGCCACTGCCAGTAGTTGATCCTCCTCACCTGACAATCCAGAAGGCAACTCCTCAAAGAACAGACACAAATCAAGTCTCTTTCCTATTATGCTTCTGAGTATGGCTGACGTCAAGGGCACCGACAAAAACCCAGTGCACACATATAGGCATTTAAGTAGGGCATCGTAAATACATGCCCTTCGGGTACATCGGGATGTGCAACGTTAGCTCCTGCCCTGTAGCTGCCGACCACAACACATAGGATGGAACACTTTCTGAAAGACATACTTTCATTTTCACCCAAGCCACAACTTTCTTCCAAACCTTCATCAAGTAGCTGTGGCAGGAAGCCGTCTCCCGGCTGCCTCATGCTACAGACGGTAGTTAGGGGAAGTACGTTGTGGTGTAAAGGCAGGCTATCAACCACCGATGAGCCAAAAAAAGCAGCACAATCAATCACCTCGATACGTCACTTTCATTGCATTTGTCCCTCATACCCTGGTGTATGGTGTGGATCTGTTGTTTCTGTCACGGTTGAAGTTATTCTGTCGACTCCGCACCGGCCTCGACGATCCACCGGCCCGACCTGAACTTCCACCCGACCCGTACGATCCTCTCTCGCGGCCGCTGCCTCCTTTCTTATTGAGCTTGATAATGTCGTCCAGAGACATGCTCATCTTGTCAGCCGTGGTGGCGCTCATGCTTTTAGTTAACGCTGAAGACGAACAAAGAACTTTCGGTGGAGGGAAGCGGTTGTTTATCAGCTGCTCTCTCCGGTGGCGTGGTGTTGAAACAAGCGGAAATGGCGTAAATACTCTAAGGAAGTGACGATCACCTGAAGTCCCGCCCCTCTTTTTTTCTAAAGACTTTATAAAAACATTTAGAACAGAGCAATAAGAGTTCTGCATGTGGAGCAGCTGTAAACTCATACATTAAAGCAGCAACAATATTTAACCAATATAACTCACATTTTTTTCAGTTTATTGGTCATAATGTATTAAATCAGTCAATCAATCATTTATTTGTCACACGGAAATATACAAAGTATAACTCCAGTGAAATGTAATTCCATCATCTCCTTTAACTTGCGCACAGTAATTTAGTCCTCACGTTGTCTTCTTACATTCCTGGCTGCTGCTTTATAATTGTCCATGTTTTTGGATGGTTCAGGTAATTCATGGTTTCTGACTGTGGCATGATACTGTTCACACATCCCGACCTCAACAAGATGGCCATATGTTGTTCCTGAACACAGGCAGGGCTGCTCTGCGTCTGCCTCTGAATGGTGTATAGCAGTGATCCACAGCAGGAACAGGACAAGACCTCATATTCCCACTGTCACACCAGTCCTTATTCGCAGAAGGCACACACCTCCTCTCCTTCTATCCCAGAGTCCTCTGCTCTGTCAGATAGAAAAAGAGCTGCCTGGTTGAATCGTGTTCTCCAGGATTTAGCCAAGTCTCCATCTTTCTTGATGTTTGCTGATGTTGTCATATGAATGAATGAATATGGTGAGTTGATTTCCTCATCCCACTGAGTGACCTGCAGCCACATGCCACCCCCATTTGTTGTCATACCACTAGGAAAAATTGGAAGCAAGGCTGAGTGGCGTTCCTGGGGGCCTGACCCTAAGCCGTAGCATATGTTGTAGCCTGACATGCACCTCCTCAGAAATGTCTGCGGACTGTTGTTATTGCTATCACTGCTGCTGAACATTAGAAACACTTTGCAATACCGATCTCAAGCAGTATTTTCTTTTTGTCTCTAACCTTTCTGTTCCAACTTTGGTTTTTTAGCTCCTCTATCTATCTAATATGTGTTTTCACATACTCTGCTCTTTCTATCCTCTATCATGTGCACTGACAGGAACTAAGAAACAAGTTCACATTTCTCCTGTTTTAGCTTCTCTGCACTGGCTCCTTGTAAAATCCAGAATTGAATTTAAAATCCTACAGTTAACTTATAAAGCTCTAAATGGTCAGGCTCCGTCATATCTTAGAGAGATCATAGTGCCTTATTATCCCACCAGAACACTGTGCTCTGAGAATGCAGGGTTACTCGTGGTCCCTAAAGTCTGCAAAAGTAGAACAGGAGCCAGAGCCTTCAGCTATCAGGCTCCTCTTCTGTGGAATCATCTTTCTGTTACGGTCCGGGAGGCAGACACCATCTCCACATTTAAGACTAGACTTAAGATTTTCCTCTTTGATAAAGCTTATAGTTAGGACTGGCTCAGGCTTACCCTGTATCAGCCCCTAGTTAGGCTAACATGGGCCTAGTCTGCCGGAGGACCTCCTATAATACACCGGGCACCTTCTCTCTCTCTCTCTCTTTCTCTCTCTCATTTGCTAACATTCACGTCCTGTTACTGCATCTCACTAACTCAGCCCCACTGCATGTCACTAACTCGGCTTCTTCTCCGGAGCCTTTGTGCTCCACTGTCTCGCAGGTTAACTTAATATCGCAGCGGTGCCTGGATAGTGTAACGTGTGTGGTTGTGCTGCTGTCATGGTCCTGCCTGATGCCTCCTGCTGCTGCTGTTATCATTAGTCATACTTCTACTGTTATACATTTCTGATTATTGCCACATACATAAACTATCATAATACCTACAACATATTGTACCTCAATAGCCGTAATTATTATTGTAAATGTTAAATTAAAGTTGTTGTAAGCTATTATCATTACTGTCTGTCCTGCATCTCTCTCTGTTTCTGTCTCTCTTTCTGTCTCATTGTGTCATATGGATTACTGTTAATTTATTATGTTGATCTATTCTGTACGATATCTATTGCACGTCTGCCCGTCCTGGAAGAGGGATCCCTCCTCAGTTGCTCTTCCCGAGGTTTCTACCGTTTTCTTCCCCCAATAAAGGGTTTTTTGGGGAGTTTTTCCTTATCCGCTGTGAGGGTCCAAAGGACAGAGGGATGTCGTATGCTGTAAAGCCCTGTGAGGTAAATTGTGATTTGTGATATTGGGCTTTATAAATAAAACTGAATTGAATTTATTTCCCACTTGATCTCTGACATTACATGATGGATTGATCTACTTAAAGGGGTGGAGGGAGGTGACGATTACCAATACCACGACACCTGCCTTACAGTGAAGGTAGGCTTTTGGGATACATTACTTGCGGTGACCTTGCAGACCACAGGGTGGACCAACCCATCTGGCATTTGTAAGAATTGCCCAATGGCTAGTCCGAGTCTGCTTCCAGGCACCCAGGAACACTCCCTGAAAGAAGAACTGCTTTGATATCTTTGTGAACGAAGAGACTAATGATGCTTTAATCTCTAAGCATGGCATGGTATCCATCTCATACACTCCTTTGCTTTTGTTGTTTTAAGAGCATTGATTGCTCTTCTATTCATAGCTCATCTTCCTTAAGAACATTTCTTATCTGAAAGGGTGGCTCTGCAGCATCCATTGAGGGGGATAGTGGGTGCAAGACTGCAGCCTCCAGTGGAGTGGTATTTATTTAACTCACAGAGAAACTCTGTGATAGTGGCCACTGAATCAATAAACTAATGGTTAAGAGCCTGAGCAATTTTGACTGGGTCCCTTGAAAGGTCTCCATTGATTTCAAGTTCCATTTGCCTTTCTACTTTATGATGCCTTGTCAGCTCCTTAATTAACTTCCAGATGAATTTGGCATAACCTCTTAATTTGCCAGTTATGTTCAGAAAAGAGTCTGCTTTAGACTTTCTTGGCCCTTGAGCGACTTTGCTTATTAATGTAATAAAACAGAGTTTTCATTAATGTAGTTAAGTTTTAAGGGTTGTTTTCGAGATCTTACTCTTTCATCAGTTTTCTTATATTCATGTTAAACCATGGCAGGCCTCTTTTTCCAATCCTTCTATGTCAGATCTTTCTAGTACATTGTTTAATGGTGTTTTGGACTATGCCTGGTAGAGTCCGACTGTCCTCTTCTAGGTTTACCCCTGAGAGCAAATCATTCCACTTTAGTTCATGTACAGACCCTTTCCAAAAAATTAGAATATCATGGAAAAGTTGTTTCATTTCCATAATTCCATTCAAAAGTCAAACTTTCATAGATTATAGATTCAGGGCCCACAATTTAAACGATTTCAAGTATTATTTTGTTTATTTTTACATAATTTGGGCTTCCAGCTCATAAAACCCACGAAAACAGGAATTCAAAAAATTAGAATAGTTTTTGCAGAAAAAAAGAAAGAAATTAGGATCACATCAAATCAATCAAAATATGGTACTTTCAAAACGATATGTCAATCTTCAATACTTGGTTGGGAATCCCTTTGCCTTAATCACTGCCTTGATGCGCTGTGGCATTGAGGCAATCAGCCTGTGGCATTGCCTGGGAGTTATCGAAGCCCAGATTTCCTTGCTGTCAGCCCTTCTTTGTTTTTGGGTCTGGTGTCCCTCATTTTCCTCTTGATAATACCCCATAGATTCTCAATGGGGTTTAGGTCCGGCGAGTTGGCTGGCCAGTTAAGCACTGTGATGGCATGGGCATCAAACCAGGTTTTGGTGCTTCTGGCGGTATGGGCAGGGGTCAGGTCCTGCTGAAAGATGAAATCTGCATCTCCATACAGATCCTCAGCAGAAGGAATCATGAAATCCTCTAAAACATTCTGGTAGACTGTTGCTGTGACCTTGGATTTAAGAAAGCAGAGTTTACCAACACCTGCACCGGACATTGCACCCCAAATCATGACTGACTGTGGATATTTCACACTGGACCTCAAGCAGCTTGAGTTCTGTTCCTCACCCATCTTCCTCCAAACCCTTGGAACTTGATTCCCGAATGAAAGGCACATTTTACTTTCATTGGAAAAGAGGACCTTGGACCACTGGCCAACAGTCCAGTCCTTCTTCTCCTTGGCCCATTTGAGACGCTTCCTACGTTGGCTCAGGCTCAGAAGTGGCTTGACCCGAGGAACCCGACAGTTGTAGCCCATCTCCTGGATGCGTCTGAATGTGGTGGTTTTTGAAGCTGTGACTCCCGCCTCATTCCACTCTTTCTGGATCTCTGCCAGATTCTTGAATCTTCTGTTTGATAATCTGCTGAAGCCCACGGTCATCTCTTTTGCTGGTGCATCTTCTTCTGCCACATTTTGCCCTTCCACTAGACTTTCCGTTGATATGCTTGGACACAGCACTCTGTGAACAGCCAGCCTCCTTAGCTATGAACTTTTGTGGCTTACCCATCCTATGGAGGGTATCAATGATGGTCTTCTGTCCAGTTGTCAAGTCTGCAGTCTTCCCCATATTGAACCGAACTGAGACAATTGAACCAAACTGAAGCTATTTAATGACACCTGGGGAAACCTGTGCAGGTGCTTTGAGTTTAGTAGATGATTAGTGTGTGACACTCAGTTTAAAACATTCATGCCCTCCAAAATTTGGGCTGACATCTTTCTTTCTTTTTTGAATTCCTGTTTTTGTGGGTTTTATGAGCTGGAAGCCCAAATTATGTAAAAATAAACAAATAAATACTTGAAATCGTTTAAATTGTGGGCCCTGAATCTATAATCTATGAAAGTTTAACGTTTTGAATGGAATTATGGAAATGAAACAACTTTTCCATGATATTCTAATTTTTTGGAAAGGGTCTGTAGTTTCTCTTATCACTTGTAGGAATTCTATAAAGTTCAGGCCCTTTGGCAGCAGCTGACTTGAAATACGGACTAGTGACTGACACATTCATTTATCATGGTAAGATTTCAGTAGCTATATTTCTGGTCTGCTACTAAAAAGCAAATCTATCTGGGTTAGTGATTCTGGCTGGACCCTTGGATTAATTATGATAGGTCAAATCCATCTGCAATCTGTTTGAATCTTTTCCTAGTCAGGGTATCCTCCTAACTGATGTTAAAATCTCCCATGAGAATAATCTCTCTCTGAAAACTGCAAACTTTTAGCATATCACAAAACTTCCCAAATACTCATTGGGTATGTTTACATGCACACTAATATTCGGATATTTGGATATTCCAAATTAGGCCTTTTTCCGAAGTAAGCATTTTTTGATTAAGACATGGGATATGCCAATATTATTTGGGTTTTAATTGCATTCTTTGGACACATATACAGCACATTCAGAATAAACATCTCAGTTGGGGTTTTACAGCAGTTTGTGACCCACAGTCTCTTGTCTGTTTACAGTCACTTATCTTTACCATTATGAATATCAACAGGTTTTTGGATTTGTGCAAATATCGCAACAAACACCTTTTCAAGGAGCTGGTTGAAGGAATAGAAGGCTGTGTTTCCATTGTCCAACAAGTCTGCTGGCAGTTTTGGCCCCCTGCCCAATAAAATCCCAATTTTTTTTTTTTTTGTAATTCAGTAGAATGGTATGTGTTTTCTTGTACGACTTCTTCTTTTTCTCTTTTTTTCTGTTATTTCTCTTTTAGTCTGTCATCTTGTGCTTAACAGGTTCAGTGGTAAAAGGTCAAGGTTAATGTGACCTTGCAGCTGCCTCATTCTCGTGAATGTGATATCCCAGGAAGGCCTTGAAGGAATTTCTTCAGATTTGGCACAAATGTCCACTTGTACTCAGGAATGAACTGATTAGATTTTGGTGGTCAGAGGTTAAAGGTCAAAGTCACTGTGACCTCATAAAATATGTTTTTGGCCATTACTTGAAAATTCATAATGCTAATTGTGACAAAATTTCACACCAATATCTAATAGGATAAAACGATGAAGGGTTGACATTTTATATCCAACAAATCAAAGGGCAACTTCATGACATCCCAGTGCTCTGCAACAACACATTTCTGGCAACTACCATTACATTACGTCATATCTCAGGAACAGAAGGGGAGGCATTTGGTCAGATACTGAATGGGCCACACTAATCTTGGGTGTCCACCTTAAACTGTGCTGATTGTATAGATCTTACGTGCTGTGATGTGTGTTAAACTGTAAGAGAAACTTGCCTGGTTTGCGGTAACATACAACTCTAGGTAATTCTTGTCTAATCTTTGGTTTGCATAGTTATATCAGACCAGTCAAAAGGACTGTTTCATGTGAAGCACATCTGAAGAAACAGTGCAGTAACAGTGATTTGCTGCGAATATATAAAGAGCCCACGATGTAAAACTGTATTTGTTCTATTTTACGTGATGCCCCAAATTATCTGACTTTATCATATACAACAAAACATTGTTGAAAAAACAACAGTACTAAAACAAGTAATTAAGCATGTTATTTCTAATTTTCTTAAGTGAATTTGAAGTGTAGAAATGTAGGACCACCTTAACAGAATGTATGTGCACTCCTGTGGGGACACACTTCCTATCACGGGTAACTACCTTGGCACAACAGTGAAGCTTAGAAAAATCTGCACCTTAGGAGGCCTTTAAAAAAACATCTCCCATTTTTGTGTCATAAAAGGCAAATATAGCCTATGTTCAATAACATCAGTATCCATGTAGACATAATAATCGATAGATTTAAACAACACAGACAATATAATATTTGATATGATCATGGAAAAACAAAAATGCTAATGCTTATCCTGAAATCATCCCCCAAATTAGCTTCTTTTTTTGAAAAAAATGAAAGATAACTGTAGCATCTTTAAACTGGCACTCTGCGGTATGAAATGTGCCATATAAATAAAGTTGATTTGATTTTGATTTGCTCTCAGTTATTTGCGCTCCACCCAAAATGACAGTAGAGGGCAGTGTTTCGCCTCCCAGCAGACAACCGGCCAGACTTTCAATAGAAGAAGAAAGAACATTTCCCTGGGCAGCTAAAACAGTAGCTACAAGCTGTTGACTAACTCGCTACAACATGTTTTCTAGTTTGCAAAGAAACATTGTCACTTAACTCGTGTTGGATATCTGAGAGAGAAAATCGACGCTGCCCAGTAAGTCAGCTAATATCTCTGAACAGCCAGCTGCTAGCTACAGAAGTCATCTGTCAACATTAGCTCATATGCTAACGTTGCCGCCTTGGTTTGTATGGCAGTGTGTTAATGAGTGTGTCTGTTGTTGTCACACACAGAAGATGAAGGTGAAGATCCGACAGTGGAACGGGGTGGCCTCTTGGTTATGGGTGGCTAATGATGAAAACTGTGGGATCTGCAGGATGCCCTTCAATGGCTGCTGCCCTGACTGTAAGTAAAGTTATCCAAACACAATGATGCTGTTGACATTAGGAGCTGTGCAGCAGTAGCCGATTGAAATGTCCTCAACTCCCTGCAGGTGGACTGTTTTTAAACGTCACTGCCACAACTCTCTTTGTTCAGTACATTGTTCATTTAATTAGCATCACAATTGGAAGGGTATCACCATTAGCAGGACACGTATGTTTATGAAGGAAAGAGATAGACAAAAATATAAAATCGTGGTTGTATTAAAACAACCTTAATTTCACTCAAATAAAATGATTTTTGTAATAAAAATTTGTCATATTTTATTATTCTTGTTATTATTGTTGTTGTTGTTGTTGCTTATCTTATTTTAAGAGATCAGGCAGTACTCTATATGCTCCAGTCCTTAATTGGCCTCAATTAAGGACATCAAATTATTGCAAACAGTGTGTTGTACTCTGTAGAGACCTGAGTACAACAACCAAACAATCAATTTTAAATGTAAAATATGGCATTGTGTATCATTTGACTAGATTTTTGAATTAACTGATACACCTCACCTCTTCATTCCAGGTGTATGGTGCAAAGAATCTAAAACAGTTTTTCCCAAATCAGTGTTACTTTTAGGAACCTGCAGTAACGTTACTTAATCAGTCCTGCGAACGTGTGTTAGGTGTCTTTTACAAATAATGAAGTCTTTAAATAAATGAATACACATGCTGGTCTCTTCTAAAGGAAAGACATGGTCAACGCACTTTTTGGTAAAGAAAACAATGACGAGTGCCAGAGCTGTCTCCAGTTATAAATCTAAGGGCTGAATGGTTGACAGCATTTAGGGATGCACTGTAAGAGTGGAGGCAGCCGCATGGCGATAAATCACCTCACCATAGTCAAGCACTGACAGCAAGATTACCTCCCCAATCTTCTTTCTACAAGATAATGGAAAACAGGACTTATTTCTGTATAAAAAAAAAAAAACTAGCTTAATTCTTTTTTTTGTCAGTGCATCAGTATGTGGTTTGAAGGTGAATTTGTCATCAATCCAGATGCCTTAATATTTATCATTTGGAACTCCTTCAATAGTGTAATTGACCGCCAAGACACATTGTGATATGATCACTCAGACCACTTGCTGAGGTGGTTATGGACACATTTGACCACATATCTTTTTGTGATGTAAACACTAATGCGTCCTGATGTGTCGCTGATGAAGACTAGCTCCTCAATGCAGAATGTGGTAGTTGTTTTGGTGACAGGGGGCTGCTACTCTTAAACTAACCCATTTTATGATGAGTTGGATGAAGTGTTGCGGGACCATTTTTTTGATTTGCCCTATGGATGGAGATGTGTTGATTGCTGCTGAAAGCAATATCTCTAGTTGTACCAACACAACTGCTAACGTTAGGGAGCATACTAGCAAGAGTAGACGTCATAACTGCACTGGGCCTTTTGACCTAAGGTAAGTAACATGGGCAGTAACAAAATCTGAACCCAAGTGGTCAGCTGGAGACGATTGATAGACACAGGTGTGAACGGCGGTGTGTCTCACCTGTCCACATGTTCATACGAATTGTAAACAAGCTCATAAAGACTACAGAGAGATGCAAAGCAGCTACAAAGAATCTTAGAACAACTACAAAAAGACAGATCATTGAAACGCATGTTAATACCAGGTGTAAACAGGCTCAAAATGACTTCTCAGAGATGGAAAGCAACTACAGAGACACAAAACCACAAAGAGATGTATAACGACTATAAAGACCTGAAAAACAACAAGAGAAAGAGGCAAAACAACTTTAAAAGCTGTGTGTCTTGCTCCTACATAGGAGAGGTGATGGGGCCTTTTGCATGTCTGTGTCCTGGGGCCCATCATAATCCACCCATGAGTCTAGGGTTCCAGACTATCTTTATCTATCATTATCCAGTTAATTTCAGAAACAAAATAAATCTAAACATTTGTAACAGGTTTCCTTTGAAGTTGATTTAGAAACCCTCAATTCATATATGATAGTTTTTCTCATTACAGTTCATGTACTGAGGGTGTAAAAGTAAAACTGTGATGAGGCAGTAATGAGGGCATAATGTACAGTGTATTCAGTTATGAATATTGATGGCCAACATGTATTTCTCTCTCATCTGAGTTGTAGTATTAAACTTATTTTGCAGGTAAAGTGCCTGGGGATGACTGCCCGCTGGTCTGGGGTCAGTGCTCTCACTGTTTCCACATGCACTGCATCTTGAAATGGCTGAACTCACAGCAGGTCCAGCAGCAGTGCCCCATGTGCCGACAGGAGTGGAAGTTCAAAGAATGAACCTGAGGTGTGCGCCTGCAGAAACTCAGAGACAGAGACCCCCCCCTCACAGAGGCCTAGACTTGGATTTAAAATGTTTTTATATCAGCTGTACATAACTCTGTTTTTGTATTCCTCCATTTGATGTAATGCAAAGGACACTTGGATTGTATTGTTGACAGATTTAGTATGTGATTAAAAAGAAATGAATAAAAAAACCCACATCACATGCACTGTTTGTCTCTTGGTCTGCACAGTACATGTGAGCGAGTGTTTCCTCAGCATGGTTGATTGCCCTAGAAGCCTCTGGCAGTGGTTTTGAAGCATATGACCTGAATGTCAGCGTGCTGCTGACTGATTCTGACTTTAATCCCTCTTGATGAGATTAACCAGAATGTTTTGTGTTTCCAGTAACAGGGCTCAAGAGGCTCCTAGTTTATAACGGAGTGAAATTTTCTTTTTGAAATGAAAATGGAAAATTTAGATACTTGATCATTTTGGCTCATGTTTGTTTAGACTTTAACTTTTGTATCTTTAAAGCTGCAATAGTTGATTTTTCTGTCCACTTGGGGGCAGTGGAGCAAAATGAAAATAACATTGGTAACATTGCAAAGAAACAGTTAATTTCCATTCTCACTTTGTCTCCCTCCGCCAACACTAGTCATACATATTACCCAGCAATCATCATTCCAAATCTGCTTATGACATAAACTACAAAAGAAAATTATTAGTTGACCTAAATAGTTTTTTATAGCTATATTATAGTTGTGTTATAGTTTATGTAGAATAAGCATATAATTTGTTATATATTGATATTTTACAAAAACACAAAGCCATGATGGAGATGGGTTTGCCTTTTTGAGGGTATATATAGAAAATCACAATGTTTTTGATGTGGCGCGAGTTCTTTTTTGAACACAGGTAATTTCCAGGTGGCAATTGGGCCCCTCAACCTTACGGGCCCCAGTACACTGCCTGCACTGTCAATATTTACACTCCTGTCTTGCAGTGTTAAAATGGATCGTGTGAACTTGTGTTTACGACATGCGAAGTTGTATACACAGCGTTTTGGGAAAGTTTTGAAAATGCATTGTTTTGGCTATTGTTTAAACTTTGTTCATAAAAATCAAAACATGTCTAACATTAACCAAAACACATTAAATTTAGTGCTGTGCTACATGGCCATAGAAATGTCATTATTACATGTGATACTCATAGACCAGACTGGCATTGCTCTGTATCTCTATATAGGACTACTATTCAAACTACTCATGCAAAGTCATGGAAATGCTTTGAAATATGGAAAAGCTCTAAAAATGTATTGATATTAATGTATGGAAACCCTGAATTATTATTTTATTTTCTTGCAACATGTGAGTTTATGAAGTGGTTAAATAGTAAATTATTTTATTTATTATTATATTTTACGATAGTTAAAGGGGCACCAGTATATTATGATATTGAGGTAACTCAAGCAAAGGACAGGGTTCCTACATATTTTATAAAAGGGGACCAGGTTGTATTAAACTTTCTGAGATCGTCTGAGTGAATATCTTACTTTTTCTAATTTACGAGTGCTCATCATGTCTCTGATCCATTGTATAAATGAGGATGGCATTATTGATTTCCAGTTGAGCAGGATGATACGGCGGGCCAAGAGAAATGCAAATGCTATAGCATTATTCTGATGGGCAGGTAAATGGATGGTAATGGACATGCATTTGTATAGCGCCTGTCTAGTCATCCAACCACTCAAAGCACTTTTTACACTACGAGTCACATTCACCCATTCACACCCACATTCATACACTGGTGGCCGAGGCTACCACTAAGGTGCCACCTGCTACTCAGTTTTTAACACACTCGCACGCCTATGGAAGCATCATCGGGAGCAATTTTGGGGATCAGTATCTTGGTGAAGGATACTTCGACATGCAGACTGGAGGAGCCGGGGATCAAAGCACGAATCTTCTGATTGGTGGATTACTCGCTCCACCTCTGAGCCAGGTAACTTCACCTCTGATTTTGTCAAACCGAAGATGACAGTGAAAAGGTTGACGTTGAGTGTTATGCAGCACACGTGAGAAGGATTCAAAAATACAGCTCCAGAAGCTTTTCAGTACCGGACATACCCAACACGTGTGGCCCAGAGTGGCAGGGCTTTGATGACAAATGGGGCATTCAGGATTTACAGAAGGGAATATTTTAGCTAATCTGGTGTTTGAAAAATGTAGTCAGTGGAAGATTTTGAACTGTATTAATCCATGTCTTAAACAGAGGGATGAGGTATGAATACGGGCTGTACTGTCTGTCCAGATCTGCTCTGATAGTTCTTCCCCTATCACTTCTTCCCAAGTTATTTTGTTGTCAGCCCAAGTAAGTGGTTGACTGTTTTGAATTGCAGTATAAACCTTGGAGATTAGATGCTCCCCAGGTTAAGATCCAATAGGTAATGTATCAAATCAACCCGGGGAGTAGAAGGGAAGGATGGAAAGTGCTTTTTGGCAAAGCTCTGGACCTGCAAGTATAAAAAAGAATGTGTCCAAGATGGCCATCCTTTCACATGCACCTTGCCAGTAGGTGAAGTGCCAGAATCCATCACATATATTTTAGTTTGAGCTGAAAGTGACTCTCATCATCAGATGCTCATGGCAGTGCTTTGAGCAGTTTTGCTCTCACACAGTGCTGGGACCAAAGGGAAACAACAGACAAACTGAAATTGTTTGACAAATTTTATTTTAAAAAGTATAAAATGCCATGTACAAACAACGACAAATCAATACCGTCAACTAAGTCTAAAAGTGATCAGAAGGCGAGAATTTAAAAAAAAACAAACAAAAAAAAAACATGGGGTTTATAACATCGGAGTAAACATTAAGGCAGGAAACACAAGCCCGTTTAGTTTTGCTAATCTTAGCATTCAGGCGCTAACAACCTCACAATGAAACATCAGCTTCAGGTTTCACAACATTCAGAAGCCCTAATTGCTGCGACATGCCAGATCAAATACAAAACAAATGGTTTATTCAGTTCATTGCAGTATAAAAGGATGGTCAGTTCTTACAGGGTACAATAAATCTGTACAGCTGGAGATCAGGGCGCAGCCCCTACCAGCTGAAGTTCACTCCACTCAGGGGGCAGCCTCCTTCTGCCAGACATCCACAGTCTTTGACCTCCAGAGCTCAGGCAGCTCACAAATCAGGACGCTGGACTGATGTGATTTTTTCTGTCCATCCCTGCACAACAGTCGGGTAACTGGGCAGTAGGTTTCTGACGAGGGTGTGGCTTTAAAAGCAACATGTTCTCAGTCATTGACAGTGACTCCAAAGAGCTCCAGCAGCTCCTTGTTGTCTGGTTCAATGAGGTCAGCCGGCTTCTCCCCGCAGTCGTTCTCCAGCTCAGGGTCGGCACCCAGCGACAGAAGGTAGCTGGAAGAAACAATATAACACTGCTTACTTAAAGAGACCAGATCTTGCTGCTTTGGCACACTGGCAAAGTCAGTGCAAGCTTCTGCCACACTTGTGTCAGGAAGGTCAATGAGGTGTAAGAATGCAGCAGATCCTCCAGCTTAATTTACCTCTGTGGTGTAAGAGAGCTGGGGAGGGTGTGTGTTGGTATGTGCTTGCAAATGTGTAAACATGCAATGTCACATCCTTCCTACCGCATACATTTTGAAAGAAATTTGTTTCCCAGAAGTGTAGGCTTTCATTTAATATTGAAACAATAGACCAGATACTAACCGTGCAATGTGTGGGAAGCTGTCGCTGCAGGCCATGTGCAGCGGGGTCCATCCCTCCTCATCCCTCTGGTGGATATCTGCTCCTAGTTGAACCAGCAGCTTCACACAGTCCAGGTTCCCAGACAGGACGGCCTCATGCAGAGCGGCCATGCCTGCATAGAGAGGACAGTGAGAAATAACCATCAGTTCAGCTCACAATAATGTTTTGGTTTAACAAGCAAGATCTGAAACTGCATCAGGGTGATGTGAATGTTTCATGGGCTCTCACCAGAGTGGTAGATGGTGGCCAGGCTGACTCTATTGGTTCGGATGAAACGTCCAATTCTCTCCAGCTCGCCATGTCGCACATAGTCTTGGAAAAGAATATCATTTGGGAAGTGCACACTGCGGATTGGCTTCAGAGAAGCAGATGTCTTGCAGCTGACTGGGACGCCACAGTCCTGGGGGTAATCCTTGATTCCCAAGGTCTGGGTCACAGGGCACTGGTAGAACTTCATCTTGGTCGCAATGTTACCTTCTTTTACCTTCTGTCTTGCTGAAAAGCAAGTCAAATCCAGCAACAAACTCACAATGTTTCAGTCAGATGTTCTTCAAGTTTTGAAGAAAAAAAAAAAAAAATAGCAGATTTTCTCAAAAGAGTCTCAGTCTCCTGCAGAAAGATCAAGCGGTGCCTCTCAGTGTAGCTCTGTTGCTCTTCAGTGTCCTCCTGTGTATCAGCAGGTCTCTCTGTGGTCTCTTTATACTCTCTGTCTGGCTATTTTAGGACGTGACACCTAACAGATCTGGTGGCCAGTTTTGGAAGATGAGTAGCCCCTCTGGACAGATCCTTCCTCTTGGCCTCCCGTCACAAGCACAAGTCACGTCTGCAGACATAACCAGAGACCTCTGCCTCGTTTGTCACACACACATACCCAGATGCTGCCAACTTAAAGAAAGTGGTGACTTCCCAAGAGCTGTGAGGGAGGGGGGGAGGCTGGAGGCTTCTAGTAAACACCAGGCAGGATAAAAGTGGTTTACAGTTGGAGTATGTCAGTGCCAACTGCGGGGGCATGGAGAGGTGAAGTGCTGTGTGTAGGCTGTTGACCATTAACTGCACTGACATAAATAGTCAAGAAAGGCTCTTGTCTTTAGACTCATATTCTATCTTAAACGCTGATGTGAGACACAGGAAGGGTAATTTCCAAATGACTGAGTGGTTTGCATCATCCTCTTTATGACTGGTGGGGAGTAATACAAGATTTAAGAGGAAAAAATAGATTGTTTAGTGTAGCAAAAATGACAAACCTTTTGTAGTTTGTGTTTTTCTCTTTTTATTTATTTTCTTACATTGATCAGACCAAAAACGAAATGGTTACATTGGGCTCTGGGAGACTTGGTTGGTAATATCTTTGATATTTTGACATTTTATGTAACAATAATAATAAGCATCATCATCATCATCATCATCATCATTATAATAATAATAAGAAGAATACATTTTGTTGAATGAGCGCTCTTCATAGTACTCAGAGACGCTTTACATTAGTTAAAAACGATAATAATATAGAATACAGTAAAATACACACAACATCATTCACACATGAAAAGCTGTTTTGAAAAAAACAAGTTTTGATAAGTGATTTGAACTGGAAGAGGTTGCTGCAGTCTCAAATGTGTTTGGGGAGAGAGTTCCAGAGGGAGGTGGCTACTATGGAAAGAGATGGAAACAACACTGTCAAAGAAGAAAGCAAAATTCACTGAATTCGAAGTTGAAGTGCTCTTGACTGAGGCTGAGCATCGCAAAAGAGTTTTATTTGGAGAAAAAAGCAATCAGAGAGGCAACTGCCGATGTGAGTCATTATGGTTTTTATTGTCTGTTTTATTTTTATCTTTTCTATTTTGTAGCACTTTGAAATTTATTTTAAATGAAAAGTGCAATATAAATAAAATGTATTAGGTGAAAAAGAAATGGTCAGACATCAAAGCAGAAGCCAAAAAACGACTTGCAGCCCACAGACAAAGCGCCCAGTCAACAGGTGATGGTCAGGGAGAACGTTCACTTTCGTCCTTTGACGCAAGGGTTGCAGAGATCCTCAAGGAAACACTTTTGTCTGGCATTGTGCTGGAAGCTGAGGTAGACACCAATGCTGTTGTGGATGCCACAGATACCGGTAAGGCCAACATTTGATACCAATGCTGATCTAAAAGTTTTACTGAATGTCAGTAATAACGACACTCTAACTACACAAGCAAAGTCATGGAAATGCTTTGAAACATGGAAAAGCTTTAAAAATGTATTGGTATAAATGTATATGGAAACCGTGAATTAGTATTTTATTTTCTGTACATACAACAAAAATACCATCATGATCTCTTTGGCCACAACAATCATGTAGTGAGAATTTGATATTGCGCCAGACCTAATGGAGAGCAACTCGGTCAGTCATGAGAACCCCATTAGAAATGTTGTGGAAGAGTTCATCTTTAAGATGGCTGTCCTTTCTTTTTTTTCATAGACTTTATTTTGATTTTTTCATTCAGAGGAAAAGGTGCAGAGCTACATTTGATGTCTCCCACTCTGAACCCTCCCTCCCCATTCCCACCCCCCCTCCCTTCCAATGTCAATATTCATACATGTGCATTCACTAATAAAGACCACATCAATAAGATAAAGATTTTGAATGATTTATTGCATATGATGGATTATGGGTTCTTAGGAAAGCATGAAGGGGTGAGGATCGAGGGATTAGAAAATGAAAGGATGCAAATGGGGGATAAGGGGATGATGGTCGAATGGATGAGGGATGAAGGGATGAGAGTTGAACTGATGAGGGATGGAAGGTTGAGGGATGAAGGGTTGAGAGTTGAATTGATGAGGGATGAAGGGATGAGGGATGAAGGGTTGAGAGTTGAATTGATGAGGGATGGAAGGTTGAGAGATGAGAGATGAAGGGTTGAGGGTTGAATGGATGAAGGATGAAGGGTTGAGGGATGTGGGATGAAAGGATGAGGGATGAAGAGTTGAGAGATGAAGGGTAGCAGAGATGAGGGTCAAGGGCCAGATGGATGAAAGGTTAGGAATGACAGGGTAAGGATCGAGGGATGTAGAGTGAGGAATGAAGATATGAGGATTGAGGGATGAAGGGATAGAAGACTGAGGGTTGAGGGATGATGGCTAGGTTTCTGGGTAGCTGGCAAGCACGCTGATGAACGTGTTGAGTCAAAGGCAGGAACACAGGAGGGATCCCAGGAGTGAGACTGAGTGGGGGAGTTGTCTCTTTGTGAGCTCGGCTTTGGATAGAGCCCCAAAGAGAGCTTCAAGAGTGCAAGGGAGTTTCGAATCATATTGCATATGTGTGATGTTTACTGAAGATGACAGCGCCCTGGAATTTTAATGTGGTCAAAAATTTTCTGCCTATAAATGGTTACAGTGGATCCCTGTGAAGAGACAACCCAAGTAAACAGTCAAAATGTCAGAGGCTGGTAACAATTGTCAGAATTTCTGGAATTAATAATGGGAGAGCAAGAGTCAGCAGTTGAGGATCTGGGACACTTGGACTGATGGATTGGTGCAGGTCTGAGGCCAGGGTGAGTGTCTGCGTGAATAGCATGTTAAGCGAATGTGATTGTGCCCCCGAAAGGATGGCTGCTGTAGAGACAGGGTACATTTCGCGGGTTGTGGACGAAGGGGTGGGGTTGGCTGAGTTTATATATTACAAAATGTCTAGGAAGGATAAACGAATGAGAGAAGGGGTAAACATGGGGCAGGAGGTTGTCCGTTAATGCTTGTCTGGGACAGATATACAAGGGTCTGGGAGGAGGAAATGGTTACGACTGGAGCGAATGTGGTGGCCAGCAGTGGAGGCTGCGTTGATTTACTTCTCAGGAGTGGGAACGAGAGAGAGTCAAAAGTATGAAGTTGCGTTAGAAAAACTAGGACAAAGTGAAGGGTCAAAGATGCATTGGGGCGATTCGGAGCACTGCAGGAAGTGACGAGCTATGAAGGCTATACTGATTTACTTCTCGGGATTGAGAACAAGAGACAGTCGGAAGTATAAAGTTGCGTAACAAAACTGGGACAAAGTGGAGGGTAGATGCATTGGGGTGAATTCAGAGCACTGAAAGAAGTGACCAGCCATGGAGGCTGCGTTGATTTACTTCAAGAGTGAAAACAAGAAAGTCAAAAGCATGAAGTTGCCTTACAAAAACTAGGACGAAGTGGAGGGTAGATGCATTGGAGTGGGGATGAAGGGTTGAGGGTCGAATGGATGGGGGATGAAGGGTTGAGGGTCAAATGGATGGGGGATGAAGGGATGAGGGATGAAGAATCCCTCAGAGAAATAACCATCAGTTCAGCTCACAATGAATGCAGAGATGACAAGGATGATGGAATGATCTGAGAAAGGACAAACACATAGGGTTATTGTTTGTTTGTTAGTTTGTTTTACTTGTGTGGTTTCCCTTTGTACGAATTAAATGAGTAATGGCTACTTGAAAGATTTCCCTTAATGCGTATTAAATGAGCATAGATAGAGAGAACCTGAGATTTAAGATTACAGTTTGCCAAACTAACAATTGTTTCCTCTAATTGCATATGACAATGATTAACTTAAAACTTGAAACCATACAACCTGGCTCCCTGCTAGTGGGAGCTAATGGTACTGGCTCTAGTAAAACTAGAGGTTGTCTTACTTTTAGATTGAGGTAAGGCTGTGGTTACACGTGAAGTGCACATCGGTCGATGTGAGAAATGTGTCGAAGGGCAAAAGAATGCATCAGGTGTGCTTAAATACTGTTGGGCGGAAATGGGATGTGTTCGAGGCGTGGTCTTTGTTCCCTGACCTAGTTATAAAACTACCTTTAAACTAACAGTGAGTAGACAAAAGTATTGTCTTGAATATGTTGTACATGTTAATACAAACAGACAAACCGATATACAGAACAAGACAAATGGGGGAAAATGTGTGCAACATGTGAAGTGTTATGAAGTAGTTAAATAGTAAATTCTCTTGTTTAATGTCTCATTGCTATATTTTACGGTAGTTAAAGGGCACCAGTATATTATGATATTAAGGTTTAACTCAAGCAAAGGACAGGGTTCCTACATATTTTATAAAAGGGGACCAGGTTGTATTAAACTTTTTCTGAGATCGTCTGAGTGAATATCTTACTTTTTCTAATTTATGAGTGCTCATCATGTCTCTGATCCATTGTATAAATGAGGATGGCTTTATTGATTTCCAGTTGAGCAGGATGATACAGCGGGCCAAGAGAGATGCAAATGCTATAGCATTATTCTGATGGGCAGATAAATTCACCTCTGATTTTGTCACACTGTAGATGGCAGTGAAAGGGTTGGGGTCGAGTTTTTGCCGCACACATGTGAGAGGCATTCAAAAATGTGGTTCCAGAAGCTTTTCAGTACCGGACTTACCCAACACGTGTGGCCCAGAGTGGCAGGGTTTTGATGACAAATGGGGCATTCAGGATTTACAGAAGGGAATATTTTAGCTAATCTGGTGTTTGAAAAATGTAGTCAGTGGAAGATTTTGAACTGTATTAATCCATGTCTTAAACAGAGGGATGAGGTATGAATACGGGATGTACTGTCTGTCCAGATCTGCTCTGATAGTTCTTGCCCTATCACTTCTTCCCAAGTTATTTTGTTGTCAGCCCAAGTAAGTGGTTGACTGTTTTGAATTGCAGTATAAACCTTGGAGATTAGATGCTCCCCAGGTTAAGATCCAATAGGTAATGTATCAAATCAACCCGGGGAGTAGAAGGGAAGGATGGAAAGTGCTTTTTGGCAAAGCTCTGGACCTGCAAGTATGTTAAAAAGAATGTGTCCAAGATGGCCATCCTTTCACATGCACCTTGCCAGTAGGTGAAGTGCCAGAATCCATCACATATATTTTAGTTTGAGCTGAAAGTGACTCTCATTCAGATGCTCATGGCAGTGCTTTGAGCAGTTTTGCTCTCACACAGTGCTGGGACCAAAGGGAAACAACAGACAAACTGAAATTGTTTGACAAATTTTATTTTAAAAAGTATAAAATGCCATGTACAAACAACGACAAATCAATACCGTCAACTAAGTCTAAAAGTGATCAGAAGGCGAGAATTAAAAAAAAAAAAACAAAAAAAAAACATGGGGTTTATAACATCGGAGTAAACATTAAGGCAGGAAACACAAGCCCGTTTAGTTTTTCTAATCTTAGCATTCAGGCGCTAACAACCTCACAATGAAACATCAGCTTCAGGTTTCACAACATTCAGAAGCCCTAATTGCTGCGACATGCCAGATCAAATACAAAACAAATGGTTTATTCAGTTCATTGCAGTATAAAAGGATGGTCAGTTCTTACAGGGTACAATAAATCTGTACAGCTGGAGATCAGGGCGCAGCCCCTACCAGCTGAAGTTCACTCCACTCAGGGGGCAGCCTCCTTCTGCCAGACATCCACAGTCTTTGACCTCCAGAGCTCAGGCAGCTCACAAATCAGGACGCTGGACTGACGTGATTTTTTCTGTCCATCCCTGCACAACAGTCGGGTAACTGGGCAGTAGGTTTCTGACGAGGGTGTGGCTTTAAAAGCAACATGTTCTCAGTCATTGACAGTGACTCCAAAGAGCTCCAGCAGCTCCTTGTTGTCTGGTTCAATGAGGTCAGCCGGCTTCTCCCCGCAGTCGTTCTCCAGCTCAGGGTCGGCACCCAGCGACAGAAGGTAGCTGGAAGAAACAATATAACACTGCTTACTTAAAGAGACCAGATCTTGCTGCTTTGGCACACTGGCAAAGTCAGTGCAAGCTTCTGCCACACTTGTGTCAGGAAGGTCAATGAGGTGTAAGAACGCAGCAGATCCTCCAGCTTAATTTACCTCTGTGGTGTAAGAGAGCTGGGGAGGGTGTGTGTTGGTATGTGCTTGCAAATGTGTAAACATGCAATGTCACATCCTTCCTACCGGATACATTTTGAAAGAAATTTGTTTCCCAAAAGTGTAGGCTTTCATTTAATATTGAAACAATAGACCAGATACTAACCGTGCAATGTGTGGGAAGCTGTCGCTGCAGGCCATGTGCAGCGGGGTCCATCCCTCCTCATCCCTCTGGTGGATATCTGCTCCTAGTTGAACCAGCAGCTTCACACAGTCCAGGTTCCCAGACAGGACGGCCTCATGCAGAGCGGCCATGCCTGCATAGAGAGGACAGTGAGAAATAACCATCAGTTCAGCTCACAATAATGTTTTGGTTTAACAAGCAAGATCTGAAACTGCATCAGGGTGATGTGAATGTTTCATGGGCTCTCACCAGAGTGGTAGATGGTGGCCAGGCTGACTCTATTGGTTCGGATGAAACGTCCAATTCTCTCCAGCTCGCCATGTCGCACATAGTCTTGGAAAAGAATATCATTTGGGAAGTGCACACTGCGGATTGGCTTCAGAGAAGCAGATGTCTTGCAGCTGACTGGGACGCCACAGTCCTGGGGGTAATCCTTGATTCCCAAGGTCTGGGTCACAGGGCACTGGTAGAACTTCATCTTGGTCGCAATGTTACCTTCTTTTACCTTCTGTCTTGCTGAAAAGCAAGTCAAATCCAGCAACAAACTCACAATGTTTCAGTCAGATGTTCTTCAAGTTTTGAAGAAAAAAAAAAAAAAAAATAGCAGATTTTCTCAAAAGAGTCTCAGTCTCCTGCAGAAAGATCAAGCGGTGCCTCTCAGTGTAGCTCTGTTGCTCTTCAGTGTCCTCCTGTGTATCAGCAGGTCTCTCTGTGGTCTCTTTATACTCTCTGTCTGGCTATTTTAGGACGTGACACCTCACAGATCTGGTGGCCAGTTTTGGAAGATGAGTAGCCCCTCTGGACAGATCCTTCCTCTTGGCCTCCCGTCACAAGCACAAGTCACGTCTGCAGACATAACCAGAGACCTCTGCCTCGTTTGTCACACATACATACCCAGATGCTGCCAACTTAAAGAAAGTGGTGACTTCCCAAGAGCTGTGAGGGAGGGGGGGAGGCTGGAGGCTTCTAGTAAACACCAGGCAGGATAAAAGTGGTTTACAGTTGGAGTATGTCAGTGCCAACTGCGGGGGCATGGAGAGGTGAAGTGCTGTGTGTAGGCTGTTGACCATTAACTGCACTGACATAAATAGTCAAGAAAGGCTCTTGTCTTTAGACTCATATTCTATCTTAAACGCTGATGTGAGACACAGGAAGGGTAATTTCCAAATGACTGAGTGGTTTGCATCATCCTCTTTATGACTGGTGGGGAGTAATACAAGATTTAAGAGGGAAAAGAGATTGTTTAAAGTAGCACAAATGACAAACATTTTACCATCATAAAAATTTTACTGACGACAGTACAAAACGACACACATTGCATTAAATGGTTTCGTCCATTTTATTCAGACACAAATGTCGCTGTGGGTCTTGGGGATGATGGCAGTGCCACAGAGCCTGCCCCAGGTGCCAGCAGTGTCTCCAGTGGGCCCAGTTTCCCCACAGGCAGGACCCAGTGGCATCGCAGGAGGAGGTCGTGTGAGTGGTTGCGTCCTCACCAATGCTGAATTGCAGTCACAGAGGGACGTTATTAGTACAATACATGATTTAACACAAAATATGGGGAATACGGAATGTGCAACACATTAAAGGAATTAGTTATAAAGTATACCTGTTGTCTGACTGTTTCATAACTGGTGCATCACTTGTTCATGCAATGTAATTGCTGGAAGAGCTTGCTCTTCTCTAGGCTGATGTGGGAGGATGTCCTCTTGCATGACTTCAGCTGGTGCAGGGATGCCATTGCACTGTGCCACATTTTGGAGGACGACACATGCCCAAATAATCCGACACACCTTTCGAATCACCATAAAATGTACAAATGGACAGAGAGCCAGTGGAGGTTCCTACAGACAGGGGTGATGTGATCGCAGGATTGGGAATGGGTGAGCAGACTGGCAGTGGCGTTCTGGGTGTATTGAAGTTTATTTAGGACTTTGGATGATGTACCAAGAATGTTGTTTACAGCAGTCAATTCTGGATGTGATGAAAGCATGAATGAGAGTTTCAGCAGCCGCGGGGGAGAGCGATGGGCAGAGACCAGCTATGTTTTTTAGGAGGAAAAGGCAGTACCAGTGATTTGATTGACATGTTTTCCAAAGCAGAGGTTGCTGTTGAAAGTGATTGCAAGGTTGCAGATGTGTGTGGAGGAATGCAGGGCGGAGTTATCTATCGTGAAGCAGAAGCTGTGAGAGGTTTTGATGAGGGATCTGGGACAGATTATGATCATGTTAGATTTTTCACAGCTCAGTTTAAGGACGTTTGCTTGCATCCAAGATTTGATTGAGTTGAGGCAGGTGGTCAGAGTGGAGTGAGTTTCAGTGGTGACTGATTTGGAGGAGACGTAAAGGTTGACATCATCGGCATTGCAGTGGAAGTTGAGACCATGGTTGCGAATGATGTTACCAAGGGGGAGCATGTAGAGGATGAGTAGGAGAGGACCAAGCACCAAACCCTGGGGAAAGTCATGGGACAGAGGAGCAAGGGAGGAAGTGCAGTTGTTCATGTTGATGAACAGTTCTTGGATTGTGGGGTATGACCTTAGCCAGGCAAAGGCAGTGCTGATGATGTTGAGGGAGGATTAAAGGCAGGAGAGGAGAACTGTGTGGTTGGTGGTGACAAAGGCTGCTGTGGTTGAGAAAGATAAGGATGCTCAGGTGACTGGGGTCTGGTCGATGGTGACTTTGAGTAGGGCAGTTTCTGTGCTGCGCTGTGTAAAATGTGAAATAGTTCAAATAGGTTTTTGGAAGAGAGGTGGGCTTTGAGTTGAAAGGCAACAACACATTCCAGTATTTTTGACAGAAGGGGGAGATTTGACATGGGTCAGAAATGACTCATGTTGTCAGGATCGAGTCCAGTTTTTTTCAGGATGTAGGTGACAGCAACCAGTCTGACTCTTTGGGGGACTGAACCAGAACTGAGGGATAAATTGATTATTGCTGTGATGATTGAGGAGATGGCTGACAGGTAGTCCTTAACCAGGTTGGATGGGATGGGATCCGGAGCACAGGTGGAGTTTTTCATTCTGGCCATCAACGTGGGCAGCTCCACTGGAGAGACAGGGGAGAACTGAGTCAAAGGATGAGTAGTGTAGGGGGAAAAGACAGTTGAGGACGTGGAGAGAGTGGGGACAGGGGTGATGGCTGAATGGTGAAAACAAGCAAAATGTCATCATATTCCACAACACTAAGTACTAAAGTTAAAATATTGTAGGTTGGGTTGTTGCTTGGATTGAGGACACTGAGGTCATGTCCTTGGTATTTTTTCTAGGATGTGGTGAGGTGGGTTAGCAGACATGGGGGATTTCACAATCTACACATTCAAAAAATACTCCTCTTGGAGGTATGGTTGTGGCTAGGAAACTTATTCCACTTATTTGGAAGTCAGACTGTGCACCAATTTTGGATGAGAGAGCCGATGAATGTATTGTATTTAGAAAGGTTAAGGTTTTCTGATAAGAATAGGATTCAAATATTTGTCAGAATTTGAAGCCCTGTACACGAGTATCTCAGGGGAAGTAAATTGTAATGGTCTAACCGAATGGCAGTATACCCACTACTGCTCTGTATATGTATTTAATTTTACTGGTAATGTTGAAGTCCTAGGACTTGCTTTTTGTTTTTCTACCTATATATGTGACTGAGTTGTTGAAGTGATGTACTGAGCATTTGGTTTACATTGAAAATCCTAAAATAAAGTTTGAAAAAAATAGAAAGACACTCTCCAAACTGATACAGGCAGTAGCCAGTTCTGATAGATTTATGTACCTGACAGGACTACCGACTCCACATTTGTACAGGTAGTAGTCCATTTTAAGTCCATTCTGATAGATACTTGTACCTGACAGGATGACCTACTCCACACTTATATGAGTAGTGGTCCATTCTGATAGATTAAGAAGCATCCCAGAATGAACTGAGGCCAGAGACTGCTGTACAATATAAATAGATTTTTTGACAATGAAAAATGAAGCTTGCCCCTAACCAAATAGCAGGAAGGAGTTTACCCCCATTGTTTTACAGTTTTAATCTTAAAAATCATGCTTTGAAACACATTTTAAAAATGGAGAATACCAAATCAAAGGTGAAACATCACGCAGTTGCAACAGCTACTCATTTGGGGGCGGTATTGCCAGAAACAACCTCTGACCAGGAAGAAAAGAAACATCAGAAAGAAGAAAACCTGGCTCATCAATTTGAAAGGACCGAAAACGGAAATCCATCCCCTTCAGCCGGCTTGGTCACCACAAAAATGATGGAGCAACATCAAATTTATGCAGTCTTGGGGTTTCTGTTGTTACTTTGGTGTTCAAACCTAATTGTTTTTTCACAAGAAGCTGCCCAGTATGAGCAGCAGGTGAGGCGGCGAGCTATCCAGCATGTTGCTCTGTACATGAGACGAATGCAGCACTACCAAAAAAGACAGCGGAGTGGTTAAACAGACTCCAAGCAAGGTATTGCAAGGATTTGAAAGTTTTCAGATCACACATAAGTCTGTCACTTCCTTTCTTTAGGGCACGTCCTCTCTTTGGTTCGCTGGATAGTCTGTTTGCATTTCCCACTGTAAGCAAACCGCACCAGGGTTCACTTGCAAGTGAACCGGGACCCCAGTTTTCAAACTGACCAGGGTTCGCTTGTTTGTTTCACACCAGAGTTTGAATGAGCATTCACACCACTCTAAATGAACTGAACTATCTGTGGAGGCCGACCAGGGTTTGATTAAAGCGGACCAAATAGCGCCAGTGTGAATGTGTCCTCAGAGTGTCATGAAAGGCCCAGGTGAGCTTCCTGCCACTTTTTATAGACTCTGTTCCCTGCCTGGGTCCTCGTGCTACAATGCCTGTCATATTCCCCCCCACAGCATGATGGTTAGCATACAGAATCTTTGCAGGCAATGTGTCTGTTTAGGATGTGTTCTTGGGAACCAGGAAGTGTGTGGAGTAAATCCCCTTCTGTTGTCTGTCCTGACTGGGGACGACAGACACAGCCTGTTTCTGTAACAGGTCCTGGATCTCTGCTGAGAGGTAATCTATCTTCTCCGAGGAGGATATATTCACCTCCTTGATGCCCATGAGCACAGGAGGGATGTAAGAACTGGAGAAAATAGCCCAGTCTCAGCATCCTGTCCATCCATTCTCCTATCGTGCAGTTGCATCCCCATTCCCTGTGAAACTGGGTCAGAGAGAGCAACTAGTGGTGGTGCAGCAGCTAAAAAGCTGGGATAACCTGTCTTGAACCTCCATAAACAGAGGGATGGCTTATGGGGGGCCACTGAAAAGGGTCGAGCCAGTGGTGATGTGCCTGAATGCATCACCAACGGCTTTCCCGTAAATAAAGCAGCAGCTGTTAGTTTTATAGGAGGGATTGAACACTATTTTCAATCCCTCTTGGCTCCTATGATCAGTGAGGGAGAAATACCCGAGGGATGTTAATCAGAGCCGCTGTTTAGGGGTTATATCCTTTGACCACATATTCTCAGAGTAGAGTGCTCATGACTAGACCTTGAGGGCACCACTCCTGTATGAAGATCAGTGAGGGAAGAATGGACAGGTGTTGGCCTTCTATTTTGCCAACAAAACAAGCAGTTTCGATTATGTTACACTGGGCTCATGGATCTTATAATGGGCATTAAGAGTATTCCCTGACATGTTATTTACTAAAAACTATGGAGAAGCTCTATCCCTGCAGAACAGTCCATCCTTACATATTTTCAATAGCAACTGTGTGTATTTACCCACAGAAATATAATCAATTTATATACATTTACTCTTCCAAGGTTCATGTGTGGCACAATACAGTTGTCACTGGAGGTGCACTTCAACAACAGTAAAACATAAAAATGGAGACAAATGTGTTTTTTTTTTTTTCAATTTTTTTTGTTTATTGGCCACCATTTCACGTTTTCCACATCAATTTGGATATGATGGAATGCTTTGTTAAGTTTCCCCCACCACTGTAGCTGTCAAACCCATCACCTTGCTCTACTCAAGCCTCCTCTCCCTGCCAATCAACACACAGTACATTCATTCTCCTGTTCATGGACGACCAGAAATTATGAACTACTCATTCAACTCACACAGCAATTTATACACCAGTCACACAGCACACTATGCACTCTTTCACACCCACACCCACACCCACTAACACACACACACACACACTAACACACACACACACACACACACACACACACACACACACACACACACACACACACACACACACACACACACACACACACACACACACACACACACACACACACACACACACACACGTGTGGCAACAAGGGTGTTGGGTAGAGCCAAAAGGGATGCAGGAGGTACAGTATGGGTGAGGGGTGGGGCTGTGCAATTGTTCCCTCCCACTTCAGATATAATAGACACTTCTCTCAGACCAACCTGACCAGTAAACTGTACCAATCTCTGTCTGCTTAAGTAACCACAGTGAATCTCTGATTAGGCATGGATGCAGTGCGACCTATCAGAACTGGCTCCAAAAACAATCCCAGGTCTGAGAGTGTGTCCAAGGGCCAACTCTGCCCCAACAGGGCCAACTGGCTACAGCTGGGCACAATGGTACATCAGTAAAATGACAAGTCCTAAATTTAAAAAACAAAACAAAACCTCATAGTGAAAGCAATTAAATAAAATAAGATTTTCCCCAAAACGTTAACCTTTGTTCCTTTTAGAAAATAGTCAGTAGCCGTGCCGAAATAAGGAGACTGAACAGAGAAATTATTTAGGAATGAAGAAATGAAGAAAAAGTAGACTGCCTCCTCCACCAAAAGAAAGAAAACTATTGGTCTGAGCTACAGATTGGGGGGCTTTGTGCTACACTGGAGAAGTTCTGTGAGGTTTATATTAGTGAAGACCTTGCAAAATCGTCTATAGGATGGCCCCTTGTCCCCTGAGAGATCAGTCCTTACAAAACCACAACACAAACTCAGGTCCTCTGGATTTCCATCTGAGGGAAAAGAACATTGGCACCCCCCCTTACCTACAAATACAGGTTACAACACTCATTTAGCTCATACCCACATTAAACAATGGCAAGGGTTTGGTTTTTTTTTTAAGAGGAGGGGAGCTAATTCAACAGGAAAAAACAAACATTTTGCAAACTGGATCTCAATGCCATTTTAACATTTGGTTTAAAATATACAAGGCAAACAGCTGATGTGGAGCTTTGTAGAGAAGGCATTGAGGTCTTCCTAGAGGTGGTGCACTGTTCCACAGAGTCCCCCCGGTTGGGACAAGACGAGTCTGGCCAGAAGTTGCGAGGTTGGAGATGTAGCTGGCAAAAAATGCCCTGCCATGCCACTGATGGACTGACTGAGTGGCGGGCTGGACAGCGGGCCGGCTGACTGAATGAGAGGCAGTTAAAGGGGAAATATTAATGTTCACAGGAAAGGGAAGGTCCACAAGGAAGTGAAGGTGGTGATGGTGACTGGTTGGAAGGGGTTGGGGCGGGACTCGTCTCCTCTCTCTCTCTCCTCTGCCAGGTCTTATAACTCATCATGTCCATCATCGTCCTCACCATCAGAGTCCTCCTCCGGTCCCTCATCAGTCTCATCCAAATCCTGGAGAGCAGAGGAGGAAAGGGTCGTTGATTAAGACGTAATCTCTCAAATCTGCCAAGCGTGCAGTTCTACTTTATAGTGAATGCACAATAAAACTAGACCTGCAAGCTCCACAAGACGTTAAATTAAAGAAAACAAACCTCCACCAACATTCTCAGACATACTCTACAGGGCTGCAATACTGGCTGCATGATCATGTATTTAATTGTAGCTTGGGACAAATCCTGGGAAATCCTTGAGCAAATTCTTATCAGTTCATTTTTGAGTCAAAATGAATGTTTGTGCCAAATGTGAAGAAATGACACCAAGGTGTTCTCGAGATATTGCTTTCATGAGAATGAGATAGATGCAAGGTCACACTGACCTTGACCTCTGACCACAGAAATCTAATCAGTTCATCATCGAGTCCACGTGGGCGTTTGTGCCAAAATTTAGCAAATTAAATATTGCAAGAATGGTACGTACGGATGGACAACCCAAAAACATAATGCCTCTGGCCACATCTAACGGTGACACATGGACATTGGAAAAACCCAACAAAAAACGCATTTTTGGCGATATAGTTTATCTAGAGATAACGTGCAGATTTTTTCCACCAATCACCAACTGACGGGTTGAAGAGTAGGTACGGTCAACCAAGATTTTCTTTGGATGACTACAGCCTTACAAATAAACTCATACGTCACTCAGCAGAACGTATACTCCGTACTGTCCACAGATATATGTACAGCCTATAGATGACATCTTTGTTTTGCTCATGCATTCCTTCAGGTCTAGTCTGAGGACAGGTGGAGGAAAAGCTAAGTCAGATACAAGAAGACCCCAATGGTGACTGTGCGGCACGTGCTGCTTTTATCAGGTGTCAGGGCACAAGCCAGTAAAGCAGCCACGACAGCTGCAGAAGGCATTAGCCCACAGCACTCATCTGGGCTGGAATTAGACTTCTGAGAAGGGGGCGTGGTGGCAATAGTGGAGTGGAAAGCTGCATGTAAAGAGGATATAATAATGGGTGCTAGATGCGTCAGAGTTGTAGCACAAGGCAATGTATAGAGAGCTTGCATGCATCCTCTACATCTTTAACCAAAAGATGGTGAGAAGCATTTCCGACAAATCGGTCAATTGTTCATCTCAACACTTTGCATCTGGAGGAAGCTTAGGAAACATGATATTTTTGGCTGTTTTCTAAAAACAGCATTTTTTTCCCTCAAATAGCTAATCCTGAGACCTTATAATGCTTTCTTTTGCTTAGTTATGCCCCCCCCCCCCCACCAAAAAGCCAAGTGGGTCAGGTCTAAGGTTACAGCCTAAAACCCTGATGAGACACTAAGACACTATTTTGGGTAGCTTCAGACATGATGCCAAATATGCCTCGAGAGACACCGGGGTTATGAGACATACATGTACCTGAATATGATGTCTTGACTTTCAGTTCTAACTGTTTCGCTTTACTTCAACAACTTAAGCTAATGATAAAACCATTCCCTTAACACTAATTATTCAGGAAACAACTCAAAGATGAGAACAACCAGTCTCTAAATCTTTATGATGCAATTTCTCTTTCAAATGTGGCACCTGTTGATCTTGTTTTAGTCACGGTCATCTCCACCTTCCCTAATTTATGGCCACCTCCTCAATATAACAATGTCCCCACTGGTGTTAGGTATCAGAGTTATAGTAAAGTATATGCGCAAAAAAAAGTCAATACACCATCCGACAGAGGACAGCATGCAAAGTTTGATTTTTCTGTGAGGATAATTAGGCCTGTCACAATAATATCAACATATCATATGATATGATATGATATATGGACATGACATCAATCACTTTCCTTGTAAAGGTGTACTTGCATTATTATACTATCGTTATACCGAACCCTGAAAATGACAATAATAGTTTGTCGCAGTTATTACTGGGACAATATATCATTCAGCAAAAACAGTTATCATTACAGGCCTAAGCATGATTCTCCTTTTTTGTGTTCTCCAAAGAAAATATAAGTGGAGCCAATACATCAGGATGACCTGAACACATTCAAAGTTTAGCTAAATTCATTAAAGCTCAGACAGCTTCTTTTCAGGCTACAACTGCGCTATAACTGCACTGCGTAAATGGGTATCTCAGGTGAGTTGATCTTACATCTGTGTCCAGATCGTCATCGTCGTCTCCTGCAGGAGCACCACCCTCCTTACCACCGCTCTCCAAGAACTTAGTGAAGCCTTCCAGTGTTCTCTCCGCGTTGTAATCAATCACCTGTTGAACAGACATTATTTCTCATTAACAACCAAAATTCTGTCCTATCCCCATCCCAAAAAAGTCTGAAACATGCAAGCATGTATGCATGTCTTTCATTGCAAAAACATCACTGAGCCTTTGACACCCAACTCTGCCATTTAAAAGCAGCAAATTAACTTTGGCACTGTGTCTACAAATGGTGCTGATGAGTTGTCCAGAGATGATCTGTGAGCAGTGACACAGCAACAAGCTGGTGGGATGAAAGCTAAAAAAAGGCTGCATATGAAAAGGACAATCAAAGGACATCTGCAAAGCAACACGTTAAATTTTTAGCTCTTTAATCTGGCTGTAATGATGTGCTAGATGGCACTATATGTAGCCATTCTTGGGTCTTCTGTGTGCTTCATCTAAGTGGGGTCATGGGCTAATCCTAAAAGGTGGCCCCAGCATACACCAATCATTTAAATTTGCTAAACTCAAGGCTGGCACGTGAATGGCTGGTAAATAAAGGAGCACTTTGGAGAGAGGCAGGTGCAGGCTAAGCAGAGAGTGTCAATGTGAGTGAAGTCATCCAGCAGGAATCTCTCGAACCAAACACCAACATAATGGTGCAGAAACCTATGAAGCCAGCGAGGTCAAGTTTCTGCACATGGTTAACGCTGCTAAATCAAGAGGCACTAATGTTACTTGGAAGGCCAATATGGCAATGATTTTGGATCCAAATAACCACCCAGATCAATATAACTCACAACTGCAAAGGCATGTAATGAATGAGAGGGTAGATCCAATTATTACAGATGGAGAGAGAGACTGAAGGATTATCAGCACAACTAGAGATGTTTACAGAATAAGAGAGATGATGCCAATCAAAGTTTTAACCCCTCTCTATGCATATCCGTCAAATGTAACGAGAAAAGAAAACATTATCTAGACAGCTGGAAAAGCTCACCTTGCGCTCATCTCCAGCAGGGAAGAACTTAAGAGTGGGGAAGCTGTGGACTTTGACTGCCTCAATCTCATTGGCTGTGGAGTCCATCTTAGCCACGATGATGTCAGCACTGTCCTTATACTTCTCTCCCAGCTTCTCCCAGATGGGAGTCAGCTGTTTGCAGTGTCCACACCAAGGTGCATCTGGAATACAACAGTAGTTTAGTGTTTAATCATAGCAGACAACACAAACAGTACACTTGGATTGGCTTTAGCTTATTTAGATACAGACTAGTAAAGACACTTGAATGCAAAATCATGTCATGCATTTCCTTTTCTCTTTTTTCACAGACTGGATAATGCCCGCTTCAGGCTGAGATTCACAATGAGTTGATTCACAACTACTTACAATGTGCCATTTTGCAACGTTCTAAAAACCTGCCGGTTCAAACCAGTGTAACTACATGAGGCAATGTAGGAATGAATAGGTGAATACCTAATTCATGTAAATTGTGATATCAATTGAGATGCTAATTTTATCTGGCCAAAAACAGGCTTAAAACAAAATGTAATTAACGGAAAAAATGAACAGCTGACTCCTTGGAGTGGGATTTGGTACAATCAAATGCTTAACAAGACTTTTTTAGCTGACCAAAATGTTACAGTTGACTTTAATGGACTGAAAACACACCATGAGAGGGTTAAAGATCTAAGATGAAAAAACATGGTGAAGTTCATGACTATTTAAACATAGTAGTATCACTGTATTACAGTATACAAGGGTATTTAGAAATCCTGTGCCACACACCAATATCATATACCGTATACCACGGAGAAATTTAAGGACAGTCAACCTGTCAGTCAACCTGTCAATCATAAGGTAGACACCCCCCCCCCCCCCCCTAAAACATACCGTAAGCATACCCATAATTTAGAAAATTAACATCATGCAAAATTGAGGAAAACTTGAAACTAGTGCCTGAGATCATAAACTCACTGGGAAATGTTTACTGGGGTAAAAATCAAGTTAGAAGGAGAATCATTTTCTCATATACTTCTATATAACCTGACTTCTTTCTGCAATCAGTGAGGTCATCCCCTGCTGGCCATTAGAAAGAAAGCAGATTTAAGGTACTTCTGCATTGGCTTCACTTTTCAGACGTGGAGGCTGCATCCACTTCTTTTATACAGTCTACAGTTTGATTTCAGAAAGGTACAATGCATCTGTACAATCTGCTGCAATGTATAGCTGAAAGCACGCAAACAGAGAAAATGTCACATGCAGTTTCAGCTTCATGACCCTGCTCCCCTTTGACAGACTAGGAAACCCCCACCTCCTCACCTGTCAGGGAATACGGGCCTACCCCACTGCACACGACTGGCCACAAACTGTATTTAACAGCATGCAATGGAAAATTCCTCCAAAAATAGAGCACATGTGAGTGTGGATAGCTATTAAAAACATATTCCAACAGCTATATTTAACCAGCTCTTTTTAACTTAAGTGTCTGGTAACAATTTAATTTGCAGAGAAGGGGGTTGAGAGGGTGAGTGGGCCCCTAGCATCAATTCTTGGTATTTGACAAAGGCTTAGCACGGGGCAAAGTAAGGACAGGCAAGATCTGAGATAGAGTTAGTGTTGGAGTTAGAGCTAGTGGCTAGAGTTTTGCCAAATCTCCCACATCTGAGTAACTGAGTTTTGACTGCAAAATACCCTTTTAAAAGGTGAGCCCCTTTACCACTTCACAAATAGTATGCATCAATATATTTTAATGCAGTTATTATAAAGAGAAACATCTGCTGAAATGAGGATGCTCTTACAGAATTCCACAAAGACGTTCTTAGAGGAATCGAAAGCAACCTCCTCGAAGTTCTTGCCGACCAAAACCTTGACTGGGGTTTTGTCCCAGTCTTCAGGGATGTCCTGACTCATGAGGTGGGGCTGTGGGAAAAGAATTAGCCAACATTAATCACATTTATCTGAAACATGCATGACTCTGCCAAAACTAACCACTCCCCTCTCTCTCACCTTGAGTTTGCCCTCAGTGAACAGTTTGCAGAATGTAGTGATGCTCTCTGCTGTGATGTCATTAGACTCAGGCTTGTACTTTGTCATCTCATCCTCCAGGGTGATGAGGCGGATGGCGGGGCACTCCTCTTTCTTCAGGCCGAAGAACTCCAGGATGCGCTGGTTGTCATCTACATCGCTGTCGATGAAAATGAACAGGATCTGGTACAGAGGAGACAGAAGAGGTCATGTGTTCAGAATGCACATCAATCACATTTGACAGATTAAAGGAAAGTACACAAGCAGGGACTTTCAAACAGTTCACCTACCTGACCCTTGAATCCCTCTGCAGCTTTCTTAAACTGGTCCATTTTGTCCTGGAAGTCATCAGCAGTTTTGGGCAGGAACATGAGGATGTGGGACTTGATTTCTCCACCAAAGATTTTAGGGGCAGTCTGCAGAAAAACAGAAATACACAAGATTGATATGTGAGGATAACACTTGGGTTTGTACTTCTTATTGCTGTGGACAGTAGTGTGGAGTTGGGAAAAGCGATCAAATGGTCACACTGATGTGCACGGCCCCCATCATTACCTGCTCTGTGAACTCGATGACCAGAGGCAGCTGGTTGGCCTTGACGAAAGACAGGAGGTTTTCTTTGGTCAGCTCTCCATCAAAGGTGTTGCGCCCTTCGTCAAACTGTAAAGGCAAGATGGAAACATTCAGATACAAATATCATCTACCCGCAGTCTGCCTGTGAACACCAACATAGATTTACCAGACAAACCCCTTTAAAATCCCCTGGTGACCCCTGCTGACAAAAGAGCCAGCAGCCCCAATAGACTTTTATTAAGTGTTAAGAATAGCAGTGGTACAGCTGTACTGAGCAACCCTTACTGGCATACACTAGGAAAAACACCATTTAACTGGTGGCATACCACCAGCCATGCGGGCACTGACAAAGGTGACGAAACTTAAGCCTCAATCCCTGTTGCAGTAAACAAGTGAAAGACCCCAGCTGTTTATTGAGACTGAGCCCCAGCTTTAGAAGGGTTTGCCCAACTGTAGGCAACACGCCAACATGTCAGTAGTGTTTGTATCAGGGTAAAGTTACCAACATGGATCAAAGGCCAGACAATGGCAGTGAGGGGACTGAGCCTTGTGCCAAAATGAGAAAGGATAATCCATAACTTAAAATGACTGAGGTATTTAGAGTTTGTTGTTTCTTGTTAAGGCAGCTTGGGCTGCATGAAATTATTATGTCATTACAGATCCACTGCAACCTATAAAATGTCACAAACAATGATGCCTATCACAAGGTACCAGAGCAAAAAAAAAAAAAAAAACACACAGGTTCGCCTGTTCAGACATCTCTAGTAACAACTCTTTATTGAGAGACCACAGGGAAAGTCAACTGCCCTTAAATTCTTGGAAAGAACTATCCACTATCCTGGGGAAAGAAGAGGCTTTTTGCAACAGCCTGAGTATGGGAGTAAGAAGAGGAAATGTTACTATTCACATTGCTTACATGAATAGAATAAAATGTTACAGATCAGTCGATTTAGATTTTGATATTGTGTCATAATTACACATAATGTTAACCTAATGTTGATATGACACATTGATTCACACGAAAATTTAAAATGGCTGGTCATATCACCACTGATTTCCTGAATCAATTCAATTTCTAGTCAAGGGGTCCCGATTCCATTCGATTTCTGATTCGATGCGATCCATAGCGCTTCGACTAGAGATTTTTCAGTTACAATACCAATTTTTGACAGTATGTGAAAGAGATTCTCAGAGAACTAACAGTGTAACATTTACAAGGAATTTTTTTTTTGAAAAAAGAATAAATTCACAACAGGAATAAAACTCAATATTTTCAAACTAAATGTTGTTTCTAGAGCAGCAACAGTAATATTAAAACAGCAAAGTCACATTATCTTCACCTCTGTGTTTGTGTGTGTCTCTGTGTGTGCGTAAAAGTGGTGCAGCAGCCAGGACGCACAGACAGCAGGAGACGACGCTGTAGCGTGATAATAAATTACACCCAAATGTACAAAACCAGGCTAACAGCTAACAGCTACAGATAAAAGAATAGGTGACGTCAGAGGTTCTCAAAACTACGCTGTGGCTCGTTTTATTACCAACGAGATTAACAGGGTTAAAGCTTCACACATCTGTGGGAAAAAGTGCATATCTAAAGATCGATCTCGGATTTTACGAATCAATATTGGGTCATTCCAGTGAAGATCGATTTGAATCGGATGTATTGATTATTTTAACCCAGCCCTACTCTAGTATATACCATAAAATCACTATGTGAAACAATTAGCAAAACATGATAAATCTACAATTACAAAAAATCCACGACGACTTTAGTCTAACAGCCTTAAAGGAGTCCAAAACACTTAATTTGCACCCATGCCCACACACACTGATGACAGCAGTGCTGTCACGCAGGGACCTAGTCTGGGTGGGGTCCTGAGGAAACCACATCCTTTAACTGTTAAATGCTCTACTATGTTCACCAACTGGTTGGGTCGCAACAATATGACATTTCCATTGTTAGTTCATCAGTTACAATGACCCTTAAAGAAATTAAAACATGGACTTTATTGGTTGAAGAACTATTTTATCATAATCTAAACTCCTTTTTTTAATTTGAGCTTGACTGAGAGCACACAGCTGCCAGTCATTCCTCCTCTAATCATAGCCAATGGGGCTGGTTGAAAGACGCACCACACCTAATACAGCTCTTCACCATTCACCACCATCAGCTCAACATGCTGAAGTTGTTCACCGTGTAGGTCAAGCAACATGTCCCAAGGCACGTATGAAACGCTAGAGACGAGCCAAGATTAGCAACGGAGAGTAGATATTGCGAGGTCGACTGGATCACATTACCAAGGTGTAGATCAAAAACATGGATGTCCTCAGCTTGTCTGTAAGCACGAGAACGCGTTTCACAAGCTGATGCAAGGCCAATAACAACCTATTTACAATATATTATGATGACAGCTGGGACAGTGAGTAAACACTTCAAATGATAAGTCAAGCAATTAAGAATCTGTATCTTATGATCCATCCTGTGACCACAGTTGATGTTTGAAAACACATCGATGGAACATTTGTGTGCCGTTATATTTAGGCTGCATGCACCTTACATGCTTCTATGGAATCTGAACAAACTGTTATGGTACAGTGAAGCAAAACAGGAATTTAAAGTCACCTTCTTGAAGAGGACAACGCTGTCCTTGGACACCTCAAACTTGGAGAAAACAGCATCGTCTGCGGTCATGGCGAAGGGAATGTCATCTGTGGCTTCAGCTGCTTTTTCGTAGGCCTTGGCGCCATCAGACTCAGCATCCTACAGGCACATGAAAACATTCTGTAAGATGAAGAACTGTGCAAGTGATCCCAAATGATCACTTTTAACATTTATTTTAGATGCTTTGAAAGCAACGAAGCAGAATGACGAAGATGATGCCAGAAAATCTAGATCTGAGTTATATTGAAATAATGAAGTTATTCAGTGCTGGATCTTGTGTATTCGGCACCCTAGGCAGCTGCCAGTGTTTCTCATAGGAAGATATTGCAGAGTTTTTCTTGCACTGAGAAGAACAAAGGTTGTCAAATTTTGTGCCATCTCATGCTTTGTCATTTGTAACTGCTATTGTGGCATTACGCCATTGTGCTGGCAACTGCTGACGAGGAAGAGGGGAGCCATCTATTTTTTGGCTGGACCACAGCAAAGAGGGGGATAGCCCAGTGCGCCAAATTGTGTCTTTGCCACCACAGCCAAAACAAAAATGACTGAAGAAAACAAAAAGTCCTTCTCCCTGCTGCTCGATGTTTGAATATACCTTTACACTGCCAGCTGGCATTTATAAAGCTGTTGCCAACAGCAGCCTGAAATTGAGAACATCACTCAGTGCGCTTCCACATATGTGCCTGGGCGCCACCTGGTGCAGTGACTACAACACTTACATCAGCTAACTGTGGGGAAATAAAGTAGGCTTATTAATTAACTTTTCCCCCACTGTATCAAATACATCAGTTTAAACAGATATGTGTAGAACAGGGATGGTGAACTTGCTTAGCATGGGGGCCACTGGAGGAGGCCGGGGGCCAGTTAATAATAATAATATTTATCATATAAAATGAAGAAACAAGGCAAATCCAGTCGCAGCAGCCACAGACAGGTCAGGTATATGCAGGGGCGTTTCTAGGATTTGAGGACATGGGTGGCTCAGCCCCGACACCGGATCCTCACCATGAAACTTCTGTATGTTTATTGAAACTCAACAATATTACATCATCCATCCAAAAATCTGACCAAAACGTTTAATCTAGCCTTTATTGAAATTGAAACTTGTAATAGTCAGACCTTCAAAGTTCAGACTCATACCTTAAAGAATCCGATGACTGCCACCTCATTGTCGGCGATCAGAGACTCTGCCTCAGTGACTCCTGCCAGGGTGGCGACGGCTGGGCCTGTGCGTTTCTTCAGCCAGCTGACGATGTCATCTGCCTGCCTGCCAGCTGCAGCACAACACAACACAATAACTCAAGCAATTCTGTTTTCACAGACATCATGGGACTGATCAAAAACCACTAGTCAAAGGCTAAAGTTTAACAATCAAAAAAAATATGGACAATGTGATGCATGTGATATTTGGGAAGCAGAACACATCTTACTCAGTATTTGAACGGACCCAGTTAGACAGATAGGGGTATTACCTGATCTCAGTGCGTAAGGGAACTCGCACAGACTCTGCAGTGGTTAAACTAAATATGTGCAGGCACAGAGACACTGTTCATACATTTTCTGATGTGAAAGTTTAAGTGCATTTTGAAAGTGAAAACATAAACAGCCCTGCATGAAACTACCAGCTCTCAACTTCAGATGACAATACAGAACACCCTCATTTGTTTCACTTTCAAATCCAGACACCATGTTGTGTGATAAGTGAATGATAAAAACTAAAAATCAACTTTGTGAGGCTCTAAAAACATGACTATCTTTCTTTGGAGTAAGACTGTTGAAATTAACCTAGACTCAAGATAGACCTGGCTGTCAGACTGAACTAGTGATGCAACATAGTAGCAATTTCCTTGAGAAACACAGTGTGATGCAGCACGTAGTCTTGGAGCGACGCTAGGAGGTTTGTGGTAGTGGTTTCCATAAAAACACCACTTCTCAACCTACTCTCCCTTCCTCTTGAAACCGAGTCTAGCCCAGGCCGGCAGAGAAGAACGTGAGGAACTGCACATATCTCCACTGGCTCAGCGTCAGCATGAGTGGAACGTGCAGGGGGAAGCCCAACCCACATTCTGCCTCAGTCATGTTGCTCAAAGCTGATTGGCTGACCTACAGTTTATGCTGCTGTGCAGATCATATTACCAGGATAAAGAAAGTCAGAAGGGCTCGCCTCTAGGTGTCAGAATGGGTTCTTTATGCCACATATAGAGTCTTTCACTACATTATCTTATGAAATAATATTCACTCACTATTTTATGACAAGAGTTACTCAAGATTACATCACTTTGTAAAAAAAAAATCTCCAATTCATTAAGTTGCAGGGAAAAAACAATAAGTTGCACAGTGGGAGAAAAAGACACTAAACATTTTTCAATGGCTGTATGAATAAATTCAAATACAGAAAGTTATGATGTAATTTGGGAGAATAAGAACATCATAAAACATCCAAATCTAACTTGATTAAGGAAAATACCTCATTAGCAGACACCACTATATAAATGGAGTTTCAGAGGAACACCACCTAAATAAGAAATTCCGAAATGTTATATTTATGGCCTATAACATTTCAATCAATATTTGTGAAAATGAGCTACTCCCTGTCAAAGCCAGAAACCACAGTCTCAAACTTGTGAGGTCACTGAGTATGAAGTCCAGAGCTGCTCTACAGACAGTGAATGCGAGATTGATTTTGTGGACATACAGAATGTTTTCTGTACTGAAATGCGTTTTATTCGATTGTGGGGTTCTCAGTTCTGAAGCAGAAAATGTCCCCATATATTAGAAAATTTCCCTGCATGCGGTCAGTGTAATCTAGAACCTTTTTCTCCATTCATTGTCTAAGGAAAAGCTCCAGTTTTGGATTTGGGAGAGAATTGTTCAGGTTTACAAATATTGTTGGACTGTCTTAGGCCATGTAGGTATGGATGGGCATGTATGAAAATCAGCTAACTTCCCCTTTATTTCCAGCCAGTGCCTCAAACTTCTAAGTAATCTGTCTCATGCAAGAGTCTGTATGAATAATAATGATAATGATAATAAAAAAAAAATTCACAATATTGCTCACCAGAGTACTCTTTGGGTGACTCCTTCTCTCCGCCCTTAAAGAACTTGATGGTGGGATACCCCCGGACGCCATACTCTTGGGCCAGTTCTGTCTCCTCCGTAGCATCCACCTTACCCAGGCGGACTTCTGAACCCTCTGACTTCAGAATGCCGGCGGCCTTGGCGTACTCCGGAGCCAGGGCCTTGCAGTGACCACACCATGGGGCATCTGCAGGAGTGTAAGGAAGACATTTAGCAGGAAACCCGCCACATATAGACATTTGCATTGTTTTAGATAAGTAAATCTGATCAGACGGGGTGCTTATTTTTGGCACAAAAAGTTTTTGTCTAAACTTATATCATTGGCAGACAACAGGTTTATAAAACATACAGCACGGCAAATATGGAGTTCCAATAAGCTGCTGTCATTAATAATCACACTGAATGATTTTTCTGATGATCAGCCATGACCAACTATTTCAATAAATGTTTACTTGAGCTATGCTACTTCAATGTGAGGATTTGCTGCTTTTCTCCATTGTATTTAATTGCAACTGACATGGAAAACCTTATTTAAATAGCATTTTCATACAAGGGATTAAGTGTACAGTGTTTTCTAAGAAAGATGCTAGTCAGAAAAAACAAGTTTTGAGATCTTTGGGACTCAGAACTATTGATCAGCATTTTATATTTTGACTTTTTTTTAAACTAAACTTTCTTTACAATTTTGGGGAAAGTGTAGCCTTTTTAAAAAGGACTAGTCTGAACTTTAAATAATTCCTTTGAGGATTAGTGGCAGGAGCAATCTACCATCAAATGCAGCATAATGTAATTGCTACTGTGCTTTCACATGTTAATTTGTAAGCCACGGTATTAAACTGTACATATAAAAGCCTGGACACAAATTCCAAGCAGATAATCACCTTATCAGAAATGACACGTCAAATTAAATGACCTGCATTGCATCACCTTAGATTCTTGACAAACAACAAAACTTCCTTGTTCCAGTGCAGCCAATATAAACGCACAGATGAACTTTTGTTAAGTACACGTCAACCTAGCTCCACATCCCCACTGAGATCCCGCCCAGTGACAAATACGTGGATGAAAAGAAAAGTCTTCATCCCTCCCATCCCGAGCTCATTGGAGAAACTTGCCCTCGGCCAACTCTGACTGGTCCACTGATTTGTCACACAGGATGTGAACAGGTCAACAATGTCACAAAAGTGAAGCGGGATGGGCCTGCAGGTTATGGAGAAGAGGCTGAAAAGAGCCTGTGCAGTGACACGCAAACTTCTGTTTTATTAGAGAAAAATACAGTAACAGAGAGACATCCGGGCTGCACAAACACTGAAACTTACAGTGTGAAACCACGGCAGGCAATCGAAATGTTATGGCCTTGCACTTAAATGATACTCATTTCGCTTGTGGCTGATTGAGGCGATAATGGTTTTGTTATTAGAGCATTATCGCGAGAGCAGTTGTGATAGTGCACGGCGGCACTAACGTTGCCGACTTTTTAAAACGCAATATGGTGCGCTGTTTTTAGCCATCTATAACGCCGTGGGGTTACAGCGTTAGCTAAATTAAAGCAGACATATGGCTAAACACAAGTTGCAAAATGCATACAGTTAGCATTAAAACAAGTTGACGGGTTGATCAGACTCCGTTCACACTTTGAGGATACTCGGCGCTAGGTAACGTGAGTCAAATTTAATGGAAATGAGTCTGACAAAGAGAAAACGCAGTCTGATAAACAATGCCCCGTCATTTTTATACTCAGTTCGAACAACAGTGAAATAGCTGCTGTGAAAATAAGTGCAATATATTCACGCATGGATGCAAAACTTAACACGACATCAGTAAGTTAGCCGCTAACCGCAGCAACTTGTCAGAAGTGTCAAAGTTTAATGCTAACAGTAACCCAGGCTGAATCAAGCTAGCTAGCCGGGCAGCCGCTGAGCCTGCCGTAGACGGCTAGCGCTAGCTGGAGAGCTTTTGTAGCTACGCTTTACTCACAGAATTCAACCAGGAGGTTAGGGTGAGCTTGGAGAGCCTCGTCGAAGTTACTTCTCTTCAGCACCAGGACATCTTCTTCCTCACTGATCTCGGCTCTGCTGGCCACAGCCAGTGTGCAGATGAGCAGAAACTTGAACATAGTTGCCGTCGAGTATTCTTCCTGGTGGAGAGACGAGAGTTGCAGACACGCTCGGTTACGGTTTAGCTGTGAAATTGGCCTTAGTTTTGGTCTGTTTCCTTGTTTAAGGTTGGGAGAGTAGCTGGTATTTTGTGTCTACCGCTACTAACGTGGCACCGCACGCAGAAACCGGAGGGGTCAGCCGAAGTGCGCATGCGCATTTATCAGGCCGAAAGCAGTTCGTGTTGAAATGTGACTGGACCACAGCGGGCTGTACCTGGAAGTGAATAAGCGGCGCTCCCTGCACCGTGATGGCATGCCTACACATCAGCGCTGACTGATAACACACTGGGATCCTCAACAGCTGAATGGAAAACATGTTTCTTAAGCACCCAGACTATTTAAAAAAGTCATCTACGTCTAAACACAGTATAAATCATATTGTCGCGACATCATGCAGTGTTTTTTTTCCCTGGTTTATTCAAATATGTTAAAAACTAGTTACACAAGTGAATTATGTGAACTGTTTTGTAACTTGGGCGTTTACAATATTTGTGTCGGACTCTGGGCTGTGTATGAGTGAAGCATGTGTAAGTAACTGTGACTGATGCAACAGTATAGCAGCTGGTGTTTAGAAGAGTGCTTTTGTGTTTGCAAAGGGGAAAGGCCAAAGTCTGAATGATGAGTAACACTTACACTGAGTGTCATGTGAGGTTTTTACCAGCAGCTCTGCTTACACTCCAGAAAAGAAACACTCTAGAGGTGTATCACACATAGCTTAATTACTGATATCCTGGTGAGGTTAGGGTTAAAACAAAAAAACGTTTTCTCATTTACCTCTGGTGGTGTAGGGAGCCTTAAGGATCACAATGGTATTTCTTTTCTGAACTACTTTTGCCTTTACTCACAATTTATTTTGTGTTCCCCCAATCCATCCATGTGTTGGTGATTTCCAGATACAAAACACAGCTAGTTTAGGGAAATATCAACAGACACAGTACAGAAAGGGGAGATGATGTGACACTTGACATGATGCGTTTATCGCTTATTCGTGCTTACAAAAGACCAATTAGTCTCAGTGTAGGCCATGGGTAGGAAACTTGCTGCTCTGGAGCCACATTAGACCCTTTCTGTGAGAAATTCTCACATACTCCAGCTGAAAAATGTGTAGTCTACAAACCAAAGAAACAACAGTGGTTTAACATTTCATCATCTAAAATATGCATCATACTGTAAGTCTACAGCCTGGCACTTTTTTCCTCTAAATTTTCAATTGACCCTTCCTAGCAAAGCTGGCTATGGATTTCAAATCCAAAAAAGTAAGTGTTTCTGAGGAAAAAAAGAGAATTTAATAGTGTATGAACAGATTTGTTTTCTTTTTTTGATAACTCTAAATAGCCCACTGCAGAGTAGCTAGGGTAAAACATATTAAGTAATGTTCATTTAGACCTATTAGTAATTCTGGTTGGCTAACTTATACTTAATAGGCAGTGTTACCCTCTTTGTGGTTCAAATGTGTTTTGGACTACTATGGCTGCAGTTGTGATTGACTCTATGATGTCATGGATATGGCTATGGTAGCTGTCCTGTGGTCAGGGATAGAGCACAAAATTCTGGACTCTGTACAAGCATCACATTGGCCCTTCCTTGCACCCTAAGCTGTGTCCTTTGCTATATTTTCACTGCATGGTACAGCAAAAGTTGTGCAAAGAATCTTGTATCTAGTACTTTTTTTTTTATCTACAACTTCACGTGAGGTCAGCCAACACTAGACAGTGATGTTAAAGCCACTGATTGGACAGAAGGAATTGTCATTTTAATCAATTTTAAATAGCCAAGCTACCAATAATGGTGACTACTTATTCTTTTTTTATTCATCCGACCCAGATTTTTAAAAACTAGCAAACATACTGTAAGTTGCTACTTAGATGAAGCTAAAGAGAAGCTAGTTGAATCAAACAGTAGTGTCTGGTCAGTATGTAGAGAAGGGGGGCATCTGCTGTTTTCCACTTCATCTTGATGTAAGAACTCCGCAACATACAAGTAAGTGTGGTTATGACACTGCAGGTTTTGAGGGCGTGCTGTAGCTGGTGTGGGGATAACATATGTAGGTAAGTGAATGCAGAACTTGAGAAGCAGTTCAGCAGGTATAGTTGGGGCTTACATCCAGAAATATTGCAGAGCTGGTTCAACTGGTGCAGGTTGATAAGGAAATTGTCACTGAAAACACACACACATAACCAGTGCATCCTAATGGTGTAAATCCTTCCTTCATAAAGTTTACAATGTTCAGTTATTGTTGAAACCTTTTTAGAAAAACTGCATGATATTTTGGAGGTTGCAGTTTGTGGTGTCATTGAATTGTATTGCCTTACATTTACAGGTGTTTCTATCATTTTGTCCACCTCTCAATGCAATATAGTTCAACAGTAACACAAGCTGCAGCCTCCACAAATGACCATTAAGTGTAAAAATCAGCAAGTTAATTCATTCGTACACCAATGGAGAAAAAAAGAGGAAGGAAATTATTTTTAAGGACATATGTTTTGTGTGGAGCTAAAAGAGGGCAGAAAGTGCCAAATATTAAGATCATATTCAGAAATTACTCAAGTATTCAAGCTGTTTGTTAAGGGGCAGACTTAAATGCATGAAGGATAGCTGTCACAGTAACTATGTGATGATAGGCCGATACGTATAGTATTCAGTACTGAAGTTTGCTTTTGTAAGTTATACTGTCAAGACAGATCAGAAAATAATCATCACAATAGCGGCAGCAGTGGCAAAGATATCCTGACTTTAAGTTTCTATGTGAGTCCATGATACACCATTAAAACACTCAGACAAAAGAGACTGACCACCTGGTTTGCTCCTGATTTTGCAGTGCTCTTTTAGTAGACGATGTCACCTTGATGATCCAACCAGCTGCTCAGCGTTCAGACATTCAGATAAATGCACAACTGCAGTAAGAAGAACTCACAGTTAATTCAGGATACTAGATGAATGTAGAAGTTCTTACCCACACCTTGCTAAGTTCTGTGAGGCAGTCAAATCCATTAAAAAATGTCCCCAGGGATTAAATCTGACAGATGCTTATAATCAAATCTCAGTGACATCTGTTCAGACTGTGTGCTGTCACAGGCCATGTGTTTAAGTATGATTACTCAGGGACGCCTATGGTCAACAGCAGTTATGTGCGAGCAGCCAGCTTTCTGTTTTAGGTTCAGTGCAGCCTTTAACCGTTATTCTAAGGTCCCACAGTGAGTACACACTTGACAGATATTATATAGGATATTAGAAATATTCAATGTTTACATTGCATATAAAATATTCTTCAGTAAACTGCATAAAGACGGTGAATGACTGTGCTGGCATTAGGGGCCAGTCTGTAAGATGTAGGGGGATCTATTGGCAGAAATGGGGTATATTCATAATTTATATATGTAATTAGTGTATAATCATCTGGAACTAAGAATCATTGTGTTTTGTTGGCTTAGAATGAACCCTTCATACATCAGCCTTGTCCCCTAGAAATAATGCTTATATACATTTTGAAACAGCAAACACTTTTTGAGGGAAATATAATGGCGAGCAAATTAAATTTTTTTGACATATTGACGAAATCTTGCTAATAATCGTACCTGCCAAGTGGCAAAAATGCTGACACTCAACCAACACATTCTCACAAGTGAAAGTCAGTGGTCATTGGACCCATCCACCACCTGTCCCACTCAGACTTTCCGCCCTCTTAACTTATGTTGTTCCCCGCCGCCTTTCCCCCTGACACTGTCGGGCGCCATTACATAATGACAGCAACCAGCTGCGCATCATGCCGACATGAAAGGAGGGCTTTTCTCGTTGATGACTGAAGCTGGAAGTCACTGCCCAACCACTGATAGTTGACGACTTCGGAGTGAGACCAAGTCTCACTGAACATATCAGCAAAATGTTTACTGAATATTTATTTCAGTTGTTTTCCACCAAAATATTTATCAACATTTTACCAAAATTATTTAATTTAATTATTAGAACACAGGGCTGCATGTATATATACTGAGCAAATTCTCTTTTACAGAGCCTGCCATGTTGCATCACTAAGTTTCTACAGAAGCCCTGAACGGACAAACCAAACACTGGCTCTTGATATGGCCTTTTGGGTTTTTACATTGCAGTGATGGCCACTGTGGGTTTTACCACATGCTTGTAAAGGGAGGGGTGAGCAGAGGTGTAGTCAGTTGGGTGCAGTCTGCAAACTCACCACTAGATGCCATTAAATCTTACACACTGCACCTTTAAGAATTACTTCCTAACAAGTTCCAATGAGTGTTTCTGTGTTAATGCAATCAACTGCATTTTAAGAGGAAACGTGTTTCAAGCTCCCTTAATTCTACAACGCTAACTCTGGAGCTGCTATAAAATGTGATGTGATATGGCTGCCATTGTCACGTGGCTAAATTACAGTTGCTAGTATCATGTTTATCTACGGTCTTTGTTAATGAGGTGTTCCGGAAATGACTGCAGTACTCTGCGGACTGGTGTTTGCTTTAACTAGATCCTGTCAATATTTCACAGAAGATAACAGATTTGGTGTGTGCTTGTGCAGTAATAGTGCATGTACAAATACTGTTTGTAGCACCTTAATGTCCCAGTGCCAACTTCATGTTTTATTTCCAGCAAGGACAAAGAGACAAATGGCCTCCCTGCCGTTGTGAAGTCACACGTGTCATAAATGCGTGGCACTCCTCAGTTTGACAGAGCGGCGTGCTCTGCAAGTTGACTGGTGGAAGCAGTTTAACGGTTTGTCACTTTTGCACTGGTTGGTGCACATTCTTACATCAGTCACAGAACCACAATATCCTTTTCCCAAAATACTTATAACATATCAATCATATAATGATATTAAGTCATTGATATTATGGAATGGATACAAACTGTAAACTTTGAAAGTTCTTACTTCTCTCATAGTATAGTGCTACAGTAGTTTTCACCCTTTGCAGCCATACTACTTATATTAACACACAGTTTCTGCAAGACATGAAACAATAAAGCCTGTAAAGTGGAGAGGCTTATCTTATCAAGGGCAGTTTTTAAATGCAAATATTGTTCCCCCTAACAGCAGTTTAGCAAATTTCATCTCATTTTTTTTTATCACTTGTTAAACCGTTACATAATCAGGCTGGCCAACCCCAAACAGTCTGCTGATCGAGGTTAAAGCAGATGAAAGAAAAACAGTTAAAATAAAACTATATGTCAGCGTGCTTTTTAATGAGTAGAATTGGGTCTCTGGAATATGTTCTAATTTCAAAGTGTATGGAGCAAGGAATTTATTTACAAAGGGTCAAAAAGTATAAAGAGTGCACTTAATGTGACCTGATGAAAGCCACAAGCCAAAATGCATTGGACGCACAGTTAAGATGTTTTTGATAAGCGCTGCTCAGAAAGGAACACAATGAGTTGAGTAGAAGTGTGCAGCAGACACAACAACCGACTGACTGAGTGAACAGTCAGTTGAAATGCAACAAGAGGAACTGAAGAGTTCCACAATGATGCACTAGTTCTTTTAGGTGACATAAGGAACAGACATTTAGACGTTTATTTTTCAAGAGCATTGCGCAGTAGAGTAAGAAACTCTCTATTATCTCCAACTTAACAAGCGACTAATTGAATTAGTGCAAAAGACCCAAAACAGCACTAATACTGCAGAGTATGATCCTGTACAAAATAGTGGAAGGGAAAGAGAAGCACTGCAGTCCTGGGGAACACAAATGAAATGCAATGTCATGCATTCACAATGACCTAATAATACATGTCACGTGATTAACTTAAAATTAGCCAAAGACAATGATTAGGCTAATTATTTTGTTTTTTCCCCTACACTTTAAACCTGGGGATAAAAATGTGTCTTATTTGAGGAACAAAATGACATTAAATAATATAGTTTACATATTTATACATGAATACAAGCTCTTAAAGTATTTTGTTACAAATCAGATCTTGTTTTTTTCTATCCAGCAAAATACAAATAACAAAATACTCAAAAGTAGCTAAATATGTATGTTTAACACATTTAATTGAAACACTGCCCATCTCTGGTGTTGCTGGAGGTCTGCTGATTAATGTCAGAGACAGAATACAATGGATAGAAATACAATATTACACAGAAAAATCCTGCATTTAGCATGAACAACAGTGACTCTATTATCACCATTAAGTTTATATGGTGAACTTTGCATTTTTAGTCCAATATTCATTGTCATTTTAGCTCAGTTTTGGTCTCCACCAACTCCTGAGGGAAATATCTCCCTCTTCACATGCTAAATGCTCCATTGTGTTCATCACTATGTTGCTAACTGCTGCTTGGCGTTGAGCAGGTAGTTAACAGTGAATGTTTAGAGTGTCATTTGATTTGTTTTGTTTTTGCTTGAAAAATAGCCATTTGACATCGCTAGTTGCTAGACAGCGGTATGACTGAACCAAAACAGAAACGTAGCAGTGGAGCAGAAAACCAAAACACTAAGCTGAACGACACTGTAAGGCTCCATGAGGCTAAGGGGAGCCCAGAGTGAACAAACCAAACACTGGGTCTAGATAGGGACATCTGCGTTTTCACATTTTTGCATTTTCGCAACAGCCACTGTGGTAAGAAGCCCTTCCATGGCAAATAGTATCAGAAAAACACACCTTTAAAATACCTGGTCTGCTTGTTTTGAAGAGACCTCTGTCGATAATTTGGCTCTCGCTAAAAAACTCCTGAATATCTGGTAGCGAAATGAGATGAGCACACACAAGTTTCAGCTGGTTGCAATCTGTAATCCTCACCGCTAGACGACACTAAATCTCTCTAATTCTTACACACTGGACCTTAAATTTTCATACTGACATAGTTCAATCACACACCAGAAGACATATTTATTCAGTATTCTAGTGTTGGTCTTTAGAGATATTCTATGAATGGAGAACATGTCTCTGTGGATTCAGAAGATTCATCAGCTCTGTGTTTGTTCCCACTGGGGATGAGCAAGCGGAGATTCTCAGCTGCACTGAAGCACAAGGCCATAAAAAGCTGGCAAACAGGAAATTTAATTGTTCATATGAATGACTGCAGCAGGAAGTTCAGTAATAAGTAGGATGAATTCAGAGCAAGAGGACAGAATGAAAGATGAGGACACACTGATGAACGCACACAGCACTCAAGCTCATGTTTTGACCAAAATGTCAGGTCATTAAAATTTAATGGGATTTTAATAAGGATGTTGGCAGGGACAGACAGATAAGAGCGAGAGAGAGATGAACATTCACCTTTAAATACATGTATTAGGAAAAAAAAGTCCAGTTGCCATGCCAACACTATCATTGCAGGCCCCTGGAGTCCTTGGGTTATTGAAGGCAGGACATTCAATTACACTGAACTCTGAATGTGACGTGAGTTTATAATAAACAATGCAGACACTGATGTCATAGTGGAAATTAGCAGGTGCTGGCATATTTCAAAAGGATGTCATTGAAATATATCTTTAAGAAGAACATTACAATGGCAAACGTGTTATGAGCTGTTTCCAAAGCTGTAAAGCATGAGCTGTTTCTACCAAATTGTTTACAAAGAACACATCTGAGAGTCAAGTTTCTGACAGCACACCTTTCAACAACACATTAGAATAACACATGAGGTTATAAATATACAGTACGTACAGTACATCATGTGTTTTCACAAGTTAGACATGCAGCTGATGAAAATGAGATGCATAGTACTTGTGCAGTGCCAACTGAGTCAAAAGAACCATCAACTCATTACCAAGGAACTTCCTGTGTCTCAGGGCCATATTGCACTTTACTGATGTGCATCTGTTGGCCTCTTCCACTTTCTGCTCTATGTTTGCTCAATGGCCTTGCGTAAGTAACAGTGACACGACAGCATTAGATTGGTGTTACACTCTCTAATGTTGGTATTTGTTCAAAAACTATGTATTAAGAGTAAATTGTGCATGTGTGTCTGAAAGAGAGAGACAGAGAGAGAGAACTGCAGATAACTGTTCAGGTAGGCAGCCAATTCTGTAAGTCTTACTTTAAAGCTGCATTAATAAATTTTTTGTCCGCTCCATGGCTCCAGAACTTGTTGAAAACACAATACAGATATATTATGACAGTGTATTACATACAATAGATGTTGGTCGGCATGCCCCCAATTTGAAGAAGCAGGCTGGAGTCTGACATGGAAGCTAATCAGTGTATTGCTGTAGAGGGGTCAGCAACAAAATGTATTTTAGTTTTCTAAATAAAAGTCCCACCAAAACAACTAATCAAACAAACAAACAAAAAAAATATTTAGAATATTTTCACTGCTTTAACTTAATGTCGGAGAGTGATTTCCAACAGAGAAATGAAGCCATTACGTCACTATTTTCAAAAGCCAGACTCCATTGAGAAAACAGGGATTTAACATTGCTGAACACAGGAGCTGCTGGTCTACCCCTGCCTCGATCAGTTCTTTTGTTTGTGTTATTGTGTGACTTTGGTAAGTCTGAACTAATCCTTTTAAATGCCAAAGACACAAAATAACTCAAACTTACTAACCGATTGAAGCAGCAATGGTCCAGCAGTTTCTGTGTTCAGCAAGATAAAATCACTGTTTTTGTCAGTGGAGTCTGGTGGCTAAAACGAGAGCACAGATGGGGAACTGAAGCCAGTAATGGCTTTCCCATCTGAAAGGACTGTCTGACAGAAAGGTGAAGCAGTGAAAATACACTCAATATAGGTATACTTCAACTGATATTGATTGTTTTAGGTAGCTAAAAAACATTTTGTTGCTGACCTCCATCCACAGCAGTACATTGCCTTTTGCCTTGGCTTTTGACTGGGACTCCAGCCTGCTTCTCCAAACTGAGAGCGTGCTGAGCGCCATTTACTGTGTGTAATACACTCACCATGAATAGGTACCCTAAAGAAACCCATTTCAAAGAATCCGACCTATCACTTTAACTTTGCCTTCTTTGTTTTGCCTTCCTGGTTTTGACCTCTGCCCGTCCTCACATGATAAAGATTCTGGACCTTCCTTCAAGTTGTGTTTTTGGGTTTCTGTCTGCTCTGTGGCAGCCACTGTTACAGTATGAAAGCGGAGATATGGGCTGGGGAACCAAGCTACATGCTACAAACATTAAAAGGCTTCATAGAGCTTAAAATGTGAGTGCTTATTCTTTGTGGGTTTGTCACTACAACTAAACCTTCACATTACCCAGGCATTTAATCCATGATAATAAAAAAAACTTGACTTCATGATGAATCTCACATAGGTTACACATGTTGTATATTTAGCACCTTGAGGAACAGTATTTATAATCATTTGATGTGAGATCATTCCCACCAAATTTAATAGTAAGAAAGACAAACAGAAACATACAAATGACCTGCCTTATGAGGATGGGTTTAAATAAGCCAGGGTGTCCAAACTTTGTTTTTTAATGGGGGCCAAATACCTGGAGGTCAGCCGCTTCTCAAATTATACAGGTTTTTAAAAATAGAAAAAAATCCCATACAAATGAGACAAACCCAATTGTTTCATTTTTCAGATAATGTATTGAAGTTTCCACTGCTGCTGAAAGCGGTGGCCCTCGCTGCTGATTTAACGTTTCTTTGCTGTGGCCATGTCTGCTGCCTAGCAGGAACTGCCTGATGCTTGGTAACTGTTTATTTGCTTGTTTACTATCCTTTGATGAAAACACATTAAATCCACCTGCATACGTCCTACTTGGGGCTACAAATTGTGTAACAGTCCTGCCATTGTTAAGTGAACAGAAAAAAAATGCAAAATGATCTTGCGTGATCAACCATTACTATGTGGTGGGCCACATATAGATTTCGAATGACAAGCTGAGGCAGGCTGTTTACAATTTTGCCCCCAGGCTGGACTTTGGTAGATGAACTGCCTGCTGTCATTCAAGGATGAACACACAAAAAAACAGGCAACAAATATAAGTATATATAATCATATTTACCAGGTCATCATTACAAGTTTGATGTAGTCATTAATTATACTGAATAATGAAAGGTTAAAGTTAAAATAGACTATTAAAAAAAGATGAAGCTGCTAGAAGACATAGCTTCTGTGGATTATGTGGTATTAAGGTGGTTTATCTGTTGCATATGTCACACTGATGTCATCAAAATATGTTTCCCGGTCTTACTTTAGCATGATATATTTCTTCAAATACTGTCATTTCCTTATTTTTTAATGTAAAGTTCATGTAATATTACTGGAAGTAATTCTGTTCAACATCATGAAGTAAACCTCAATGTACTGCCAGAATATCTATCCATGTGCCATGAGCACACACTGAAAACTGAGGGGTAAGAACTACTTGCTAAATATTATTGATACAATGGCCTCCCCTAGTGGTGAATACTAGGGAAATCACATGATTGAAATACACAGTACATTACAGTGACTGAAACGCTTAATCTTTAGTGGCCAGAGTTCAGCTCATTGGCGGAAGAAGTATTCAGAGATTTGACTAAAAATACTATGTTACGAGTTAAAGACTCCCCTCTTTTAAGAAAGGCCAGGTACACAGTCTTTACCAGAAATCAAAGTTCGCTGTTTATTTCAAACTTGAGAGTTGAGTAATGTCCAAAACAACAAACAGAAGTTCACATGTTCAACCCTTAACTTCCTTAACAAAACAATAACAAAACAGAAAATTAAACAAAAAACAAGCTTCTAACCCGAGCTCCTAAAATCCAAAACTGGAGAAAACATGGCAATGCCAAATAACAAGGGCTTCTCACTCCTATGAATGCTCAGCCTTAGTGATAGAATGAGGAGCACAGACATCCGGAGGGAGTTCAGAGTAGAGCTGCTGTACCTACGCGCCAAAAGGAGTCAGTTGAGGTGCTTCAGGCATCCGATCAGGATGCTTCCTGGGCACCTCCTGTTAGAGGTTTTCCAGGCACTTCTCACTGGTTTTAGGCCCCGAACAGACCCAGAACATGCTGGAGGGATCACATATCTTGTCTGGCTTGGGAACGCCTTGTGATCCCCAAGGAGGAGCTGGAAAGCATTGCTGGGGAGAGGGACATCTGGGGTGCTTTGTTTGGCATGTTGCCCCCACGACCCAGCCCTGCATAAGCAGATGAAAATGGATGGACTTTTACTAAACTGCATTATAATGAGTATTACAAACTGATAACACTACAAAGTAATAGACCAGATTCAAACTGGTCAAATGGCTCCTTTACAACTAACAAAACTACTAAATTGAAACACTGCCATTTGCCTATGGCAGTACTTACACAACAATCTTGTGAAACATACAGACTAGATGCTGGTTTTGTTGGCAGTGGTAGAGATGAAGCAGGGGGGAGCTTCTGTCAGCTGGAGTTTAAAAAGACTGCTGTCATCCATTGGACAACCCAGAGCCCAATCCCTTCGTGTGGACCAATCAGCAGGCACCACCTGTTTTCCATCACTTACTCACAGTCGCACACATACACTGAGGGAAGGAGAGAGAGATCTGACATATCACAACCTACAGAGACAGGGACATCAGTACAAAGTAACTCAGGGTCATTGCATTCAAAATGTTACTCAAGTACAAAAATTAACTTAATAAATACACTTTGTTCAATTCCACCACTGGTTAATCCACAAAACAAACTCTGTCATATTAAAGTTAGAGGTATAATAAATTGTAGTTTTGAAGCAGTTTCTTGATTCAGTATTAGTCATACAATGGCGCCCCCTAGTGGTGAATAATAAGGACCTCACTCTATTGAAACATCGTGAAGGCTACATTACAGACTGCATTTTTACTTAGGTAAAAGTAATATTTTGATAGTGTAAAATTACTAAATCACTCTACATACAACTGGTTCTCTTCAACATCTGCCGCATCTGGGTGGACAGGCTGTGACATATCTGAACAGAGAGTGTGCACAGAGCAGCTCCTTTCAGCAACAGACCATTTTTTCTTCCCACGTGTGATTCAGCTGTGGATTGTATCAACATCTGTGACTACATGGCATCATATATGATGAAACAATGATTGAAGCTTAAGAAATTTTGGAAACTCTTTGAGAGTTTCAGATGTTTGTTTCTGTGACATTCAGTTTGAAGTACTTTAATGTACTGTTTTGGTGTAATCATTTTCTCCTCAATCTGTTCTGCTTATTTTGCCTGTCAAATTGAATTTGTTACTTTGATCTCATTTACCATAATAGCATTTAACATCTGGAAATATTCTTTTCTTTAACCTTTATTTAACTTGATCAAGCTCAAATTCTCTTTCTTACTGGTGTTGAGGCCAAGAGAGCAACAAAGTTACACTGAGTACACGTCGATTACATACATACAATAAAATACAAAACACTACATTAGAAATGGTAGAGAGTAAAAATTACTGCCCTCTAAGGGTGGGAATGATATTATCATCCTGATACAATATCATTGCCATTTAAATCATTTTTTGATATGCTGAGCAGTGCAATAACATATTTTGTGATTTATTGTGATTCATTACCTTTTTTTTCTCCACATTATTTCTCCAAAGGAAATCTTTGTCAACATCTGTTAAATCTACTAAGATAAAGTTTCCAGTCCATTCATTTCACTTCAGTCATTTAGTAGGCTACCAAAACTTAAATCTATAGTTCCAGTACTAATAATCTGTGGAATAAAAAAACAAATACTTGGCGTCTGTGTATTAATACGATATTGCCAGACAAAAATATTGTGATACTGTGCTGTATCGATTTTTCCCCCATCCCTAATGTCCACACATCAAAGGACAAAAAATGTATTATTATTGCTGAGGCTATTGATCAAATCAATATTTTCTGCACATTGTCATATATGTCTGCACACTGATACACACTGATATACATATATAAATATAGTCTTTTTTATCTAACCCAAAGACTAATGCATTTTTAACACTTGGATTGTCTTTATTTTCAGAGAACTCTGTATTCTGTGTTATGTATCATCAACTGTAGATTGTTAAACTGTTTCTGTTATGCATAAATATGTACTGTATGTCATATCATAATAGTGTCACATGTATCTGTGTTTTCTCAGCAGAACTGAGTGAGTGCAAAACATACAATTTAGTGCAGTAAAACAATCACAACAGTCCAGATAAGTCTGCTGGTGAATCCTGTGCAAGTTAGTGCACATGCCTACTTGAGTACACTTACACACAAAAAGTTCTTTGTATACTGCACATAATGGTATATCTATTTCTAGGTTGTATTTGTATTCAGCCTTAATTATTTTTCACATCATGTCCCTTCTTCTGTTTAACTTTTTTTTTTTTTGCATGACTGAGAGAGCCAAGCAGGAATTTATGTGTGGTATGGAAAAACAAATCAGACAAAATCAAAGGAGTATGGTTATATAACACACTTGAAGAGGGATATTTATGACTTTGAAACCTTAAGGGAATGAACTATTCCTTCAAAGTATGATACCAAAATCATTCAATAACCAACACTGGTTCTCAGCAAGATTACCCAGAAGCTTCCACTCTATTTGAAAAAGGGCTCTTTCCATATGTACAGTAAAAAGTCATCCATTTTATCCAGCTGAAAATGATATATTTTCCTTGATGTCAGCACGCATGGAGGATGCAATTGCAAAATGGCTGCAGTACTAATATCATCCACCAAATAAACTAGATAACATCTTACAATAAATGTTGGTTTAATACCAGTCTGTTGAAAGAGGATTGTCCCTATGTAAATAAAAAAAATAATACAAATACTATATTTGTAAATGATGTAATAGATGCTAACAGTAAGATTATGATCTTCCATGTATATGGTCCAGTATCTACACCACCGGAATATATGAAAATAATTGTATTAATAATCAATGTTTAGAAAAATGCTATAAATAGAAAAGACATTAACTAGTCTGCTGCCCATATACTAAAGATCAGCCATGGATGATTGGAATTAGAATTAATTTAAAAATTATATTAATAGAGGTGGATAATGATCCACAATAATAAATACACATTTAACTTAAAAACTGTAATTTTAGGGGACTTGAGTAGCAGCAAATCAGAGATTAGTAACGTTGTGATATTGTTTGGTATACCATTTATAATAAAACTGAAAATAACCACACAGCTTAATATTTCAGAATTCAAAACATATCTTAAAACACACTATATGATAAAAAAAAAAAAAAGATTAGTGTCTAAAAGAAAACTACAAGCCCTAAGATTACTTAAAGGATGGGAACAAACCTTGGGTAAGGATGGGAATAGACAGCCCCAATTCGGTGCTAGCCCTGTGCCCACTAGATCAGATTTGGCCCTGTCGGGACCATATTATGCTGATGAAGAATTACTTATCATATATTTATATGACTATTCCCTTTCATTATTATTGCAATCATTATAACTATTGATATTATCATTAACTTACCTAAACTTTATGCTGTTACTTGTTTTGCCCATTCACCTACCTCTGTACATACTCCCAATTAATGCACATTTGTGTGTGTGTGTGTGTGTGTGTGTGTGTGTGTGTGTGTGTGTGTGTGTGTCAGCATGTGGTTGCCCATTTTATGTATTACATCATTTGTGGAGATGTGTATATGTGTGTCTATGTATTTTATATGTGCATATGTTATGGTACTTGTACTTGGGAATTAGTTAACATACTAATGGTGAGTCTGAGGGAGGCTTAGCCATGACTATGTGACCCCCAGATATGTATGATATGTGCACAGTGCTGTGTGTTGCTACATGTTGTTTATGTGTTTTGTCTTAGTAAAAAAAAAACACAAAAAAACCCCGATGATGTTAGTGATGATGGACTATGATGATAGTTTTCCTGCTTATCAGATTTATTTATTTATTCGCAGCTGCAATATAATACCCGCTCTCACACACAAGAAAAACACACCCAACAGCAAACACAGTAAGGATATGTGGCATGCCTTTATTGATATGAAACAGTATTTACAGCTAACTTAACAGTCAATGATTTCACAGATTGGAAAGAGAGAATGTGCTTGGCAGTGTGGATAAGAGATGGGTGTGGAAATGGAAACAAAGCAGTGTGCGAAGAAAAAAAGGCGGCGATCACTAGTCCAGTGGCACCGGCAGGTCCTGGTGGTTGTTGACCTCTAGATGGTAGTGATTGATCTCAGGCTGTTCACTGTTGAGTTCAGCGTACTCAACTGAACCCTGCTGACACACAAAGCAGAGCCATTAAACACTGTCATTCATTTATTACCTGATTGTTAAACGAAAAGCAGTTAAGACTAAAGTACACATCAGTGCTATTGCTTAGTATGAGTATTGCTGTAATATTTAAAACCATTGAAGGATGAGGTTATAAAATCTATTTTGTGGCCTCTGGTAATATGTTAGCTAAACAATTATTCCTGCATGACTTCAAATCTGATTTTAAACTGTGTTTTCATCCATCTCCCTAACCACCTAAGTGCTAATCCCTATTTTTACTGGAACAAAACCCAATAACACACTCCCAGAGGAGGCTCTGTTTTCCCCATAATACAAACCTCAAATTGTCTACTGAACATGAGTTTCCTTAAGGAGCAGACAAACCATAATAAGACTACTGTCAGGCCAAACTGCGTTATCTGCCATCAAGAAGATACCCTGATGAAAGAATCAACTGTTTTTAGATCATGATGTCACATCCTTGGCTTATTATTTCACATTCCTCTCTTTAGCCGCCTCCAACACCATGTAGGGACAAACAGTGCGGTGAGGAGCAGCGGTGATTAAGGCATGCTGGGGGACAGTGTGCTGGCTGAGATGGGCTTGGATGTAATTTGACTGAGCCACGGCGCTGATGTGATCGAGTGATAGGGAAGGAAGCCCCAGCCCAAATGCCTTTGTTCTTGTCTGGAAACTTTAACAGCCATTTCCCTCTCATTCTGGATTAACGGTCTGCAAAGGATCGCTGTGAGCAAGAGGCAGTCGGTGCAGAGACACAGCAATGATTTCAGTCATTTACAAGGAACATACATGAGTAATGCTACTGTATAAACATCATTAAGTAAGTCATTGTTCAATATAATGGTGAAGAACAGTTGTGGGACCACTTTACAGGTGTGACTTAAATCAACAGTAAATTAAGTTTGGTCAAAAAGCTTTGATATTCTGTACATTTCCTACATACAGGAACCCTACATACAGGACAAATAAAAAATTAAACTTGTGACTAAGTGTTAAGATTCAACTAGTGAAGCATTGCAGAAAGTGAGGTGATTGCTTGACTTTTTACCAATTTATCATTATTTGAAAACTCACTGACCATATGAGCTTAGTTATAGATGTAATGGAAGTAAATGGAGGCTTTAAAACACTGTAGCATTATGACATTTAGCCATAATCAGTGAGATTGTACTGTATACAGGTGTGATGTTATAAATACCAACTAATAAACTAAACTAATAGTTATCACCATGGAACTTCCCCAGCTTATTACTTACATTAAGACAACTGTTTTATTGAAATTTTTCTGAAACTGTATGTTTGAATATGCAAATGATATATTATCTAATAAAATATATGCTAATTTGCACATACGTATTTCCAAAAGAGAAATCTGTCCATTGGATAAAGCTAGGTTCATATATTCTTTTTGTTGCCCTGTTATAGTGAAAGATATTTACTGAGGGCTTTATGGATGCCTCTTTTTATCACTCCATAAAGCAGAAAGTACTGTCAACACCCACTTTTTAAAAAAAAACATATTCACCAACTTTTTATGTGAAAAGTTGGGGCAGCAGTAGTTCAGTCCATAGGGACTTATGTTGGGAACCAGAAGGTCCCTGGCTCAAGACCCCATCTGGACCAAACATGGAGTGTGGACTGGCAGTCAGAGAGGCGCAAGCCCACCCCCTGGGCACCTGTGCACATGTGTGTATTTCAGGCCTGTGTGTTTATGACAAGAGTGAAAAAATTGAATTTCCCCTTTGGGTTTGATAAAGTATTTCTTCTTCTTCTAAAATATTCTTTAACTCAGGCTAAGGATGATATATGAACAAACCCCTCTGCAAACCTTCAGAATATAGAGAGGAATAAAATTGGAAAGTTTGGTATATTTAAGTGCTTCTGAAGAGGAAATTTCTGGCTCAGAGTTTGAGATAAAAAAAACCCCTCATTTTGAGAAAACAGCCATTAAAGATATGCACTGTAAAATTCCACACATGTTTAGACAAAAACTAAGACACTAGGGTAAAAACTAACCAACAGCATCACAATGAAACTTCCCCAGCTGGTATGATACATTAGGACAGCTGTTTTATTGTATCACAATTTTTCTGAAACTGTATGTTTAAATATGCAAATTATGTATTATCTAATAAAATATATGCTAATTTGCACATATTTCCAAAACAGAAATATGATCATTGGATAAATCAGGTTTAAAATTCTTGTTTCATGTCATGTCCATATTAGAGTCAAAGGTTTTTACAGAGGGTATCACTTTAAATCAGTGCATAAATCAGAAAGAAGTGTCAACAGCCATAAAAAAAAAATCAATTTTCACCATGTTTATAGGAATACAATCTTGTATAAATCAGGCTATGGATGACACATGAATAAACAGCTCTGTACAAACCTTCAGAATATAGGGAGGCTTTTGCTGTATTTAAGTGCTATTGAAGTACAGATTTCTGGCTCAGATTAAATCCATTTTGAGAGAATGATATGTATTGTAAAATTCCAGAACAGAAATTAGAACCAAAATAAACACCTATAAACACATCTTTTGGGGGCATATGAATTATATAAGTAGTGTAAACAGGCTTCAAGTTTTAGTCAAGCAAAAAGAAAATAAAGATATATAATGATAATTATAAGAAGAACTTGTTTGATTGTGCAGCTGATTACTCACATAGTCACGATGGTCAGTAGCACCTAAAGGAAAAAACATCATAGGTTAAATGTGTGTTGGGTGTGTATCCTGCTCACTCACTTGCTCACCCCAGAGTTATTCATTAGTCATCTGACAATTACGACAACGTGGCTGAGCTTGCTGACTCACTTGTTCTTCCTCTGCAGAGGCCCTTTGTTTCAGCCATAGACTGTATTCATCATGACCTGTCCCTGTCATCTGATTCAGTATTTAAAATATTCCCTTACAGATGCTTCTATCCACAGCTTGGGATTCTTTTGTCACTGTTGGACAGGACATATTAGGCCTCCGATGGACTGCTTGATAGACACATCCAGCAACTGGCTGCTGTTTTAATAACAGGAAGTTCCTGCCAACAGTAACAGGATATGGTCACAGTTCTGTAGCTGGCTTGGGTAAACGCTCCTTCGAAATATCTGTCTCTTTAGCTGGCAAATGCTCCACTTTGTTACCTAGCTAGTAGCTAACTATATGGGCAGGTAGTGGACTGTGGGTTTATCAACTGCCTGCTGTGGTGACAAACGAGGCTGATGAAAGCAGCGTGAGTGAACCAAGACAGTAAAGTTATGGGCTGGAAATCCAAAACAATAAGTTGGAAGAAGCTAAAAGGCTTCGCAGGGCTGTAGGGAAATGCAGAGTTGGTGATGATTTCAGTTTGTCACTATGAGCAGCCCCTTTCACAATTGCACTTGATCATTTACTCCATTGTTGATATAAAAACAGTCATCAGTGCAGCTTTTAACTTGTTAAACTCACCATGTGGAGAGTTTTGGAGCTCGCTGTACACTGTGTCTGTGCCTTTTCTCAGGGGGACTGTTAATGTAAGAAGCAACACATTAGTGTGACTAAACATCAAAAGACAAAGTTTGGCAGATACTGTCTGTTTGATTTATCATTAGCAGAAATCTAAAAGAAGGCGGGTTGTGTCACACTCTGTAACTGCCATCTTCCATGCCTGTTGGGACCTTGAGCACGGGACCATAACGAAGAAGGAGCCAGTATCAGCAACCAGCCTGGCAATTAGCTCAACCCTTCCTGTTTATAACTTCTGTGGTGATTCTGGAAATCCCAGCAGTTCACCTCGCAGTTACAGCAACTTGGAGATGTATTAATTATGAGTAATTAGGCCCCTCCCAGGAAATGTTGATCTGTATTATCGACTGTAAAGGAATGTGGTCAAAATAGAGAAAAATGGTTTTGGCGGGGAGATTTGAATACAGACGGACAGACAATTATAAAAATAATAGAGTTTGGAGGGTAAGAAACAAAACAGGCAGAAAAAAGACAGGCTGGGAGATGGGAGAACAACTTTGTGTGTGTGTGTGTGTGTGTGTGTGTGTGTGTGTGTGTGTGTGTAATGTGTTTACCTCTGGCAGGATCTACTGGCCGGGGATGCACCACTTCAGTGTACTCCACATCAGGCTCGTTTGACCCCATGCTGCTCTCCTCGTCACTGGCTGCGCCGAAATACATTAACGTTGTAAACATAACCCCTCTACATGACTTCATATATCATTATAATGAGGGTACTGTTTTCTTTAGCATGTAAGTTCATTGTTGACCTTAAAAATACACATATTGACAAAACAATCCCAATCTGAGGTCCATTTACTGGCTTTTTCTGAAGCTTTCAACCATACCATTTATTCAAAAAACCAAATCATTCAAAAACATGCAATCTCTTTCCACTGCTATGCTGATGACACCCAGCTCTATCTTCCCCTCAAACCAAACAACCAATCCAAACTCACCAATATCTTCAACCGCATCAATGAAATAAAGTCCTGGATGGCAGTAAACTTCCTTTGACTAAATGAAGCTAAATCCGAAATCATTCTCTTTGGCCCCTCTGACAACATCAACCTGATATCCAACAGTCTTGGCAACCTGTCCACTCTTATCAAACCTCATGTCAAAAAATTCAGTGTCATTTTCGATTCTGCACTCAAGTTTGATCAACAGGTCAACTCAGTAGTCAAAGCCAGTTTTTTCCAACTTCGCACCATCTCAAAAATCAAACCATTCCTCAGTTTCAAGGACCTAGAAAAAGTCATCCATGCTTTCATTTCCAACCGCTTGGACTACTGCAACTCTCTTTACACTGGAATTAATCAGTCATCTCTCTCCCGTTAATATTTAGTACAAAACGCTGCAGCCAGACTTTTGACAGGTACCCGAAAGAGAGACCACATCACCCCTGTCCTAGCTTCTCTCCACTGGCGGACACTGCAGTACTGTATTGATTGGATTGATTTTTGGTTTGTCAATTCTGGGCTACTGTAGAAACAACATGGTAGACTCTGTGGAAGAAGACCCACTCCGTAAACAGCCCATTCTAAGGTAACAAAAACATAATTCTTAGTTTCAGGTAATTACCCACAAATGAAAACATTGTTATGAAAATTATATATTTAATTTCTATCCCCCTAAATGCTAAACACTGGACCTTTGAGAAAAAAGGTTAAAGTGAGGCTCAATTCTTAGTAAGTTCACCATGTTACATTTACGTGCTTTCATTGAACTTGACAAGTCCAGCTCACCTGCTTCAGGTGGTCGCTCGCTCCACACACTGACTGCTGCGTTGTCAACCCTCACTGTGAAACACATAGACACACATCAGGTCATAAGGAGGGCTGCCAAACCCAGACTTTAATTACACTGTAAAAATTCTGCACTAATTAGAATAAAGAAATTTACTGTAATGGGTATAGGTAACAGGTTTACAGTAAAATGACACTACAGAGCCACCTGTATAAGAATCACCTGACATCTAGTAGTTGTGTCTTATTCTTTAAGGAACTTAACAATCAGGTCATTCTTCTCAAGTAACTCTCAACAAGCAACCACACATATTTCCCAAAATGTCCAACTATCTTTATGTTACCAAAAGTCTGAGATCAAGATTATAATCTGTGTTTAAAGCAATAACGAAGAGATGAGATACACATCCCTACAATTTGGCCTGCAGCTTTGTTGCTTCTAAAATAAACCAGTAACAAAGGAGCAGATTTCAAGTCTTCATCTGGTACATGCAGATTTCTCCCACTGCCTTGTGCACAATAGGCCGTTAATTCAGCAGCGGCTGCACAATAAATTCTGGCTAAAACAACTTCCCATTGCAACTTCCCAGTTGGTAATGTAATCTCACACACAACTTGAGCAAGGCGTATGTGATTAATTTCCTCCACCTGCTGCTTGCATTCAAACTTGCCTGGTTTGAAACATAATAAGCCCCACCCTCCCTTACACCACCAGTTTTATCAACACTGAACCCCCCCACAACCTGCTCTGTGCCAACATAGGAAGTTTTATGCAGGCTCTATTGTTTCAACTTTTCAAGGAAGTCTCTGGTGTGTGTTCTGTTTTAGGAAATGAATCAACCTCATGTTATGCTGGTATTCTTGGGCCTGTGCTTAGACAGATACTGTAATGGAAAGCTTAATTCAGGCATGATCATAATAAACATGTTCTTTGACTTAGCAGTTTGTGCAGTATAAGACTTTTTAAGCATATAAAGTTAGCCTCAGATACAATAACTGAAGCAAAATGAATGGTTCTGACACACGTCTAAATAAAACCAACATCTTTATTCTACAAGTGTCTCTTCCAATCAGTCAAGGATCAACCAAAAATATACACACACATTTCCTGTGATGGTGATAAAATGTATATACAAATCAATCTGTCCCCAAACCCATTTAAAGGAACAGTGTGTAAGACTTAGGGGAGATTTAGCAGCATTTAGCAGTGAGGACTGCAGATTACAACCAGCTGAAACTTCTGCATAGAATTCCTACAGTGTTCCTTATTAAGTAGGTTTTTACCAAGAGCCAAATTATCTGCAGAGGTCTCTTCTTCTCCAAAACAAACTGACCCGATGATTGAAACAGGTAAAAAACAGTGAATAAAGCAGTTTCATGTTACAAATCAGTGTGTCTGGGTGCTGTTTGGCACTGATAACCTAAGATCTAGATGGTAGGAAAGTTTTTACTTGATTATGATTAAGTGATTATTGTGGACGAGGACCCACTTCCTATGTCAATATAAATGGCTCATTCTCAGGTAATGAAACAACAATTTTTAGTTTAAGGAGATTTTACACTAAAGAAAACATACCTATTATATTACATTTCTGCCAATATATCCCCCTAAATCCTAAACACTGGGCCTTAAAACATGCACATCAGACAAACAGAGCAGTTGTAACAATAAAGGACATGGAATCACACAGACATGGTGATGGAAGAAACAAAAGGACAAAGACAATAATGTTAAGTATAAAATCAAAGGTCATCTATATTGCAGGAGGAGGGGAGAGGGAGCAGCGGGTCCTGATGAGGAAACTCATCAGTAAAGAAAATGTCCAAATCCTACAGCACTTGACATCACAAGCAGGATTACTGTCTCTTCTGTTCCTTTCCATTCTTGCTCTCAAAGTCCTTTCTTTGAACTTCCTTTTGTTTGAAAGTTAAAAAAAAAATCTAATTCAAGTCCCGCCGATTGTGGGCATCTCTACACTGTGGCTGGGATACTGTAGCTGCTCCTGTTGCTGATGTCAACGGGAAGCGACGCCACGCTATCTCGCGCCCCATTGGTCACTCTCCCCTCCTTGCCATCATAGAGTGGCGCTGCGTCTGGAAGAAGATGATAATGGGCGCTCTAAGCAGTTTGCAACAATTGACAATCACTGCCATGTACTATGATTGAACTACTTAAGCAGCTTCTTCCTGCATAAACACAGTTTGTACCTCAGAGGGTTCACTTCCTACAAAAACTGCATTCTAACAACATCCTACTTTTCCTGCCTCTGCAAAGACATACTTAGACACAAACACACTGTACATGCAAACAGTCAGAGACAAATGAAGACAATACATTCAAACATGCACATGTTGTGTGTGCACATCAACTTGATCAGGAAATCTATAACTGAAAGCACAACAGATGGTTCTATAAACAGAGGTAGCCAGGTCACCACAACATGGGCCCTGCATGCATATTAGAACATGGATGATGGGATGAGTTGCTGTGGCTACAACAGGACACATGCTATGACTTTGAGGCTAGAGAAATGACTCATGGCTGTTAAGATGATGACTAATGAGGACAATCAGTGGTATACAGATGAATAGTAAAACCAAGCTACCTGTGGCTGCGTTATAAACCTCTGTGTCGTGGGTTAGATTCACTGTTAAAGAGTCATCTGATTTAGGGCTCGAAGGCTTTCTGAGAGATGGTGAAAATAAAGTCAGCTCGGGTGGCAATGAAGTCATGGAAAAATCCACTAAATGCCAAAATTATCTAAAGCATCAAAACTATATGCAATAAAGTCTGCTAATAGTGCACTTCAGTAACCATACTGGTGGTCCTTAACTTTGGGAGTTTTTGTACTTTTTATGTATTCCTTCACTTTAATTCTGCCAAAAAACTCTTTTTATTTAACAGATAACAAACCTCTACCAGTGACAGAGGTGGGACCAAGTCATTGTTTTGCAAGTCACAAGTAAGTCTCCAGTCTTTGCAGTCAAGTCCTGAGTCAAGTCCAAAACCAAGACAGGCAAGTCCCAAATCAAGTCCAAAGTCCTAAACTTTGAATTCCAAGTCCTCAACAAGTCATAATTTGCTCTTACCAAATGTAACACCATTTTAACAGCAGAGGAATAATATATTAAATTTACATTCATTCAACATATATGGCTCTCCCACAACTTATAGATAACATCACCACCGCATTGGACAATAATACATTTGCAATTGGCAAATTCTTGGACTTCAAAAGTGTTTGATATGGTAACCTCACTATTATGGCTTTCTGCATGTGGTTATTATCTGGCTTAGTAATTAGCTTGGGAGCAGAGATCAATATGTATCTATAAATGGTTGTATCTCAAATAAAATCAGCTATATTGTGGAGTGCCTCAAGGCTCTATACTTGAGCTGACTTTGCATGGATGTCTGATACTACATTACTCACCCTCTTTGTTGTTATTACTAATATTGTTCGGTCACAAGCAAACTTTTGTTCCTTAAGAGAAACCAATTATACCCTGTCATTTACTGGAAAATGGTTTAGAAAGAACAAATGTTTTCTAAATGTCAAAAAATCTAATTTTGCATTTTCAGAAATAAAAATAAAAGTTGCTCAAAGAAGATGCTAAACTATTCATCAATAATTTTGAAATTAATCCAGTTACTTCTGCAAAATTCTTAGGTGTACTAGTAGATGAACAACTGTCCTGGAAAGACCATAGTGAGTAAGTGAGAAAAAGACTATGAAATGTTTTGGCATCATTAGAAATCATTATATGTTTTTGCATGTTTCATGTCTGAATGAAAGAAAACGATTATTGATACAGGTAATTAATTGATTTCTGGCACAGTTTTTAAATAACATACTTTCTAAGCTTTGGGTTTGGAGGAAGGTATCAAGTATTTTCAGGTCAAAAAATGCTCGAGTCTAAAGTCATCAAATTTGTGACTCGTGTCTAAGTCATGTTACTTGAGTCCACACCTCTGACCTCTACTTGCTTATTTTTTTTTCAGAAATTTACAAGACTTGGCAACTGGAACACTGTAATTTCCATTAGGGCTTAATGAATTAAATGCATCATATCATAATATCCTTTATTGCTTTGTTCTGAGTCAGAGAAGTAGATGGATAGCACTCTAGTCTGTGTTCTGAAGAGGTGGGACCAAGTCATTGTTTTGCAAATCACAATTAAGTCACAGGTCTTTGCACTCAAATTCTGGGTCAAAACAGACAAGTTCCATATATTCAAATTAAAAGGCTTAAGTCCAAGAGAGGTCACAAGTCACTGATCCAAGTCAAGTTCCTAGTCTTTTTTAATTTTGTCAAGTCTAAAGTCATTAAATTTGTGACTCAAGCCTGACTTGAGTCCAAGTCATGTCACTCAACTCCACACCTCTGGTGTATCTTACATCATATGAGAAACTGGAGTCTGGAGACGGGGCTCCTTGCCCAGGTAATCTGCAAACCAGCACCTTCAAATATCAATAATTAACACCTGTTTTGTTTGTTTAATGCTAACAAAAAACCCAAATTTTAAAAAATATATAATCTACAGAAGGTTATGCCATTTTTTCTTGGCTGGGTTTACAGTACAGTCATGCAAAATAACCAGTATGGTTCATTAAAAGCTAACAAACACTCACAGACCCTCAACTATGCCAGCTAATAAAACTAAATAAACTGTAACTAACTTCTACAGTATCTGTCACATTCAGAGGGAGCAAGTAGTCGAGCCAACTCACACTGACAATTCAGCAGCTGCTTCTCTTTGACCTACAATAAGAGAGGAGAGGTGAGGAGAGGAGCAGGAGGATGTAGGTGGAGGAAGGTTGGTTTTCATACATAGTTAGACATAAGAGGCCTGAGTTGCTGGAGGACTGTAGGTCTCTCTACCTCTCTTGGATCTGAAGCACAGCACAGCCCCCACTACCAACACAATCACCGCCAGCAGACAGAAGCCCCCGATCACCGCTTTCTTCCATAAAGCCTGGTGCACTATGGAGAGTGACAGAAAGAAGAGAAAGTCAGTGACAAACCGGAACACATGGGGAAAGAAGGGGAGCGTAAAAAAAGGGACAGGATGACAAAGATTGTCCATGACAGAGAAAAGAAGAGAAGACTGAAAAGGGTTTGACAAGATACACAAAGAGCACAAAGGGAGTTACAAACAAACAAATTGGTGGTTTTTTTTTTTCAAAGTCAAGGAAGGATCCTTAAATGGCTGAATTTCAAGGAGGCTACATCATCGAAACCTGCCCAAGGACTGTTCCATTGTCAAGGATCCTTCAGATTCTACTGAGGACTTAGTCCTTCTCTCAGAGAATTTTTAAGTGTGTGTATCCTCAGCGGGCATGAAGTACCCACAAATCTTTGTGCATGATTTGCTGGAATGGAAGGCAGGGCCTCTTCAATGACGTACACCTAGGCACTCTCTAGCCTGTTCCGAAATGTGTTCACCGAATGCTGGGAAGGATGCTTAACTCAACTTGGAAGGACTTGTCCCATCAATGAAGTATCCTTTACTAAGCATTATGTTTTCCCTTATAAGTCCCTTTCTCCATAAATTCTGAGAGACTGACACCACATCCTGCTGTCTACAGCTGTAGTGATAGAAACCTAGATTTTTCAGCCTTGCTAGCAGCAAGTCAATCTGTAGACCAAACACACACATAATCTGCCCTTGTTGTAAACCAGCTGTAGCTAACATCTGAGCAGTCTAAGTGATTGACTGCTTTTGGAGACTAAAACCATACGGCTAAAAGTGAGTGAGCCATCAAAAATCTTATCTCAAGATAAGATAAAATTTGGATAAAAAGCATTGAAGCACTGACCTCTGTTGGGAGCTGGTTAAACTTAACTATGCAATAGTTACACAAGTCAAACTTTTTCATCTTCATGCTTAGCCAGTTCTCTTTATACATCCATGGTGTATCCTGCTGGCTAGCTGAGTGAAGTGTAGCATCCACCTTTGGCCAACAGTGTTATCTGCAGGTAACAATGTTATCTTTCTAACAATGTTAGCTTTGTCAGCACTTTTACCATTGTTAGCATTGATAGCATTGTTTATTGAGTTAGCACTGTTAGCTGCTAGCTGCAGACTCAGCCCCCCCCATGTTGAGTGCCATGTATAGACAGTCTCACCCCAAACTCTGAATCATAGATATGCCCTGAATGTCACATTTAATTTCAGTATCTGAGGGGAAAATTATTTTTAGTAGCCCCAGAGGTTAGGGTCAGTCACAGAACAGCAGGTCAGGAACAGGTGGGGTCCCTATTGACTGTTAATACCCATCAGTCTCACCCTCTATGGTGACCCGGTCACTGCGGACCTTGTTGGCTTGGTTGACAGCCTCGCAGTAGTATGTGCCACTGTCCTCTTTGGACAAAGTGGGGACCTGGTAGTCTGTGTTGTTCTTGTCGGAGATGGTGGTGTGCAGCGGTTCTTCGCGGCCATCGCGGTACCAGCTGAAGTTTACCGGTGGAGTGCCTTTAACACCACATATGAGGTAGAGATGATCTCCCTCAGAGATTTCTGGTAGATGGGGAATGATGGTCAGGGTTGGCTGTGTCAGAGGCACTGGGAGAGCAAGAAGTGGAGTACAAGAGGTGAGATTAGTCAGCACTCTATCAATTATAAACTGAGATTACAAGAAAGATAACAAGAGATTAATCACACATCCTCTTAACATTAATGACTTCTTTAAAGGAATAGTTTGCTATTTTCTTACTCCTTTCCTAGAGTTAGATGAGAACATCAATACCATACATATTTTAATGGTAAAAATTAGGTGACCACAATCAACTGGTTAGTTTAGCTTACCATAAAGACTGGACAGTGGGGGACACAGCTGGCTAGGCCTCTCCAAAGGTAACAGAATTCACCTACCAGCACCTCTAAAGCTCACTCATACCATTTTATGTGGCGTTAGTTTTACAAATATGTCTTTTGAGGGGACTTGTAAGTCCCCTGATTGCCTAGAAGTAAAAAAAAAAAAAAACCCATCTAGCTCATGAACCCCTGTAAATCATCAATTGTCATTCTTGCGCCTCTCTCTTTGTACAGATTGAACCTAGACATACTACTGTATGTTACTCAGGTAGCTTTAGAGGTGTTTCTAGGTGCACTGTGTTAGCATTGGACAGAGGCAGGGCTATTTCTGCCCGGTTTCCAGCCTTTATGCTAAGCCTAGCTAACTGGTTGGTTGCTTGGCCTAATATACCAGACTGTTTCTGAAACGCAGTGCAATTTTTTTTTTTTTTTTTTTTTTCTCAGTTAAATTATACAATAAAATAATGTCAATGGTCAATCATGACCTTGACAACAGGAGCTGGAAAAACTGTTTAATGACAACCTGTGTAACTCCATCTATTAAGATAGGATGTGTGGTTCAATCTAAAAGCTCCAGACCAGCTTCTCAATGGACTTTGAGCTGAGATTGTTTTGTTAGTTGTTAACATATATTTATTTATATATATATATATATATAAATATGTATATATTGAGTTATATGCGCTTTAATAAAAATTGATATAGTTCTGCAGTGTCTCATCAAAACTATTTCCATGTAGTTATCCCCTCAATGATATTCATAACAACCATGTAAAGATGGATTTACCTGTGACGTTAGCGTTGAGTCTTCCACTGCGTACGCCATCCCGGATCTTGTGACTATTCTTTGCCCTGCACATGTACTCGCTGATTTCAGCAGGCTTGGTGATGTTGACTGTGAAGAGAGCTTCTTGAAAGGGCAGCTTGGCAACAATTGTTTTCAAGTCGGTGTATCCCCTAATCAGGGTGTAGTTTATCGGCAGGCTGCCAACATCCGACTGACAGAGGATCTTGACGGGCTGTCCTAGCACTGCGTTGCCGACCACTTTGATCTTTGGAGCGGAGACAGAAACTAAAGAGGAGAGACCAAAAAAATAAAGCACAATGACTGCTTGTAGACAAATGCTATTAAGCAAAAACAAAAGCCTTGTTTACACGTGGAATACATAACCTAACTGGCTTCATGTTTTTTGTCATTCAGATATGGGTGAATTCCAATACTTGTACAATATTTGGCACCTAGTCTGCAAGAGGAAGCTGTGTCACTTTTAATAGACACTGAGCACCCCATTTTTTTTTAAAGTGAATCCCCTTTCAAACCTTTATCATCTGAGTCATCCAGTAACATTAGACTAAATTCTGCTGCCTATTTTATACTGCCTGACAAAACGTCAGAATTATGTGATGTTAACTCATGACTTAAAACTGTAATAACAGATTTTTTTCCCACTTGGGGACAGAGGAAATTAGCCATGTAGACAAAACTGACAAAATTTGATAGAGCAACACATTCTCAATCCAACCTTGTTACATAAAGACATTTGGTCAAGGACTTCCAACGTCAACATATGACAGTACCCTGGGTGCGTTGGTTCTGTGACACCGTGTTAGCTTCAGCCCATTACATTAGGGTGACCATATTTTGATTTCCAAAAAAGAGGACACTCAGCCCGGCCAGGAGATAGCCTACTTAAATGATACTCGCAGTTTACTCAAAGATGCCTTATCATTTTAATATATTTAAAGTTTATATGTATAGATAGAAAATTCAGTTAGGCTATATTACAAAATAATATTTCTCAAAAAAAATTCAGATGGGCCCCTGTAGATAGGGGACACATACACACACTAGTGTGGCTACCCGATTCGAGCCCGATGGGTCCCGACGGGTCGGGCCGGGTTCAGTCAAAAATGTATTTGTATTCAGGCTCGGGTCGGATTCGGTCAGCTTTCAGTGAAAATGTAGTGTAAAAATAAATAAAATCCTATTGTCTGTCCTGTTTATTGCTTGGAGACTGTTATTTACGAGACAACACCTGAACAGAACACAGACACAGACTGGCTGTTTGTTTCTACTGCTCCCCTTGCTGGAAGCCTCGGACCTCCCGCCACCAGCCTCCGCCTTGATTAAATGCTGAAAATAAAATAAAAGAGGGAGACAGGTTTTTCCTATTTTATCTTATTTTGTTTTATGTCTCCCTCTCCTCTCGTTGGAAGCCTCGGACCTCTCGCCACCCGCTCCCGTCTCAAACACGGAGGTCTCCCTCTCTGCAGAGCACCCACGGCGCACGCCCAGCTATTAAATAGCCTGTAACCATAACAACTGTGTGACACAAACTCAGTGCTTTAGTAATTAAATAATGTCGGGCTCAGTTCGGTTTCGGACATAAAACAGAAAGACTGTCGGATTCGGACAGAAATATGCGGCCTGTGCCGCACTCTGACACACACACACACACACACACACACACACACACACACACACACACACACACACACACACACAAGGAAAACCGGACATTATCATCAATTTATAAAAACCCCCGGGACGTGAAAAGTGGACATGTCCAGGCAAAAGAGGACGTTTGGTCAGCCTATGTTACATGCATTGTCTGTTTTCAAAATACACTTTCATTTTCATAGGAAATGAACAGTTTGCATAAAGTCTTTTTCAAAATAAGTGCACTATGTCAGTACAGCACGGCAAATTGACAATATTTTCCTTAAACAACAAACGCATGTGGTTACATTTAGCCAACACATGCATGTGGTTGGGTTCAGGCAACGTAGGGACATGGTTGGGTTTAGGACAAAAGAACTGGTTTGGCTTTACATTCATATGGTGAGTGAATGCTGGCCTCCCAGGTGAAAGTTGGTGGTTGTTGGACCCATTCACCACCCATCTAGCTGCCCCACTTGGACTTTTGCCCCCTTAAACTTGCATTGTTGTCCCGCCGCATTTCAGCGCAATACAGCAACCGGTTGCGTATCAGAATGGCAGTGGCTTACAGCATGAGTGTTTGTGAAACATACAATAATATCTGCTATGATGGCGTTTTTAGTAGAAAGTGGAAGGAAGCTCCAGCCTCTGGTTTGCATCCAAAAACTGCACATTCAACTGTTTGCTGTCAGACCTTTTACCATGCTAATGCTAACTCTCTCTTTCTGACAAGTTGCACTCTGTATTGAAAGTTTCAAGTTTCTTGTGTTGTGTCCAAGTCTGTTCTCCTTTCGATATGTTTCCCACATTAGACAGCGATTTGCTTTCATGTTATTAACTTACCTAATCTAGCTGCCAGGTATACGCTTGAATCTCAGATTTTAGGGAAGAGCACAGACATTGCCCCCTTAATGGAAATGTGAAAACATCTCTCTAGTAACAAGCTTTGCACAGATACAAGTCAGTATAGTCAAGGTCAGACAATTAAGGGGCCATATGACTTTCCTTTTTAATATAAGCTTATAGTAAGGGCTGGCTCGGGGGTGTCTTGGTCCAGCCCCTAGTCAGGCTGACATAGGCCTAGTCTGCCGGGGGACCTCCTATAATACACAGAGCCCCTTCTCTCTCTCCTTAGTTTCTGAAAAGTTGGTTCTTCTTCACTTGCCAACATTCATGTCCTATTACTGCATATTGCTAACTTGGCTTTACTCCATGTCACTAACTCAGCTTCTTCTCCAGAGCCTTTGTGTTCCACTGTCTGGCAGGTTCCGTCGTATCACAGCTACGCCTGGTTCATGGGTCGTAGTTGTGCTGCTGCTGTAGTAGGAGGTATTATCATTACTGTCTGTCCTGCATCTCTCTCTGACTCTGTCTCTCTCAGTCTCTCTCTGTCTCTCATTCATATCATTTTGTCATATGGATTACTGCACATTTATAATGTTGATCTGTTTTGTACGACATCTATTGCAAGTCTGTCTGTCCTGGCAGAGGGATCCCTCCTCAGTTGCGCTTCCTGAGGTTTCTACCATTTTTTTCCCCTTTAAAGGGTTTTTTTTTTTTTTGAGAGAGAGAGAGAGTTTTTCTGTATCTGCTGTGAGGGTCCAAAGGACAGAGGGATGTCATATGCTGTAAAGCCCCCTAAGGCAAATTGTGATTTGTGATATTGGGCTCTATAAATAAAATTGAATTGAAGTGAATAAGAAGAGAAGAGGGGGGCTTTAAGTTCAAATTTAATTCCTGTTTGCTCACATGTGGTTTATTGAGCGTTTTGCTGGATATTCAGCGATACAGCATCCTATGGCTGGCATGAATAAAAAGTTAAAAAACTATAGAGAGGACGTCTAATTACTCCTATAGCTGCACAAGTTGTTTTTTTTTTTTTTTTAACTTCTTTTCTCTCACACTGTGAGGGGAAAAACTGACTAATCTGTGAGAAGAATCTCCTCTACAGTTCATGGTATGCTCATATGTAGTGTTTTATGGATAATTAAACAAATAATAATAGATAATAAACTCTTACAGTGTTGTTGATATGGCAAATGGAATTTACATTTAATTGCTCTCTGTGCTTATTTGAAAGAATACTTTGACATTCTGGGAAATACTAAAAAAATCTGGGAAATACAACTTGCTTTGCTTTCTTGCCCACAGAGAAAAGTTAGATAAGAAGATCTATATCACTCTCATATCTACACAACCCTTGAAGCTGGTTAGCCCATCTTAGCATTAGTTTTACCCTTACCCCCCTTACAGTGTTGACTTGTTGCCTTGTAGGAATTGAGGGTATTCAGACACGAGGCAAAAATGGAGAGCATGGGGGTGTGTGGCTAGATGTGCAATGGAGCAGATGTTTGATTAGACAGCACATATAATCGTTTTAAACACAGATTTTTTTGGACTTCAAGACCTGAACTTTGCACACGATGCCTCCAAAACCTGTCCTCAAGAAGAATGAGAAACCTGCACTGAAAAAAAATGATACTAGACATGTGTTTGAGCGTGTGTTTGAAAGAAAAACAGATGTGCTAGAGAAAATCCACGAGTCAAGTCCTGCAAAAATGAAGGCTGGCTTTACATCGACATCAAAGGTACCTTCGCCATCAGACCCGCTTCTTGCTATCACAAAGTTAGACAAAAACCTAGGAGCCAAGTTTGTCGGTCTGTCATCTCAAATTCAAAAGCTTCAGTCAGATGTCACGGAAACCAGAGAGCGTGTCCTGTTGCTTGAAACTAGTGTTAACAACCACGACACCCGGCTGGGTGAGTTGGAGTCGCTCTGTAGCTCCCTCAAGTAAAACACATGAAAGCCAAACTAGAAGACCTGGAACCCAGATCAAGACGACACAATGTCCTTATTGTCAGGATCCCAGAGGGTGTTGAGAGATGGCGACCCACAGAGTTTATTACAGAGCTGATACCATCTCTACTGGGAAAGGAAAACTTCTGCATGGAGCTTATAGTTGACTGTGCTCGCCCCAGTCTCTTGCCACCAGACCTGCTGACGGTGTCTCTCCGAGATTTCTCATTGCCAGGCTACACTACCCACAACACCAGGACCTCGTCTTGAGGCTGGCCAGTTAGAATCATCCCATCTGCTACAACAACAACTTTTTCTAGACCTGACCCAAGAAGCCATGCACTAATGTAAACAATTTGACACCATCAGGGAGAAATGTAAAGCGGCTAAAATCCGCTATGGCTTTCTGCATCCAGCTCGCTTTAAGATGACGGTGGACGGCACATCACACACGTTGACCAACCCAAATGATGCTGAACCTTTCCTCGCTGCACAGTCTCCACACTAGTTACTTTATTTGTATTCATTGCTAAGTTCAAGGCTGTGAAAGTTAGAAATATGTTCTGACATTATTCTCTGGGATAAATATATGCCGATTTGTTAATATACTCAACAAAATATTTCCTGAGACTGAAAGTTATCTGTGTAATCACCCAGTTTCATACTGCTATGTGGATCTAGTTTGTAGCTAGAGCTGGTCTCTGTGTTACAAGTGCATTCTAGTCGCCCTATACGGTAAAGCACTATGTTTGGGGTAGTTGCCTTGTTATGATGGGGCTGCTCATTTTTGTTTGTTGCTTTTACTTGCTTTTTTTCTTTGGTTTTTCTGGCAACCTGTATTTTCTTTATACATATTGTGATGCCACCTAAATCAGCAGTAGCTCAAGCACATTGGGATAGGTACAAAATGGTTGGCTGGAATTTTAGAGGTTTGGGCCATATTATAAAATGAACTTATTGGAATCTCTGAAGGTAGTTATTAGGGGTTATATAATCTCATTTGTAGTCAACAAAAAGAAAAAAAGATGACAGTCGTCTTAATGAACTGATTACGGATATTGCAAAACTGGAAACCTTATATAAAGCAAATCCTTCTGACGCAACTTTGGAGGCAATCACCAAAATGAAATTTGAACACAACACCATCCTAACAGAATGTGTTGACTCCATGCTTTACAACACACAACAAAACTACTTTGAGTTTGGTGATAAGCCACACAGCCTGTTGGCCAGACAGCTAAGGCATACACAAGCTTCCCATGCCACTCACAAAATCAGAGATTAATACGGCAAGTTGACAACATTCCCAAGTGAGATTCACAACTGCTTTGCCAAATTCTACCAAGAATTATACAAATCTAAATGTAATGTTGACTCAGACACTATTAACAAGTTTCTGGCAAACTGCAACCTTCCCACACTAGATGCCGGGGCAGTGCAGTCTCTAGACACTGAGCTCACTCTAGAGTAGATTAAGACTGCCATCATTCATTTCCCGAATAATGAATCCCCAGGTCCAAATGGATTTAGCATTGAATTTTAAAAATCATCTTTATCTAATTTTGGCCCATAACTTTTACAGATGCAGATACAGAAAAGAAGCCTCTGTACTACCAAATTTGCTCTATTAAACTGAAAAAAGATAGACCCTTTAAATATGTCTTCCTACCATCCTATATCCTTGCTCCAAATGGAAATGAAGATTCTGAGTGAAGTGCTGTCAAACAGGCTAAGTAACCACATTCACAAATGTATACACCCCGACCAATCTGGATTTGTACCTGGCCATCACATCTACTCAAATCTACACTACCTTTTTGATATAATGTATCACAACCAAAAAGAAAAGGGTGCGGTCATCGCCTTACATGCAGAAAAGGCATTTGACCATATTGAATGGGAATTCATGCTGTCTACTCTACACCGCTTTGGCTTTGGCAACTTGTTCATAAATTGAATCAGGATCATCTACACCCGACCTCAGGCCTTACCAATGGGGAGATATCACAGCTATTTTACCTACATAGAGGCATCCAACAAGGCTGCTCATGCTTGCCGCATTTATTTAATCTATGCATTGAAGTCGTGGCCAGTGAGATCAGAACAAACCCTGATTATAACCCTATTCAAATACATGAAATAAAACATCATCTGTCACTTTTTGCAGATGACATAACTTTGTTCTTATCGGGCCCCAAAATTTCTCTCCTTTCTCTTCTGCATTTAATTGAAACTTTCAGAGGTCTTTCAGGATATTCTATTAACTGGGATAAGAGCGAATTACTTCCAATATCAGATAATGTAGACTCAGAGTTTCTAAGCACAATGCCATTCAGAATTGTAAATAACCAAATTTTTTTAGTGCCCTAAAAATGGTTACGCTCCCCAGATTCTTGTACATCTTTCAATTGCCTCCCTCAATTTAAATTTTACTTTTGGGCCACAAACCTGAGAGTTTTATCCCTTTGGCATAATAGCTCTTCAGCAGACTCCGCCATGCCTGCCTGGCTTCAGATTGGACAGGCAGACTGTGGGTATACTTCTCTTCCTGTGCTTTTAAATTATATCATGAAAGGCAAAGATTCCATCATATATAACTAGCTAGACTATTCTAAATACGTTAAGAATATGGAAGCAAATTCAGAACTTTCTGAATCTATCCACAGTATACATAAATAGCCCTATATGCAAAAACCATGCTTTTCCTCCAGGTTTGGTTGATCCAATTTTTTCTGTTTGGAAAGACATCGCCTTAATTGGAGACTTATATATTGAGGGGAAACTGTCATCCTTCCAACAACTCCAGCAGTTTTATAGTTTACCTTCAACACAATTTTTAGATACCTCCAAATAAGAAATTATAGACTCACTTGCCACAATATCAAAACAAGCCTAAACACACCACACTTGACAACTTTGCCCATCATGACCCTAATAGTAAGGGGTCTGTCTGTCTCTTTTCTGTATTCATCCTTGCAAGCCCATGATATATTGTCTGATGCCAAACTAAGAAATGCTTGGACAGAAGAGCTGGGTACTGAAATCACCGATGATACTTGGTAGGAAATTCTCATCAAGATATATAACAGTTTTATAAATGTTAGACACAGATTTATACAATTAAAGATTGTACGTAGACTCCACTACACAAAAGCAAGACTTTTTGGTATATATCCCAACGTCTCCCCCTTGTATGATAAATGCAAACAGGACACAGGCACGCTTACCCATCAACTATGGTTGTACCCCAAGCACTACTCCTTCTGGTTGCTTATATTCGACTGGATATCAAAGGTTTTTCTCATCATATTTAGGCTACCTGTGGTCTCTGTCATTGATAATCACTCTGCTCAGGCTCTCTCTCTCTCTGTACTCTGCTCGCAAAACATCTCATTTTACAACATTGGAAGTCAGTGTCCAGCTCCTCTTTCCACCAATGGCTGAGGGATCTTGGCAACGTGATTCATATGGAGGGCCTTTGATATAAACTGGCCAACAAGAAAAAAAATCTTCCTGAAAATCTGGAAACCATTTCTAGACAAATGGTCTGCAACCCAGCAGAAAGGGATTGACTCATAGCCTACTCTCTTGATGTTAGGTGACTAGGGCCTATCCGTGGTGCATCACACCGTCATTTTTGTAAGATTTTGGTTGGTCTGTTTTATTGTTTGTTTATCCCCTCCCTTTGTGTGGCATTCAGATTGCCGTCTTTGCAATGTGCACTTATCTGTCCTCAAAAATGTCTAAAAGGGGCTTAACTTTACCCTGAAAATTTGCATCTGAAAGAGGTATTAGGTCATCTTACCTTTGGGACGTACAGTGAGGATTTCACTATGTTTCACAATGCCTTTGGCTTGAGCTGCACAGGTATAGTTGAAATCATGCAACAGGGCATTGCCAGCAAACTTTCCACGTCCTGTGGGGATCAATGGGCTTGGTGGATCAAGAGTGTAAGTCAACTCTTCCCTGCTGAGTCTCTCAGAGGCAGTGCTCTCACTTTTGCAGGTTAATGTCATATATTCCCTTCGAAAGACTTCAGTAGGAGACACGGTGAGAGTGGGCACTGAAAACAGCTCTGTGGATGGATTAATAAAGGAAAACAAACATGGCAAGTCATTATTTGAATTGATATCACTTAATAGTGTAATGCTGATATGTTTGGAACTTATAACCAACAAATATAATAAAAGATTAATAATACTGATTCAAATGGGAAATAAGCACAAAGTTCTCTTTTATCCTCCAATCAGTTGATGAATTTATAATTTTATTCTTTTATTTGTTTCACTTGGTCATTTTAGTTTTCAGTCTTCTCGCTCTGTCTCTCTGTAGACTTGACACACATATGATCCTTTATCTATCTCTTATTTTTCTTGCCAACCGAGGGAGTTAAGCCTTTTAAGCAGTTTGTAATGTGTCTGTTTCTTGAGTGTTTTAAAAGAGTGGGTAGAGAGAGTGCCGGTGGAAATTTAACCACAGAACCCAGGCATATTGTAGCCCTCCTCCCCTTTTATGAATTGTGGAATTGTTGTATTTAACGAATAAAGATGATCCTGTCATATTTTGCATTCATGTATCCTGTGATTATTTAACAGTTCTGAACAATCATAAATCCACATCCTTTAGTGATGCTTATTGTTCGCTCAATTCATTAAACAGCCATACACCCGCAGTAACAGCAATGTAAACCCCAATCAATCCATGACACAAAATTTTAATGTAAAGTCTACACAAATAGAGGTTTTAGGTGGAGTTGTGCTGCTACCCACTCTACTCTTGGATCTCCGCAAGGGATGAGAGGACTCTAAAACTTCACCTGAGCCTCCCTCGGCATATGGGTAAATAGATAATGGCTGAATTTTCATTTTTGGGTGCACTATCCCTTTAGGAGAAGTTCATGTTTTGTTCTATGCCATGAAATATGTCAGTAAATACCCCACTAATAAATTTTGAGGCCTTACGGTATTTTATAAAAGGCAGTTGCTAACAAGTGGCTAAATGAGACTACAGGCCGTCATCAAGCAGATCATGGATTTATCGCATGATGGGATGACAGCACAATGGTGTGTGTGGTATCATTGGAAAGCTCTGGTCCTGCGCTTCCATGTGATATGCGTGGCATTTCTGTGCGATTCTGCATTTGCGAGTAATCCATCCAAGAGTAATGTGTGTGCAGAGCTGTATGAAAGCTCTATTATACATAATTTTAGTGTAAATTTATCTTTTTTTTTCGCTGTGAAAATATTGGACTACCGACAAGTGCTGGGTCTTGTCGGAAAGCTACAATTCCACTGTTTCATGTGATATGCGTGAAGCATGGTCGCGGAGAAAATCAATAGAGAGGAACAGGTGTGAATTTGGACCCATAGGGTTAATACTATTAAGATGAAAAACATATCAGTTGTCAGAACACCAATGTATATGTACAGTGAACACACACAGATCATCTTTCCTCTGTCTACTCACCAGTCACTGAAATCTTTTTTGAGTCAACTTTCACTAAACCCTTCATCTCTGCTCTGCACTCAAACTCCCCAGGGTCCTTTGCCAGAGCAACCATGCTGTAGTTCACTTTGGTGTCGCCATTGCTGAGAAGCTGGCTCCCCTGGCTCAAGAAGAGGTGGAGGTTTCTGGTGGAGGTGTCAAAGCCGTACTGAACATTTCTAACTGAGCACAAAATGTCGAGTTGGTCTCCTTCATAGATATTGGACATCGGGAAAATCTCCAAAACTGCTGTGATGGGAAGAGCTGAAGAGACAAAACCAACAAGGAAAAACCACTAAGATGGGTCCAATACTTTGAAAAGTACAGACATTTCTAAATGCTTTACCTTCCACTGTCACATTAACAACGCTGCTTTCCTTGGACTTGACAGAGTTTGGTGTTATGAGGACAGTATAAGCACAGTGAACTTTGTGGATGCCGACGCTGCTGAAGTGAAGCTTAGCCTCTGCCTGGTTGGAGTTGACCTGCCTCTCCACAATTTCTTTGTTGTCCTCAAAGAAGTAGAAGAAAATGGAGCCTCTCTCGCCGGGTGCTATACACCTGGCCGTTATCTCCTCCCCTTCACTGAACACATCTTTGTTAAGGTAGAGAACTGGTTTCGACAGGCCTGGAAACCAAAAATGTGAGATATGTACTCAAGTTTAAATCCAAAAGTTAACAAAATTGAAACAGCACCATCTTTTGCAAATGAAATGAAGAAATTCTCCTGCTTGCTGTTGCACATAAACGCATCAATTTCATTATCTTAATTTTGAAATAATTTTTTGTTCTTACATACATGGGATTTAGAACCATGCCTGTATCAGTTACATTATCATGGCTAAAAAGTGTTAATCATTTAAGGCAAAAATCTCGTTTCAGTTCAGTATGCAATAAAAATTACTCCCAGTTACTGTAGCCTATTAATGTTATCTAAACATTCAAATTCACCTGAACTTCTCAAACCGTAACAGATAAAACTGTATCCATGATAACAAACCAACCTGTTACTGTGAGTTTCTTGGCTTCACTGGTCATGTTTTTCCCCCCAATGTTGATCATGCACTTATATTTGCCAGTGTTGGAGACTCTGGCCTCGAGCACAGGGTACAGGAGATCCTCCGAGGTGCTAGAGGTCTTGGTGTAGACTTTGTTGCCGTCCTTGTATATAGTGTACTCACGACTCAGCGCCTCCTGACCAGAGCTGCTGATGATGGCCTTGCATCTCAGAGTCACGTTAGTGTTCCGAATCACGTCAGTGCTGGGCTCAATGGTCAGGGTGATTTCTCTTATTGTGAATACTAGGGAGTGAATTAGAAAATAAATAAATTAGACTTAATGCACAAGCTAATCTATGGTACTGGCAGCGCTCATATCTGGAATATTTTGGCTTTATTTTTGTACAGAGGGGGTAAGTAGGACACGTCATCTATCTTAATATACAGTCTATGATGTAAAGTGTTAGCTCAGAGGTTATTGTTGTCTCCCATTGAGAGGGGATTTGAAAAACGGTTACACACAGACAGCAGAGGGAAGTCAGAAGTGAGTGCCCAGTGGCAGGCTCATAGCCACAGTCTACATCTAGTGAGTCAGATGACTGTTGTTGGCTCTGTGGACATATTCATGTTGGAGTCCTTTCTTACCTCTCAATAGAGACTATTTCATTGTTCACTTTGATTCCCCTGTGAACCCCTGTCATATTACACACCTGTTCTATACACTATACACAGCATGTCCATCAGATGGTTACTGTTTTATATCCTGAGGAACTTAAGTGCCCAAAAGTGCCCCAATGTTGACATACAGAAAGAATGTATTGGAGTCATAAGTGAGTAGCTTTACCCTTTTTCATTTGTGCTTTCTCAATCAGAGTTTGGATTGAATAGATTTCCTTTTAATCATTTCCTATTCCCATTTAAATCCCCAATGGCCTTTTTGCTGCCATATTTGAAATGACTGCCACTGAAATTTCTATTACAGGTGCCATATAATTAAGTATCAGCTTGGCACTCAGGAAGCTGATGTGTTACCATAGAATTGCATCATACCGGAAATGGCATCCCATCTGGGTATGAAACTCACATAGGGAACAATGCATGTGTGCATGACTGTGAAATTCATTGGTAGTCATCTGATGTTTAAAAAAACAAAAACAGCGGAAGAAGGCAGATGTAGATAAGGAAGAGCACCATTTATCTCAATGCAGCTGGACCTGATGGAGCAAGCTTTGGTGCTTATTTGGGGCGATTATAAGCAGCTTGTTGAGATGAAGACAGCTTGGTGAGTACCACTGGTAGGTCTCAGGGTTTGGCATCCTTGAGCCACCTCACTAGGGTCTTGACACCAGTGAGCCAGTGTGATGACTGATCTCATAAAGACAGCCAATCCTAGCCACAGAAATGATGTTACTATGAAGTTGGTTGTTATATTCCTGGATCTCTATGAGTTCTTCCCTTTCAGTGACTAAACGTTTTCAGTCTCTTCATGTTTGTCAATCATGGTTTACTTTCAGTACACTTTTTTAACCTCAGCCTCATTGTGTCTGGATTGATTACAGCAGCCGAACTGTGTCATTCACATGGCCACATATGGACGCTTTGCTAATCACCTGAACTGATCCCAGAGCCATGAATCAATTCGTATGCTCACGTGATTCACAGGCACCAACAGGTGGAAAATAATGAATGATTCATAAGAGATATTTGTTGTCAGATTCACCAATGTATAAGCGACTGTCCAACATTTTGTCTTTTAGAAAATATTTAGAAGTAACTTTTAAAAGTGACAACTATTTGGCGTTCAGCAGTGCACCCAGACACAGAAAGCACCCTAGCACATCACCCATATGGTCGAGTATTAGAGACAACAGGCTGCTGTTGTGTCTCAGACGAGGGTGTTGTGGGGCTGTAAACAAACCTGGAAAACAAGGGGAAAAAAGGGCAGGAAAAGCACTTTGTCAGACAAACAGGCCACCCGGGGGACCTATCACCATTTCAGAGCCTGCTGAATCTGGCCCACACCCAGCATCATTCAGCAGGAGCTGGCAGGGCTGATGATGAGAAAAATCAGGCGTGCAGAGCAGAGATTTGCTATGGGCTCTCGATACGCCATCTGAGTTATGGCAGCTACACTGAGCCAGTGGTGGAATGTAACTAAGTACATTTAGTCAAGTATTACACTGAGGTAGAATTTTTTGATACATTTTTCCCCTCATACTTCTAATACACCACATTTCAAAGGGAAATATTGTACGTTTTACTCCTCTACATTTATATAATGGATATTATTACTTTTCACATTAAGATTTTACATTAAAAACATTTGATAAGCTAATAAAATACAACACAATATTTAAGATAAAACCAGTTTTCGCCTTACAAACAAGCAGTGTCTGAGTTATCAGTTCCACCAAATAATGAGTTTCACTGTTTCTTTTTAAGGAACAGTGTGTGAGATTTAGGGAGATTCTGTGGTGTCTAGTGGTGAGGATTGCAGATCGCAACCAGCTGAAACTTCCTCCGGTTAGAATTACTTCAGTGTTCATTGTTCAGGAGGTTTTTACCGGGAGCCACATTATCCGCAGAGGCCTCTTCCTCTCCAAAACAAATGGACCAGGTGATTAAAACCAGTTAAAACACTGAATAAAGCAGTTTCACGTTACAAATCAGTGTTTAAGATCCAGGGGCCAGTTGCATAAAACACCCTAGGTGAAGATTTTCCTTTAAATCTGAGATAAATTTTCCTTTAAGTAAAGTTGGTTGCACAAAACATCCTTAAGTCTTCTCCCTTTTCTCCTTATCTTGGCCTTATACTTAAGGAATAGCTTAAAGTCTGTTAAACAGCTGCGCAAGGAACCTCAGCAACCACAGTAGGGAAAAAACACAAGGTACCTCTGACTGCAAATCGACCTCAACATGGCGGAGTTTATGGCGATAAATGAGGGGAAATGAAGGCATGCCAAGAAGAGTGTTTCGTGAACACGGGAACCCGACCCCAACCAACCTGTCCAAATTTCCTCCCACATTCAATGCTTCATGTTTGCTGTTAATTTCAGATCAAATTTACTTTTAAGTATGTTCTTCCTTTTATTGAATTCCTCTAGAAGTATGATTTTTTTTCTCCATCTGACCAATTTGGTTTTCGTGTCCTCGTATCTTCTGCCATTTTATTTTACTATCAGGCCAACTTTGTGAGAGGATACTTTTGTGTGGCAACAGGTAGCCTGGGCTATCACAAGCCCATGTTCAAGCAAACAAATGGTCTCCATGGAAACAGTGGAATTTTACTGCTGTAAAATCTCTTTCAATATGGTAAATGCCTTGTCGTCTTTCCTTCACTAAGGAAACCTTTAAAGAGATTCTGTGCAACACCCTTAACTAATTTCCTCAGCGAAGGAAAACAAAATCTTAAGTGCCATACTGAAGGAGAAAACTCAAGATGCTTTGTTCAACTGACCCCAGATGTTCAGGAGGTTTTTTATATAGTGAGCAGAATTATCAGCAGAGGTCTTTTTCCTCCTCAAAACAAACAGATTCAGTGATTTTAACTGGTTAAAACACTGAATAAAATAGAATCCACGTCAGAAAATCAGTGTGTTTTAGACACTGCTTGTCGTTGAGGAGCTCCTAACTATGGTGGCTGACACTGAAATGTAAAAACACAAATTTCCCTCCAAAACTATCTAGAGCCAGTGTTTGGTTTGTCCATTCTGGGCTATTGTAGAAACATGGCACAGCAACATGGCGATCTCCACAGATGAGGACCCACCCCCTATGTAGATATAAACAGCTCTTTCTAAGGTAATGCAAACAAATCAGTTCTTTTTATCAGGTGATTCTACACTTAAGAAAATATACTCATTATTTTACATTCCATCTCTGCCAAAATATCCCCTAAACCCTACACATACTGGACCTTTAAATTACAGTTTTAAGCCCAAAGAGGTCAAATTATGCAATATTTCATTGAAAAGCAAATATCAAAAAAATATATAAAAACTGAAAACAGCTCTATGCAGCAGACTTTGTGTTGTCTTCATTCCTCTTCCATTAATCTTCTCATGACCCCTCAGATTCTGACTCCTAGGCTGGTAACCACAGGACAAACTCTACATAAAGTAGTGAAAGGTAGCTTCAAATGTAGAATGCCGCGTATTGTAGCCTACATATTGATGCATCAAAAATCTCATAATATACAGTAATATGTCGGTCACAATGAGATTTTTCTGCAAAATAAGCACTTTACTTTTGATAACGTAAATACATATCACTGCTAACATTTTGTACTTTAGTCAGAATTTAAATGCATAATCTTTATTTGCAATATAGTATTTAACAAAAGGGTACTGATACTTTCACTAAAGGGTCCAAGCATTTCTTCCACTAAATATAAACCAAATTTTCTAATGTATTGTTTCAGGAAAAAGACGAATCAATGAAAAAGTGGGTCTTTCTTCAAGTCCGGACCTTGAACCCGGTGAGACAATGCCTCCATCTCTGCTACAACAGATCTGGGCTGAGTCATGTATTCCAAGAGGACAGGGAGGCGTGTGACACTGCTCACCAACATGTTTCCAGCCCTTCCTACCCCAGCTTTTCCATCCTACCAGACAGCAGCGATCAGAAGGCTCTGATAACAAACAGAACTGTTTCCACTGACTGACCATGTGTCTCCCTTGGCTTGTTTTTGGGAGGGTTTTTAATGGACTGAAAGGTTGTCTAACTCAAAGCCCAATAACTATGACCATATGGAAAGTTAAGCAATGATGCTCTGTAAACATAACAAACATAAACTCCACCTTCTGTTCCAACCAGTGACAAGTCTGTGGAAGACATCCAGTCAGCTGTTTCTGTGTAAAGTGTAATTGATCTTTTACTTACTTCGCTGTGCGTTCACCACACTCTCTGGATGGAAGTCTTGGAACAAGATAAGACAGTAAAGCACCAGGTTAGAGACAAATTAACAACGTCCACAAAAAGAAATCCAAACAGTTCCTAAAGAGGAAGACAGGAGATCAGTAGTCTTACAGGTGGACAGGAGCACGGAGGTTAGCAGTAGGAGGAGGCCCATCCTGTCTGAGGAACGCTGAGGCTCCCAACGCTGCTTGCAGTCCCGTGGTTCACAGACTTGTGACTATACTAGCTTTTGGGTGGTTTGTGAGGGGCAGATCTGATTCTGGTGGGTGGGCGCGGACACTAAGGTGGTGCTCTACCTCAGCCGCTCAGTGGTCAGTCAGTGGTGGCGGTTATCAACCCGAACAGCCCTCGGCTTGGCTTAATTTGCCAGGAAGTGAGTGTTGTTTCCTCAGGATGTTCGTGTCGCCCGGCTCTTTGCTGTTGTGGAATGTTCTCCTCTGGTCTACTTCATGTAAGTGTGTGTGTGTGACATGGTAGTCACAATAATGTTGTATTGCTCAGGGTGCAGTAGTCAGGCCTTTGACCTCTGACCTTGACTGGCAGGATCGGTGCAGGTAGATGAACAAGACAGGGAAAACAGTCTTTGTGCAGCACAGTCCACTTCCTGGAGGAAAGATAATTTGGCTCAGCTACTGTGAAGTGTTTTCACAGACATAAATCTCAGCCTGGCTCTAACAGGACACAGGTAGGTGGAGCCATTGTCACTAATACACATGCTTCCCATACTACACTACTGAGAAACAGACACTTTTGTTGGTCAGTGACTTGATACAATCCAAGATATAAATTAAATAAAAGGATCTGCCCCTGAACAAAATCACGCCCCAAAGTGTTCTCAAACACATAAATAAATATCATGTGGACCCATAAAGGCAATTATGAAAATACTGTGAAAGTCTGTTTTTATTGAAAATGGTATTTTCCCAAATTACGCTTTTATTTCATAATGTCACTAATGGTGCATTCACGACCTCCTCAGTCTCATTTCACAAGTCGGGAAGTTGTTCCTTGGATTTTTGTTGCTTAGAGTGTTTAAACATGTTGATAATAGTTTGAAACTTTATATTACAAAATGATTTTGTTCCAGTTGCACCAGTATATACCCTAAAAGCACTGAAATATTGACTAATGCCGAGTAGTTAGTGCTAATTAATAACTTCTCTAACTTATCTGGGTCACTCTGCAAGAGCGACCAACAATTACAATCTAATACCATATTAAAAATTACATGTGAGCAAAAATTGACATGCAATATGTGAACTGATAAAAAGTCATTATCATCAATCAAACATTGAATTCCATTCCTCATGTTTCTGCATATGACAGGATTCAGCAACTTCTGTACCAAATCTTTCACCAACTTTATGAGTTGTTGTTTTGACTCGAGCAGTGTTAATTTCATTAACGAACACAATGATGAAAATTTTTCGCCAACAACCTTTTATCCATGATGAAAACAAGACAATGAAGAGCTAAAAAAAAAAGATCTTGATTATAAAACTACGATGAAATCCATGGTTCATTTTCATTAATGAGACATGACAAAAATGTTAGCAATGGACTGTTGGACACTGAAAGTCTAGAAAGGCCAGAAGAAAACATCCAACAAAATCACTCACACCGGAGCAGTGTCAGCCGTTGTTAGGAGCTGTGAGCTGTTAGTTACTTGAATGTAAATTTAATGTTTTAATGCTTTGACTGCAGACTCCCTGTGTCAGCTCTGTCTCCTGCACCAGCTGGATTAGGAGAGCTGCTTCAAACTGGGGGGGTTATTAACAGCCACATTACTGCATGTAATGTATTTCATACATTATCTTTGTTTTTAAATATATGATCTCAGTTTCAGATGAATGAGATGTCCGAAAATGATCACTTTAAATGTGATAGCTATTCAAAGTATTAGAACAGCTCTTGGTAATTATAGGATTTGCAGTTTTGGGTGAAGCTGACGTTCCATTTCAGGTCTTGAAAATCCGACCCGTGCAGGACTCTGGTTAGGGATCTACAACACAAGCTGTGACACTTAAACTGGAATTTTTGGCAAAGTAATAGGTTTTAATACACCAGCTGTTCATGTGCAAGTTACACAGCAAGTTATATGACATATAGGGGGCAGTTTATGTACATACAGCATATTCCAAATTCAGACTCCTTTCATCACAATCCATATCCAGGGTATACATTTTGCAAACTTTCAGGGCCGAGGCACTACACTTATTTTCAATGACAAAGTCATGTCAATAGTCATGTGCAGTACTACCTTCGTTTTCTTCTCAAGTCTGAAAAAACTAACCTAATGACATCATCAGGGTTTTTGAGTTATGCCCCAGCAGTTTTGGTCTTACCGGTGTGCTTAGTATTTAGTGGAACTACAGTGGCTGAGGTAAAGCATTAATGACTCTGTCAGTGTTTGGTTTGTCGAACCTAAGTTACTGTAAGAACATGGTGGACACTGTGGAAGAGGACCCGCTCTGTATGTAGATATAAATGGCTCATTCTAAAGGTAACATTCTTAGTTTTAGGTGATTATAAACTGATGAAAACACAGTTATGAATATCATATTCCATTTCTTCTAACTGATGTTCCTAAATCCTACACCTAAATCCTAAATCTTGGACATTTAAGATAACCGGTAAAAATTCTCATCATAATTTGATAAATAAATATCAAAATTAAATATTTAAAGATATAAAATAAGGTGCACTAGAATGTTCTCAACACAGACACCAAAACTGCATCAAATTCAGTATTTTTTCCAAGCAGGATTTACCTTATTGCATTAATACAGCTTGAAAATATGTTTTTCTAGAGTTTTTCTATAATGTAGACCAAACAACAACCACAGCGTGATATTATTTCAAATGCCAGAAACAGACAAAATCCGGTGTTGTATTTGGTTTATTTCATTGATTTCATCTCCTGTCTTATAAACCAGTCAGCAAAGCAGTCTAAAGTCACAGAGACAACCCTGATTGTTTTCATTTTTCCATTACTACTTTGTTTAAGTCTCTTCTTTTTCTCCAAATCTAAAATCTTAAAACTCAAAGCAGGATACTTAGAGATGAATGTGATTCTGTGCCAAAATACACGGTTTCGGCTGAGTCGGTGAAGCAGCTGAGGCCTGCTAAACCACACAGAGTGCTAAAGAGCTCGGTGACGGGGTGATGGTGGGGACTAATGTGGCAACTGCGACTGCAGCCACTTAAATGCAGACTGTATGGTGTGTGTGTTCCCATTCACTTCCAGTCCACGAGTCCATTCCTTCTGAGGGAAAAAGCAAAGCTCCAGAAAACTGATGCAGAGAGGTGAGGTGGGCGTGGCAGGAAAGAAAGAGGGGGCGGCTGTCGGGTATGTTGGCGATGAAAGGGGGCTTGACAAGAGTGTGTGTGTGTGTCTGTAAGGGTAAGGCTGTCCCCGCTCTTTTCCCCTCCACCTCACTGAGGCTAAGGCAAACAAAATGCCGGCTGAATTAAAAACATAAAATTACAAAACAGAAAGAGAAAAAAATAAAACATTAAAAAAAGCTAAATAAGCAAAGCAGCAGCCCCAGAGAAGAGGCACATTGATGGTGATACTGCACCAAAACAAACAAAAAAATAATAATCTGAGCCCACCTTAACTGTAACACACTGACATTTACATCAACAATGTCCATGATCTCTGGAGCGACAACACATCCGGTCATGTGACTGACCACACTTGTCCATCATGCTGCAGACACTGGGGAGGCTGGCAGTTGCTTGACATTGGTTTGAGGTGGCTCATTACGTACCTGAGCGAGATTTAGGACACAGACTAAAACTTGACACAGTGAGCACATACAGGTACACAGTTAAAGAGAGTGTCACAGCTCCGGTGCCACCGTCTAACATGCAACTCACGTTATGCCTCAAATGTTGCTAAACAAAATCAAACCAAATAAGCCTGGCAGTAAAATCAAAACTCATAGACAGGGAAAAAAGAACGCTCACAGGAGGTTTTTAGCAAAAAGAAAGATGGTCCAAACAGTGAGGCAGGCAGGTGATCCCTGGTGTGATGAGTCACTTAACCTCAAAGTTCTCTCAACCTGCTGTGCTGTGTGCTCAAAGCTTGTCTTGACTGTTTGGAAATAAGAAAGCTGCCCTCACTGTGGTTAGATAAGCAACCAGGGTCAACTTCAATTTACACAGCCAGAAAAAGATGGAGTGGCACACAAGGGCCAAAATCAACAAACAGCGTTTTTTTTGGGATCAGTGCACTCGTCTAAAGCAGGCGAAAAAAAGAAAAGCATTTGCAGGACTTCTTTCAATATCTTTTGGTTCCACAGGGTGAAGATTTGGACATATTGATAAGCAGAAAGTTAAGTCAATCACAGGAAAATCGATTTCATTGATATCTTTCCTGTCACTAGTGTGAGTATACGAGTTAAAAATCCAGTACTCCAAGTGAATAAAAAGAAAAAGTGGAAATGGGTGTTTGTATTGCTATACTGTGACACCTTTGGGCACTGTAGGTCAGATTCTGGGCTAATACAGCACTCTGAAGCTATTGATGCTGCTTTCACCTTCAAACTGAAGCACTATTTTCTTATCTTCAGTGCACTCTTAACTCAGAAACGTCAGGGGAGGAGCTTGAGGCTGAATCATGTTGGGGTTTTATTGCTTTCCTGGATGGGTGGGCAGGTACCGCAGGCTCCCTGGAGGTCTGGGTGCTAAGCTTTTACCAATCTACCAATCTCCTCACTGTGCTAAATATAAGGTATGTATCATCCTCGGGGCAATGGAGGGTTTCCCTTTTTACAGGCGATACGTTAAAAAACAAATAAACCAACAAAAACACCCCCCTGAGTCACAACAAAGGGGCCTGCATGGAAAATATGATTATGTTTGGCACGCTGGGGTCAGGGAGGCAAGAAGGAGCAAAGGAGCAGGCATCTTTTTTGGGCATCAATTAAGTCCAAGGCTATGAAGGCCCACTGTGGGGCACATCTGTGCTATAATCCACTTTAACACACACACGCACACACACACAAACAAAGAAACACTCATCATGTCTGCCTGGTCGATGTGTCAGGCCTGAATGAGCACAGTCCTCCATCCCTGGGTCCCAGCGATGCAGCAAAGTAGCAAAACTCTGCGTCCTTCGGCTGTGAGACGGCCTTTCAAATGTATTCATAAACACACAGCGGAATCCAGCCGAGGGCGAGTCTGTGTTTCCTGCACCAGTGAATGTGTTTAAACAGTGTGTGTTGTCCTTTGGGCGACCCCTCCCCCCCAAAACCTCCCCTTCGCCACCTCTAGGTTCGCTGTGGTCACAGTTCGTTCAGGTAGTGATGCTCACTGTGTGGCGAGGAGGAGCCCCAGTGATCGGTGGGTACCACTTCTTTAAAATAGAACCTCTAATCTTCTGTATACGCTATTTAAATATACACACTCCTCAGCACAGCCAAGTCTACAATCATTAGCTTCATAATAATATGAATAAACAGTGAGAATAATAATAATAATAATAATATATATATCGTCGTTCGTAGCATGAGTTTTTGTCAGCAGCCATCACTAGAACATTCAGGGTGGTAATTGCATATGTACAACAAAAATGTCATTTACATCCTGGAGCTGGAGGCTCAGGGTCAGAAGTCATATGTGGTGGTTTTGTTGGGGAGGGGGTTGGGGGTGATGAATGCTGGTGTGTTATCTGAGCCTCTTCTCTGCTGAGTAGATGGACATGTAGTAGTCGTTGCTGCCTACTGCCAAGTGGGGCTGGAGGGAGACAGAGAGAGAAGGCAGATTAAATGGTCTTGTTTATCACAGGTGGAATAATGTGTGTACATTCACAAAAACTGAGCAAAGGCAAAGTCTGTACCATAGCAAACACAATATGTTGAGCAAATACAATTTAGAATACAGTCCATGTCGGTATTTCCTGTATAAATGCAGTGGTAATTTATTAATTATTAATGTCTGTTAATAAGCTTACTGTATGGATAAATACTTCTAGAAAACATTCTCTTAACCATTTGTGTATCAATTATGTGCAGTCATAACAGTCCATGATGACAACTGACCTACGGCTAAGCCCCGCCCTCAAACGCGTTGAGCCAATCACAGTGCGTATAGACATTCGCATACACTCGGATATTCTCTGCCTGGACGTCCATTGAAATGCATTACAGAAAGTCAGTTTTGTTCAGTTTTATGAGCTTTTTCGGAGATTTGAAGTTTAAAAATGGTCAAACGGTGTGCATGGGGTACATGCAACTCTGACGCAAGGTATCTTGAGAGGCTTGGGCGACGGGGTGCATTTTTTACCCTTTAAACCACATCTCAACCGAGAAAAGTGTCTCCTTTGGATAAAGTTGTGTGGTAACGTTAGACCACAACATCAACTCAACGTGAGTAAGATTAACAATGATGTCTATATCTGTACTAAGGTAAGACAACATCATGTTTGAGGCAACATATTGTCACTTTACTGGAAAGAGTAAAGTTATCTTTAACATCTCTAGCTAACGTTAGCTAAAGTTAGCCTAACGTTAGCTCCTAGCTGCGTTGTTCATCATGTCACCTCGTTTGCTGGGAGTTCATTAGCCTATTTTGTTCTAGTTTTGTACTTTGGTGATCGTACATCATTGTTAGCTGTTGTCCAAAGGGCTCGAGTTAAGCTAACGTTAACTTCTGGAGCTTAGCTTCATTAATTTGTCTGTAATCGCAGAGATAACAAAGGTTGGCAAATGTTATGCTGAATGATTCAATGTAAATACTGTAGCAGCAAACTAACGGAGAGACACTCTTGGTAAAGATGGTAAAAAGGCCGTTATCCTTTTCTCATATTCTGAGCCAAAAACCTTAACTTCAGTGGAACAATACTGATCCTCTATCTTGTTGTCTTTGATGGTGACGGCAACGAGATGCAGTCTATCACGCTCACACTGGGACCTGTAAATAGTACCTTTGGAACCAAAAGGACTCTATCAGACATGGTACTTAGACCCTAGGTCCATTAAGTGTCTCCAGTTTGAACAGTACTCTTAAATGTGGGTGGGGTTGTAGTCACTCAATGCCCCGTCCAGCAATCACTGTATTTCCTGTATTTTTACTGATGACAGTGAGTCTGCATCTCATTTATCGTCTACAAAACAGGGTTGCACGCTAACATTTCATAACAAAATAGAACAGGTTGCAGTGAGTGTCTCTCAATGGGATATTTTAAAAATAGAGGGTGTATACATTTAATACGTCTTAGGCAAGTGCAGGGGGTTAGTGCTGCCACAGTCCACAGGAACCACGCTCTGTGATTTTTTTCCCCCTCCAAGTGAGGATTAGAATATATGCATTTCACATAATCTGGTCAAGAATACATATTTATAAACATCTGAAGTTGCACTCATTACTAAAAGTGTCATCCAAGAGAGACAGTAAAAACTAATGGGACAGTCAAAGTTGTTATATTGAAACTTAAGGTGTGCTGATGGATTCAGCTGCTGCTGGAGTCAGCAAACAGTCTGTCATTTTATAGTTAAAGTTTGCTAATGTATGTAAAACTCTCCACGGTATGAACAGTGGTAACAAAAGCTTCAAAACCAGCAACAACTCAGCCCTGAGCAAGAGTGGCCATCATCTATTGACCAATCAATGGACTGCAGTGTTTCTAGCTCCACCTTTTAGTACCAGATCTGTGTGCTAGGTACCCCAACAGAGGGGTGACCAAAAATGGGGGTGGTACAGAAAGGTTCCACTGGTACTATCCACAGCTTTTCACGCTGGAGACAGGAAAAATGCATACAGAACTAAACTGAACTGTACTGGACTGCTTGGTGGGAACGGCTATCGCTTTTAGGCCTGGTCAGAAAGGACTGATGGTGAGGCAATACAATGTGTTTGGGAAGTACAGAGCTTGTGACTTGATACTTGTTTTACTTTAGTTTTGCTGTTTTGGTGGTTCCCATGTACTCAGCTAATCAAAAATGTTAGCTGTTTTTGGATTCTTCATTCACCAAAGGCATGCAAAAAATTTTTAGGTAATGGCGTGAATAATTAATATATAAATGGTAATTTTGTGGTAGAAGTTTTCCTTTAAAACGCTATAATTTTGAGGTACCTTGGGTTAGTATTTCCATTTTACTCTTCCTTATACTCATTCTTCTCTACATTTTATAAGGAAATACATATTGTATTTTTTACCTCACCACAGTAATATAACAATACTGTAGTAACAACATTGAGTAACTCTGAAATATTTTAAACTACTAGCCTAGGTGAACGACTGCATGAATACTGCTGTGGTTGGTGACTGTAAGTGTAAGTTTACCCAATGAGGATGGAAGGCTAAACAGCTGATGGCCCCAATCCTTTGTCCCATGAAGCCGTCATAGTACTTTATGTTGCTGATCACATCGCCGTTAGCGTTGTAGACTGCTATGAACTGGTTCATTGACCCACTGGAAAGAAGTGGGTAAAAGAGAGAGAGAACAAGACATACTGTAAAATCACATATGCTGTGTGTAGTACAGTGATTTCTTCTGTGGTGAAATGTAACCTTTGGGATAGATGTCAGGTGTATTGCCCAGTTAAATTTGTTGTGTTTGTCGAGCCAATTAAAAACATAAAGAAATCTATTTTGGAACCAAGTAAAGAAGGCAGAAAAGGAACCATGAAGGGATTTGACATTCACATTGTGGACACTTGATGAGCTTATCTAGGGGCTGGGACCTGCATCTACACAAACAAACTCACCAAGCAAACAAGTTGGCCTGTGGGTGGATGTCCAGGGCCGTTAACCCCTTCACTGTCTGCAGCACATTGATAGAGTCTGGTGTCCGTGGTTCAAAGAATCGAACGTCTCCGTTAACACTGGCGGGGAACATCAAGGTTAGTAAAGGCAGAAAAAAAAGACTATGAATCTTAACAGGCAAAGAAAGAACAAACCTGACACTGATAATGTGTCCGTCCGTCTCCTTCTGTAGATGAGCTTTGACCACCCAGGCTCCGTGCTCCCTGTAGGTCATCACACGACTGCAGAAACACACAACAGGCAGAACAAATGTCAGCTTAGGTGACATTTAACAGTGCATTTCTTTGCTGACAGGAAACAGAAAACAACACCATAGCTGTAAGAAAAAAAAAAGACCTGATAAGTTCTTATATATGGCTGGAACGTGTATGAAACACTAGAGGGCTTGTTTATTGACACAAGGGCTTTTGATTTGAAACAGCAGGTGGTGGTATTCACTAAGTCACAGATGTAAATTCGCATTTCCTACAACATTGAAGGCAAAACCCACCCTTCTCTGCCTGTGACTGGCTTACCTTGACAGTCCTACACAAAATAGTACCAAATTTCAATCCTCTTGCCTAAACCTAACCAATCCAACCAACCAACAAAGGCAACAAGTACTGGTCAGTTAGACTGGGGCAGGTTATACTGCCACCATCCTAGGAAACACAAAGTCATGTTACAGACAGCGTTGGTCTCCTTGTTGCAATCTCGCCAAAGAATTCATGTGAGTACATCTTAAAATGAACAATACATTCAGAAACGGTGACACAGCAGAGGGGACCTGTTTTCTCTAGAACTGGGTTTGCTTGGGTTGCAACAAATGATCGCAATAGTCGACAAAAATCAATGATCATATTAGCTGTCACGTTATGAGCTGTAATGCTATATATTTTGAAATACATTTTCTTTTGATAAATGAATTGATGCTGTTAAGAGTAATGTCAGCAGATAATAATATCTCAAATCAATCCGGTTCACATGTGCCCGAACTTTAAAATCTTAAACGCTGCATGTTCATGGTATGTTTTTTTAATGATAAAGCTGTGTGTGTTCTTTATTGCCCTCCAGGGGTGAAAATTTGTCTTTGGCTCACCAAACACAAAAGACAACATTGTAAAAGCAGGTAAATAGTTAGTAAAACAAACAAAAGTCATTACAGAAATACTTAAAACATTAACTCAGCTCAGTGTCTGTCTGTGGTTTAAAGCTCATCTGTCACTGTTGAGTTAAGGATATTGATGGTTATTGATGGATACTGATAATGATATTTGATTTTCTTCAAATAGCCCTGCCCTACATAAAATCATTAAACTACAATTCCAGTGTTGCTCCAAACAGTTGATTATTCATTTCAATAATTGATAGACTATTCGACTATTAAAATAGTTGTTGCAGTAGTTGCAACCCTAGTAGTATGAATGAACAGTAGTAATAAACACAATGTCTCTATACGCCTCAATAGGAGATGCAAGAGAACTACTAAGGCAGTCAATGAACAGAATGTCTTTAAACACACGCCCCCCTGAGGATGCAATATATGACGCGCACACAGTGACCATATTTTGTTAGTCACTACGTGACAGACTTTTGCATTCATAGATTAGCCTTGCACACTGCATGCAAGCCAAAAACCAGCTACAACAATTACAGAGTCAAAGGATTTATCATAAATCATTCAATAAGTGAGTGAAGATGACAGGAGCAGTAATAACACAGAAACAACAACAACAACAACAACAACAACAACAACAAAACAAGTAATCATAATTCAGTGAGACAAGACCACACAACCACCACCCTGGCTACCTGTTAGGTATAGAGTTGATTTTAAACTTTTACTAATTACTCACCTATAATTAGTAAAAGTAGCCTATATGGCCTAGCCGCTGCCTGTGCTTGTCCTAACTGTTCCTACAGCCTGCCCCATTACAAAGGGAAACTGGGTGTTTTCCATTAGAGCCCCACAACTGTGGAACTCCCTATCTGAAGGACTTACGTTAGCACTTCTCAAAACGTACTTTTACAGTAAGGCTTTTTTTTCTCCAATTTTTACAGTAAATCTCTTCTTTGTCTAGTTTATATCCCTCTTTCTAAAATGTTATTGTTTATGTATTCATTTTTATTATACACTCAGTTTTATTTTGTCTTAGCCTATGTTCAGTGTTTTTTTTTTTTTTTTTAAATGTAAGTTACTGTTGAAAAGTGCTATGCAAAAAAAGTTTATTATCATCATTAGTTTTTGCTGTTATGAGCAGATGAACCAAGGATGAATGATAAAAGATCTGGTTCAACATTAAAAGTAATTACTTTCTGAAAACTGTGAAAAATGCGGGACCTACAGTTTGAATTTTAGGACAAAGAAACTATGGCTCAAGTTGCTTTTGAGGACTGGAATCATCTGAATGGATTTTTATTTTTATTTTGGAATAATGAAGTCTTTGTATTGTTTTAAATTGATTTAAGAACTGTCTGTGTGTATGTGCTAAAGCCTTTTCCTCATACGTCATGTGGAACAGGGGATTAAAGTCTTAGCAAAATAAATAAATAAACAAAAATAAACAGCAGTATAAAATACAAAAGCACGTCACCTTCTGCTGTAACATGTAATAAAGGAAAGAAACCACTGGGTGGCATCATGGGACCATGACTGAAAAAAGCATTAACTGCCTCCTGGAGAAACGTAGGTGGCTTTGAGGCATAAAACCCTACAACCACCTTTTTAGAGCTAAGCTGCACCTGACTACCCACCACCCATAATGCACTCTATTAGAGTTGGTCAAATTCATCCTGACTGCATGTGTGACAGGAAGTGCATTCAATCTCCCTACTGTATATTCAAGGACAAAAAAATAATTTATGACAATTAATAGCATTTTTTAGATCATAAGACACTTTGTAAACTGCTGCACACAAGACATACAAATCATTTCATCAAAAATATTCCAAACATGTCCTGTATGTGCCTGTCTGCTGGTCCTAGACTAATCTCAGGGGTAGCAACATACAGTAGTTGCTACAAGATGTACCTTCATGCCTGAGGGGAACGATTAAATTAGCTTTACTTAAAGATTTATGGGCCACTACACGGTTTAACTGCTTTGTTTTTCCCCTATGGGTCTGAAATTAAAATAATGTTTAACCAACTGGGGGTGATATGGTGCCACCAGGGTCCATTAAAAGAGGTGGCAACCTCAAAGGGAGATTTACAGCACGCTATATATAATAAGTATAGATTAGAGAAGTGAATAATGTAGGACTGTGTAGAAGTTAATACCCGCAGAAAGTGCTGTGTGTGTTCTTCAATGTGTTTAAATAATGGTGAGACAGTTAAAGAAAAAAAGAGCTGGGAAATTAAACAATAAATAAATAATAAACTTAACCTCGTCTGTGAGTAGACAACAGTGAGGTCAGACTGAGACAGAGAGAGAGAGAGAGAGAGAGAGAGAGAGAGAGAGAGAGAGAGAGAGAGTTTTACCATTCATTTGGACCCATCCTCCTGTCGAATACGCGTACAGATCCGTCACCCAGACCGGCAACAATGAGCGAACGCTGGGAGTCACAGGAGAGGCTAGTCACACAGCTGTCCGCTCCTGTCGGGATGTCCTGGTGGACACACACAAACACAAAAATCCCCATTAATGGCTTCTAAAGCAAACTAGCAGGGTACCACTGTCAATACAACTCTCATCTCACATTAACCCCTCACTGAAATCATCAATCATGCGCTTTTTTTTGAGGGTTGGCTCATTTGAAGTTGGCCCCGACATCAATATGCAGCCACAGGCAAGGCTGGGCCATTTGTATTTGTATTAAGTCCATCCATCAAGACAGTGATTAGCACACCAAGGTCCCTTACATGTGTAGAAACAAAGAAAGAAGAAAAAGAGGAAACAGCACTAATGGTGCTGGCTCTGCCACAGACTTCCATTAGTTCACTAAAACAGACAATAGCATGGGTATACTGTACACTGCGCACATTCACACCAAAAGCTAAAAAGCAGAGTATCACTGACATGATTTATTCGTGTTTTTGTACCATTTATTATTATATTTAGTATCACCTATGGCATTATTTATTTGTGCTTTTCCTGATGGAAATTATTTGGGGGGGGGGGGGGGGGGGCTTTGCAAATTATTCGGATTGCCACCTCGGAACTACACCTGTGTTCAAAGAACTCACATTAAATTAACATCACAAAAAACATGTTTTTTAAGAGCCTATGCTAAAACCCATTTTTTGTTGTTGTTTACATTAAGGGAATAGTTTGGATCTTTTGAAGTAAGGATGTATCTATAGTCATTGTGTTACATACAGTAGATGTCAGTCAACCCTAGTTTGGAGAAGCAGACAGGCCTACTGACACAGATTCTAAGCCATGTACTGCTGTACCTAAAATAAAAATCAATATTGGTTTAAATACATTATACTGAGCTTTTTTTTAACCACTTAACCTTTACATCATACAGTGATTTCCAACAGGAAAGAGAGGCCACTATATCGCTCTCTTCAAAGCCACTCCATTGCGAACAGTCATTTAACATCGCTGAGTGCAGGAACTGCTGGTTTACCACTGCCTTGAACAGTTAGTCTCATTCTCTGACTATGGTTTTGAAAAGGGTTAGTTTGGATCACCCACTATACATGAAGATAGACAACGCATCTCCACTCACCCCCACTTTACAAAGATGACGTCAAAATATCCTGGATACAGATGCTGCCAAGATAAAACTTCAAGCTGCTGGTGGCGTTAAATGAAGTCAGTGGATCTTCACAGTCATCTGTTAGATTTGACTAAAATGAATCATAACTTGACTATCTGCCTCTAATTTCATTTGTTTCAAGCATTATTGGCAACACCTCGGTAAGTTTTGTTAAAAGAACTTAGATGTGATCTGCAGCTCCAGAAACAATGACAACACTTTTAGCAGTAGTACAGCAGTATGTGTAACCCTGCTCAACCAAATGTTCTTTACAGACAGCAAAAAACATCAAACCTGAGTTAAGACTACACTGTAAACCCATACACGCTCACACAACTTTGAATTTTTTTTTTTTTTTTTTGGAAAAAGCTTGCAATCAAAACTTTTAGTTTAGTACAATACAGTAACATAAGTTTTGAATAGACCAGTCACAAAATAAATGTGTCACATGTCTGACAGGAATTTTATGTCAGTAAAACATAAATTATTTAGGGGCATCTGTAGCTTAGTGGATAGTGCCAGCACCCCAAGTACAGAGGTGCTGCCTTGCTGCAGCGGCCGCAGGTTTGACTCCGACCTGTGGCCCTTTGCTGCATGTCATCCCCCCACTCTCTCTCTCCCCATTTCAAGATGAATAAATCTTTAAAAAAACATAACTTTTTTTTGATGTGTAATCATTTAGTTCTATGGCCTATGAACATAAAAACACTGAGTGCACATTTTATAACATGTTTTTTAAAGTGTCACTGAATTACAAAAACACATTGTGGACAGCTGAAGTTTCTCAATTAGTAGATTAAGGCAAAGAGTAGAACTCAGCACAACTTTGAAAAATATCTTTTACCACAACATTAACTGTAACACATTAGAGCCACTGTGATATACATAAACATGAATCACTGTGTAATGGGTAACGTGAGCGATTTAGAACATATTAAAACATAGTTTTCCTCGGCTTATGGCCTTAAACACATTGTCTCATGGCATGCTGGGGAACTCCGTCGATTTAGCCCCAACCCGCCGCAATATGTTAAGTGCGCGATGATAGTGTTGTTTACTGGCTTTTAACTAATTAGCTAAAACTCAAAAATGTTTGGCTTAACATAAAAAAATGATGTCAAGCTCACAAGGGATGACTTTTTCTGTCAAATGAACATAATGTTTTCATGTCATTTTGAATCTGGGGCATTTGTGTAGACTTATCATGGATGGATTGGTGTTTACAGTCTAAAAGGATCATAAATTGAAGAATTGATTCATCGAGAAACAAGCAGATCTTTAGGCCTGCAATGCCTGAATGCCAACTTATAAAGAGCTACTAAATGTCATCTTTACATCGAGTTTGAGCTGTATTTTTGTTTTTAGAGAAAATCAGACATGCAAGAGGATACACCGAGTACAATACTGTACCTGGACTTTCATCTCTCTGTCTGTGTCCCAGATCCTGATGACTCGGACATCTCCAGATGTCATAAGGAGACCCGTCTCCTGTTCCCAGTCCACCACCATGCCTGCACCTACAACACAAGATGACACAGAAGTTATAATGCAGAGCATGTACACTTAAACATTCACCAGGACTGTGTGCTGTTATGTCATTCTGTTGTGTCATTCAATCAAAACAAAACAGACGGCGTTTTTTTTTTTAACATCACCATGAATAAAAACATCGAAAGATGGTTATTATCTGACATATGACTATAAAATATTAAATTACTGAGAAAAACTTGTGAACAATATGTGAACAGTGGCTTCAATTGACTGTTTTTTAACACAATTAATTTTATTTATTAGTGAACTCTCAAGCACATTAACCCACACAAACACAGCTGTTAAATACACCCAGCATGTGTTGATCTCCCTAAAACACAACACACACAATCTGTTGGAGGTTTCAGAAGGCCCTCGCTGCCACATGTAGCAAGTCAAATGACAGATTAGTGCAACAGCTTCCTGCACTACTGGGTAACTAAGAAATACACCACAAAGGACTGAGCAGGACCAGAAACATCTTTCTGCAGTCTGCAGGTGCATAAGCAATACCTTTTCGTTCAGTTATATATCAAAGTTACATATCACAGTCACCAAGTCTGTTTTTCTCTATAAAAGTTCCACATTTCTTTGTGTATAAACGTGCATGTCACGCAGATGGAAGCATGGGTTAGCATTTTGCATCCTCCCCGTCAAGCCGACCGCTGGGAGATGCAGACACTGACCCTGGAACAGAGCCTGTCAGCAGATTCTGGCTCAGATGAGTCAAATGGCACTCGAGTGAGAAGTGAGGAAGAAAGAAGCTGAAGACAGCAAGACTCTTCATATGTTGGCAGTCACAGCAGGAATCAAGCGAGCGGTGCCATGTCAGCCACACTTGCCTGCTGGCTCAGTGATGCCTGGCGGAGGCCTGTGGCTCCAGCCTAAAGGCGGCAGTACGCTTCAAATGAAGCGCTTGTTGGATCCCAGATCAGTGTCTGAAAACCCACATTCTGACAATCACTTCACAGAGCAATGGTGCAGCCAGGTGTTAAGAGGTGAGAATGTAAGCAGGGTTTAACTTCAAGATCTCTTTTTTCATTAATCACACAACCATTTTTGTTTGCATAGACCATCTCAAACTTCACAACATAAACATTGTAAATGGTTCCCTTTGTGTTTCCTATTGAAATGTTTTGCAGTGTATGTGAATGAGATCAGCTGCCAGGAAGTAAACATGATTCCAAGCTGCTGCCTTGCCACGCAATTTTAGTGAAATGTTCTATAGTGCAACAGAGTGCAATACTAGGAATGCCTTTGTGGAGTGACTCTCTGGAAGTGTGCATCCTTATTCCCATTTGTACAATTCATCACACAGAGCTCCGGATTGTGACAATTTTGGTCACACATGCAACCAAAAATCTGTCTTTTAAAACACATGTAAACATGTTAGTTTGACTGAAATCATACCAAATCAAATTTCTCAAAGTCGAACTAACACGCTCAGATAATGTCATTGAGAGTGGAATTACTCCCCCATGTATACAGTCCCAAACTGGCCGAGGCACTCCAGTGTTTTGACCCAGAAGTTGAATAAATGTGTAACAGAAGAAAAAGGCGGTGACAACATGGTGAAATATACATCCAGAGCTGTGCATTATTGGATGGATGAGGAAAAACAGTTCATGCTTTGTCAGCTGAAAGAGTAAACTATTTTAAAATACATGGATGGGAGGAAAACACGGAATGCAACATAACAGGTCAACCAGAAAAAGGTCCAATACTAACAAAGGGCCATATCTCTACTTACTGTAGCAGAGTCGGACATACTTCAGTCAATAAACTGTTTCCCTTCCTGTGCTTGTACACAGGGACAAGGCCACTATTTCAATTAAATGGCTTAGTTGAGCAATAACCGTAGCTTGACTTAACTGTGCATGTTAACGTATGTAGTGTCTAGATCGGAATCTATCTGATCCAGCAACCAGCATTTATTTCAGTAACAAATCTTAACTTTTGAATTATGGTTTATCTATTTTTTATTGAAGCTGAATTGACAAGCATACTTTTGATGTGTGTTGCTTTTTATCTTGTGTTTATAGAGTTATGTGTTTTTGTAAAGAATTGTTAATATGTTGTACTTCTTAAACGGAGTTTGGCATAATATTTTCCACCAGGAGCAGGATGGGGAATAATCTCAAAAGGAATCTAGTTGTAGTCTTGCATAGTGACCCTGCAAGATCCCCAGTCTTTTAAATTCTTAATGTGCGTGACTAATACTCACACTGGCTTTGGATGTGAGAGGGTCTCAGTCTTTTCAAAGTATTCTGAAAGTCTTCTAGTGTCTGGTAGGCATTATGGTCGCAACCCTTTAAAGACTGTTAAAAGCTTTGGAAACAGTAACTTGTGTGAGTGGACCTTTATTTTGTCAACAACACAAGGATGGATCCTAGTGGCTACACAACTGTGGAATAAAATAACTGGACCATTAGCAACAATTGGAGAACCACATTTCCCACAAGCTACCATGCTGAGAGGAGTGCAGATTCTATTTCGACAATGGATGTTTATGTGACGAAGGAGAGGGTGTTAAAGGGGCAGGCAGAGACTCCAAATGCACATGAAAACACAGTCGCTTTTACCACAGCCGCAATGCAAACGACATCCTCTCTCTCTCTTCTTGACACTCATTTAGCTTCATTTCATCCCTTTCCTTCTCCTTTTTCTCTCTTAGTCACTTCCTCCTCTTGGTTTTTCAAAATCAATAACCATCTCCAGCTCACCCACCTATGTCACCACCTCTCTTTATGCATTCACTTCATTCTTTAACTCAGCGGCTTTTCATCTTAATTGGCTCCTTTTACACAATTTTGAGATGGAGTGAATGTGATTTCCATTAGTATGCTCTCCTCTGGCCTCGCAGAACAACAGTAAACCTGTGCATCTTTCGTGATCCGGTCCCACCACTCATCTCCTCCATGTGCCTCGTTTATGAGTCGTGACTAAGCTTCACTTTCTTCCACTGAGCCATCGCTGACAGGGATTCCTACTGTTCTACTTGGCTTGGGCTGTCAGGAAATCCCAAGCCCCCTGTGGAGGCTTCGCATCCTCCACTGTGACGTCATCCTGCCTGCTCAGGCGTCACAACGTCACGTTGCTGTTAGCGTGGGCACATGTGGGGGGATAGCACGCAGGGGGAACCACTTCACAGGACTGTGCTCAGTCAGTGACATGTTCACAGTTGCACGCTTGATGCTGGCTCATTTCAGAGGCTGTGAGAAGAGAAGGAGGCATTCCCTTTGAAGCTGGCAGCTCTGCGAAGAGGAAATCTGGGTTACAATGAGAGGGGAGGAGAATGGAAGATTCTCCAACACAAAATGTGTGCATGTATTTCCTCTAAAGTAAGGAGCCCACAGTTGATTTGATCCTCCTTTATGCATCATTATCTTTCCCTGTTTCCTCCTATAATGAGAAATCAATTAAGGATAAAATATAAAGTGCATGAGGGGAGATCCCCACGAGACTATGCGCTGCTAATGGTCTAATCGTCTCTGTGTTTTGGTGTCTATTCTAAGCACTACCAGATTGCTCTGGAGCCAAAATAAGATACTGGGCTCCTAAATACCCTCTGTTCCTTCCACTCTGTGCAATGGATTCAGTTTGTTGGTGCTGGAGCCTGACTCTGTGTCTGCTATGTGGTACTTTGATTAAACATATAAAACAATGAAGGACTTAACAAGATGAATGCAAAATGAATCAGCGTGCTGAAATGAAAACGCAATCTCTGTACGCGAGTGTTTTCGCACCATTTCAGACAGAATCTCCGTCCATGCTAACACGCATGAAAATACATATCACATGACTACTCATGTTCACTGGGCCAGGAGGCAGATTGTCAACTCCATGGTTGGTTGCTACATTATAGAAAACACTGCAGAGATGGCGAAAAGTAAGACCAGAAATTCCTGTGCTTGGATTGATGGCAAGGTGAAACTGTACCTGAAAGTAACACATGTGGCACTAGAGACAGCAGAAAACATTCGAAGTTGTTGCAAAGTAAATACTGCAACATATCAGTGTAGTGCCAGGAGCATCATGCATCACCAGAGGAGGCCATGGTGATTGGGAAGGAGCCCCCGCACAAGAAGGAAGGCTTAATGTTCTGGCTTGACACATTTCCATCCAGTTTCTGTTTCTTCTTGTTCAGACCATAGACTGAATATACAGATGGAGGACAAGACAGCTCTTGAAAAGTGAAGCTGAATTGCTTTCAACTGCCCCCTGGTGGCTGGCTGCAGTACAGGTCATATAGCCCACCCTCTCCATGTTAGTGGATGGGACATGGGTCAAACTAAAAACTCAAAGTACACAACAAATACATTTTTTCCCAAAGATGGTTTCTGTTATTTAAGGTACTTTTTTATCACTCTGCTATATGTTCAAGTGATTGTTTTTCTGATTAGTTTGGTTTTAATTAGTTATTTGATGCTGTAAAATGGGGATTTTACAACACGACTGACAACTGACATTTACAGATGACACTACTATGGTAGGTCTGATTGAGCATAACAATGAAACAGCCTGTAGAGCAGAGGTGTCTTTGCTGACAGAGTGGTGCGGTGCTCATTCAACAACCTAACCCTCAATATCTCCAAAACCAAGGAGATGGCTGTTGATTTTTGCAAGAAATCCTGCAATGCTCTCCATCCCTTGGACATAAAAGACCAAAGTGTTGAGAGAGTAGACAGTTTCAAGTTCCTTGGGACTACCATCTCCTCTTGTCTTAAATGGGACATTAATGTCAGCCTGACTGTCAAAAGAGCACATCAACTCTTTTTCTAAGAAAGCTTATGAAATTCAAGGTATCTAAGGCTGGGATGTTCCATTTCTACAGGGCTGTGATAGAGAGTATCTTAACTTTCTCTATCACAGTGTGGTATGGAAACTGTTCAGCAGATGACAAGACTGTCATAGATAAGGTTGTCAAAATACCATCAAAAACTCGTTGTTCTAGACCTTCCCAGAATTAGTGACATCTACAACACCCGTCGTCTTAAAACTGGATTAAACATCATAAAGGACCCATCTCACCCTGCAAATTCCCTTTTCACCCTTCTACCTTCAGGTAAAAGGCTTAAAAGTATCATGTCCAGAACCACCCGTTTTTTAAATAGAACCTACCCTCAAACTGTGAGGGCTTTTAATGCTCATCAGTCCTCATTTCCTGTGCTGCTAGGTAGCTATGTCTCCCTCAGGGTCCTCCTGAAAGCACTAGCACTTTATGTCATATCTGATTCATGTATTTTTTTAAACCATATTTATCACAGGTAGTTTTATGATCATCTGTTTTTATGCCATAATGTATTTTAATTCTCTAGTCTGTCATTGTGTCCTGTGTGTGGGTCTTGTCCAAATGTTGTATTTTGTTTTTGTACTCTTTTGTGTGGGCCTCACACACCAAAGTGAATTCCAGTCAGTGTTTTTTCAAAGTGGCAATAAAGACTTGACTTGACTTGAACTGTGTGAGCCAGCTGGTGGACTCGCATTCAGTGGCGCTGATGTAGCCTTATTTTAGTGGGTCTGGTCATTGTTTCTATTTGAGATAACAATTTACTAAAACAAACTCCCAAGTGGGTTTGGAAGTGAAAACAAAGACAAACGGTATGTTTATTTTCTCATATCTTTATTCAGAGCAATTCAATGCCATTAATGGAAACTTGAATGAGACTTTAAAACTACATTTAATCGCTGTCGGTCACACAACTCTCACCTTGCTGGTTGTAGGGTCTGTTTCAAGTGCCGTCCCACTTTTTCGGACTGATTTTTTACTTTAATTTTGACCTATTTAACTTAATGTGGATGTGCACTCAGTTTTCCATTGCAATCAGAAATAAACAGTTTTGGTGTGTTCACTTTTGTTTTTATCTTCAAATAAATCGGTTTAGATAATTTAGTTGGCTTTCTGTCTTACTGTGTGATCACCTGTGTTTCTTGCTTTTATGCTAAAGCATAAATGATGCAATGATGATCCATATTTCCAGAGATCAGCAGTGGTCCAGTGGACCACACCGGGACCTTGTTTCGGAAAAATACAGTAGTTAATGCTGAGAGACAAATAGTTTTTTGATCCCATATGAGTTGTGCTATGAATATCATTTTGTCAATTTAAAAAAGATTTTGCATGTCAATATTTTTTTTTTTTCCATTAAGCTGTTGAAGTATAACATTCAAGCATGAGTGTATAATACGGAATTAGAAAAACTACACTAGTTGCACAAGTGCAGTCATACCTTTCGTTCTTGCTGACACTGCGATGCCTGTGTGTTTCGTACCACAATATACTCACATGAGCAGTGGGTGTTGCTTGTTGTTTTGCTTCCTGTTCTTTTGCTTTCTGATTGATAAAAACCAAGGAGACGCTGGATAAAACATGTTAGGGTAGATAATGGTACCTGGTTAGCTACATATCTGGTGGTAGTGATGTATATCGTGCAAGATGAGAGATGAAGTTCATTGAGCCGTTTCACACAAAACTAAATGCGCTACGACAAACTGCAACTTTCTTGACTTGCAAATCTGTCTTTTAAATTGCCAAATATCGTGTGTACTTCATGGCACAACTCGAATGGGATCCAAAAATTATTTGTCTTTCGCTGTTGACTGCTGTACATATTTCTTTCCAAAATGAGGTCCCAGTGAGTACAATATTTTCAAAGCCAGTACAAAAGATTGGAGAAACTAAAGACAAAAGATCCAAGTTGTAAATAATTACTATCCTTTGGGTAATAAGGCAGGACCCACCATGGGCCCCTACCATCAGCTGACACTGTTCTTGGTGCTTAACAAATGGTCCATTAAATTAGCACAAACCAGTTGACACAATTAAACCCTGGGCTTCTGGTCCCTGGAGTTGTGGGGGCTAGGGTAACTGCCCCCTTAACCCAGTTCTGTCTTTCTATTCCTCTCTGGCTCTCCCCCCAGTCATCCTCTCCCTCTCACCCTAAACTCACTTCATCCCAAATCTTTCCTTGTTATCGTCTCCCCTTTCCTTCTCCACTTCATTAAATCTTCCAATAAGAACAGTTTGCTGGGAGTTCAGGGGGTCGGAGCTCACAGATCTGCAACCTTAAACCCGACCCTTCAGTTCTGTCTCACAGGGTCAACACTCAGCTGCTCATCATGGGATAAAATTCTGCCTCAGAGGGCACCTTTGTGGGCCTGAGCGGGTCTTAGTTACCCACACAGAAATCAATATGGACATGGAGATTAGAGATGTGAGAAGGAAGGACTAGAGCAAAGGAGTGTGGGCAATGTTTCCTCAGCTGTAAATCCTACCACCTTACAGAGGTGGAGGTATAGATAGCTTCTATCTACGCTCTCTCTTTAAGCCTTGTCTCTTTCTCTTACTGCTTGGGATCAAATGTTCTTCCCCTATAACGATGTCAAAAACAGTAATGATACTGTTCACAGAATGGCTTTTCCCTTGCTGAATCTTAGACAAGAAAAAAAAGCTGCTTTTAACATCACTATCAGCCGGGCTGCCAGCAGTTGTGGTAGATCATCTTGTTCCTGCGGCAGTGTGCCGAGACAATCTAACCTAATTTAAGATATATTTATCTATTCCTTTGCATGAATATCTTTGTTTCACTGTTCTTCTTTTTTTCTCTGGAGAAGGCACCTTCCTCTGCATTCTTATTCTGCGCTATTATCTCCAGTGATGGACTAGCTCTCCCACACACTGCAGCTCATTAAACCAGTGCTACGGCCTTCCTGGTGCCCCCCCCCCCCCCCCAGTGTGTTTTCCCCTCTCTTCCCTTCATCGTGTTTGCTTTGAAAAGGTCCTCCAGGACTCAGGTAATAAAGAGTCTCCAGGATTACCTGGGACTTGCCCAGCAAGCGTGTGCCTCAAAGAGAAGATGACGTTATTTTTGGGAGTGCTCTGACTGGCATTCCTGCTTTAGCATTTGTACAACCTTTGAAGGCTGAGGCCTGACATTTGGAGAGGTAAAAGGCTTTGACCTGCCTGGTTGACAAAGACCTTATGAAATGAGGCGTAACCTACATGACATTAGCACTTGCTGACCTGATGATTGTGGACAGCAGACTAACACTAATTTCTTACATAATTTAACATAATTCACAAAGGAGATCCCAATAGTTGGAACATGATGTAGGTGGCTCTTACAAAATCAATCAAATCACATTGCAAATTAAGCCTTGTTTCCACCAAGCAGTCCGTTACGGTTTGGTTCAGTTCGGTACACATTAGAACGGCTATTTTTCCGTTTCCAATGCAAAAAGTTGTGGATGATGCAGAACTGTCCTCATTTTTTATCACCTCTCTGTTGAGGTATCTAGCACACTGATCCGGTACTAAAAGGTGGAGCTAAAAACACAGCAGTCCGTTGACTGGTCAGTAGAGAACAGTTAGCCTTGCTCAGGGCTAAGCTGTGGCTGGATTTGAAGGTTATGTAACCACTGTTCATACCTGAGTAACCATTAACAACAACCCCGTCTACATTTAAGAGTACTGTCTGTGGTGGAAACCCGAAACGCATCTATGGTCTAGGTATGTTTGTAGGGGCTACTTTTAGGTCTAAAGATACTATACGAAAAGTTTCTGGTGGAAACATGGCTTTCGTGATGAAAAGGTCAAATATGGAGGAGGAGCTGAACTTGCAAGAACTCTACTATCTAACATTAAAAAGTGGCTCTGCAACTGGTGTAGAGGTCTGCATGGGCCTGCCTGTGCCTTTCAGATCCGACTAGATTCAACCAACCTGGTCCTGATGAATCTGAGACCCAAACCTGAACAAAGACCAAGGTCATGTTTTTGTTTTCTGTCAAATTACAAACATCATGACCTAACACACAAACAGGTTTCTGATATATAAACTGGTAATTTTTGATCTCCTGCATTCCTGCTATAACATATATGGTAAAGTAAGTTTTTGTCTCTTGTCTACTTGGTGCTACTCTTGACCTACATTACACCGAAACCCCTTGCCCTGCATCCCGACAAAAGAAGTGAGTCTACCTTAGGGCTTTTTGTCTCATTTTCCTAAAACTTCCAAGTCATGGCCCATCTCCAACTTCGAACTGAGTCCCTGGTTTTTGATTTAGCAAGTTGTCAGAGCCTCGAATTAAACAAGGCACCAAGCTGTGCAGCAAAATGTAGAACAGCACACAGTGTCTGCCTCCCTAAAGCCAAAGAGGAGAGGGCTGCCTGCCCTATTTTCATTTCTGCAGCCAAAAGACAAGGATGAGGAGAAAGAAGATAACAGAAAATAAACCTTTCTAATCTTGTGCAAATGCAACGATAGGAATAAGTAGAGGGTGGGGACGGAGGTAAATGAAAAAAAAAAAGAAAAAAACTGAAACATTATTAACACTATGTGGATCAGAACTTAATTAGATCGACCCTCAATCTGATCTGTAGAGATGTAAAGTCTGTGTGCTGTGCAGTAGCCACAGGAATAGTTTCTCCAGTCTGTGCCACAGTCTCCTAATTTCACAGGTTCCCTCTGGACTTTAACAGGCTAATCCCTCCGGCGAGACGGACTGGATGGCTCTATGCTATTAAAATCACACAGCACCGCAACGCTCCCAATTAAACACTGACACCTTTGGGACCAGCTTAAAAAAGTGTACTTTTTATATACACAAGAGGAGCCATTTTGAGGCTAGTACGAGTCATAGGTGCAGCGCCTATTTGAGGATAGACCTTGGCCTCACCAAAGGCAAGAGATATTTTCTCTTTCTTTAAATAAGCACCTATCCAAATGGAATTTTGTATGTATTAAAAGGTGCACTTAGCGATTCTAATGAAGCACACTTTTTTTTGTTAAATTCAGCAATTTTCTCTTCACAGTCTGTGAGCTGTCTGCTGTATGTGTGCACATTGAAAATATATCTAGTCTTCATACACAGCTCTACATATCTGACTCTGTACAGGGGAAACCGACAAATATAAAAGGAATGTCCAATGTCTTACCTGATAATATCAACTACATGCCAATCCCTGCAGTAAGAGGGTTGAAATGGGGGTGAAATGCGTTGCAAAGTTATCCCTGTGGGCAATTGAGACAATATAGGGTGGTAACTTCGCCCCCATTATACTGTTAACCACAAACAGTATGTATGAGGCTAGAACTGAAAGCTAAACAAGAGTAACTAAAGGGAGCAAGGCTTAGCACTGTATTTGTTGTAAGAACAGCATGTCCAACTTGTTGAAGAGGGCCCGTTAGCACTTGTAGAAACACATCACCCCTACTTTCATCTTTCAGGATGACTGCCAGGGATGAAGTGATGGAGCACCACTCGACAGATGAGGGGATGAGGGGTGGGGGCGGTGGTCAGGGGATAAAACAAAACAAACAAACAAAAAAAAAGAGGCACGCTGCTGGCTGTTTAGTGCAGCACCTTTGCTCTGGGAGTGAGGGAGAAAAGAAGAGAAGAGAATGGCAACACTCACCTCCTTGCTTACTCCTGTCAAGATAGATGGAGACCCTTCTGGCCAGACCTGCGAGCAGGGGGAAGGAGCAAATGGAGAGGGGGGAAGGGAGGGCAGGGAGGAAGGAGAGCGGGAATGCAACAAAGCAAGCAACACATTAGCAAAGGACCCCCCCGTGCATGCAGACCCACACAATCGCACACACACTTAAAAGTATGACTTCACGAGTATACTCCACATGCATTCAAACAGCAGAGGGATGAACAAGGCTGCCGTTTCCCAGCATGGCGTCTCCCAAATGACTAACAGTGATATGCAGGGATCAAAGAGTGAGAGAGGCTGAGAGAGAGGCATGAGCTGAGTTGCTGCCTCTGCATTACAAACAGGAGCTGTGGAAGTTGCACTGGGTCCCTAATCTCTATAAACAGATATCTGCTTATAGATGCACAATCTCTGGACAACGGGGGTCGATTTTGGAATTGGAAGCATTCTGGTTTTCGTTTATAGCCCGAGTAGTATTGACCAATCAAGTTTGAGTGGGCTTCGGTTGCATGCAGGTAAACAGTCCATGTGGAGAGCAAAAGAGGCAAAACACATTCTTCAAAATACAATCTTGGAACCCACTGGTTATTGTCTGATTACAATTTGGCTTTTTTAAGAAAATTATCTTTATTTAAATGCTGAACAGACAAAATATTAAAACCACTGGTGGGTAAAGCAAATACCTTTGATCATCTCATTGCAATGCCATGTTCTGCTGGGAAATCTTGAAGTCCTGGCACTTGTGAATGCCACTTGACACCCACCACCAACCCTAACATGGTTGCACCCATGCACCCCCCCATGGCAGTGGCACTCCCTTGAGTGAGTGGTGCATGTCGAGTGGCATCCACATGAGTGCTAGGACCAAGGTCTCCCAGCAGCACATTGCATTGTAACAAGACGATCAATATTACTCACTCACTACCAAGAATGATCCATGCAGGGAGGAAATCTTGGCTATCTGGATATCTGCTATCTGGTACCAGCTGGCTACACCGGAACCCCTGAAATATTGGCTTTTGCCCCAGTGGCTTATCGTCTTCAGACTGATGGGGTTCAGAGATTGTAGGATCCCCAACCTCCAACCCTGCAGGGCACAGAATTGCAAATCCCTTCACCACAGGGCATAAAAGAGGCAGGGTGGAGTAACTGCTTGACTAGAAAAGACTGTGTGTGTGTTCGTGCATTGGAATGAGAGTTTGAGCAAGGTCAATAGTGAAAAGGACAACCTATAATAATTTCACCTGGGTGAAGGTGTGTGATTAAATAAATCCATTAATCTAATCATAAGAAATGACTTGCAATTGCAAGATTTGTTGTTGGGGAGGTGCACATCATTGGGAAAACTGCTCGCTGTCTTGTTCAGCCTCTCTCGAGACGAGGGAAAAACACAAAACAATATCAAAGAATCAGCAAAGTAACAACAAGCCAGACAGACACAGAGTCTACAGAGATGGTTCACTGATGAAAAACAGTACAAAAGCCTCTTATTGGACAATGGGGACGGGATGAGTGAGGACAGGTTGTGCAGGGACTGGTGTGTGACTGTGTGTGTGTGTGTGTGTGTGTGTGTGTGTGTGTGTGTGAGCCTGCCAGTGTCTCCTTGAGAAACGTTCACAGTCTTGTAGCAACAACCTACAGAGGTAGAGCAGTTTTTTTGGCAGCACAAAGACAGTCTTGTGTAATATTTTATTGGGTTTTAAATTATTAATGCCATTGAGGCAATGCAAAAAAAAATCTAAAAATTCCAAAACACAAGCATATAATTATTGTACTCTATCTGGAAGATGTTCTATGTAAAATTTTTCAAGTGATTACTGGGCCAGGAGGGGAGGAGGTGTGTATGAATGCGACAGAGGAAACTGTGTGTGTGTGTGTGTGTGTGTGTGTGTGTGAGAGAGAGAGAGAGAGAGTGAGAGATAGATTGCAGATGTTTTTTTTAACTTTCTTGCCAAGTTTAAAAAAAAAATATTTGAACACCAACAAGTTGAAGCTGGACTCTTCAGTAAAACTTTTCCAGGAAAGATCTCGGTGGAGCAGCTGTTTATATTAAAATTGATGCCTCCACTGTAGTCTGAATGCAGAGCCGACACAGCGTCTGTCACTAACGACACAACCAGGATAACAAGCACACCATTAAATGTTAAAGTCTTAGTGAAAACAAGGCTGTGGCTCGCTGCAGGAGAGTCCTCTGCAGGGGAAGAGTCTCTCAGGGCGATTAGCGTTGTGAGAGTCAGACAGACAGTGATGCTAGTTAAGTGTGTCGCCTCTCTGCAGGTCCCCACAGAGCTCTTGTGACTCTGTGGCTTTGTAATGATGGAGACACATATGTGCACGCAGTGTGCGGTCCACACCTTTGCATACATATCCCGCCAGCTGGTGAGTCAGCCAGTCACTCATCCTGACAGCTCCGCTCTCGTCGCTACCAATTAGCTAAATATGTGTCTTTCTCTACACGAGATGTGCTTGGAGAAAAATCTATCTGAATGTTGTCTGCCTAAACAATACTGGCATCACATGTGCTCATGCTAAAACACTGGGTTACAGATCATTGAAAAAGTTTTTCAAAACAGACACAAGTGTGGCAGTTAATTATTGCATTTATGGGACAGGGAATCAAGAATTCAGAGAAACATACAATTATTACTACAGCTGTCACACTTTCCCTAAAAACCTCCCTGACCCAGAATCCACAACTGAGAAATGCCCGAGGCAGAAAAATGAGAAAGAGAGACGGAGATATAGAGAGAGAGAGAGAGAGGGAGGGTAACCTGGCACATCACAAAAATGTGTGGATGTCTCTGACAAGTGTGTCCTGTGGGTGTCAGGGCTGGTTCAAATATTTGCTAATAACTTTGCCTCACGAATTATGAAAGTTTGTCAACACAGAAGGCAAACATGGCAGTGAATCCACCAACGTCCAACAGTCCGAGTAATACTCATGCAACAGAGAAAACCCTCTCAGCAGAGAATGATGAACCATCCACCTTTTTATGATTCATTTTCTCTTCATAAACAAACTTTGAATGCAGGTCTCCAACCAGGTTCAACTTTCCTCCAGCTGTGTCAGATATGACAGATATATGATGGATATGGCACATATCCATGAGAGACAGGTGAGGCTGACAGCTGGCTTTAAGTTGGCATTAGGTTAGTTTTGACTGACGGAACTAAATTCAGACTCCTGACAATCCCAAACCTGCAACCATGGTGGCAAAACAATCTACAGCAGTGTGGGAGAAGAGGTGAACTCAGGTGGTTTTATATATTTCACTCCATCAGGTCAAATCAGTGAAAATACTGTATGTACTATATGTGACATACTGTCCTGGATTTGATGTAGTGGTCTGGTCTGTGTGTGCTCACACATACTGTGTGTGTATGACCCACTGTGCTGATTTTTTTGCACCATTAAAAACTGCTCTGAGCAATGTATGAATCAACATGTGTTTCTCTATTAAAAGCACACATCATATGGTAATTAATGCTGTGCTGTTGCTGTGAGTGAGTATTATGATTGATAGTCTGACTGGGTTTGATGGGGCTGGCGATCTCTAATAACTTCATGCATTTTCTCCATTTAATTTAATAACAACTAACTCCTAATTAATTCCTTTTTTTAAACTGTTGTAGAGACTCACCTTCATGGGGTTATTTGAAGACTGGCTATGTAACTTTCAAAGAAGGAACGAAATTATTCTTCTTGCAAATGAAAGCTGAATTCATAAGCAAGAAAATCACAAAGTCAATACACTTGTGGATTTGGCTGCTGCAGCCTGGCTCCATCTGGTATAATGAGTAGTTTATTTTGGCTAATGAGAGCTAATGTGAGCAAACTTCAGGTAGATATTATTGTTTAATGGAGCTGACTGACTATATTATTCCTCACTACTTGTGAGGCTAGCTGTTAGCATGTACCAGAGATGGAACCAAGTCATTGTTGTCACATGTAGGAGTCAAGTCTGTGCAAGCAAGTCCCAAGTCAAGACAGCCAAGTCCCAAGTCAAGACTTTTACAAGTCCCAAGATAAGTGCTCCAAGTTGAAGTTCCAAGTTGAGACTGACATGTCCCCAATCAAATGCCAAGTTAGACAGGCAAGTCCCAAGTCAAGTTCCAGGTCAAGACAGGCAAGTCTGAGGCCAAGTCTCAAGTCCTAGACTTTAAGATTCGAGTCCTAAACAAGTCATAATGCGCTCTTCACCAAATGTAATGCTTTTTTAACAGACTTATAATATTCACATTCTTAAATATCGTGAATGCTTTATAAAATTTGTACTTATGGGTTGAAACAAGTGTGTCTCTGGCTGTGATTTCTGACCTGCATGTTTTGCATACTACAATTGTTGTTTTTAAAACAACTGTGCAGTTTTTGTACGCAACATAATTATCTTTGGTTTAATTTTTCCAAGTGGTGCTCAGCAAGGTGAAGTTAGTTTTTCATGGTTCTCTTCTGCAACTTTATTGGATGCTATTGGATTGGTTTAAACAAAGTAGGTCTGGAGAATTAAGTGCTGTCTTGCTGGGAATGAATAGTGTTAATGTTAGATAATTCAGGAAATGAAGAGAAATGAACTGTCTCACAGCACACATTTTTAAAAAAAAAAGTTTTAAAGGTGGAAGATATCAAGTATTTCCAAGTCAAAAGGCTCAAATCTAAGCCAAGTCAAGAGCCACCACTGGTGTTCAAGTTGAAGTCACAGTGCAAGTCGGTGTCAAGTTGGTTATTATTAGTAGTTATTAAATTTGTGACTTGAGTCTAACTCTAGTCCAAGTCATATGACTTGAGTCCACACCTCTGGCATGGACTAGGGGTGGGCGATATGGCCCTAAAATAATATCACGATATTTTAGGGTATTTTTGTGATAAAGATTTTCTTAAAGATATGACAAATTAGTAACAAAACAATATTTGAAAATTCAAATATCATATTATTATTATTATTATTATTATTAATAATAATAATAATAATACTATCTCTCATTTTTTAGTATGTAAACAACAACAGTAACTCAGAGTGAGATTTAGATTCTGTATATAATAGTAATAGTGCAACAAATTAAAATCTACCACAAAATTACACATTTTAACAGCTCTCATATACAAAAATGTACCCTGGGATCTATATATATAAATCAACAGGTGATTTCCTTCTTTTTTTAGCAAAATCCTAAATGACTGAGTTGTTTTTTCCACCTGGACCTTTATGCTCTGCCATTTTTCCTTCAATCATCACACTGTAACCTGTACCAGGCTGTTTTGCTACCAAACTTATTGTACATTCACATATATGTAGTTTTTTTTTTTGTCGAGCTGCGAGCATCACGTAGATTTACAAGACCAAAGGTTTAATCACTTGATGACACAGTGAGACGCTGTGCTGCTGCTGGCAGAGTGGCTGAGAGTTCCTTCTGTAGGGTAGGTAATAAGCCACGCTTGTTGCCGTGGGTAACAGTATGATGTCAATAGGTCAACAAGCCGAAATATCGTGAGTATCATGATATGAATTTTTCACATGATATTAAAAAAACATACAGGAATTATTGTGAACAAGATGATATGACAACCCTAGTATGTACTATTATGTGGTAAGTAGCTCTTCTGGCTACACTGGCTTCTGTTCATGAACAAGTTACATAGGTTAACTTTAAAGTAATAGTTAAAAACAGGATGTTTAAGAATTTAAGTCTTTTGCTTTATTTAACCAAATAAAGTGCCTCAGGCGTTCAGGGCTTTTTTGTTTGTTTGTTTTGCATACATGGTCCAAAAAGCTACTGCAGTTAAAAGCTGTGAGGTAAAAAACTAGATGGAGAAAATGCAGTTAACTGGTACAACCTGGCTGCTCTGTAGGCAGGGAGGTGTCGAAGCATAACTGGGAGGGGTGGACAGTTGGCGAGTTGCCACAGCAAGTGCTGTGGGAGTATGGGTAGGTGGATGGGGGCAGATAGTAAAATAGAGCGTTGGTCTTTACTGTGAGCGCTGGTGGTGGGCTGACCTCTGGTAGTGGGCAGCATGTCGGAAAGGCCCTGCCACGCCGTCACCATCTCCGGGTTCTTCTGGTCGGCAAAGTTCTTCCAGATTCGTAATGCCCCATCATCTGCAGAGAGGGGAGGGGTGGGGAAAATATACAAAGAGGGGGAGTAAAAAGTGAGAGCCAGGAGAAAATATGGATAAAGGGAAACAGTGAAGAGCACAGGCTGAGGCCAGAGGCAGACACAGCACACATACCCAACACTCATTTGTATTCTTAATGGATTTTTGGAAGTGTGTGTTGAACTGTGCAGATTTGACAAAAACCTTGAAGACTCTTTCAAAACATGCAACACGCAGCATGACTTGAAAATGAACACACACATACACAAACACACCTCTCAAAAGAATCAATAGCGAATGCAGAGCAGCATCTTAAAAGGCTCTTTGCCTGAGAGCGTCTTGACAGTGTGAAACAAAGTGAGGAAGGAGTCTGTAACCCTAAAAACCTGTCTGAACAGCGCAGCTCAAACACAGAGCTTAACATAAAACATGTCCATGCACTCTTATGAGAGCGCCATTACAACCCATAAAAGTCTCCGCTTGATTTACATTCCGCATTTTACTTCTTTAACCCTGTACGTATTTTTTCGTAAGGAATGTCCTTCCTCATATCTGTCACAGCATGACGGATGGAGAAAAGCTCAATAAGTGCACTTTACATTTTGATGAGATGGAATCTAAATGTATTAATCCCTAAGCTTTAGCAAGTTTTCAGGAGGTGTGCAATGAAATAGACCATTCATTTTTACTTTAATGTTGCACTGTTGAGACTAAACAAAATGAATGTGTGTTTCTGTGTGTCTTTTAATGCAGAGTTGTTTTCTACAGTTCCTCTGGGTTATGAAGATAAAGCCATGGAGGGTAATTGCTTTGTTCTGTTGATGAATGATGATGAATACACATGAGCGCTTTGCGCGTGTGTGTTTGTGGGGGTAAGAGTCAAGTGTTTAAGGCTCGTTGCTGCTACAAATGAGTCTCGTTGCGATTTCTACTGTGCTGGTGGGCGTGATCATTTGAGCTACTCTCTCAAGGAAAATGTTACTAATTTCTTGTGTTTTTACTCTGTGCAGTACAGTGGGGCTTCTGTGTGACTGGATTTGTCCATCAAACCTGTTGCAGTGAGCAGTAATGAGCAGTCATGTCCGTTCAGGTATTCCATGGCTGTGATGCGAGTGTACCGAGGGTTTCCGTTGTAGAAGTAGTCCAGCCTCTCGCCCTTCTCCCAGTCCCAGAAGCTACAGCAAACACACACACATTTACTCTCATTAATGACTGGATCTGTTTTACATTTGAAAAACATGAAGTATGTAACTGAGCTCATTTGCATAACCGTCTTAAAGCTGATTTGGTTTTTCATTTCGTCTCTGACCAGATGCTGTCCTTGTCGGCCACAGCGATGCATGTGTTGAAGGGGTGGAATTTCACAACAGATGGTACTCCAGGGTTGCGGTTGATGAATATTTGATCATCGAGACGGGAAACACCTGTAATGGGGGGCACAAGCAGGAATGGGAACAAGTGCAAAAAGGATGAGAATTTCTTGAAACTGGAAAATCACAGGTTTGTTTCCTTTTGCATCCTTAATTACAGTGCCCATACAGTGCAAAGAACTCTTAGGACTAGTTCTCAATCTCTTTTACAACAAGGACACTCAAACAGGTTAAGGTGGAGCTCTTAATGGTAATGAAGGAGCGTGTCATGTCATGCAGTGGTGAGGCTCACTGATGTGACTGATGAGTGTTTGAGGAGAACAATGGAGCTCTATGGCATAGAGGAATAACATTTATTAATAATACAATAACAGAATAACACAATATGGGCTGAGTTTGGTCTTTTTGTGGGATTTGATAACAATATAAATGCTCTGCTGAAATACAGGCGGTGTATAAAATCATTTCCTATTTACTATATAGTACATAACATTAAGTGTCTGCCACTTAAAGGGACACTGGTGTACTATTACCTCCACCAATAATCTGACTTATTCTCGTAAAAGGAGAATTTCGGATTTGTTTGTACATTGTGCGGGCAAGTCGTCTGGGGGGTTCCCATGTTTTGCCATCTTGAGAAAACACCCGCCAGCAAGGGACATACAGCCCCGCCTTCGGTGTTTTTGTTGAGAGCCAGGCCAGCACTGCGTGACTGAGGAGCCGAAGGAGAGGAGCAAGAGGCGCTTCGCCTCTACCCTGGCACCACTGCAGCATAACAAAGTCCCACTCTTTGAGCATAACTCAGGATCATGCATATGCAGCATCACAGGAGACGGAATGCTCGTCTCCAAGAAAGCGCAAAAGGGAATCAAAAAGGCAACGTGACCGGGAAATTAAAAAAACGAGGGTCAGCATCGGGGTCGCCTTTCCCAGGTGGAAAGACCTGCTGAAGGAGAAAGGTAATGCAATCACAGGCCAGCGCCAAGTGGCTCAACCTCACACACCTCATCCCTCTCGTCGCATTACTGTACCGCTGTTAGCAGCATCGCTAACAGCAGCTAACAGCTGACAGCGGCACTGGCCTTTGATTGCATTACCTTTCTCCTTCAGCAGCTCTTTCCACCTGGGAAAGGCGACCCCGATGTTGACCCTCGTTTTTTTTAATTCGCTGGGGTAGTCATGGCAGTGATGCGAGGAGAGAGATGAGGTGTGTGAGATTGAGCCACATGTCAGTTGTGAAAAGACAAGACGTGGTTGGTTTGTTTTGATTTACATCCGCCCCAACAGTCCTATGTTGTAAACACAGCCAGCATGGTGAGGAGGGGGTTTGTCAACACGCATCGCGTGTGTCTGTGTAGGAGCCTGAATGAATACTCCATGAAGTATCGGATGACATGGTTTCATCAGTGTTATCATAGCTTTTTGGTACACAGCGGCTACCGTTGTTGCAATATGTGTTTGAAACAGTGAAGTGCTAGAGTGTGCTATCAGTTTGAATGCAATATATGATTTCAACGTTAGATGGGAGAAATTCCTACACACTATGGCTTTAATTTGTTTAATTTTTCATTAGTAGTAACAAATAAAATGTTCTTGTTTTTTTGTTTTTTTTTTAAATATCTTGTAGTACTTAGAGTAGCTGTTTTGCAAAATACTTTTTAGTCTTATTCAAGTTTACTTCCGATAAAATACGTGTACTTCTACTTTGATAAATGGGGCTACACACCTCTTGCTACTTTTACTGACACATTGAGCTATACATCTTTTTAACATACATCTGAGGTCACATGCATGACAGCAAGGGACCAACCGCAGGAGATAAAATAGCCTACTAGCCAATCACAGCACTGCAGATCAGGCTCGCCCACAGATATGTCAGAGCCCCTGCAAATGTTCAGTAAATGGGCCCTCCCAAAATCTGCTTTACTCATATCAACGCATGTACATGCTCTCTCTGCCCTAGTTAAGATCAGGTCATGTGGCCTGCTGCCCGGAATTTTATATATTTTTAGTTTTTAGGAGTACTTTTACTTAAGTCAATATAATTATAAAGTACAAAGAGCCCCTCCACAATGTTATCATGATACTTAAGTCGTGATACAATATTATTGGGTATCACGATTACCTATATTACGATATATTACAATTTATTACCCTTTTCAACTGCAAATTAAAGAAAAACTTTTTCAACATCTGTTTTTATCTTATAAGATACAGTTTTCAGTCTGTTCATTTTAGTTGAATCATTTTTTGTGCTGTAACATGTATCTAGTGTACTGAAAAAGTGATTTTTATTATTACTCGAGTAGACTACCAAAAAATTAATTGTATCTGTATGTGAAAGCATGTGTGCTTACTTCAGACAGATACTTAAAAAGAAAAAATTACACTCTTGTAATTTAAGCATGCCCTGCGTGTTTGTTGTTAGAAAATGTATTCTCTAATTAAAATGAAACTTTGATAATGCCAGTGGGGAAACAGAGTATCTGTAGCTGCAAATAGGACAGAACAGAACAGAGGGAAAACAGGACAGGAATAAATAGCAACTAGGTCTTTATAACAGAATCTTTAAACCAGAACATACTGGAATGAATGACTGAGTATGGGAAAAAGAAAGTATTACAGTGTTGCTGGGGTACAAAGGAACAATAGCTGGCCTTGAGGTAAAGCAAGAAAAACAAGCAAAACATACGGCAGTCTACGGTAGGAGATTCAGGGCAGAGAATAATGTGTGGAAGCATGCCCCTTTGGCAGATTTCAGCGGAGTATAACACAGTGCCAACCCACAAATACAACTGCTAAGTTCACTGCCTCACCATATGTTGTCATGGCAACAACACATGTCTGTTCTCAAACCTGTCCTTGGCTACCTGAGCTGAGCGCACACTTGAGACCGCCATAATGAGATGAAAAAAATTGAGGAAAAATCCATCACGCATTCATCACAGATGCTGCTGTGCTGGAAAACATGTAGTTGGAGGGAAAAGTAGATATGAGATGCTAAGGCCTTGGTTAAAAGATGAGCAAGATCATCATCATCGATTTGCTTTTGTTTGTGCTGTTTGACGGCACATTCGATATGGAGCTACTGTTAAATCTGAAACCACCTCGGGGACTTAAGAACTGCACGGTGCTGGGTGAACATTTTGCATCACCGAGAGAAGAAAAACAAGTCAAGTCAGGTTTACAAGCCAAAATATTTCTTTAGCACATGTTGTCTTCTCTTATTTCGAGCTTTCCTGCCTCCGTCTCGCCCTCCTCCGTCCTCAGTCTTCCTCTCACTCCATCCCACCCTCCCTCCTCTCCTTTCATCTCGTTTTTCTCTGGAGGGAACAGACTGAATGAGGGCAACCCTACTACTTCTCTCTCTCTTTCAAAAAACTAAGAGTATAGAGGGGAATTCAATGATTTAGCAAGCAGTCAGAAAGAGAGGGAGAGACATGTGGAGAAGCAAGCCTCAGCTCTGACGTCAATCTACTCTTGACTGTGTGTGTGTGTGTGTGTGTGTGTGTGTGTGTGTTTGAATGTGTGGCTGGGGCTGCCTATGACGTTGGGGTGTTAGCTATTCTGTTTGAGAAAGCTCTGACTTGACTTGGGGAGTCTGTGGGTACGCTGGCACCCCGGGCTCTATAATGTGTGGGTTTGTGTGTGTGTGTGTGTGTGTGTGTGTGTGTGTGTGTGTGTGTGTGTGTGTGTGTGAGAGAGGGGAGTCCTGTGACTCATAAGGGTTTTTTTCTGACTATGGATTGGTTTCAATCAATCTTCTTTCATCACTGCAGATCATCTGCTCACTCATGTCTGAAACAAAGCTGAACCATCCACAGCCAGTGTGTGTCTCAGTCTGTACTTTTATTTGGACAGTCTGGATTTCAGTCAGATTCTGCCCTCATCAAGGCTCCAAAAAATATTCAAATAAACAAGATTCTGGCAAAATCTCTGTGATGCTCTCTCTGTGATCTTAGTACTGTATTTGGCACTGCTGATTTTAGGGCTGCTAATCAAGAAGGGCCATTCTGAAATGGTAAGAATTCGATCATCTAAGACTGGGACCCTTTTTAGTCCATCAGTTATGTTGTATTCAAGTAGACAACCTAACATATGGAGTCCCTCAAGATTCAATTCTCAGACCTCAATCCGTTGGCCAAAAAATTAACGAAATTATTATTTTTTTCAATTTCATTACATAACATACTGAACAAATAAACGTGTTTGTGCCAAAATTCCCTGAAGAAGTGAAATAATAACAAATCAAAAGTAAATGTCAGGGGCTGTACCGAATGTCTTGTTTATTACATCTGATGCTTTTATTGAGGTTTCTGAATGCAGCTTTGAATGTCTGTCATCAGATTTTATGACATCACCCCCCCCCCCCCAGCCCCCCCACAAACAAATCCTCAATTTGCATAAGGTGATTCATCAGGTTAAATAACTCAGTCTTTTTACTATAATAGTGTTAAAGCTGAAATGCATTTTTGTTATCGTGATTTTATAGGTGTAATTTATGGTGGATGTAGATTGCTGGTAGACAGCCCCTTCAGTAAAGATTGGTTCCTCCCTTTGTGTGTGGCAAGCAAAGTGTTTTGAGTGCTGTGAAAATGTTATTGTTATAGACTACACTAGGGATGCTCGATATATATATTGGGCCGATAATTTATCGACCAATAATGGGACGTTTTTATTGTTATCAAATATTCTGATAATTGAAATTATAGCTGATAAATAGGGCCAATAATATGAAGCCAGACTGCTTTCATTGACTTAATAAGGGTAGTATTTACACGGCCGACGCAGTGTGTGGCGGTACATGTACCTTTAAACTTGGTTTACCAGCCGCCAATAAACAGAGAGACTAAGAACAAAAACTGCAGCACACTGTCTAGAGGGCAAAACATGTCATGGTGTGGACATCTTTCATGATTCCAGAGAAGGACAACAGGATTACGCCGAGGGCCTGATCTCCAATCACCCAACACCCCACCAGATCAACAAACTTCCTGCAGTTGTCAAACAGGTTAGATACAGCGCTAAAGGACTGTCTCTAGAGTGTTAGCATGAGCTAATTAGCAGCAGCGGCTTACATCCAACGGCAAGTATTTAAAAGGCTTGAAACTTACTAATAACTGCTAGCCATGTAATGCTACAGTTAGTGAATATTTGTGTCGTTACCTAGCAACCCAGTCAGGAGCATGTCTCTCTCTCTCTCTGGCTGCGCATGTGTGTGAGACACAGCCTCACGCTTGTTTGTCTGAGTTGAGTGTTAATGTGTGAGGTGAATCAATAGCACATCGCTGTTCTACTTGATCGTTATCGGCTATTCTATCGTGGGACGGTGAGATGGCGTCTGGGTGTGTTTATAAAAAGTGTGATGATATGAACATTTCATATATCAGATGTAACGCAGACCTGTTGATGCACATTAGTCAGCTGTCATTGTTTGTCTCTGTTAGTAGAGACTCCAGTCTACAGTGTAGTCTATATTGATAGACCATTTTACTTTCACATACTTGTAATTATTATGTTCATCTGTTTTGTGGGGTTATATGGGGGCAGGGGCATTGAGGGTAAGTCATTTGACAGTCCCCCAGAAAATCTCCCTCTTTTTCACAGCATAATTTTTGCAGGTGCTGTTCTTTGTTTTTGTTGTGTTAGCAACAGTGATGTCAGTTAGGTTTGGGTAGGTCAGGGCTGTGGAATATTAAATCAGCCATATTTTGAAATAACATCAGTTGAGCCCTTATGTGCATATGCATGAATATCTGTGTGTGTGTGTGTTTGTGTGTGTCACTAACCCCTTTGTGTGATGCTTCGGCTCTGCCTTCTCACGCGAGTGTTTCTCAAGAACCTCCACTGGCGCTCCATCCTCACCTGACTCTCCAGGTCGTGCTCCTCTGGGATCTGAAAGAGAGGTTCACCTGATCACTCCATTTGGAACATTTCTGGGAAATTTCATATGGTTTAAATATGTGGCATCCCCAGTGAAAATTCAGACATACACAGAAATTCAGTGGAAGTATAAGATTGCTACTTCAGACACCAGTAGTTTCTAGAGAGGTCAAGTAATCTTTCATCCAAAAATGGTGATGGTGCAGAGCAGGAGCTAAGCTAAAGGCTAGGAGGTGGAGTTACAAGCCTTTCCTGCCATCGGTCCTAATGGGGAATGTAAACTCGCTATCCAACAAGTGAGACAAGCTGCTGGCGCTGGTGAGCAGCCGACGACTGTACAGGGAGTTCAGTTTCATGTGCTTCACGGAGACGTGGCTGAATGACAATGTGCCTGACTCCTGTGTGAACCTACCTGGCTTCTCTACTGTGTGAGTGGACAGGGACGCAAAGGCAAGCCGCAAAAGCAGATCTTGCTTGTGAACACTAAATGGTCTCAATTCCATGAGTTTTTCCAGGCCTGGAAAATGTGACTGTGAAACTCCATGACTTTTCCAGGTTGTCCATGACTGTGGGAACCTTGAAAATTTGTGTTTAATAGATATGCAAAGTATGAGCACAGATTTGTGCGTATGCAGTGTTTGTGAATGAAGCCCACTGATAATACAAACATTATCAAGCCGTCACATCGCAGGCCTGATTACTTTGCCAACTACAATGCTAAGTGAAGCTCAATTTGTCGAGTTCATTTTATGCAATCACATCTGATCTCATCTGTTAAACAGAGGGACAGTATGAAAAGTATGAACGTTATTAAGTCTTATGTAACACAATAGCCCCCACAGATTTTGCCCTGGCTTTATTTTAATGACTCCCTTTTTAACATGAGATTCAATATGCAGAATGTAATATAAGCTGATTTATGTCATTTTTCAGTTTGGAGTATTAAAATTATAAATTAAAATCTCTGACTTTGCTGTTATTATGCATTTTTAATAGACTAATAAATAATCAACAGAGTGTAAACAATAGAGAAAAACCTGTTGTAGTGTTTGTGTGTGTGTGTGTGTGTGTTTAAATGCTGCTTGCCAGTGTGTGCTTATTAAGCACATTTCTACAGTGAGACCTCCCACACCCATTGAATGCTAAACAGCCTGACAAACACACATATGCAGCTACTACACTACTACTACTACTGTATGTGTAATCAATATTCCTGTAATGTCCTCACTCTGCATATCTTGCCTGAAGGGAAAGACAACACACACTTTAATACCTCTGAGTGGAGACTGTGAATAAATATATTTGTGTATGAAATATATGTAGAGTGTGTTTCTGAGTGTACAGTCGAGTCAGGTTTATCTGTATATCACATACATTGTCTCTATTTATGGCTCCTGACTGAGCCTGAGGAGGCAGATTTAGATGATAGGCTGTGGCTGATGTTTTCCCAAAGCTGAGAGAGTGAGAGACAGAAGTGTGTGTGTGTGTGTGTGTGCACGCCAAGGTAAGAGCCAGCTGATACTGTGGTTCCCAGGGTTGTGGTCCTGCACTGTGTCAGCTGCTAATGTAATGTATAATGAGACCCTGAGGAGGAGAAAAAAAAAAAAAAAGTGTGTGTAAAAAGAGAGAGACTTTTGCATATATTCTTCACAGCGCTTTGGACATTCCGCATATACAGTAAAATCTCTGGTACACTATATGGCCAGAAGTATGTGAACACTCAAACATTACATCAGCATGTGATTGTTGAACATCGAACAACGTTTTCCATGGTAGCCGAAGTAACGGCCAATCGTACATCAACTGATAATATACAATATTTTGGTTGCATTTTATAAAATAGGTAGCTACTTGATGAACAACATCAAATTTGTGTTTGGATATAAAACTGGTTTACAAATCTGTTTACATGGATTTACACATTGTTTTTTTTCCTATCATGTGACCTCAGAAGGGCCCCATAGTTTCATTCTTAATATACAACATTATTTTTTTGAGCATCTTATATCAAAATCCTTGTAAAATCTTTTCCTGTAAAACATTTTTTTAAGATGCATCTTGAAGTTGGGAGCACAGACTCATAACATGATTATATTATAGAATGTATGATAATAATATTTATATTAGTTTATTACAGAAATATCAATATCAGTGTTTCTGAAACTGAAGTACATAAATGCAAAACTAGATCGAGGTAATTTAACATCATCGCCATTATGTGTTTGTCAGGAGCACTGACAGGTTGTTTTATACACTGTAAATTCAGAATCTACAGGATCTGTTTCAAGATTGTTTGTTTATGTTACATGGTGTTGTTTACATGTTATGTTGAATGAATATTGGCCAATGTATCTCATTGGAATATTACTATTTGTATTTGCTTCAAATATCCAGTAGTGATCAGGTGACTTGATTGTTAGCTAGTATGGGAAGCAAGTAGAGCAAGATCATAGCAGTGTGTTTGGATTTCAGCTGACAAATACAGGGTCTGACGTTAAGGTTTTTTCCTACTTGCCCTGCTGGGCAAGTACTTCTCAAATCTACTTGCCCCATCTAAATTCTTACTTGCCCTGCTTAAGAGGTTCTTTTTCTGGCTGTGTGCTGCATATTTTGGCTCATGACTTATATCTTACGTCAGCAGAGACGCTCAGCCAATGGAGGCAGCAGCACATAAAAAAGCAGCACACTGCAACTGGCCCCCCGAGGACAGAAACAGGAGAGAAAGTACATGATTACAAGCCTGGAATTAAGTCATTTCAAACATTAGCACAGTAATGCTAAAATAACACATTTTATGTGATAGTCACGGCACAGTGTGGCAAATATAGGTTGGTACGATTATAATATATGCGTCTCCAGAGTGTTCTTCCACAGGAGTTTTTTCCACCTAGAATAAGCAACGCCGATATTCATTCGCGTTTTGTCCCGTCCTCGCTTATCTGATCTTTTTCTTTTATTTGGTGCCGTGGTTTCCCTCTTGTGGGGCAAAACATATGTGTGGTCCTCCATTTAAAGTGCGACAGAATCATAAAAGCACAAAGCAGGTTCATGCAGAAGCGCCCCAGATTGAGATTCACCTTAACTGCCTCCAGTGACGGCAAGTTCTAGGCAAACATGAAAGACGAAGCGCGTATATCCCTTTCGGCCACTGCATTCAAATATGGTGACACAAGAGGGCAGCCTCCAGCAGACTGCGCCATGCCTGTGTATATATAGAGAAATCATTCTAAGCCCATGAGAAAACTTCCATTTGTATGTGAAGTGCATTACACTTTAGTAAATATATATTTATGAAAGCAATAGCTGATATTTGCTAATAAACAACCACGTAAATTACACATTGTAGCTTTAAGTCTTTGAAATCTCTTCATTCTTTTGTTATCTCCTAGTTATAAAGAAATTATTATTATTAGAAGAAGATTCTTTATTGTCCTTTCTCAGCACATTACATGCAGTGAAACGAAATTTGACCTCTGCATTTGACACATCCTACTGTATACACTGGGAGCAGTGGGCAGCCGCAGTGCAGTGTCCGGGGACCAACTCCAGTTCTTTTGCCAATGCCAGTGGTCAAGTGTTCTGCGTTGTGAAGCCAATTTTATGCGTTGCCAAACAGTGGAATTACAACTCTCAATTCCGTCATGTGATGCTATGGGGCCCCAAAAGACTTTTTGCCACACACTGGGAAGGAGACATCTGGAAACCGATGGACACATTTTATTGAGCATCACAACCCCCACAGAATGACTTATTTTGCGATCAGGATTTGACCCATTTGGTCCGATAACATTTGGAAAGTCTAGAATAGCTGAAAGATTAAATCATTTTATCCCCATTCAAGTTAGCAGAGCACTGAACCAGAAGTAGCCAGCTCAGCCAGCGGATGTCTCCAGTGCGCCTGCTCTTTGGGCCCAATGATGCAGGAGCAGTAACAATCATCTAGGTAATTCTGTACACAGCAGTTGAATGTTTTTGGCTTCATGTGCCACTGAAGCCAAAAACATTCAAATTTTATGGAAATAAACAGAGTCCCGCCTCCAGTGCTGTATCCAGGTCTCTCAATACATCCATGGTCCACACACGAAGCAGTAAACAGTCTCTGGCTGCTCATATAGGTGTAGCTGTGTGGGAATGATGTTTTCAGCACGTAAATAACGTGTCCTCCTGAACAGTGGTTTTCTAATGTAGTAGCTGCAATACTACATACAATATAGTTCATATTCTGCTTTGATACAACTTTGACATCCGAGTTGGCAAGACTGATGATAATTGTGGTCCTTAATTTGAACTGGAGGAGATTGTGACTCTTCTAGTGGAGTGGAGTAGTAAACTACTCAGGGCTTTGGCATTGAAACTAATGTGACTGGCCCTCGCCTGGTTGACCCTTGTATTGTGCCAGAATACATTTGCATGGACAGGGGTGTCCACATACTTTTGGTCAAATGTGTTTGTAACAACTGCATTTGCTCTCTCTTAAAATTTCTTCTCACAAATGTATTAACCTGTAGCTGCAGACATCTTGTTTTTTAATCACACTCCTTCGCTCTCATGTGAAGAGTCTTCTGTCTTTGCTCCTAACACACCCCTAATCTCTGTGAAACACACACACACGCGTACACACACACACACGCACACACGCACACACACACACACACACACACACACACACACACATTTTGCTCTCATGCTGCTGACACAGTGATATGATAACCTGTGTGCAGACTTTAAAGCGTACTCACATACACACAGAGCTTTATAATGGAGTGGAGTTTTATGGCAGCACTCAAAATTTTGCCAACACAGCATTCTGATTCGTACTATGGCAAAACCCCACTCCTCCTCTTCTGCCTGCTCTTTCACTCACTCTTCCCCTCCAATTGTCTCTCCACTTTTCATCACCTTTTGTTACCATTTCTGGCTCCATCTTCCTGTCATCCTGTCGCCCTCCTTATAGAGTTTTACTTCACTTTTAACGCTTCTGTTTTTCCTCTGTCTGCCCCTTCGATGTATTCTCTACTTCTCAAATATTTTATTTTCATCATTATTACTTTTTCTTTTTGGCGCACTCTTCTATCTCATTCTCTCCTCTTCTTGCCCCAAATGTCTTTGTGTTGTTTATATTTTATTTCACTAAAATCCACTTTTCTCTTTACTATCTTTCTGTATCAGCCACTTTGTCTCTCAAGCTCACACTTTTCCTACTTATTTTTCGTTCTCCACTCCCAATACTTTCTATTTTCTCCTCTATTTGACCCTCATGCTTGACTCTTTTTAAGTGATTCCCTCCTTCATTGCTTAACCTCGACAAAATGTGCTGACTCCATTTGTTTTACCTCTTTTTTCCAGGCAGGATGGCATGTTGAGGTTATTAAAACAGACAGAAGCTTGGTTTAATATTACAAAATTCAGCACCAACTACTGTGCACGGTTAAGAGCACTTCCTTTAATCTTAAATTTCACTCAGGAGGATGTTAAGTTACAGAGCTCAGAGAGCTCAATTATTCAGTAAAGCCATCTTGTACAAGCAGCAGGTAGTTTCTCACACTGTGACTGGTCCCTGGCCTGCTGTTTTCCATAGGACTCCATTACTTTCTAAAATACCCTCTGTAACACAGTTCATGTCCTCAGATGGCTCTGTCACTCCTGAAGCCATTGTTAAATGCATGACAAAGGTGCACTTATGACACCACTCCACATAAATATTTATGTGAAGACTGAAATCACCTGTCATAGTACTTCTTTGTTGCCTAGCAACCACTCTGAGCTGCTGGATGCAAGAACTGGATTGCTTGGCGGAAAAGTAATAATAAAATACTGTTTTAAAATTGTTGATTTAGGCAAGACAGATGTACTTTTTTCTTTTTAATTCAATAAAGTGTAAAAATGTCTGGATTTCATCAAAGCAGCAACTCCGACCATATAGTCTATGGTTCCAACCAAGCATTTTCATTGGACAAGAGGCTTTCCATGAGTGCTGATAGACAGTTTAACAGTGCTTAACTATGCATGTTAAGCTCTGCTTTACAGGTGTTCTAAGCTATTAATTATGTTAATCCTTCATTAGCCCACATCAAGGGTCATCATAACAAACTTCAAAAATGAACCACAAAAAACATTTGAATTAATAAATGATCAGAAAAGGACGAAGGGATGGAAGGAAGCCTGAATACTTCCTGATGGAGGCGCACATGACACTAAAAGACAACGCAACATGCTGATTAAGCTGTTAATTCATCAGCATCACATGTATGCCACCAAAGTGACTGTCAACTGACTGATTTCACGGGTCGCAAAAAATGAATGGAAACACACAGATGTGATCCAGACATGATTAGCGGATCCAAATAAATCACTAAGTAAACAAACATATCAGAACTTGTTGCTGCTTTTTACTGTTGATAAATAGCGTTTGTAGAACTACTGTATGAACGCACTATCACACTCGAGGTTGTGCAGTTGTACTGAATAAGTACGGCTGTGTTTTCTGGCCATGTGCCTTCGACTGAATCTTTACCATACTAAAACTACAGATGAATGATTAGTCTACAACAATGCACAGTGTTGACTAGTAATTTTAGGTGTCGACTTATCTGTGAAACCTATACTAAAGGACTATCATCACCGAACTGACACTGGCAGGGCAGAGAGAGAGGTGAAGACCACGACAGTAAAAAGGATCAATAGATGGAAAGAGAAGAGTGACAGTGATGCTACCTTCATGACAGGCTGAGCGAAATACTTGGCGCTCCAATCACACAGGCCTGTCTGAAGGGCGGGACTGATGTAGTTCCTGTGACCGCCCGGCTCGTCGCCATCCTCAGCCGCCTGGAAACACACATACAAAAATGTCAACAATTCTAAGAGTTATACTCAATGAAACTTGAGCCAATTTAAAATTAATAAACTTTGCAGCTGTGGCTTACTGCACTGCTTACTTTAACCACAATGCCTTAGTTATGTACACTGAAATGAATGAACATTCAATTCACGGGCAACAGCTCTAGTGGACACTCCTGCAGTCAGCATGCCAATTGCACGCTCTCTCAAAACTTGTGACATCTGTGGCATTGTGCTGTGTGAATGTGTGAAACATTTCAGAATGGCCTTTTATTGTGGCCAGCCTAAGGCACACCTGTGCAATATTCATGCTGTCTAATCAGCATCTTGATATGCCACACCTGTGAGGTGGGATGGATTATCTCGGCAAAGGAGAAGTGCTCACTAACACAGGTTTAGACAGATTTGTGAACAATATTTGTGAAAAATGGTCTTCTGTATATAGACAATGTTTTAGGTCTTTGAGTTCAGCTCATGAGAAATGGGAGCAAAAACAAAAGTGTTGCATTTACATTTTTGTTCAGTGTATTAAGACTCATACAGCAGCGTGGTCCTCTACCTGCTCAGGTCCCTTGTCAAACATCTTGCGTGTGCGGGGGAACTGGTGGGAGTGGGGCGCCTGTCCTCCCAATGTTGGGGTGTAGGGAGGTCGTGTGGCCGGCTGCTCTCTGGCAGGGGGTTTGGGCACCTCGTTAGTCAGACTGGAGCTGCTGGTGCTGGGCATGGGAGGAGAGCCGCTGGAAGAACAGAGACATTAACATGAGGACAGGAAACAAAGTGGCGGAACTTATCAGCTTTGCCATTCATTCCCTTTGTATCTGCAGAATCAAGTAAGAAATCCAAGTCCGTTATATATCCGTTATATATCTTAAATAGATATATATCATGTATTATGTATTATTATATCCAGAATTTAGTGTGATCATTTTTAATATGCCTCTGCGCTGGTGATAGCCGTGACCAAAGACATTATGTTTTAGGATTGTCCATCTGTTTGACTGATGAATGCAATATCTCAAGAACACCTTGAGAGAATTTCTTCAAATGTGGCAAAAACTCAAGGTCACCATGGCCTTGTCTGTCTCATTCTTGCGAATGTGATAGATCAAGAATGCTTTAAATGTCTTCAGATTTGGCACTATCCACTTGGTCTCAACAATAAACTGATCAGATTTTGGTGGTCAAAGGTCAAGGTCACTGTGACCTTGCATCTGTCTCATTCTTGTGAACACAATAACTCAAGAACACCTTTAGAGATATTCCACAAATTTGGCACAAATGTCCACCTAGACTCAAGAATGAACTGATTAATATTTGGTGGTCAAAGGTCAAAAGTCAAGGTCACTGTGACTTCATTCTTGGCCATTACTCAAGAATTCATACACTAATTATGACAGGAACACTGACTGACCTGTATGCATGATTTGTTTAGGGGCTTTATGCGTTTTACAGTCCAGCTGCAAGAATAAAATGTTACCATTGCAAATTTCTGCAAACTATGGATATGTTACATTTTTACATTTCATAACTATAACATAGCTCAGATGACATGTACATTAAATGAGTTTCTCAACAGCGGGACGGTGGATGGCGTGACCTAGGCTAGACAGCTGCCAAGCAGCAAATCATTGTTTGAGACCAACAACAGTGGTTGTTTTTTAACAACATGTCAGGACATTTTCAACTGCGTTTGTAGCAACCAAACTGGGTATTTTAAGGCAAAACAATATCTTTACCTAGCTCTCACCAAGTGGTTGTTGTGCCTGTGCCTAACCACACATTAATCACAGCATTGACACAACATAAAATTACAAATTACATAAAAGTTAAGATTTTCATGTGTGTAACAGATCTGTCCTTACCCAGCCTGGTGGATGTGTGTGCCCTTGCTAGTGGGGCTGGCTGGCGCTGACTGGGTGAGTGATCCAGAGTCCAGAATCCTCTGGGGCCGAGCGTTCATAGTTGCCTGTCGACAAAGAAACTGTTAATTCTCTGCTGTTTAATCCAGTCATCCCACTGGAAATGTGAAATGAGAGGCTGAAAAGGGAGGAAGGAACAGGAATATTACACAGACACACCTGAGGACAGATCAGGATTAGAAGCAATACCTATAATCAGGATATTCTTCTCGCTGTAACAGTGCATGAAAAAAGCAGCACTTTACAAAGTTTGCCTAAATTTCCAGAACTTTATCTCATTAGACAGAGCAGGTAATATAACCTCTTCATTGTGAGTTGTCTAATGGCTGTTCACAAGGGAGGGGTAAACTTAATAAAGACAATAGAGGCAAAGCATCATTGATGAATAGCAGAGTTGTTGTTTACCCAAGCCAGGTGGAGAGAAAACTGTGTGCGGTGTAAATCTAGTTAACAGAGGCAAACACATTTCACTACCTTTGACTTGATTTCTATGCTAATTACAAAATTGCGGCAAGTATCTTTTGTTTATGTGTGTGTCTGATAGGCTGCGAGCGAGAGAGAAAAGTTTTTAATGCAAACTTTACACACAGTCAATCCACTGCGTTTGTGATGGAGAAAAGACATCAGTTACTAAGGTTAGCTGTTAGCGCTTCATTAAGAGGCAATTGGAAATGAAACAAAACAGCAGTAAAAACGGCTGAAAGGGTTATTATGGAAATAGCTCAGTCACTAATCTAAGTACCCTTTTCTACTCAAGCACAACAAGATCAATATGATGAAAAGGACATAAAAAGGGAAAAGCAGATAAACAACTTTGGGATATGCTGATGTTTTTGACAAAAAGATGATGGGGAGCAGCTTCTTTGAGAAGGCAACAGTGCATGGAGGACATCATACAAAGACAATGTTATGGCAAAACTGAGCTCCACACTGCAGTATTTATCCTCCTGGAGCTCCTCTGAGAGTAAGATAGAGGTTGCGGCAAAGTGCAGCCATACATGAGTAAAAGCTCAAACATAAGAATTTAAAAAAAAAAAAAAAAAAAAAAAAAAAAGGCAGCAGTGCGGATGAGTGGTAATCAAGCCTGTCCTGTATTAAAAGGTTACAGTTTTATTCCCTGTACACTGTGAATCCATTTACAACTTTGAATTTTGTGTTGCCAGTTACCAAATTTCACCAATTATGTATTTCAGATTTGCACATAAAAAACCTTGGTACTAAAAACCTACACCAGAATCATGAACACTGCGAGAAAGTTGTGCTCTCCTGCTAGTCAGCAATTAGCATACATCCCGGCCCATGAATAGCCAGTGACCACCATACCCTAATTTCCAGACTTATCTGTTTTTTTTCAGAGAATATGCGACATCTGAGTAAATATATCCGTGTATCATATTTCACATCATATTTAATTATTCTTAATAGGCGATTGTAGCCAAGTACCATAATGGCATGCAAACAAAAACTCAGGTAAGTTAAACGTCTGGGCTGAGGCAAAAAGGTTGGGACTCTGGGTGCAAGCGATGCCATAACGAGACGTCTGTGTTTTTTCCTTTCATGTGGCTTAGAATTGCCTTCAATTAATTCTTTTATAATTCTTTATATTCTTTATATTTAAAGAATATAATTTACAAGAAAAGCCCCATGCCATTACTCTAAGTTAATCGATTTTCTTACGTGAAAAGCCTGGTGACGTGAGGCTACCACTTGTCAATCAGGTAAAAGGGGCGGTATGCTTTCTGAGACGTTTGCTCTCACACAAACTGTGCTTGGCCCGGCATAAAACATGATCTGGATTGATTAAATTATTTTTTGAAATACCTAATTTTCCTATATAATATTTTAGAACAGTGGTAATAGTTTGGAAACATAAATATTTTTCCATACTTTATTTTTCATTTTCCATATGTTTTAATACCTGGAAATTGATCAATATAATTTCCATACTTTCAATACTTGCGTAGGAACCCTGCATCACTGACAGCTTAGTGTTTGGTCAGTAACGTGGGTCTCACAGTCTCATTCTTTTGATCTGCTTCTATACTCTTTAAGCCTTTTTCCAAAACTGGACCCAACCCACTCTCACTCCAATGCAGAGGGTAACTTCATTTTCAGCTGAATGAAGCACCATTCATCAAGGTAAAAGTTATAAGTATAGCTGCAAGCTTTGGGACAAACTTCCCTCTCTGTGGTGTAAAGAGGAACTGTCATAACTTTGGAGTGTAATCCTAATTTATGTTCTTCATTTGTATTTGTCAAACTTTAATTTGATCTGCATAAATGACACAAAACAACACAAATCATTTGGTGGACTTTTGTTGAAAGATGAGGAGAGAGATCTGAGCAGGCAAGATGGAGGGACGTTGAGCACAGTTCATTTACACATACTACCAACAATGTTGTAATAGAGAGTTGGTTGAAAATCTGCACAGTATCCCTTTAAGGAGAGAACACGAACTGTATACCTTTTACCAGATGCTGTGAGAAAGGTGGAGTTGCAAGCTCATCAGTTAGCACGACTCAATTATGCAACATGTTCATGGATTATTCATCCACATTTGCAGATCATCAACATGTGGTAAACAAACATCATGCTAACGCAGGAGGCCACCAGCCTTATCTGCTGACAAGCTTTCCAGAAAATGTGATATGCAAAACTCTCGCATTAGCAGGAAACTGGGGGGTGATCGGTTCTACCAGCTGCTTCTCTCCATGCTGGGAAACAGCTTGCTCTCCTTTTCCAATCCCACTTCCCCTCACTTCCTTCATCATTAATTGGTTGGAAAGTGAGTCAACCGAGAGAAAAGAAATCAGTGCGTGTACCCACACGACACTATCAGCAAGGGCTCTGGTAGGATATGGGCATGAAAGCTGATGACGGCTCAGAAAACCCTCTGAATGTTCCTGTTTAATTATTGAAGGGGCTTCTGATCCCAGCTGAATGTTCAGCTAGTAGAGAAAGTGCACAGTGCCTTGATGTATGATGATGACATGGAAGTGGTGGAGGCGAGAGGGGATTGATCCAGGCAGAGACGATGAACTGATGGAGGGTAGATGTGATCGGTGACATGGGGTAAGTGTGTGAGAAGAGATATCTGCTGCGTCAGGCAAAGGAAGTAAGAAGATTGAAGCCTCTAAAGTCATAATCTCTTCTCATGACTATGACCACTCATTTTCTTGTCAAGTCGACAAATTGCAGAGAAATAAAGTGAGTTGTAGAGGAGAGCCACCCCAAGGTCCATTCAAACATTTAAGGACTCTGTAGGGTAATTTAAATTGCATTTCCTTGTCAAGTAAAAACAATCAGATTTCAATTTCAAAAAAGTGCAAAAGTTCATCATCTTAAAAAATAAATAACAGGATTTTAAAGAAAGACCCAAGGCTTTCACCTCTGCATCATGCAGCAAGAGGGGGCTATTAAAAAACATTTAATGCTTTCATCATCTGAGAAGCAAGTAAATTTTAATTAGCTGCTGACCTTGTTCACTTTGTTACAAATCAATAACATTTGACATTTAAAATCCTAATTAAAAGAGCTGGATTCCCAGTTAGGCTAATGTTAACACTTGTGAACTTGGGATGGATGTTCTCTGATTAAGCTGTCCCTGATGAGCTCTCTGCAAGAGAAAAAATAATGTGGGCTCCATCTATGATAACTCATTAACTTCTGAAAGTACAGCATTTACATTATAGTTCTTCTTTAAATGTCAAACTGTTGTTCCTCATTTTTTCAGACAAGACAGGTCCTGACTGTTTCCATGTATGCGTGACACTAGTGCCACATGGTGTATCAAGAACCACTTTGTGGGACTGATTGCAAACTATGAGGTAGGTGTATAACCAGATTATTTCAGATCAGTATCACTCAGCAAAAGCAAGTAGCAGAGCTGCTTTACCAGGAATTATAGCCTGTCCAAGTCACGTCTCATGCTAAATGGAGAAAAGTTCAAGTCCACTTTTAAGTCAGTCAATATAATTTCAAGTCAAGTTGCAAGTTGATAAATGAAAATTCAAAAGGTGCTATATTTAACTATGGAGAAAGATTCATCGTTGAGTCTCCTTCCTAGGTGATCAAATACAGATGCTTTGGGTTGGTGGTCGGATCAAACCAAGAGCCCCAAGTATCTGTGTGTGACAACCTGGGGAAGAGACTCAACAATCAACTATCTTTCTCTTGAGTTACATACAGCACCTTTAAATCAAGTCTCAAGTCAACTGAGAAGTCATATCTGAATCTAAGTGAAACAAATTCAGATTCAGTGTCAAATTAATCAAGACAAGTCCAAGTCAAGTCAATCAAGACAAGTCTGAGTCAAATCAATTGAGACAACTCAGAATCAAATCTTAAATCAAGTAAGACAAGTCAGAGTCAAGCCTCAATGGGAGTAAAAGTCAGATCAGTTCAGATCAGCATCAGTTGAGACAAGCCCAAGTCAAGTATCATGCACCTTTGTGGAAGGGTGTAGAACAGGAAAAGAAAGAACCCATTACATTTAGGAGCAGGTCCAAATCATTAGGGCATTTGGCCTCGGTGGAGGTGCTCTCTGAGAGCGCTTCTAGTTATTACTGGGTTATACAAGATCAAAACTTGCGAATCAAATGTTTTTGCTTTTACGTTCCAAGTCAGATCTAGAGGCAGTGAAAGTTTGAGTCGTCATTTTTGTCAATCAAGTCTGACTAGGAACATCTCAAGCCTTAAACCTGCGGCTCTTACAATTAACAGACCAGGGAAGATGATGCAGACGGTCTTGGGCAGATGTAGTACTCGATTTAATTGTGTCTTTGTGTGTTTCAGTTACCTGCTCTTGATTTATAGAACACTAAAAATCTGTTTGTTCCCACACGTTGGCTGTCAGAGTGGTAATGACACCACTGTTTGCTCAATTGACTTCAGGTCTGCAGGTACAGAGGAAATACTATGACAGAAGTGCGTCTTGGTGCCATGCAGGCACACAGTGCATTAGCTGGTAGAAAAGAACTCTATTGTTTTATACTGTAAATCAAGTCCTACTGTTTTGTATTGCAGTCCGGTGGGGAGTCTCAATGCAGAGATGCTGCTCTTCTGAAGGTAAGTGAGGGGACAATTGGTGTTGGTGGTGGGAAACTCGTACCTCTTTGCCTCAGGGTTAGGCTGGGTGGTGGACTATAGTGGTTATTATGGCTCCTTAAGTTACGGCAGCCTCTTTGCTCTGCTCTGCCAAGCCTGGGGGAGTCATTGGCCATAATTGCATTTGCACAAAAGTAATGGCCTTTTGGAGGAAGGAAATGCCAGTGGGAGAGTCAGACGTGTGTGCTGGAAACTGTTCTTTTTCACTGCATAACCGTGTGGTGAAAAAGAACTGCCACACTGACACTGAGACCAAAAGTTAATTATTACAACTCAATTATGTTACTCATCTTCAAAATTACTTAGAATGAGCTCAGCCATGAAAAAGCTTAAAATCTTGGTTCCTCAATATTTTTTGCAACCAGTAAAAGAGCAAAACATCCCGATAAATGTGTGAGTGCTGTTTAGGAATATAACAGGTTACAGAAAACTGCATTTTATGTATGTGTGTGTGCATTGTATGGTTGGCCGAAAGGTTATTTCATTTACGTAGATTATTTTATATATGTGTTTTATATATCTTTGAATCTTGTTTTTCATGTTTTACTGTAAGACATACTGACGTAAAGTGGCCACAGTGCATCGGTCATTTCCAGTGTCAGACCAACTCAGTTATTATTTTCAGGGCTAGCAGCCATGTTGTGTAAGTCCCAAATGTACCTGCCCCCATCTTTGCGCCCATGGGTGTGAAGGTCTTTAAATAAGGTGTGGTCAGTTGCATTGTTGGTTGTTTTAAGGCACCAGAAATGACAAAAACCTGGTCTAAAATCAGAATGTCACAGTAATTTTGTTGCTATTTCAAGGGTAGATAGTAAGATGCACCTAAATAGGTAAGTACACTGTGTCCTAACAGAAAGTACCACAACTCGTTACAGCGCTCTGTCCACACAATTTGCATCACTGTTATGTCGTGAACACACAACAACCAGCTTTGGTTACTTCCTTATTGTTCATGTTCATAACAACACTATTATGGGTATTGTTGTTGTTATCATACTATATCACACTACTACTTCCACTTTGTTAAACAAGCTAACTTGCTAGCAAGCTCCGCTGAGCATCCCACACAATACTTAGCAGATAACTCCTCAATTCAGCCTTGTGGATCAGCTGTTCCTCGTCCATTGCAGCACTTGCAACGCAAGTGACAGGAATAAAATAGAAAAGGAGTGTCAGACAAAAGTTCAGCTCAAAACAGCGCCACATTCCGCCGTGTCACTCTGTGTCCAACTGCGTCACTCTGGCCACTTAAAACATTCTAACAAAAAGCAATGCAATCAAACTGATTCGGTTATCATTGCTCGCCTACAGTTAAACCACAGTGTTGTACACACAGGGATGTGCGGTTGGGTTGCGGGTGGGTAAAAAAAAACATTTTAACTTTATGAGGAAAAACATTAATGACATTCTCCAAAATGTGAACACTGCAGAGAGCAGAGCCGCAGAGCTGCTGTCTGACACCCCATTAAGAGATGTTGTGCACATTTACACGCGAGGAGCAGCGTAACTTCACTGATTATGTCAGAAGTTAAAAGTTCTGTTTCCTCTGTCAAGTACAAATTTCAGTTTTGCTGCTTCAATGTCCCACGATATTTGCTGCAGCGACATCACTGCTCTTACTGCCTTACTTTCAGCAGAAAATCACTTGCTTCTCAAATTTGTGGAACCTGCCATATAAATAGCAAGGTGTACCTGGTGCTTTTAAAGGCAATGCGAGATGACAATCTGAGAATTCATGTTACACCCCAAACACACCTATGAGAAATGAAGGAATTAAATACGGCACCATTTTTGGGCCTGAGCCTGATTAAAAACCCAAATTTCTACTGTAAAATATATATATATATATATATATATATTAGATTTGATATATTATCTTAATATTAAAACATTTAGTAAAAGCTCAGGGCTAATGTGTGCCCATGGACCACTTCTTCCTTGTTTTGAGAGTCTGTTGTCTTGTGCAAGACTTAAGCCTCTCAAGCATCAGGCGTGCATGGCAGTCCATGGCACTGTTGTGTGCAGTGATGATCACGACCACTCTTCATTGCATACTACGGACATCTCTTGCACCACTGGGGAGACAGAAGCTCCTTTTTCTTTCTGTCAATTCCAGTTCCTCTCTCTTGCATGCTCTCTCTCTCTCAGCTCGTTCTCCACTATACTGCTGCGTTGTTCCATCACTCTCCTCTATCAGTCACAGTCACCCCCTCCTTTTCTCTCTTTCCCTCTTGATTCAGTCCATTTAATGTGGATTCAATGTTTTTATTGAAACTGCCAGTTTCAATAAAAACAAACAAATAAATAAAAAATACACAGGTAAATTGGCAAGAACCCAACCATATTCAAGCCTTGAGAAATAATGCTGAAGTGCGGCCCAGCAGATCGGGTTGGGCTGGGCTGTAAGTACAACCCCTTTGCCACTTGTGCCTTACTTCTTGCACAGATAATACAACTTTTAACTAGCAAAAGTTGGACACGCTCTAAGTGCCCTTGTGCCACGCATTTCAGACTATGTTCTATAGATACAGAACATCTATTTAACTCGACAATGTCTCTGACAATGAGCCCAGCCTTCAACAGTTGTATATGATGATGAAATGTTATCTCAAGAAACAAACACAACATACCTTGTATGCGATGCTGTTGAGGACTTTCATGGCCAGATCTGACACTTCAGGAAAAGGGTCTGCAGCGAGATGGAGCAACACTCTCCAGATCTGAGTGTAAACACTGTTGAAGGACACACCTGGAAATAAAGCACAAAGCAAATAAATAATAAGTTCAACATGTTAAAATAAAAATCGTTTCTGTATGAAAAGTTTTAGACAATACACAGAAATCATACACACATTTGGTAGATGAACACACACACACAACACACCCACCGGCACATACTGTACATCTCACTCATCACTCCCATCCAAGTTCATTAACACAGCACAGCTAACAGCTAAGTGGCAATACACAATTATCTCATTAGCATCATGTTATCCGCCCCGGTCATTTTCCTCGCCTGCAGTTGTTGGATGTGTTGAGATGGCAGAGGGAAAATGACCTCCAGTGTCAGGTAATGTACATCATTAATCAACACACACACACACACACACACACACACACACACACACACTACAGGCAGCTGGCGTTCCTCATCCAGTGGAGCTTCATTGCTGTCAACTGTCGCTCTTATCATGAATACAAATGAACAATGTCTCTCTATTGTTCTGTGGTTTTGTTCATCTGTCGCAATTCTAATTTTCAGCATTGTTTTTGCAGTAACTGGTGACAATATTTTCAATTTTTCTTCAGTTTATCATTTTTTAAACTGGTGATTTTAAACCAACCTCCAACTGCTTGTTTGCTCCTTTACTGTCTTCCCCAGCTCTCTCCTGTCATTCTCTCCAGAGTTGCTCCCTGACATCAGTTTGTTTAGAGCTTCCACCTGCCAGTCATGCATCTCTTTGTGCTCGCAACAGTCTCCCCTCTTTTCTACACACCCTCCCTAATTTTGGGCTTTTACTTGCTTCTGCACATTGTCTCTGCAGTGCATTGAGCCCCCTTTCCTGTCGCTGTGCCTTTTCTGCTTGGTCTCCCTCTAAATGTCCCTTTGTCAGCTTCAATCTGTCGACTTTCTCTTCTCTCTCAGTGTCAGCCACAGGGACACGGAGTGGTAATAGTCTCCAACTGTTGCCATTTCTCATTTCGCCAACACTTATCTGTTTTCTCCCCTCTTTCCTTTTCCTCCCCAGACCTTTCCAACCATGCAGGTGGTTGTGTAAACTTGACATGTGAGGATGACCCCTCTTATTTCGTTTCCTTTTATCATCTCCCTCCTTCCCTTCGGCACACTGGCCGAGCCCTGGAGCTGCAAACTCCTCAGTGTGCTGTGGAGAAGTGGGAATGACTAAAGCCTGGGCCCTCCTATAGCTCGGACTCTCTAGAGAGTGCTAAGAAGGATCAATGGACCCAAGCTTCAAAGACAGGTGAGATAGGAGAGATGATTCCAAGAAAGGAGAGAAGGATGATGGAGGGCTACAGCTGGGGGAGACAGAAGGATACAATAAGCACAAAGAGGAATCTGTAAAAAGTGAGGAGTACAGAGCCCAGGATAAGATATATCAGGAGCAAAAAGGAAAAGGGAGATGAAGAAAAAGACAGATTGAGGAAAAAAATCAGGAAAGAAAAGACAGAGAGACCTCGAGTGACTTAAGGAGAGAAAGCAAGTGATGAAGTTAAAGAGGTGATTAGGCTGTAGCCTGAGGGGCAGGATATGATTAGCGATGGTTAGCCACTGCAGCAGTGTTACCTGCTGCAGTAAACAGCCAGTTGATAAATGTGAGATACGGTTCCTCTCCTATTTAGCCGCTGCTCTACATTACGGGTGCACACAAATTACCACTGCAGCGCCTCTACATAGTCCACACATGGGAACGTGACGGGTGACATTATTCACTGGCTTGATGCTGCACCAGTGACTTGTCCTGACTTGACACAAGACTTGTGCACAGTGAAATGGATGTACAGTAGTAAAGATGTTAATTATCGTCTAAATGAAGCACCACATCACTGTTTTATGGCCTCCTCAGTTCTGGCAGATGACATAAAATACTTTTAACACTGCATAGCGGTTTTTGGAGCTGTAAATGGTCGGGGCATAAAAAATGCATCAGAACATTTGGAAGCAGAGAAGAAATTCCTCTGTGAGGCACATTTTAAATTTATTTCACAGGGAGATGTAAGCGGCGTAAGCAGCACCAAATCATGTCTCTGATGTTCTTTAAATGGGTGAGCTCTTCAAAAACACTGACACAGGTAGAAGTGGATCAAACCTTTGATGTGACAAAATATTAATGTCAGCGCAGATACAGAAAGGCACAGTTTTAACCTAAAGCTAGGCATCTGATAGCACTATAAAGCAGGGGGTGGGGGGGAATTGATACAGCATAGTATCGTGATATTTTATGTGGGGATATTGTATTGATACACAGACGCCTACCTAGTACCTATCTTCTATTATATACGTTATTCAATTTTGAAAATACAAATTTCCATACCACTTTTGGTACTAAAATAATAAAATCAGTTGCTTTTTTTGGTCCACTAGATGGCACTGATGTTTTTTTTTCCTGATGAGGTCAGCAGAGGACTCAGGCAGTTATCAAAATAAAGAAATTAGAAATGCGCCATCAGCGTTTAAATCAAACGCCTGGACTAATTTTGGATTTTTTTAACATGGAAGGAAAGTAGGACTTGGATATGACGCATGCGATTTGCAAGCAGTGTCATATGAGAGTAAAATACTCGAACTCGAATAATACTACAAACATGAGGGCTCACCTCACACTCCACCATTCAGAGCGAGTGTTAGCCGCTGACAGCCAAGCTAACCCTAGACCTGTCTGCCAAAAAATCAACCAACACTGGACACTCAACAAAACTACCATCCCACTCTGAGAGAACTAAGAAAATAACACAGTCCATCACCTACTTCATGTGCAAAGTTCTGTGTCCATACGTTGTTGAAAAGGCTTTTGTTACATGTTAAAACATGTGAAGCCAGGTATGTGACTCCGTCCCAGTGCTGTTTCACTGACACAGCCAAGCTCTACAGAGAAGTGAAGCATAAAGTTGAGCAATCTGAGTACGGCAGGAAGGGTGACGCCTGGACTTCAAGGTCAGTGGATTCAGTGGATTCCAACTAGATGTACTGACATTAAATTTTGTTCCAATATTCAGGTTCCCCAGAGGATAAATCCTGCTGACTTTGGTGATCCCTTGACCTTTGATCCAGCTCTACAATGAGGCTGACATTTTTAGTTTTTGAATTAAATATCTCAAAAGCTACTGGGTGCATTGCCATGGAATTTAGTGCAGTTATTTAAAGGGACAGGTCACCCCAAAATCCAAAATAATTTTTTCCCTCTTACGTAGTGCTATTTACCAGTCTAGATTGTTTTGATGTGAGTTGCCGAGCATTGGAGATGTTGCCAAGAGATGTCTGCCCCCTCTCTTATACAATGAAACTAGATGGCCCATGGTTGTGATGCTCAAATTGCCAAATTTGTGTTATTGTTTTCACATGTTAAATAATAATAAATAATATTAAAAAAACACGTGAAATCATGATGCAGTTACTCATGATAATCCACAGACCCTGTTGTGAACCATTTTATGAAGGAACTAATTTCTGTCTACCAAATAACACCTGCCAACTGTATCACCGCTCAGAAGGAAGTGTGCATCTACTCATGGATGAGAGACTTGTGTGTATGACAAGAAACATTAATGGTGTCCTCCTCAGCTGAGCTGTTGACATTAGCTAGCTCAGTGCTGTGAGATGAGCAAGCTAGCAATGTTGGATTCCTTCTGCACAGTGATACGGTTTGCGGGTGTAGTTGGGTCGACAGAAAAGCCACCACAGAATGCAACACAACAGATGTTTCTCTTCACAGACAACACAGTTACTGCTAGAGGTTTTTGGAGCTCTTCCTTACAGCTACAATTGTATTTAGGGAGCAGAGATATTTGCAGTTTGTATTAAAACAAATACCTGTGATTGGTTAGATAGAATCGATCCCATTCTGGCCTAAACACACCCTCTCTGTCTTCTCTTCCTCTTTTTGAGTGTTTGCTGTATGAAGTCCCAATAAACCAGAATGTGGTAGTGGCATCCAAAACTCCAACAGTGACTTGACACTGGTGCAACTTACCAAACTGCACTAACCCTAAACACAATCTCACATGGCCGAAAATAGACAAAATGTAACTTCTGTCAGGGTACTTAGCCATAGATTACATTTCTTCATTTCTTACACTGATTTTTCACTGTGGATTGAAGGGATCTCACAGATAAGTGAAGTGAAAATCGGAAAGCAAAGACATTACTCCGTCAAAAAATATTTAGCTAGTTCCCCTTATCTTACAGTATTTGCACACACCAATTACAACAGGGAACTTCTAGCAAGTGCTCATTGTTCTGGATGTGTAATACATCTACAGGAAAACCACACAATACATTATAACAGCTCAGTGAGCTAGCTCTCTGTATCCATGGTGATGGATGTTTCCTGCTCATGGTTGAGAGCAGTGAGTGTGTCCCTGTTACAACTTCCTGGGCTGGTCTCTGGCTCATTCATTGGACTGACTGAGCTCAGCAAGAATGTCAGCTTCCTGAATCTGCATCATACTTGTGCTGAAATCTGGGACAGACTTTATAAAAATATTATTAAGTGCCACTGAATTTATCACTGGGGAAAATATTGGTGGGACCACGGCAAGGCAGCCATAAGAAGAAAGATTAGAAGTGAGTCTGAGCAGCAACTATAAAACCTGTGGCCAATATCAATGAGGAGCTTGATAAAGCATAACCCAACGTTAGGTTATTAGAGGAATAGTGAGAGAGATGCTTCATAAACAACGTACTCTACAGGGCTGTGATAAAGAGATTGGAGCGATTCAGTCATGCTTAAAGCAGAGTCAGAGCAATTTGAAGCCTGCAATTAAACTGCTTAAATTAGAAATTGAAAATTTCTCAGGAGACATTAGCCAATTTAAAAGGCTTTTGGAGTCTGAGGCAGCAATCAACAAAAAACTTAATTCAAGTAAAGTTGACACGTTTTACTACTTAAAATCCATTCTAATGGGTAAAGACATTGCTGCTGAGTTCATCAAATGTATTTCTTTGGTGCTTTGAGCACCACAAGCTGAGTGCCATCTACTTCCATTATATTGAAGAACACGCCGACATCTGACACTCCCAGCAACTCATGCCAAAAAAAATCTAGATTGAGAAACAGCACAACAGTTAAGAGGAGACGTGTCCCTTTAAAACTGTTTGCCCTTTAGAGCCCTTTAAATGTTATGCCACCACAAAATGCAAATACATTCCACGATTCCACCTGCTCTGTGCTGGTACATACCAGCTCCTGTAGCAGCTCTTTTTCTCTGCTCGACTCCTCTCCACCCCACTGATGCAAACAGAACTCTGTTGCTGTGTCTCATGTGTGATGAAGAATGGACGAGGAGAGACTTCCTGAGGTTGAGAAAGATCCTGAGCTAAACGAATCACAGTCCCTACCAGGGCAGGAATTTCACGAGGGCCATGGCCGTGCCCTCCTCATTTGGCCATGTGCCCTTTAAAAAAAATATCTGCCCTAAGGCCACAGTGGCCTGATGCCTTGCCCGCACTGCCCCAGGTGATTTTGCAGTTTTCTCCTCTGCCTCTTTCCTGTCAACACGGCTTTGACACCTGCGTCTACTGAGAAAAAAAAATGTGATGACATTCTGGATTCTTATTGGGCAACATCAAATGAGACGATGCGTACATCACCAGTGGCGGGTTTGATTCGAGCCTGGCATGAACCACTCATACGGGCTGTAACGACAGTGAGTGTCCTCAGTAGAGGAGGGACAGAGAGCAGGATGAATGACTGATACTGATGTTTGTCTTCATGCTGAGATAACGTGACTTTCTTCACTCAGTATTGTGATGTCAGGAGGAATATTTATATTCCAGTGAGATATTATTGGGTTTTAAATAGTGACTTTGTTGTTGTAAACATGACTGTTGCTGCCATGGACTGTATAAAACTATATCCTGTGTAGCTGCCCTATAAGGAAAGCATCAGGAGGTGAGGTGTGTGCATGTGTGTGTGTGTGTGTGTGTGTGTGGAGGAGAGGGGAGAGGGAGATGCTGGTAGAGAGATAGTGTGTGTTGTTAGATACTGTTAATGTCACTTATTATGCTTCTGTGCATTGACAGCTCTTTTTTATTCTGTGTCTGCATCATGTTGAGGAGGGCCATGCCTGTACATACATATATATATATATATATATATATATATATATATATATGTATGCAAAAAAAAAAAGTGGATCGGTTGCTCGCTGCAAAAAATGTGGCCCATCAACATGATCTGATTTTGAAATGTGGCCCAGTTCAAATAGTAACTGAATAGCCCTGCTGTAGTTTGTTTGTTAGCTATCTAACAACACATCAAAAATAGGTTAATTGTAAGCCAGTCTTGTTCAGTGAATCAGTTTATCATGTACACTCAAAAACTATTTAGGCCTAATATTTAACAATGTTTGCTTATAAATACATTAACCTGGTTGTTTTATATTTAAAACACATTGGGTTTATTAGTGCTATTAAATAAATCATATTATTACTTATTATACTCATTATTATTACTTGAGCATGACTTATTTATTAATTTCACAGATAGTTATACATCCTTAATCCTTAAATTAAATTCATTACGGATGTGGACTTAAAAATCACTGTTTTATTTTCTGGCCTTGCTGCCCTGGCTTTTGACCTTTGTGCCCTCAAAAAAAAAAAACACGAAAGGCCAAGTGGCCTTGCCCCTAAAATGACGAAATTCCAGGCCTGGTCCCTACATTATAAAAGATACACAATTCAAAAAATTCAAAAGATATTGCCTGGCGAGTCAAGGCTCTGGAGATCAGCTCTTCAGATGAGAAATCAACTTTTGTTAAGGGCTGTCCACACATGATTTTAAGCTAATGCAGAGGTGGAGGAGGTACAGAGTTTGTGAACAGGAGGTGGGCGCCCATACTGTCTCCTGTATTATGTATACGGAGGCTAAAAAAACTCTGATCAAATGGTAAGACCAAACATTGCTGATTTAATATGAACCAAGATTCCTCAAATGTCTTCAGAGACATATTTTAGTACACTGTTTAACTGTAATATGAGATCATTGGTTACCAGCTGACTGCCATATTGTTTCCGGACAGGAAGCTTGCGTTATGTCACTCATTTAGCGGTAGCAACTTTTGGTTTGGTGTAGTGCAGTGCATTCTGGTAGTTGAAGGTTTTCTACCTCTTGAGCAAAACTGAATACCACAGCCCATCTTGTTTCCCTGGTAGCACTTTGACCTCAACTCTTATCCATCTTACAGTTTGGTTTTCTTTTCTATCACATCCTCACAGAGATCCTGGATTTGTACGAATTATAGTAAGACGGCAAAGACAAACAAAGAAAAGAGTGAATGCTTAAAATGTAAATCAATAAATCACTACTGCAACTCTTCCCTGACTCCCACACAGTTTTGTTTTCCTACTGGTTTCCTGCGGGCCAGTGTCCAGCATCTGCTGCATTTAGCATTTATGGTTTCAATTTGTTTTAGTTGCTATAATACACAGGCCACTTTACCTCTCAACATTTGTTTCAGTTTGTTTGCAGCATTAAAAAGTAGATGTGATAAAACTGAGAATGCATGCAGCTGTGTACCAAAAACAGAGAAACAAGTTAATACATTTTTTAGGCGAGATGAAACAAAGCCCCAAGGGTCTCATGAAAAAAACTTCAAACCAAACAAAAGATAGAAGCAAATGAGTAAACAACTAAAAAGTCAAAATGACAAGTGAAGTCTCAGCTGAGTTAGATAACTAAATTTAAGTGACAACAGAACATTGAATTCAACACTCATCTGCACTCAAGTATGTATTTCAGCCTTTTCTTGATGCTCCTGGATACTGCTACCAATGTCCATTCATCTGCTCTGCCCTGCTTGTTTATACATGCAGCACATTGCGAGGTGCGAGTTAGGAACAAGCGTGCTGGGAGGCTGGGACTCTTTGCAGCGTGGCGGGGGCTCAGCTTAGTGGGCAAGGGGCCAATATGTCTTTTAACATGTTTACATGGGGACCTCATGCCAGCATTAAGGGCCCACAAGCAGCTTGAAAAAGGTTTAACTGAATATCGAATGCTAAATTTGTTTGATGAAAAGGGTAATGAGAGCATGCGCTAAGCCAGGCTGTTGTTATTGTTGCTGTTTCATCAAACATTAACTCCTAAGCTTTGGTGCACAATGATACCTGTGCCCTAAAAGAAATCCTACGAGAACAGCTGGCTGGGTTTGATTTAGTCTGGATCAATTAATAAATCCCAGATTAGAGGGTGATGTATCTTCCAATAGTGAAACCAGAATGAATACCTTGTGGCTGTATGCCTCTGTGAACCTGTCAAGTTGCAGATACAGTTTACATCCATGTCTGTGAAAACATGGACGCTTCACACAGATCTTCCCCTCAGAAGCACATAAGCTCTATACAATCAGCAGTTTCAAGGTGGGCACCCAAGATTAGTGTCACCAATTTGGTATCTGACCAAATCTGACAAAATCCAAATCCTGAGATGACACTGTGTAATGAGCAGGGAAGTGTTTTTGCAGAACATTTCGATGTCACAGTGAGGTGACATCGAAATGTTCTGCAAAAACACTTCGATGTCACCTCACAGTGAGGTGACCTTTTGCCTTTTGGATTTTCAGTGTCATCACTCCATCATTTTATTCTACTAGACATTTTTGTGACATTTTATAATAAATAGCAAATGAATTCCTAAACATACCAAAAACATAGTGACCTTGACCTTTGACTTTTGAACACCAAATCCTAATCAGTTCATTGTTGAGTCAAAGTGGAGGCTTGTGCCAAATTTGAGGAAGGAAGGCCTTCATGAGATATCAAGTTCACGAGAATGGTCTTGAGATACGTGTCGGACGAGGTCAAGGTATCCGTGACTTTTCAACACCAGAAATAATTCGTTCACAGTTGAGATCATTTGTGCCAAATCTGAAGAAATTTCCCCAACGAATTCTTGAGATATCACGTTCACGAGATTAGTACGAATGGAAAATATTTTATTACCTTTACTTTGTCTTGTGTAAGAGAGAAAATATGCATGTATGTGCATGCATATGAGTGCAACTCCATCCAGATTTACACAGCAGATTGTGTTAAAGTTGAATTTAATAGCATAAGAAATTGAGCTGTTCCCTCGAAGGATGGATATGAAGCTGAGCTGAGCTCGACTGAGTCAGGTCCACCTAAAATAAGGTGGCATTCATTTAAGGAACAAATCAAAGAAAACATGCTGAAAAGGAAATTTCATTATAGTACCTGAACCTACTTTCATGCCAAGTCAAATTCACTGCTCTCTAGAGCTCAATTTACTTTTCCATTCGATTTTCCATTTTGACTCATTTTCCACTGTGCCGTGGAAAAAACACGCACTGGGACGTGACAGGGCGGCTGGGAGATTACAAGAGGTCTGTAACTTAAATGCAACAATGACTAAAGAGAGAGAGAGAGAGAGAGAGAGAGAGAGAGAGAGAGAGAGAGGAAGCGGAAGAGAGAAAGGAAGAAAAAGGGAACCCACTGTGTCACTTTTTGGGAGTGAGTTAATGGTTTTTATGCTTGTACACAAACTGGCTGTCAGGACGCATGGTGGAGCCCGCCAATCACCTGAGAAAGGGGGTAAGTGAGCAGGTTTGAGTTCAGTGTACACGGAAAAGCATTTTAATAGCCTCAGGTGACTCCTCCCCCCAGTTCCTCTACCTCCTCTCTGCTATCTTTTACACATCTGCAAACCTTTTTTACACTTCATCTATTCTTGGACTGGGAGCTTTCCTCTGTCACGTCCCCCAGTTTGAGGGTTTCACCCCCCCTGGAGGTAGCCTGAGGTCTTTGTCTCTGGTGCCATCACATTCTCCTGGTCATCTATTTCTCTCAGTTTCTAACTCAGTCCTCTAGGAAGTGGTTATTCATGGGATGGAACTCTCTGTGTATCACACCATGCAACACTGTCCCAGCCGCTGTCGGCAGCCTGCTGTAATGATCCAACAGGATACATCACTGATGCTGCCATCAGTCTAAAGATGCACAATAAGCTCATTGTTCACAGAGGAAATACAGTATGGAGAAAGAGTACCATGATGATAGAATAAATAAAATATAGACATGTCATTTCAAAACAATATCCTCACAGTTTCAAAGAAAACCACCTCTTAAATTCACTGTGGGCTTCATAATTATATTAGTCAAAGTCTCATTTAAAGGTCCAGTGTGTAGGAGTTATGGAAACCTATTGGCAGAAATGGAGTGTGATATTTCTAACTATGTTCTCATAAGTGTATAATTACCTGAAGCTCACAATTATTATGTTTTCTTTACCTTAGTATGAGCCATATCTATCTACATATGTAGTGGGTTCTCTTCCACAAAGTCCGCCATGTTGTTTCTGCAGTAGCCCAGCACCGATAAACCAAACACTGGCTCTAAAGTGGGCCATTTGCATTTGTGTGTCGGCCAGTGTAGTTCTCCTAGCCTAGTAAGACCATCCTGATGACCTGAGCTCAACATTCTGTGTTGAACTCTGTATCAATCTGGCCCCACAGCCCCCCCAAACACTTTCCTGAAATTAAAATCCAGTTGGGGCCAATCAGTGATCCACACTGCAGTTGATAACGTAACCAGCCAATCAAGGACTGCGCTGTCGTTGATGACATAAAATACAGGTTGCAGTTCCTGCTCCCTAGTAGGGTAAACACAGCAATAAGTGGAATTATTGGGAATGGGAAAGTTTCAGTTCTGCATTCTCACCGCTAGATACCCCCAAAATGGCCACATGTGGCAGAACTCCACAACAAGCTGACAACACACACGCACACGTTGGCATTATAAAGTCAAACTGGCTAACATCGTTTAGGCCTCCAGCTGTCAAAAAGCTACATTAGCATTTGAATTTAAATTTGTGTTTGTTGCACTCTGACAAATTTAAGTCAAATACTCACTCTCACTTTAGCTCTGTTTTGGTCTCCACCAACTCCTGAGAAAAGTAGCTGGGTCTTTAGCTGCTAGATGCTTCACTATGTTTGCTAGCTAGTTGCTAACTTTAGCTGTCTGCTGTTTGGTGTTGGGAAGGTAGTGTACAATATGTTTACCAGAGTATTTTAGCTGTTTAGCCACCTGTTTCTGAAAGGTTGATGAGAGCTGTGAGCATAAACCAGTACGGTACATTTGTGGGCCAGAAAATCAAAACAATCAAATCAAACACCAAACACTAACCAAAGCAATGGGCTAAACAGACTAGAAAGCTGCAAAGTTTGGAGACAATTCTCTGTGGGGTTTATCATTATGAGCAACTAAATTGCACATATTGATTGATCCATTGCTTATATAAGAATATTGATTAGCATAGTTAAAGAAGATAATAAAAGATCAGCTCTGGGCCTTTTATTTACGTGGTTTAAAGATTAAAACTTCTCCACTTTTACATTCCTAAAAACAACTAGACCAATGTTATATTAATTTTTTGAATTGTGTAATTATATGAACCAAACATTTCCAACGATGTCCAAACCCAGAGAAATCTGTGATTTAATCAAGGACACGGTCCATGTCATTGGGTCGCTGTCAGTGGCGTCATATCCTCTTTGCACATGTGATAGGGGTGTCTTGATCTGCCAGAAGTGGTCATAAACTGACTTTTTATCCAGTTTAAAGCTACATACTACTGGATTTTGGTCATTTTTAACTTTATGTTTTAACCAGATGCAGGATTGTAGTCATCTGGCTCTTAAGTTATCCAAGAAACAAGTTGAGAAAATGTTAGCTCAGCTCCAGCCTCTGCTATGCCAAACAGCATCAGCAAGAAACATGTTCAAAGTAAACTGCTTTATCCAGTGTTTTCATTGGTTGTAATCATCTAGTTTGCCTGTTTTAAAGAAGAGGAGACTTCTGTGGATAATTTGGCTCCTGGTAAGAATGTCCTAAACAATAAACACTGACTGTAATGATGGCCTTGCTCTGTCTTTGGTTGCTGTTTTGACTGAGAGACCCCTAGCAACAAACAATTACATATTGTATGTTTAAAGGGCTACTTCACTAACTTCATCACACCTTAAAGAAGTTGGGGGACTGCCTCCACAAACCAGTCAAGTTGCAGTTATAGTTTACATCCATGTCTGTGCAGACTCACATGTAGCTATCACAGCTGACAATGATTCAAATGTTTCTGCAAAGAAGCTACATTTCTAAAAATGAGGTTGCTTCACACACATCTTCCCCCCGACAGCACAGAAGATCTATACAATCGGGACAGTTTCAAGATTAGCATCACCAATTCAGTATCTGAGCAAATGTTTCCCTTTCTGTTCCTGAATTATGGTATTAAATAATGGCAAGAAAAGTGTTTCTGCAGAACATTATGATGTCATAGAGAAGCTGACCTCTATTATATAAAAAATATTATTCTATATATTATTCTATAAGACATTTGTTGAAATTTTGTTAAAATAAACATATGAATTCTTGAGTTACAGCCAAAAATATGTTTTGTGAGGTCACAGTGACCTTTGACCACCAAATTCTAATCAGTGCATTCTTACGTCCAAGTGGGTTGTTTGTGCAAAATTTGAAAAAATTACCTCAAGGTGTTCTTGAGATATCACAGAAATTCCTTCAAGATGCTCTTAAAATACTGCGTTTTCAAGAATGGGATGTACCGAAGTATGGACAACCTGTAAACATAATGCTTCCACCCACAACTACTGCCGGCCCAAAGTCACAAAAATGATGAATAAACAGTAATGAAAAATTTGTGTTCCAGAATAAAACACATGGGCTGGCATCTTCCACCTCACCCTGTCTGAAGTCTAGCAAAGGCGACAGAGGTGCAGTACTACTTGCTAGTTGTTACCTATAAGTGAGTTGAGGGAAGAATAGGAGGACACCCGTCTCATTTTATCAATGGTCTCAAAGGAGAGGATGTACTCGTCATTGTCAGGGCTCCCCAGAGTGCTGCTGGCGCTGCTGCTGGTGCTCAGGTTACCGGGAGAGAAGGCTGCTGGTCCACCTGAACGAAGAAACACACACACACACACACACACACACACACACACACACACACACACACACACACACACACACACACACACACACACACAGAACTGTTACCCTCAGATCCAATCAGCAAAAGAATTCATGAGCATCATAAATGTAACACCAAGAGGTTCTTATTTTGTTTAGAAAGCACTTTAGCTGTGATAAAAGTGCATATAAATAAAGTTTATTATCGTTATTATTGTTGTAAAAAGCCAATAGCCAAATCAACATCCAATAAGGTGTAAGGTGTGTAAACAGTGGAAGCAGTCCTTATACTTGGAGGCTACATGCCAACACAAGACCTTGCTCATAACATGATTTCAGCTGTCAGGCTCACTCATCTCGTGCTCTAACTCTCCTTATCACCAAACATTACTCTGACTCATACAAACCCAAACACCATGCATCGTCCAAACTGACTACAGGCTGGAATGCGGAAATGGAGATTGGTAGAGAGTGGAAATACATTCTGCTGTGTGCTTATTGATGATAAACACCACTGCATATTGGAATGAGCACTGAGAATATGAATTAGAAATTGTATCAGCAGTAGGTTCGCGCCTCACCAAGTGCCAGTGATTTAACTCCACTCAGGGCTCATGCATTACTCAGTCTGGCAGTGGTAGGCAGCGGGCGGGCAGTTAGCTTTAGTTGTCTGAGTCACAGCAGTGACACAAACAGGAGGTTTACAGCTCCGAGGTGACAGCAGGTCATGTGCTCACAAAGCTGTGGACATGGATGTTAGGCTCACATGACGATGGATTAAATCATTACATGATTATTTTGCTTAACTTGATGATTATCTACCATGATTATGCATCTATTTTTAAGGAACAAAACAGTTTACCGCTACAAATTTACAGTTAAAGCTCCTTATTTTTAATATTTCACCAGAAAAAAGTCCAAGTCTGTAACTTCACAACAGTTTTACCACAAAGTATGACTTTCTTGAGCTTAAAATTGATGTTTCAAATTCATTAACAACATATTTAGATTTCGTGTCGCAACTCAAACAGGAACAAAAGATAATATTGCTCTCCCCATTCACTGCTAGTCATATTTTTTCCGATCTAAGGTCCCATGAGCTCGACGGGAAGGGGCGTGACTTTGGCACTCTATACCCAACTGCACCTGCCAACTGTGTCACCGTGCAGAAGGAAGTGTGCATCTACTCATGGACAAGAGGTTTGTGCTTGTGACTATGTGAAATGTAAACATGAATGCGTCCTCCTTGGCTTAGCTGTAACGTTAGCCAGCTTAGTGGTTTTATGTGAGCTAGCAGTACAGTAGATGCAGGCCTCCTTCTGTGTAGTGATACTGTAGGAAAGAAAATAGTTCCTACATGAAACTGTTCACAACAAGGTCTGTGGATTATCTTGAGTAACCGGAACATGATCTCTGGAAAAGACATTGCTGTTGAGTTTTTCAAATGTACTATTTTGCCACTTTGAGCACCACAGGCTGAGTGCCATCTAACTCAACTACATTGGAGAGAGGGTAGACATCTCTATGGCCAATATATCCAACACATTTGGAAACTCACACCAAAACAATCTAGACTGATGAATATCACTACAGGTAAGAGGAAAAATATGTATTACTGTTTTGAGGGTGAACTGTCCCTTTAAAGCTTTAACTCCTTATGACACCACAAAATGCAAACACAACACACTCTTCCCTTTTAAGACACTGCAGGTTTTCGGAGCACACAGCTACGACTGTATTTGGGAAGCAGACATATTTGCAGTATGCCTAAAAACAAATGCCTGTGATTGGACAGATAGGATCTATGGCCTCAACACACCCATTCTCTCTTCTCTGCCTCTTTTTGAGTATTTGCTGTATTAATGTCTTATAAACCAGCATGTGGGAGTGGAGGTGCACAAATTTAAAAAAAAAAAAAATAAAATAAATCCAACAAGTCAACACTGGTGCAACTTACCAAACTGCACTAACCCTAAACACAATCTCACATGGCCGAAAATAGACAAAATGTAACTTCTGTCAGGGTACTTAGCCATAGATTACATTTCTTCATTTCTTACACTGATTTTTCACTGTGGATTGAAGGGATCTCACAGATAAGTGAAGTGAAAATTGGAAAGCAAAGACATTACTCCGTCAAAAAATATTTAGCTAGTTCCCCTTATCTTACAGTATTTGCACACACCAATTACAACAGGGAACTTCTAGCAAGTGCTCATTGTTCTGGATGTGTAATACATCTACAGGAAAACCACACAATACATTATAACAGCTCAGTGAGCTAGCTGTCTGTATCCATGGTGATGGATATTTCCTGCTCATGGCTGAGAGCAGTGAGTGTGTTCCTGTTACAATTTCCTGGGCTGGTCTCAACAGGCCTACAGTTCAGTACCATGGACAGCTCCCAGTCCCTACTGGGGATCAGGCAGGCTCAAGTCTGCTCATTCACTGGAGGACTGACTGAGCTGAGAGAAAGGAGCACAGTAGCATATTTGTTGTCCCTGTTTGCTCCCTCCTACTTTTTGGTAAGTACGTAAATAAATATTCAGTGCAAGAATGTCAGCCTCCTAAATCTACACCATATTGGTGCTAAAAAATGGGACAAAAGATGTAAAATGAATTTCCAAAGTGCCACTGACTTTGGGGCAGATATCTATGGCACAATGGTGAAGAAAAAACAAGAAGAAAGAAGATTAGAGGCAACAGCTACAAAACTTGGAGCCAATAACAATGAGCAACTATAAAAAGCAGAACCCAACACTGACTTGTTGGAGGAATTTTGGAAGAGTTGCTTTATAAACTCAAGTTACCACTTAATGGTTGTTAACGCCTCTGTGGACCAGTCATGTTGCAGTTACAGTTTACATCTACGTCTTTTTTTTTTTTTACTTTTTTAAAAAAAATTATTTATTTTTTAACGTGTTTTTGGCGCTAAATGTAGTCTTTTTGTTGTTGGTTGATGTAGGTTATCAATAAAAATCAAAACCTTTTAAATTGCATTGTTAAAAATGTGAAAATATAGTATAGCCTACCTGAGCTTGTGCGCACGACACGCTTGAGCATCCGTCTGAGGCTGTGGATCGATGCCAAATTTACCACTTTATCACTATTCCCTCTCACTTGAAGCTGTTTTTTCATTATCTTTTGAATTTAATATGAATTATGGAACCGTATTTGTCAACATTTGTTTCCCCCGTTTTGTACAATAAATTATTGTTTAAAGTTTCAACAAGTTTCTTTTGGAGTGCGTGACACAAGTGTGTTTTGAAAACGACCGCGGACTGTCACCTGCTCAAAATATCATTTACAGACCTATTTAACAGACGATCACTGCTGCCTGACCCGCAGGTCCATTTGTGGGTCCCGCGGGTTACGGGTCGACCCGCGCATCACTACTCAGCTCAGTCTATAAAGGCTGTACACAGCAATAGACATTATATTCTATTCAGGCCGGCAGAACCAGGAGCGCATCGGCTCTACAGTGCACGACACTGCTGATTAACCATTTTATTGCAGCACAGAGTGTCTGCAGCAACCAATTACTTGCAGAGGCTTCCTACAACTTGTTTCAACGGTTCCGATTTATTCAGAAGACAAATTAAACGGGACTAGCCAATGTAAAAATAAAAAGAAAGCATAGAACAATAATAATAACTGAAGGAGACTGTTGTGCCATCACATTTTTTTGTGGTTTGAGAGTAAAGATCTAGTCGCTGCTGTGCAAAACTCCGCAATACAATTAGGTCTGAAAAAAACCCGGAGTCAAGGTGGACACCCAAGATGAGTGTCACCAATTCAGTACCTGACCAAATGTCTCTTCTTCTGTTACGGAGTTATGGCATTTAGTAATGGCCAGAAAGCTGTTTTTGCAGAACATTATGATGCCACAGTGAAGCTGACCCTGACCTTTTAAATATAAAATGCAATCACTTTATACTCATTATACTCTATTAAAGATGTGTCTGAAATTTTGTCATAAGCCTTTAAGTCGAAAACATAATATCTCCAGCCACAGCTATCACTGGCACAGGCATAAAAGTGCTCTACAGGACTATGATAGAGAAATTGAAGAGATTCACCCATCACAAATGAGCTGGGGCAATTTGAACCTGACATTTAAACTGCTTAAATTAGAAATTAAAAAACTCTCAGGAGACATTAGCCAATTAAAAAGGTTTTTGGAGTCTGAGGCGATAATCGACAAAACCTTAATTTAAGTTAAGTTGACATGTTTTACTACTTAAAATTCATTTTAATGGGTACTGCTGCTGCTTGATTCCTGAATGCTGGGTGCCCTCCACAGCTCTTAGAATTGCTTAATGTGGAGTGACACTTCATACTCAAGTGATAGCAGCCAAAGTTCATCACTGAAGAGGGAGCATTATTTTGGAAGCCAACATCTTGATAATGCTTGCGTAAAACAAATTGTGCAGTTGTAATAATAGGTCAATGTGTGTTCTGGCATTTATCCACAATACTCATTAGTAAGACTTGGATGGCAAGAATGAGGAGCATTTTGCAGTTACCGTACATGTGCATATGAGCTGGACTGGAATATATGTCAACTCAAATTGAACTCTTATCTCTACTTGTCCAACTGGTCACAACCTCTCTGCTGGTTGTAAAACCTCTTATTGATGTTTACTGAGTCAATCTCAGGAATGTAAATGAATAAAGAAGTTAGCCTGAGGACTGTTATGTTCGCAGTCCAAAGCTGATGTGGAGGAAGAAAACCCAATGAAATGTGCAAATGGTCTCTCCTTGGATTAATTCCTGTCATTCAGCTGACTAAATCTGCCTCTTTGTCTTCATTCAGTCCTCCTACACTCATCTAAATTTCTGCTTCATCTTATTTATCTCCCTCCCATCTGCCTTATTTTCTTTCTCGCTCCATTCCCAAGCACTCTCCCTCCTACCCTCTTCATTGAGGTTGAGGTTCTGCAGGCTCTTGTTCAGGTTGCGGGCAGTGGTGGCAGCTCGGATGTTGGTGTAGGAGTTGACTGATCGCAGGCGTGGGATGGCTGGGCTGTCCCGCACTGGAGTCAGGTTACCAGGCTCTTGATGAAAACACAGGAAGACAAACATCAGGTCAGAGCCAGATAAGTCCACACAAGTAAAAATAAATGTTGTTCTAATGAGTGCAATGTTAGAATTAACAGCACTCTGTGATAAGACTAGATCCATATTAATCTGACTAGATTCATTCAAGGGAGGCACTTGTTTCCCCAATACCTGGAGAATTGTTAACACAATTTACACTGAACTTTACACACAACACACCAGAAATTGTAATATCCTTAGCTGCAGAGAAGCATTTTACTAGGTGAAGTGGAGTATTCTTTTTGAGAATTTTTGCCCAAATTTCATTTCATGGTGGAACTGACGTACACGGGTCCTGAGGCATGTATTTGTACAATGTACAGATTAGATAAATCTTTCTTTCTTCCCCTATTACTTTTCCATCTGGTGATTAAGCCTCTTGCTATTTCACTGTGATAAGAGTTGTGCATTTGAGGGGAGTTCCCTGTACATAGTAACATTATATGCAGATGACTTTCTGTTGTTTTTTAGGAATCCAATATGATCTATTCCATCTGTTCTGGATAAACTGGATCAATGTGGGAAATTGGCTGGTTATAAGCTTAGTTTGGGGAAAAAATTAATTACTTTTCAGCCGAGCATTGACAGATGTGGCTTTTATGCCTGGCATGGAAATGGGATCCATTCATCTAGTAATCTATGTTGACTCTGCTGTTACTTTCTCTGTAACAAAAACACAACCTGTGTGTGTGCGTGTGTCTCCAGTACCTGCGGTGTTGGCTGGTGATGGCACTGTGTAGTTCTTCTCTTCTTCTATAAACTGAAGGGCAACTGTACAGAAGTTGCTTTCATACTGGACCACCAGGTGACTCAGCGCTACAACCAGCTCCTGTCAAATTTGTACAGAAAGAACAGGAAACATAATGATCATTCACTTCCACTAATAATGATTTTCTTTAACTTCATTTCTTGGTATCTTCAAGCCACACAAGATTTTTCCAGGTATAATGGTGACAAATGAGTGATAATTCTCTAACATTAACAATAAATTATTAACACATTAACACAGTGGTTTTCAAACTATGATATGTGTCTCACTGGTGGTGCACAGAATCCATCTACTGGTTTGCAGAGGAATCTCAAACATATATATTTTTAAATTGTATAAAATAATTTAAATATATATAATGTCTCAAAATACAATACAATTTCATACAAAAACACTTATATTATGGAACCCTTGAAATGTAATTTAAAATAAACTTTGCCTATTTTGTAATATATTTGTGTCAATGTTAGCTTGCTACATAATAATGTTCCTAAACATAGCACACGCATACTGTACCTCAATGATTAGCAGGCCCAAACAGAATCTGTTTTTATTGTTTTCAGTGGTATTCTACATTAAAAATCTGTGGAACTCTGTGGAATATGTTTCATTTTTTTGCTCGTAGTCTGATAGACAGTATTTATTTATGACAATTGTTTTTGAACAAAAATAACCTCACACAATACATTAAAACCAACATTAAAAACAAAAAATGACATCAAGCAGGCTAAAAGAACTACTTAGTATTAACATGTTAATAGTGTCTATTAACAGTAAATCTTATTTTTAACATTTCTTCCCACTACAGCCCTAACTTTGATTTTAATGATAACTTACTACAACACATGATTGTCACACACATGCACAATGAGGTGGAGGAGACAGTGACAACACTGAGTTTTACAAGCAGCATCTATGTTCCAGTTTTACAGGCGCAGATTCTGTATAGACCTGATGATTAGATAAATGCTAAACTGTGATGGCAAGATAGTAAGCAGAGCTAAAAATGAATGGTTTGCTGCAATTGTGGCTCCAAACGGGAACTATTATGACAAGTGAAGATCAGGAGGAGAATATTTCGAGCAGCCCTGCAGCAGAAACTGAAGTGCTTGTGCAACCTAAGTGGCACCTGTGACATCTCCACAGCACCTGATGAGGGGCTAGCCCTTGTGATGTATGAAAACTGTGTGAAAAAGTTGTAGTGCCAGTTTTAGTGCTTCCTCTGTGCACAGCGTGGCTGTAACAATAAACAATCTTGGATACAGTTCTTGGATACAACTATGTGGACACAGTTGCATGCAAAACTTTGGACACCCCTGGTCAAAATTTTGTTAACTGTGGATAGCAAAGCAAGTAAAAGACAACCAAACTGAAGATGACACATTTCGTCAATATTTTAAACAAGATTACTTTTTGTATTTCAATCTTTTACAATTTCAAAATAACAAAAGATAAAAAGGGCCTAGAAGCAGAAGACTGGGCACCCTGCACAGTCACTACTTAGTAGTGCCCTCTTTGGCAAGTATCACAGCTTCTACATGCTTTCTGCAACCAGCTAAGAGTTTTGTTATTCTTGTTTGGAGGATTTTCACCCATTCTTCCTGCAAAAGGCTTCTAGTTCTGTGAGATTATTGGTCTGCCTTGCATGAGGTCTATCAACAGATTTTTAATGATGTTTGGGTTAGGGGACCGTGAGGGCCACCACAAAACCTTCAGCTTGCAACTCTTGAGGCAGGCCATTGTGGATTTCAAGGTGTGTTTAGGATCATTGACCTGTGTTGTAGAAGCCATCATCTCTTAATCTTCAGCTTTTTTTTTTTTTTTTTTTTTTTTTTTTTTTTTACAGATGCTGTGATGTTTGCTTCAAGAATATGCTGAAATATAACTGAATCCATTCTTCTCTCAACCTGTAAAATGCTCCCCGTGCCACTGACTGCAACACAAGCCTAAAGCATGATTGATCCACCCCAGTGTATAACAGTTGGACAGGTGTTCTTTTTATGAAAGCATGCACCCTTTTTTCTCCAAACATACCTTTGGTCATTGCGTCCAAAAAGGTTTTCTTCTGATGACTCTTCGATGAAGGTCATATATGTGCAGGTGTCGCTGCACAGTAGAACAGTAAACCACCTCTCCAGAGTCTGATAAATCTTCCTGCAGGTCTTTTGCAGTCAAACAGGGATTGTGATTTGCCTTTCTAGTGATCATATGAGCAGTTCTTTTCAGTTTTCCTGCTCATCCAGGCTCCAACTTGACTTCAACAGTTCTTATTAACTGCCATTTTTTAATTTTAGTAAAAAAACAGCAACCTGAAAACACTTTGCTATTTTCTTATCGCCTTCTCCTGCTTTGTGGACGTAAGTTATTTTAGTTTTCAGTGCTAAGCAGCGGTTGAAATGAGCCCATGGCTGCTGATTGTTGGGACAAGGTTCCAGGAGTATTTATAAAGCTTTGAAATTTACATCACCTGACCTGTCCTACTGATGACTGTGAACAAGCCATAACCCTAACAGGCTTATTATGGTCTGAGATCCTGGTAAAAAGAGCTCAAATGCTCAAAGTTTTGTATGGTGCTCCTTTCCTTTTGTTCACTTTAAAAAATGTACAAAACAAAAATAATACACTGATCTTGCTCAAAATGTTGAAAAGAATGTTCTATCTTTACCAACATGCCTTGAGCAGATAGGTTCATCTCCCACTCATTTAACTGTTTACAGAAAAAAAAATTTCAACCTGGGGTGCCCAAACTTTTGCATGCCACTGTATATCATTATGATGAACTGTATGTATTTTGTTTGTGAGGGTCGGTGTTGTGTGATTGTTATTGTGTTGCAGAGACCTTGCGGACAACAGGGCTGCCATCGTTGATAAGCTGGGCCAACATCATGGCCACGTTGTGGTCGATCGTGGTGGAGTGGTCCGTCTTCTCGGCAGAGTTTCCTACAAACGTCCCGAGAGCAAAGACAGCTGCACACCTCACCTGCAGTGGCACAAACACAGCACTCTCAGCTTCAGTTTCTTTTGGTTCAGTAAAGCTGCAGATATTGTGTTGACACAATGTAAAAGACAAACTTATGTTTCTTCTTTAAAGTGGTTGGATATTTTACGCACAGCTCTGCCCTTTTTTAACTGTCTAAAGTCAGCATGTTTGACCCTTTACCATGAAACCCAACTATTTGTTTTTCGGACTTCTGGAAATGTTGGTGGTGGTGGTTGAAAGTTTTAGTGGTAATTATAGTTCAGTTTTCTCTCAGTGTGTAACTATGGAATGCACTTGAGATTGTCAGTGCTGTGTGCTCCAGTGAGCTGCTTTTTATTACTATAACTCATTACTTTCTCTGCCCGCTTCATTGGATGTTTAATCCAAACTTGCCATCAGACAGAAGGAATTTGCCATGAGGGACTGGATTCACAAACTGAACCAAATGACAAGACAAGATGAATATTTGGGTGTATTGTTTGTTGTGGTGACAGAAAACTTTTTTTTTTTTTTTTTTGGTAAGGATCATGATGCATCGTCACAGCTACTTGCTAATCTTGTGATGAAGCTTCAGTGATTCTCCAGCTCACAGATGTTGCTTTGATACAGATTGCTTTGCTCCAATTACAGTGATCAGCTGAAACATTTCATATGAACATATTGTAATTTTCTGTCTAAAACCTAGAATAACAGAAAGTAGTAAAAGCACTGTGACTTGAAAGAAAATTAAGACACACAACTATAAAACTGGAAAGCATCTTAATCTGCCAATTTCACTCAGACAGTCTGCCAACAGCCTTCACTTAATTCTGCCATCAACAATGAGATGTGTTCATTTAAATTGATGGTACTTTTTGAATTTTGTTAGTGGTGGTGTTGGATTACACAACTCAGTACAAATCTATGAGGAATGTTTGATTATCTGTGCTTTTACTACAGTGTTACTACACACACTAAAAAAAGAGACCACAGTGATCAATCAGCCCCATGACACATGCTATTTTTCTCATCAAATGGTCATTTTGAGCGTAATAAAATGTGAATCAGTGCTTGTTTCTTTTAACTGCTGAACAGCAGAAACTCTAATTGAACTTTGTTTTGTCTTAAAAAATATATGTGTTATGATTAGCGTGTGCTGTACCCTGAGTTGTTTTATCAGCTGTAATGCGGTAAAACATAGAGGGGTGATATGCAACAAAGGACACTGTGGTTCTGTAAACCCCCGACACCTCTGCCTGCAGAATGACTTGAATACTGCAGCATTTCTTCAAAGCTTTGTCAGCTTTGATCGCATCTTCTCTTTCGTGACATGTCAACCTTTTTACCTCAGGAGGTAAAACTCCAGCAACACTTGTGGTATGTAGAAAAACTTTTTTTGTTAGACTGACACAGTTTGGCTTGTAGCCTTCATCAGGGTCATCATAAAACACACTGAGTTTTTTTTCCGTTACAACTTAAGTTGTAAGTTGAAGTGGGCAGGAAATCCCCACTCCACTTTTTTTCCCCTCAGTCAGTACCTTTTTTTGGGTTTCCACGAGACAGCTGGTCCTTCACTTATTAAAGGGATAATTTGGAGCTTCTGAAGTGGGGTTTTCTGAGGTACTTATACACAGTCAGTGTTTTACCTACAGTAGATGGTGGTCAGCCCCCAGTTTGGAGAAGCAAACAGGAATACTGACAAGGAAGCTAAGCAATGCTGTGGATGGAGGCAGCAGCAAAACGTACTTTCACAAATCAATGTCAATGTCAGTGTTAAGGCAGACAGCTCTTTCTGACATTATTGGCCTAAGTTCACAATCTATGCTTTCATCACAGCCACTGCACACAAGAGTTGCTGGTCTGCCACTGCCTTGATCAGTTAGTCCGTTTGTGTTATTGTGTGACTTAGGTGAATACTAATCCTTTAAAACAGCCAAAGCAGACCATAACAAATAACACAGTAACTGAACAAGGCAGTGGCAAACCAGCAGCTCCTGTGTTTAGTAATGTTAAGACTATCCAAACTATCCCTTAAAGAATATTTGGGGGGACTAGACTTTACGCTATCAGGGCATCCCTTAACATTGAAAACTAGGGATGCACCATAATACTGGTACATTATCAGTATTGGCCAATATCGGCTTTAAAATGAATGATCAGAATCGGCCAACATGCTTTTTTTTTATTTTGCAAATTGAATGAATATTACATACATTTAAAAGTACTGTATTTTGTGTCTCCATCTGCTGGTGGGCTATCACAATAAGAGTATGCATGTAAAATATGATATTAATTCCACTGCAGAAGAGACTTGATGATCACCAAAATTAGGTGGGGCGAAAAAAGTGAATTTATCAATATTGGTATCAGTTATCAGTCAAGTGAGTTGTTATATACTGGCATATGGAATATCTGCAAAGAATCCAATACCATGCATCCAAATTAAAAAACATAACAAAAGTAGTTTTGTACATGTCCTGCCAGCACTGTGCCAGCTAATACCAGCTGTGGCATACTCTCTGTTTGATGAAGATTAAAATTTATTTACAAGACAAACCCAGCCAAGATAGCAGCATAAAAAGTGTTGACACAATAAATATATTACAAATCATATAAACACTGAAACATAGACAGAATAAATATATCAGTAATTTAGGTTTCAAAAACCATCTATGTAAATGGATCCTTTAATCATCGCTCAGAGTAAGAATATTAATTTGATATAAAACTTGATAATTTCAAATCTTAATTGACACCATATCTTGGTAGAAGGATATTTTTAAAAAGCTTTATAACTTTTTTCTCTGACATTGAGATTGAGACATCAATGTCTCCCTTTTTACAATGCGTGTGCTCTATACAAGTGTGAGTGTGTGTGCTGTGGTGACTTGGAAACTATGACTGAACAACAGCATCATCTAAGCCGTGTCCCCTCAGACTTTTCCTTAAACTTAATTAAACACTCTGCTTAGTCACAGATCTCTGTGCCTCCTTTCACTTTCTGTCCCCGTTCATCACCTTCCTCACTCATCTCCAAGAGGCTCTGAGGGAACACACACACACACACACACACACACACACACACACACACACACACACACACACACACACACACACACAAAGACACAAAGACACAACGGCACAAAGACAGTGCAGAATGTGAGGCATCTCAATCTAACTCTAGAGGAGAATTTTAAAATGCAGTCATTTATCTGTAAGTGTCTTATTTCTTTATAATTAGATGCAGTCAATTATGATCAGTCAGTCTGAGTCTCAGTGGCCTTAAATAACACAAACACTCTCAACAGGCCTAATGTGAAATAAATGAACAACCTGGAATTGCATCTGAAAACATAGTGCTTTGCATGTGTGTGTGTGTGTGTGTGTGTGTGTGTGTGTGTGTGTGTGTGTTGTGTGTGTGTGTGTCCTGACAGATGTGCCCACAGACCTCAGTTTCAACCCTACAGCCAAAGTAGCTGTCTGTCTAAGCAAAGGAGGAAGCTAATGCTGGAAACAGATGTTCCTGTGTGTTCATGTGTGTGCGACTGCATGAAAATATGTACAGTGTGTGAGGGAGGGCATCAAGTGTCTGGGTGAACTTCTGGGCAAACTCTGTCTGGCTGTCCCTCTGGTCCACACATGACCCAGTCAGATGCTGACCATCCTGTTTGAATACTGTGGGTCCAAACTGTTATTCCCTGTCAGGTTCTACTCCATGTGTGTTTTTCTTTCACAAAACTGAATCTAATGAGTCTGTAGGTTAGTCCTGCAGAACATCTGTGTATACCAGAGAATTCCTATTTGACATTTTTCCATTGTTTTTTTTTTTGAGTGTAGTTTTGATATTGTTTAGAATACAAGATAAGATTTTGTTGTGTGTTAAGATCAGTAAACCACTAAATATTTCACTTTACCCAGACCTCTTGCACTGCTGCACATACATGAATCAAAGCAGGTGTGCTGAGCATCTTAAAGCAAACACGAGGCCTGGCAGCCATCCCTAGGTCGGCCCCTTTTCTGCAGCATGGAGTCAGGTACCCGTGGGTAAACGAATGAAAAAGATGTGCAGTCATATGTGTAATATTTTGACATCTACATCACCATTATCAAGCGGCAATTCCTTTTATTTTGAAAGTCAATGACACAAGTTGAACCTTTGGCCCCGTCATCACATACGTCACCGACATGGAGGACTCCAGTGATGAAACACTGCAGCCAGAGGATGAGGTGGCAGCGTACATCGAGTTCAAGACACCCAATGAGCACTGTCGCCTGTGTGTGTGAAATCACAGGTGCGGGTCGGGTCTCAGTTTTATTAACAGGTGTGGGCAGGTGCAGGTAATGGGTCATTTCCAGTAGTGAGCTTTACTGGTATGTGTAGGTGCAGGCTTTAAAAAGGCAAGAATATTTTTCATTTCAAGCACAAAATGAAATTTAACAAAACACATCAGAACACTGGACACAAATTATGTTATTGAATAGATTTTAAACTGTTGGAGCATTACAAACTAAAGTGTCACAACCACTGGCGAGCTGTTGGGGAACCTGGCTCTCTCTCACCTGATGCTGAAGCTGTTGGGGCACATGATTGTCTCTCTTTCATCTGATGCTACTGCTACTGTGGTGTCTGCCTCGCCTGTTATGTTTTCTTCCTGTCGATCGCTGTCTTTATAATCAGGTTGGCCAGTGATCCTCGTTGACCTTGACCTTGCTCATGCCTTCTCTATCTTCCCGACTGTCTCTGAAGTAGGCTTTAGAAAACTATGGACCAGCAAAAACTTTTTCAGTGTTTGTTTTATTTTTATGCCAGTCTTGGTTCTGAATTGCAGACAATAGCATGATGTGCATCCTGTGCAATTGTAATGTCTTGAAAAATAAAATAGTGGGGAAGATTTCTGAACAACTTTATTTTTTAATATTTTTGCACATGCCCCAAAGTCCATCAGATGAATAGTCACTGTTTTGTTTTTAAAGTCTCAAGTTTGTGTTCTTTCCTTAACAGATGGTTGATGTTAATATCTGTGTGACAACCATGCAAACTACTTTCATCTTACAGCTGCAGCTTTAGCTAAAAGCTTGCTGAGAAAAATCACAATACCTTGTCTTGAAACAACTAAAACACTTGCATGTATATGGCACTTGATAAGATTACTTATCTTAGATAATCATATGTGATGTAATCACTTGCAAAGCAGGATATTATTGCTTCTTCAATTGCTCTTTTTGCAATGCAGGACTTGGAAAATGATCAAAAACATCTACTCATACTCTTTCAAATGTACCTCAAGTCTGGTATTAACCTCTCACCTCGGGGATGGGATCTGACAGCAGGGTGTAGAGCTTCTCATGAGCACTGTCCCGAACTCCACACCAGCGTGCCGGGTCGAAGTTCTGCCAGATGCGGCCCAGGCAAATGGCCACCCACTGGCGCAGCAGAGGGTGAGGGTCTGACAGCTGCTCCAGGCAGTTGGCTATTAGGTTGCCCTGTAGACAGGCCTCCTGGTGGTGGTGGTGGTGGTGGTGGTGGGGGGTGGTGGGGGGGGGGGTGGGGGGTGAGAAGAGGAGGAGTGATGCAGAATCATGAGTTTTTACTTTACAATTTAAAAGTTGTGATACCTACGTAAATCCAAGAAATGTAAGAAGACTTCAAGGACTGTGACGTATGAAGTGATAAGAGTAGAAAGGCCATTTGTATAAGATCAAATTTCCTGTGAGTCACCAGCCATTAAACACATTCAGAAACTTTGTTCTGTGATAGACAACACTGACCTGCCTGTATTCCATTTTTAATAAAATGACAATATGTGCATCATACAACAGTCTCAACCTTCCGGAGAAAGTACAGGGGCTCCAGACTGGGAGCAGATTTGTGCCTCATTAGCCAGTTATCACCACTAACCTGTAACCTCACACTGTGAGATGGACAAAAAGATTATGAGGTGTGCTGTGGTATGATGTATTCCTTTGAACCCCATCAGCTCTCTTTAAGTCTTTTTTTGTGAACATAAGGTAATTGGTCCGTCAAGGTTTGAGGCCGTCTCCAGAGCGATGGAAGAGCTGGTATCCTCTATTCCAAATGCTTTTCTTTCTTTTCTTTCTTTTTGATTGAATCACTTTGTGCAGAGCATTAACAAGTACTCTGCTTTTCCCGTTTTCAGCCACGTTTCTCCTTTTTATGAGGTCACACATAGACAGCACTTTATTGGCTGTAAAGAATGCTGATCTTTGTGAAAAGATAAAGAAAAAGGAAATGTGTGTGTGTATCAAGCATTAAAACTAGAACTACCAACTCGCGGTTCTCCGCAAACCTGTCGTTGTTGCTTCACACACATCTTTCCCCCAGCAGCACCGAAGATCTATACAATCAGCACAGTTTCATGGAGGACACCGAACACTGTTTTTGCAGATAATGATGTCAAAGTGAAGTTGACCTTTGACCTTTTGGACATAAAATTTCATCACTTCATTATTTTATCCTTTTAACCATTTGTGTGAAATTTTGTCGGAATTAGTGAATGAATTCTTGAGTTATGGCCAAAAATGTGTTTTGTGAGGTCACACTGACCTTGACCTTTGACTCTCCAAATTCTAATTTGTTGATTTGTGAGTCCAAGTGAACATTTGTGCCAAATTTGAAGAAATTCCCTGAAGGTGTTAATATATCACATTCCCAAGAATGAGATATATGCAACGTCACAATGACCTTGACCTTTGACCACCAAAATCAAATCAGTTTATCTTTGAGTCCATTTGCGGCAAATTTGAAAAATTCCCTGAAGCAATCTTGAGATATCACATTCATAGGAATAGGAATGGGATGAATGGACGGACGGCCAGACAATTCGAAAACATAATGCCTGCTGCCGCGGCTATCACTGACGCAAAGGCATAAAAAGAGAGGACAGGCCCAGTTGGAATTACCTGTACTACAATGACTAATGGTAAAAACAACATAATGTTTATTTAAACTGCATTATTTAGTTTATTAGTACAGCTACAGTTATGTTGTATTCACCTCTCCATTACTTTCACTTTCTATTTGAATAGAAATACCGTTTTGATTCACTTTTGAATTCTGATCACTTCCACTTTTTAAATCTGTGTTCAATGTCTACCGTCAATCAAATGTAAAACTTATATTACTTATACTTATACTGCATATGTCAATGCTGAATTGACGACAAAAACCTTCTGCTCACCTTCAAAGCCCTCTAAAACAAATCCGTCCACTTATATCTCTGACCATACCCACCTCATGCCTCAGCACCATGGGTGTTGCGGCTTCCAGCTGCATTGCCTCCTGGCTCTAGAATTCCCTACCCACACACGTTCAACAGTCTGACAGCATAGCATCACTCAAATCCCACCTCAAAACTCCCCTGTTCAAACTGGCTTATCCACTGTAACACTCACTGTACCCTGTGTTTCCCTTTTAACTCCCCAGTATTTTATCTCAGCTCTTATACGTGTCTGTCCAATTCAAGTCTCTTGATCTGTTTTTTCACCTGTTGGCATTTGGTTTTATTTCTATGCTCTGTAAAGTGACCTTGGATGTTTTGAAAGGCACCTATTGAAAACAATTTGTTAGAGAGATTCTGGCCTTTGAGACAATGTGAGGCTTTTACTGTGAAATAAATATACCTGAGCTGTTGTGTTTAATTAATTCCAGTCTGGTCTGCCTTTCTATTTTTAAAGTTTAATAAAATTCAAAACTTCCTGTAGAAGTTTCACATTACAAACATACCAGGGAAGGAAAGGAACATGTTCTCAAACTAATGCAAGTCTTTAACTGGAAAACAATGTGCAGGGGGTATTGAGTTTTACTTTTTTAACTTCAGTCAGAGTCTCCTCTTTACAGACATACCCACTTCATGCCTTGTCCCATGCAGTTTTTCTCATGCAGAACAAATGCTTTATTTTTGCCTATTCTATTTGACTATTTCAGCATATTGGGGTCCCTAAACAGTCTTGGAATTACACAAAATTGGATTTGACTGGAAAACTGCAGCTCCTTAAAGACAGGAATGTAATGTCATTATGCTGCCTTGCTGTTCGCTGTTTCCACAATGTCTGTAGAAACAGGACAGCCAGCAGGACTAGATCATGGCCAGCACAGGTGTAAAGGGTAAAGATTCCCTATCATGCTAAAAAAGACAAAATTGAGTATGTGGTAGGGTGGTGTGGTAAATAATCTATTAATGTTAAAACACCCCCAAGGGATGTTCACTTTAATTGACAGAATCTTAACACTGATAAAAAATCTGCAAAGAGGAACAGACTGGACTGAATGAAAACAGATTTCTGTTAGACAGAGCAACAGATTGGTGAGTATGACACGAGCTGTGTAAATGTACTTGTATCTTGAATTTAAGTACACACAAGGTAAACACAGAGGGAAGTGTTAAGTTTTCATTAACAGCAAACCATAAACTAGACCAGCAGATCAGACAACAAGGACAAGCATTACTAAAATATAACAAAATACATTTAAAAACTGAAAAGACGAGTCAGTTGTTTCTTCAGCATTTGCTGAAATAAAGACATTTGCAGAAATTATGGTACACGTGTCATTTTTTGTGAGAGTAACACACCATGCATCAGCACCCTGATATTTCCGGTGAAGAATAAAAGCCTTTATTGCATCACCTCATCCCCACATATACAGCAACAAATGGACCTGTTTAGTGTGCTCAGAATTTTTCTCTGTCTCCTGCAGATTGAGGCGTCGCAACAACAAATCTCTTATCAGCAGCAACCTGATGCCGCCTCCTTTTTCATGTGCCTCAGATCGCTCGTGCTTCGTTCCCTCAGCTCTGATAGAGCCTCCCAGTTGAACCCCAAGAGCTGGAATATTAAGACACCAGTGCTCTGTGACATGTTCGCAACAGCGATACTGCAGTAATGAGCGCTGTTGTTGAAAGTAAGAGGGATAAATAATGGAGATGTGGAGCAGGCAGAGAGTCTCTCTGTAATGTTGGAGAGCATCTATTATTTACAGGCCTGTGAGAGAGGTAGGAGCATTTAGGAACAGTGGAATGGAAGAAGAATGGGTGTTTCTGAGCCTCAGAGCACGTATAGCTTTTCTGATTTGTCACATTTATATAATGTTGAGAGAGAGAAGTACTGTAAGGTAATGAAGAAAAAATATGTCAAATAACATTCACAACCAGACAGAAAAATCACTGCAGAGAGCAGGAGAGGGGAAGCAAAAGGGAGTGATGGTGGAATATTTCAGTGTGTTGCTAGTGTGTGTGTACTACTTGAAATGACAAGCTACATCATCCTAGCATCCCACCCTTGGATGTTTGATCAGCATCAGGTACAAAAGGCTTCTGGGATTGAATACCTGGGGCCAGGGAACAGGCCGAAGTGACACTTGTGGTGATAAAGTGTCACCATGGAGGTGGCTGGGACGGAGACGGAAATTATAGAGGTGACTGTTGGTGACAAAACTGTCACATAACCAATATCTCCCGGAAATACACAATGGGCAATAGAGTAATCTCTCAAAGTGACGGCTGGCCCCAAAAGAACCTGCTGAGGTTCTGGTGAGGGAAGTAAATGAATAATACGGTACGTTCTCCCTTTGGGCTTCTAGCAAGCAAATGGACAGCAGTGCGGAAATACACACATATCCAAACATGCTCCCACACACACCTGTCCTGTGTTGTAGCTGTTGACGATAACGGCCAATATGAAGACAGCCATGGTTCGATGCTCAGCCTGTAAGAAAGAAAGGAACTCTGAGATCTTATGTGTTGTGCTGTCCGAAGCTTTTCTGTCACATTCTCAAACTCCTTTCAGTAAAGTAATAAGCTCAGCGTCAAAACGAGTAGAAAAGAAGAGATGTATTCCTTTATATTCACATGGGTCACTTTCTTCACAAAAGAGACGGGTGGATACTCACTGGCATGTAACTGTCAGCCAACACTGACAGGAAGTACTTGTGTCCATTGTCTTTAACCAGGTCAGCTTGACATGACTGCAGACAGAGAGCAGAGAGAGAGAGAGAGAGAAAAGGAGACAAAGAGAAAGAGGAGGTTTCACTTCATTGCTTAAGGTAACCTTCTACTGATAGCATTCACAACAGCCCTGTCACTGGGAGTATGTCTATTTCTCCTGCGGCAGTACCTCCAAATCATGAATGAAAAAAAAAAAACCAACACACACAAGTGTTTTATTGAAAATTTCCTGCATAGGCGTGTGTGTCTGTTTGCTGAGAAAAAATGAAACGTAACTTGCAGTCAAGCTCACTGGTCTAGATCAAGGTCACTGTTTGACTGAAATATTACCAAAAAGGTGTGTGGAGGAACAAAGTGTTTGACAAACAGTGTTTGCGAAAGAAGAGATGATTTATCATGCAAAAACAACAACAAACAAACCAGTCAACCAACCAACGAACCAACCAACCAGTCAACCAACCAACCAACCAACCAACCAACCAACCAACCAACCAGTCAACCAACCAACCAACCAACCAACTAACCAGTCAACCAATCAACCAACCAACCAGTCAACCAACCAACCAACCACCGACCGAGCAACCAACCAACCAACCAACCAGTCAACCAACCAACCAACCCCCCTTTGTTGCTATGACAGCAGCCACTCTTCTGTGAGGGCTTTCCATAAGATTTGGAGTTCCTGAGAATTTGTGCTCAATCAACCAAAAGAGCATTTGTGAGGTCAGGCACAGAAGGTCTGGCTCATAGCCAGTGTTCTAATTCCTCCTAGAGGTGTTCAGTGGGGTTAAGGTCAGGTCCCTGTGCAGGCCAATGAACTTCCTTTGCATCAGACTGATCTCATCATGTCTTTATGGACCCTGCTTTGTGCACAGAGGCACAGTCAAGGGCTTTCCCCAAACTGTTGCCACAAACATGGAAGTGCCGAGCTGGCTAAAAAAATTTTGTAGCGTCAAGAAGACCCCTCACTGGTTAGGGGCCAAGCTCAAACCCTGAAAACAGCCCCAGACCATTACTTTACAGTTGACACTATGGATTTGGGTAATTGGCGTTCTTAAGGCATCTGCCAAAACCAAATTCAGTTATCAGACTTCCACATAGTGAAGCATGATTAATTACTTCAAACATCTACTTCAAACATCTAGCCAAGGCTCCAGAGTCTGGTTGCGACATGCTTTCTACCACTTAAGCCGACACCTGGCATTGCGCATTGTGATGTGGAACTTGTGTGCAGCTGCTTGGTCACAGAAGGATGCTGCTTTCAGAGGTACTTTGGAGCTCTGTAAAGAGTGTTGCAACAGATGATAGGAAATGTTTATGTGCCTCAGCACTCGTTGTCCCAGCACTGTGAGATTGTGTGATCTACCACTTTGTGGCTGAGCTGTTGTTGCTCCAATCCTTTTGCGTCAGCTTCACAGTAACAGCGCTTACAGCTAACCGGGGCAAATCTAGTAGGGCAGAAATTTTATGAACTGACTCATCCCATTATAGTACCACAATAAATTCACTGAGCTTTACTGAATTCCACTTTTGTCTATGAGGATCTCATGGCTATGTGCTAGATTTTATGCACTTAAAGCAATAGGTGTGGCTGAAACACCTGAACACCATCAAAGACATCTGACTCTGAAACATCTTCCCTTTTTCATTTCTGTTTCTTTCATTCCTTGTGTTCCTCAACACATGCAGCAGACAGAATTCATATATCAACAAAAAGCCTGTGATGTTAAAAAAATAAAAAAATTTAAAAAAAAAAGCTGATTAAAAACCTTAATACAATAAGTGTTAAGAAAAGATGATACAGCATGAGTTTAATGTTCGTGAGTGTTTTACATAACTTACACTGTCCACAGCGAGGATTTTAGCCCAGATGAAAACCAGCAGAGGCCGCAGCTCTCTGGCTGAGCTCTGGAGCAGCTTTAACACATACGGAAAGATTCCCACTGACAGGGCCTGAAACACACACACACACACACAAAGACAGAGCGCTAGTGTTTATAGAGCAGTATTGTTATTTAAGTTACAGTCCACGCTTTGCTGTTGAATGTGTTTTCCAAGTATGACCACCAACACACACTTGTGGTCTGAAATGTAAACATGTAGAAAGGAATGGAATTAAGAGGAGGAGGAGGAGCTGGGAGGAGAACTGAAATTTTGACTTAAAGTCAAATGTCATTAATAAGATTAATTTGTCTTTTGGAGTGTTCAATATACTACCGTACCAAGTTGGAGTGTGAGTGATGGCCATGAAGGCTGGGACTGTCCCAGTGATTATGTCAAAATGAATAAACTATTCAATATTTTGAAAACAGTGTTACTGTGTATCTTTGTAGTAATGAAAGGAAATGAAGATCAGTATTTTTCTGGCTTGCCAGGTTAGCAGTCAGCTATAGCAAAATGTTTCCTTCCAAGTTAAGACTGTCTGCTTGCTAGCTGAGTCTCACCTATCATTAGTAAATACACAGCATTTCTTATTGGGTCATGAAAAAGTATTTTTAAGAAATACTTTTTTTTCAAGTTCTTTTTAAGAGAAAATTGATTTTCACTTCTCGTGTCTGTGTGCTCAGTACGGAGCTGGAGCAAGGAAACAACCATTTTACATTAGCTCAGCTCTTGCGCAAAATTGAAGAGTACATCTATATAACTTTACTTTTTAAAAGCTCACTAGCTAACCCATTCAAAGTCAAAGTCAAAGTCAACTTTATTGTCAAATATGCTATACATGCTCGACATACAGCACAGATGAAATTTCAGTCCTCTCAGAACCACGGTGCAAAACAGGCAAGTACAAGTACAAAAGGACAGTAAACATCTTGGCTATAAACAATATAAACAATATAAATAGGTAAGTAACAAAGTAAGTACAGTAAGTAAACCCACTGTTTGTTGAAAGGTCATGTGTGAAGGATTTAGGGGGAACCATTGGCAAAAATGGCATATAATATATTTAGAACTAGGTTTTCATCAGTTTACAATCACTTTAAAATGAGAAGCGCTGCGTTTTTGTTCCCTGGCTGAGTTCAGACCAAAGATTCGCTATGAGACGAGCTGAAACTTGCAACTACTAACAATGCATCAATCTACAACGTTCCTTAGACCTGCATCTCCATAGCAACAACCCTCTGTGCTTCTGTTCTAGCTTTTCAGGATCATTTTGTAGCTGAATATAATTTGTTGCTTCTTAAAATATGTATGAGGATGGTGGGATACTTGCTAGTTGCATCCCTGAAACAGTGAACATAAACAAAAGACCTGAGCTTCAAACTTATCATATGCATAATAAATACACTGCAATAATTCAAATACCCAGCACTGATTAATTAGTCAGTGAGTATGTGTGTGTGTGTGTGTGTGTGTGACATATGCACATACGGCTAGCAGCAGCAGTGACACACAGTCCAACACTAATGCACTGTGAGGACGGAGACAGATGTAATATACATGAGATGGACTCAAACTCTGCCACGATGGTGGGATGTGGTGACTTGAACTGACTTGGCCGGAGGACTTCTCTACAAGCCATCTGGCAATTCAAAACAGGTGACGTGTGTTATGTTCTCAAACCAGCTGCTGGTGACTTGACAAGCTGAGTGCAGGTGAGACCATCAGCCAGTTCACACCGCTGCAGCTTTTCCCTGCAATGTTCTAAAACGGTTTTGTCTTGGTGCAAATATTTGGTGTGAACTGGGCTCTAGAATAGGCTTCGGCCAAGTCCATCACGGTTGGTTTCATTTTTGGCGATTTTTTGGGCGATTTTTGTCATTTTATTTTGCTAAATTAATGGTCTGTCTCCACAGAATTCAACTCGGTACATATAGTCCATAATTACTATGTAGAGCACAATTCAAAGTGTGTGTGTATTGAAACCTGCAGCTTCACACTGATTTCCGATGAGTCTTTCACAAAACACGTCAGTGATGGCGGAGCTGAAAGTTACGGCCGGGGTCCACCGGCAACGGGAGCAGCGCGAGTCCCGTAGCAGCTCGCCCCCTGTTATCAATTACAACTGCTGCACTGGCAACGGGAGCGGCGCAACAACTCTCTATTTTTGTCGCGCTACGCTCACCTACGCGACTTTCCAGCAGATAAAAACTACATGAAATAGTGTGCTAAACAAACACACTGTGTTTTTAAATGAATAAACCATTATCAGAGGAGATATGTGATGATTTTTTTTATGCATTTATCCGTGACATTGTGTAATTATCCGTGGCGGACATTTGAAAGCGAGTAGATGACAAACAGTACAGTAAACTTGTAGATTACTCAAATATATGTAATAACTTAGGTGGAAAATGCTTTAACTATCATGGCTCAGCAAACGGTAAACAAGACGCTTGTCGTGCAGCCGGTGGAACTCGGCCGTAACGTGAACTCATATGCGCATATGGTTAACAATGTTACCAGCTGTGCTAAACACCCTCTCTGACGGCGTGCTTGTTGCCGGTATGCACAGATATTTCCGTGCCATGTTGGACATGAGTGGGCTCGCAAAGCACGCTGCATTTTTTTGCTGCATTCATGTGGTGTCGGGAGATCCGAGTTGCCGAGTTGTTTTTCTGACATGAGGTGGCATGTGAATTATCCCATTCTGAAAGTCATTTTTCGATTCTTTCCAACATCACATGAATGCAACATCCTCCTTCTTTTTTTTTTCTCCATCACACACACAACTGCCGAATATATCGGCAACCGCCGGTTGATGGGCTGACGGTGGCCGGTTGGAAATTTTTAACATATCGCCCAATCCTACTCTAGAATGAACCATTCAAATCTTCATGCAGAGTGGGTCCTCTTCCAGTTGCACCACCAAGTTTCTACAGTGGCCCAGAATGGACAAATCAAAAACTGGCTTTAGATAAGGTCATTTGCATTGCCACATTTCTGTGTTGGCCACCGTAACTCTCTTACACACTTAGCACACAGGAGAAGTTATACTTGGTTGTAACCTGCAACCTCACTGCCAAATGCTGCGACACCCTAAACACTGGACCTTTAACCTCTACAGTGTACTAAAGAAAGAGTTTTAGAGGTTTGCATTTAAACTTGGAGAAAGTCAAGCTCTTAACGTACCAGACTGACAGCCCAGGGACCCAGATCCAGAAACCGTCCCAGCAGGTCTAGGGCTCGTAGCCGATGCACCTGGCTAAGGAGGACCTGAAACAGAGCAAAGGTCAGAGGTCAACTGTGTGGCCTCCAATCCAAGAGGAAATCTGAGATTAAAGGAGGAAGAGGAGGAGATGGAGGAGGCGGAAGGACAGCAGGAGAAACGGTAGAGAGGATGAGGAGGTGGAGTGAGACAGGTGGCTCTCCCACCACTACTGGCACCAGGTCACTCTTGTTTGTTCTGTGAGTGTGAGTGTATGTGTTTGTGTGCAAGCATACATGTGTGGGCGACTGGGTGCGTCCTCTTGGCTGCCATTTCACTTGGCTTCTTAAGAGGATGCAGGTTTAGGACAATACCCGAGAGTGTGTGTGTACGTCTTCTCTTTACGTGCATGACAGTGGTGCCAAACGGCATCACGATGTAGCAGGTTTGGCCGTGGAGAACTATTTTAAGGAGGCATATGGTATGTGCTAAAAAGGCATATGCATGTGTAGTTCATGCAGCATTAAGCTCAGTGCAGCACAGAGTCTGCGTGAGGGCTGGACACTGGTCCACGCCCATGTGACTGTCCCACAGTGTGTGTGGGAACAAACATATGGAGGAGCCCAGGTCCACACACACGCACGCACATTTACACCAACACCTTTTGTATTAATAGTGTTCTCCGTGACTTTACCCTGCTGAGCGTGACCACATGAACAGAAGGAGGCTGGGGGAACACCGGCCCAGGGTTACCTCCAGCTCCAAGGAAGAGCGTGGGAATATGGACATTTCTGTGTGTGAGTGTGTGTGTGACGTAGGTGTGTGCTCAGGAAGAAGAAGAAAAGCAAGAATAGAATCTCATCCCCTCCTGATCCAAGCTTAAAAAAATCCCCTTCTCTTAGACACATCTTTTCAAACTGATCTGGCACAGATGATGTTAATATGTTCCGCAGTCACACACACGTAAGCACAGTTTAAGCACATGATTAAAATAACTGACAGCACATGCACCATTTCTTCATAGCAGGGCTGAAAATCCCTGAGCAATGCTGCTGAATTAAAATGCGTATGAATGTGTGTGCACATATTTGTCTCTGTTCCTAATTTGCTTAACACCTTGACTGCAATCTCCTTTAGTGCAGTGAGTAAGCACTTTGCATCATCACGCTGTGTGTAAGAGCTGTGAGACACGCCGTCATGGTATTAGATGATGCACATGCATGCCTTAATCACATCACTGACGCCTAATGCCAAATGTGTGTGAATGTGCTGCTGTTACCGTAACATCAAAATTTAAGAGACGTTGTAATCCCTCTGCAAAATCTGTTAATCCTTCCTGGATGAAATGGCTGTTGTCAAGACAACACCGCAGCACATCTCTCATCCCTGAGCTCTGTTGTCCTCCCTCTGCTCATTTCATTAAAGAGCATTATTGATGGAGGACTCTCTGTTGCCCATTTCTTGTCGCTCATTGCATCTTTCAGATGGAGCCAGATTATACTTTGGCATCAAATCGTAAATCCTCCAAGAATATGCGAGTCTTTTAACTTCATTCTTATGCAACTGTGTGCTTAAAAGGGTATAAAACCTGTTTATGTGTCCATCCATTACATCAGAGAGCATGGAGGAGCCTTGAGATTACTTTGCCCTCACGGTGTAGAGCTGCATAATGTTGTAATCTTAAAGGCTATTGCTGCTTTACTTCCTCTCTCACTATAAAGTCCACATCAACAGCACACACACACACACACACACACACACACACACACACACACACACACACACACACACACACACACACACACACGCACACGCATGCCTTCACACACCATCCAGCGCTCCCCAATCAGTCTGCCTTTTCCTCGGCTTTTAACGGGTCCCGACAGAACTGCTGTATGGACGGGCTGTGGCTCGCAGCGCGCTGAGTCAGCAGGAAATTACCATTCAACACGGACAGTGGCACACCACTACTACGCTGTGATATAATACTATACCACAACTGTACAACCCCACGGGATGGTGGTGGTGGTGGGAGGATGAGGGAGAGGGAGGGGAGAAATATCCAACTGCTGTAACTCAACAGCTGACGCACACAGCAAGCTTTTTAGCCAGATTTCGCTCCAATTAAAGCGTCCCAAACAAATTTAATGCCACTATGGGGAGTACTGCATCCACTGCTCTTGTCACAGGCTTTGTTGCAGGGTTGTGATAGAGAAAACTGGCCTGCAAATGCTCAATTTGCAGGAAGAATTTTGCGGTGCATATTTCATTTTCTGCTAACAGATGTAAAGTGGAGACCTGGAGGACAGAGCGTCTTGTAAAAATGAGGGGGGATGAAGACGAATAAAGGGAGGGAGAGAGCGTAGCAGGGAGATGTAATAGCACAGAAAGTATTGCCGTAATGGTGATATTCCAAGCTAATGGTGCATGCTTGGCAGGTGATGTGTGTTTTTAATCAAGATGCTCTTGCAGCACTGAGTTTGCTCATAGATAACAGAGAATGAAGCCCTTTTCAAACATGGAATCTGCAAAATAACCTACACGTTATAGCATTTCAGCATTCAAAACTAGGTCTCAATTACATAAATGATTGACTGATGATGTGAACAAGGTACAACTACTGCTAGAGCACTTCATTCCAAACCATTAAATATGCTTCTCTGTTGTTCATATTCACTCTACAGTTTAGTTTGTCTTGTGGTTTCACTGAAATCTGTAATCACGGTTCCTAAATCCATCAGTACTTACTACGATCCTACTAATGTTTTCATAGTACATAATGAACTATAATTATAAAGCTGAATTATTGTCACAAATCATAGAATGAGCCCAGTTTGTTACTTGCTGCCTCGATCCAACACAAACAGATGATGAATGACTGCCTTTAAAGGAACAATCCCTCTTCAAATGACCATTTGTATATCAGTTACTCACCCTGTGTTTTATGGAAATAAGGAAAAGGCTGTTTTTCACTAGAATGTACATATATACATATATGTACACACACACACACACACACACACACACACACACACACACATATATGTGTATATATATATATATATATATATATATATATATATATAGATATATATATCTATATATATAGATATATATATAGATAGATATATATATATATATATAGATATACATATATACATACATATACACACATATATATATATATAGTAAGAATGATGATACTACCTCATTCACTATTGTACTATGTGCATGCAATGTTCTTACTTTGCGCACAAAATAAGTGCGTACGCAAAATCACCGTGGGATTCATGACACCTGCGCACTGGCCAATTTTGTTCTCACCACCTTGCGTATGTGTGTGAATCAGAATCGTTCTAAATTGACAGACGCGTGCTCGCAATATGTGATTAGCATACTACCACGCCCCCATTTCTCCAGATAAGGAAACCGCTTGCCTAGAGTTGATTCATAAATGAAGGAAGCGGTTACGTGAGGAGAGAAGTGGTAAATTTCAGTTTGTTAGAAGCGATGGCGCCAGGTCTTAAAGGAATGCCATGGGTCATTGCAAGATTGTGGAGGACACAGCATGCCAGGCTGATCTTGCAAACCTTCTCAGGCGTATAGCTAATGTAGTTTGCCACCGGCTGTAACCAAACACATCCAACGGCCCTTAAGCACGCCAAAAGTGCACTCTGTTACGGCGCGTGTGTGGGCATGTATGTTATTGAGGGGTTTTAGGGTTTGCATATGGTGTCACCAGCCATGATTTAAGGCCATATCCCCGGTCACCCAAACAATGTAACATTTTAGCATTAACGGAATAGAGACTTACTAAAAATACTAACTAAAAACAATTAAAATAAAAGACTAGAACAAAAGATGCTCACCAACAAGCTATCCATTTCTCACAGCCACTGCCTCCAAACGCATTCCCACTGTACTGTTTTGCAAAGTAAATGAGTCGTGGGTGCCTCCTGGCCAGTGGGCTACAGCATTAAGGATATGGCAGTCAGCATTACAGATCTTCTGTATGCTGATGGAGTGATAGTTTTTTCTGTTCATGTTGTTGTTAATATTTTAATTGTCACAATGATGAGGGTGAACGTGTGTCAATTTCATGGTTCATGGTTATTTAATACATTTGGCCAATATATTTTAAATCTATTTTTAATTAATGTGATTTATAGGCTCTGCATGTACGTGTTTGCATTTTCTAAGTCAATTCGGCCTTCCTCATTTGTGCGTACGCATGGTCTGAGGCAGTTCTAAATTTGTTCGCAGAGTAAGAACAAAGTCGGGTAAGAAAATATTGATGAATCCCGTCAAACGATGGTACACACAGTTTAAGCACAGATTTGTGCGTACGCACTGTTTGTGAATGAGGCCCACTGATCCCAACCCAACTCACAGCAAAATAGTTCAATATGCCGGATGCACTGATAACAACATTTTACTGGAAAAACAAAAACACCTAGAATAACGCTATCCACACTACAACAATCAAAACATCAAGGAGGCTTAAAAGCACCAAACTTCCAACACTACTACTTAGCAAATCATTTAAAATACCTCATCAAATGGACCCATGCAATGCATCACCATCATCATCACCACCCATAGATTGACACAGAGCAAACTGAATGCCAAGAAATAGCAGTCACACACCTACCATTCCTCAGTGACACACTCAAATGCCACAACTGCTTCAAAAACATGGCAATCGCCACAACTCTGACAGCTTGGTGGAAAGTCAATAAAATCAAAAACATCACAATCTCACCGACTGCTCAAACACCCATATGGCACAATCCAGATTTCACTGCAAATAAATTACCACTAGCTGGCAATTAAATGGTAGGAAAAAGGGATTACACACCTCCATCACATTTTCTACCATAACACTTCATACATTCAAATAGCTTATTGGTATGTGGGGCACTGAGAAACAACATATCTTATAATATAACCAATTAAAACACTCAGTCAGGGCAAAAACAGATATTTCTAAACATACACTTGGAAAAACAACCACAACTATTGGATAGCATATGAAAAAATCAAACTACTTACCAAACTGTGTAAACTAATATCCTCCACATACTCTACCCAAAGCACCTCACATTCCAATAGACAAATGGGAAAAATACCTCAATATCCACACAGATAAGCACTTCTAGAATAAAAATCTGTAATAAGATCTTCACCATGTCTAACGACACCAAAACAAGGCTAATACAATACAAGATCACCCACAGAACACACATCACACAACAAAAGATGTACATAATGGGATTTGCTTTATCAGACATATGCATTCAATGTACACTCAATACAAGTGATGACTACTTCCATGCACTCTGGCACTGTACACCAATACAACGTTTCAGTAAGCATCACATTATCCCTACTCCTTGGCTGTAATATTATGTTATCCCTTTCTGTTTGCGCACTAATAACCCTACTTGTGGCACTATCTATCACCAAGAAAACAATACTACTAAACTGGAAAAGTCGCAAAAAAATCAACACCATGATTTACTCACACAACAGATAACAATGGAATCAGCTCAATCAACAATCAGCTCTCTGAAAAAAACAAAAGTTTAATAAAATACATTCACCAATTCTCAGATCTAACCTGTTGCTGGTGAGCTAATGCCACAACCTAGGACGTACAAATATAAATCAACCTTAACTGATACACAATGATCATTTTGTGTTGGACGTTTTCCTTTAATGCTGCATAGATTATGTTTAACGTGATGTGTGCATTTTATGAGCATAAAACTTCAAACAGATAAATTATAATAACTGACTTTAATGCTTACTACTAATAATTCATTCTGCAAGATCACACTCTACTATTATCATGACTGCTTTCTTTCTTTTATGCTTTTTTCTTTTTCTGGAAACTGCCTCATTGGAGACAAATAAAGTCATTGACTGATTTTCCATTGTTTTCTTCGTATGTTTTGGAAAAGTCAAAGATATTTACATGTCATGCTAATAAAGCAAGGTGTAACTGAAAACTTGAAAGTGAAAATTCGAAAAGTCTGAAGGTTTGTGTGTTTGTGTTTGTGTGCTTGTACCTGCAGTACGATTGGGAGCTGCTCAGGAGGGTTTCTGTTCTCCACGCCCATTGTCAGCCACACCTGAAACGCTGTCAGCTGCTCCGCAAAGAAAGGACTGTGCTGTGGACACAAAACACACATACAGTATCTATCATGATCTTCAAGAATTATTGGCTTGCTTGTTCTCTTTCATTCTCTTTCTCTATCTCTCTCTCTTTCACACACACACACACACACACACACACACACACACCACACACACACACACACACACACACAGTAATGAGCCATTCCGCAGTGACTAGCTTATCATTTCAGAAGTGCCCCGACACAATGAGCTAAGATGTGACACTACACTGCAGTAACAACATAAATCCTGATCTATCATGATCACCTTCCCCCTCTCTCTCTCTCTCCCCCCCTCCCCTCTCTCTCTCTCTGCTGCCATGGCACTTTGCCTGATTGATTGGTTGCTGGCCGCAGAGTTTTTGATCACGCCGAGTGTTAATATTGCAGCGGAATTACGACAGCGTGGTGTAGACTCTTGATGGATGTAGAGAGAGGGGAAATATCAACGCTGCGTGGCTGGATGGCTAAATTAATTTGTGCATAATCAAAGCTTAATAACTAAATACACACTCAAATACTCACCGATACATAAAAAATATAGCGCTGTGTGGTGGTTATAGGCCGAGCGTAGAGATTGAGCTCCTGTATTTTGAACACCTGAGGTTGTGGATATAATGAACCATTCTGAGGTTAGAATGTAAAACTCTGTATTGTTTCACAAAGCCTACTTCCACTCTGATAGATAATGTTGTAGAAGCATTTTCACTACAATGAGCTCCATGCTTTACTGATTTGATAAAGACTCAGTTCTAGCATTTTAATACCAAATCAAATATAATTTACCATCCAAGGTAAGAATAGATGATGAAAAACCAGTTATGTTATTACATGCCAGGCATTACAATCATTCCTGATGATAAAATTCATTTAGTTAACACAATCTATCCTTGAATAAGGATTCAAGATATAGTTTGTAGCATCTGCATTAAAATTAAAACTTTGGTTGCCATCAGTGGCACCATGTCTCCTTTGCACATGCATCAGGTTGTGGTTGTGTGCCAGAAGCTGTCATAAATTAACTTTTTATTCAATTTTAAGCCAATTTTTTTTTACAACACATCTTGTAGATCTTGTCATCATCTTGTCCACTATAGCTAGGTACTATCGCTACAGGTTTGATATGTTCTGAGTGACATTCCACAAAAAGGGACTGAACAGCCAACTGTGCACACAGTCCACTGTCGCAGCAATCCCATTTTTAGTTCATATGTGTAATTTGCAATCAGATACAAAAACATTTTAGAACGAGCATGGCTGCCAACAGCAGGAGAGGAAATATTTATGACTTTTGATACTTAAATGTAGATAAGACGTTTAATAGCTTCCGAGGCCATTCTTCCAGGATTTTTTTTAAAAATAATGCAGAGTGTATATATATATATATCCTGAGTTTTGTTTTAAATTTGCTCCCAAGAAAGGTCATAAGAAAAATCTACAAAAATTTTATGACATGTTCTTACACTGCAGAGTTGCTCACACCTATATTCTTATAACGATGAATCCAATAATCTTCAAAAGCATAGGTAAATACCCTGCCATTCCACATAAAAGGGTATGAGACTGCATGGCCATGAAAAGAAAAGTTGAGAGAATTAAGTCAAGAATGTCGAAACAAAGGTGTAAAGAGAGTGGAGCACCAGACTCCAAATGTTAAAAAAAATCAAAATAAAAAAAAAATCAATGGTCCTAAAGTGGAGGTACTTCTACAGGAAGTGAATGTCAAACAAGCTGAAGAGGACATTCAGTAACACAAAAAATGATGCATGGGATTCTATCTATCAGTAAACTCTCTCTCTCTCTAGATATGTATACACAGAACACAGAAGAAAGAGGATGACCACTAGAGAGGGGCAGGCTTGTCCTTGTCACTCTCTACAAACAGATCTATAATGTCCTGAAAGATCCCTCCTCAGGGCATGACCTGCAACATCTCGCAGCAGCAGTAAATGTAGGAGTAGACCTAAGATGAGACCGAGGTCTACTCTGGGCTGAAAATAGTGTAATCAATCACTAATTATTGGATGGCATGGCTCTCAATTAACATAACTGATGTAAATCAAAGGGTTAGTATGTGTTTAGTGTAAAATAAGGAAAATATCTATTAGAAATGTCAGAAATGATACAAATAATATAGTAACTTAATTAATTTAACATTATACAAATGTAAAATTGAAGAAAACACAATCACTAAATATTTTGTACAGCACGCAAATGCATGTTAAGTGTGCTTTTGGTGTGCATAGATTCTGTTCTCACCTAATTCAAAACCCAAATTAGAAAACATTGGTAAATGTCAAATGCAAATTTTGTAAGTGGCGTTCAAGAAGAAATGTCTTCTTAAGAACAGCTGGTGGATGAGGCCCAATGCTCTTAGAAGTGGTCATAGTTGAAGGAAACTCAGATGAAGCATCAACTCCACGCTTCTCTCATGTGGGTAACAGTTGGCTTGGCGTTTTAGTAGAAAATTCTTGATAAAACTATAAAAGTGTCGGGGACAAAAACAGGATTTTGCTATCTACAAATATTTAATAATGAATAAAGGAACATATTTTATGGCCTGAAAGAGGAAAGGAACCAGATTGAGTGGCTGGGGTCATTGTTCTGCTGAGAGTGAGGAACGGTGAGCTTGAAGACAATAACAGAGGGAGAATGGATCCTACAGTCAGGTTTGAGAGGCATGTAAGTTAATGTAGGAGCCAACACACAGAAATCGCTATTCATAACACATGCAGAGTCAAATGTTTGTTAAATCAAGAACGATGGCTTAGTGGTTAGAACAGGTGCCCCATGTACAGAGGCTCCGTCCTCGCCACAGCGATTCAATTTCCGCTTGCGGCCCTTTGCTACATGTCATTTCCCCTCTCTCTCTCTCTCCCCCTTCACACTTAACCTATCCATGAAAGGCAAAAGGAATAAGATAATATGATGAACAAGATAGTACAAGCATCATTCTGCATATTATGGGATGAAAGAGATAGGAGAGAACTGCCATAAGGACATTTTGTATTCTTTAAGAAAAGACCAAATACAAAACATGTGATACTCATTACTGTTTCACGTGTGTCAGTACAGTATATAAATTAACGTTCTGCTACAGCATTGTTTAGAATTTCAATTTTATCTATAACGCCTAATATCACAAATCACAACTTGCCTCGGAGGACTTCTACAGCCTTCGACACTCCTCTGTCCTTGGACTCTCACAAAGGATAAGGAAAAACTCCCCCAAAAAACCTTAAACAGGGAAAAATGCAAGAAACCTCAGAAACCTGTATGAATTACTATAATAGACTATACCCAAGGTGGATGGGGTAAGGGGAGATGTATTATGAGCTAGGCCTTTAAAAATGGATCCTTCCTCCGCGTGTACTGTATGCGATGCACTTTGGCTGGATGTGTGGAAAGATTGCTTGTGTTTCTGCCCTTACATGTATAAGAGTTGTTAAACTTGTGGCAACAAGCAGTGTCGGCATCATCTTGTGAAGGATAACCACAGAATGTTTTCCTCTCTCCGCCGCTGTCACTTAGAGCAGGGCCTCTGTGTGTGTGACAGAGTGGCAGAGCTGGCCCTGCCCTTCGCACAGGCTGTGAGGCTCCCACACAGAGAGCTATTTGAATAGCCAAAATGCATCAGTGACGAATGTCTTAATCTTGCTGCAAATTAGAAACGGAGATGGTGAGATAAAAACTGTACAAGATAATGTTTATTTAACCTAAATGGCCAAGAAATACGTCATCTATATTTCCCCAATGCTGACAGCAGAACTGTTCACGTCGGAGTTTATCAATACTGTGGTCTTTAATAGTTTGGCTCCAGGGCCCATTTAATACCGAGTTTCAGTACCGATCCCTCATTTCACCAAATGTCTCCCCCTCTGTTCCTGAGTTATGACATAGAAGAAAGACAAGAAATGTGCTTTTGCAGAACTTTATAATAATATCACAGTGACGTTGACCTTTGACTTTTTGGATACAAAATATCATCACTTCATGGTTTGATCCTATTAGAAACTTGTTTAAAATGTTGTCATACTTAGCAAATGAATTCTTACATTATGACCAAAAGCATGTTTTGTGAGGTCACAGTGACCTCTGACCACCAAACTCTAATCAGTTCATTCTTGAATCCGAGTGGATGCCAAATTTGTGGAAACTCCCTCTGGACCTACATGAGATATTGCGCTCACAAGAATGAGGTAGATGCAAGGTCAAAGTGACTTTGACGTTTGACCACCACAATCTAATTAGTTCATTGTTGAGTCCAAGTGGACATTAGTGCCTAATTTCAAGAGATCCCCTCAAGGCAATCTTGAGATATTGCTTTCACTAAAATAAGACAGACATACAAACACTTACAAAGAAACAAGAACCATAAGTATTTTTTTTTTTTTACAATGCATATGTTGCTTATTTTCACTTTCACCTTTTCTACAGGAATCAGACTTTTCTTGGTTGTTTACAATATGGCAAAAAGAAACAAAACATCTATTTAGACTGGGGGTAATAAAGGGTGCAGTAGAGGGTTAAAATATGTAAAAGCTACTATGCACTTTGTTTTTTCTGCAGCTCTAAATTAAGTTGTGGCACAGACCAAGAAAAAGAGGCACATCAGAGGAGGATTAAAGGCTCCTGAAAGAGGGAGCAAGAAAGAAAGGGGAGATTTCCTTTAGTGGTCCTCAGAGGCTCAATTACGGTGCCGGTAAGTGTTTTCGGCCAGAGTGCAAGAGAAAAGAGAAGAGGATCGAGGATGGAAAACTGCTCCCGGGGGAGCGATGGAGAAGATGCCCACCTCCAAGGGCCAGATGGAGGAGAGAAAAGGCTCAGATAAAAGTGCAAACATGGAAGGAGAGCCGCTATGGTCTCACCTTCTCTGATTGCTGAGTTTTCTGATTAGTTTGCATTACGAAGCACACGTTGCTGCTCTCTGCTCTGTCCAGCATCTGGTGAGTGTCTGCTCACACACACATAAAATTTCTTGTGTTGACCCAGATATCTTCAGTCATCATCGGTTCAATCAGCCTCCTGCAGTGTGTTTCCATTACACTCAGCATCTCCATCACAGTCCCCTGCCATGCCAGTAAATATAACAACAAACTGGCTGAAAGTGAAGGGCCGCTAGCTTCAGCAACTCTTTTTTATTTGACACTCACACTTGAATTATTGGACCTGACGTTTTACTGTGTAATCCACTGGGAATGAATGTGTGTGAGTGTGTGTTTGAGAGATTAATAGAGATGCTGTGGAGAACTTGCAGTGCAAACAAGAACAGTTAATGTTTACAGGCGTCAGTGGTGGACAGATCTGAGATAAGAGCCATCAATCAATACTAGATAACCAGTAACCACTAACCAAGCATCTTTCCACCTTTAAAGTGAGGCTGAAAACGTCTGTTTTTCTCTCACATACACACACACTTACTCTGAAGGCGGTGCCCTCCTCGATGATGGTAGGCAGCTGAGAGAGGCAGATGTCCACGGCCAGGTCCCATGCCTGCCTGTAGTGAGGTGACAAAAACACAAACCACATTAGAATGATCACATAAATTATTAAGGAATACTGAAACCGCACACATTTGTTTCAATTCAAAGAGAATGTCATTTTGACCTGCGGCAACAGAAACAAATGCATTTCAGCACTAAGACCCCCGGTCATTGCTTTCCCCTTCCCCACTCCACCAATCACTGTCATTCTTCTCTGCACACGTTTTCTCCCTCGCATCTTCCCCGTGCAAATACACCTCTTTAAATTCCCTGCCCGAGGTCCTGTGGAGGGCAGCAAGGAGCCTTTAATCCCTTTCTAAACACCAGCGTTCTCTCATGGTCATCATATCTAATTCATGGGGTTATGTAACTCACATCAAACCTTATCGCAGCTTCTCTAGTCAGTCTGTATGTCTCTCTTTCCTTCCACTTTCCCGCTCCTTTTTCTTGCAGCAAATTGAGCTCAGGGCCTCAGTAGGGCTTTTCCCTCTCAGTTAGCATGAGTTAGGGGTTGAGTCATGTTCCCAGTTGATGTACTGCGATGTAATGTGATGCTCAACGAGTGACACTGAGTTCACTCTGTCTGAGATTCATTCTCCTGCTTAAACAGCTTTTCCTATAAGATGGGAGCATATAATAGAGTTGCACTCCTAGTCAACAGCACAGTATTAAAGGGATAGTATATTTTTTTAAGTCAGGTTGTATGAGGTACTTATCCATAGTCAGTGTATTACATACAGTAGATGTCAGTTGGCACACCCCAATTTGGGGAGGAGGCTGGAATATGATATAGAAGCTAAGCAGTCTACTGCTGTGGGAGGTCAGCAACAAAACGTATTTTAGCCACCTAAAAAGAAATCACTATCAGATCAAGTGCACACTATATGTAGAATATTTTCACTGCTTTACATTAATGTCAGACAGTGACTTCCAATAGAAAAAATCAGCTGTTATATCACTCTCTTTAAAGCCAGACTTTTCTAAAAAAAAACAAAACTGATTTAACATCACTACACACAGGAGCTGCTGGCCTACTGCTGCTTCGACTAGTTAGTTAGTTTGTGTTACTGTTTGACCTTGGTGTTTAAAGGGTTAGTTCTGATTCATTGAAAATACTCTCAATAATGTCTTCATCTAAACTGATATATATTTTTTTTTTTTTTAGGTGGGACTGTTTTTGGTGGCTAAAATACATTTTGTTGCTGACCTCTCCAAAGCAGTAGGTTGCTTTGCTTCCATGTTGGACTCCAGCCTGTATCTCCAAACTGGGAGCATGACAGTTACTTTATGTACATAATACACTGACTATGGATAAGTACCTCAAAAAGGGGGAAAAGCGGGACTGATTAACCAGAAGCAGACTTTGGTGCTACGCCCCTAACCTCATATAACCCCATTTCAAAAGATCTGAAGTATACCTTTAAAGGTGCAATTGATCCACTTCTGTCATGCAAATGTACAGTACAGTATGTGGCTGAAAAAGCACTACTGTGTAATTGGAAAACTAGGCTCTAAGTTTGCGCCATCAACCACTTTTAAATTGTTCTAAAAGTCAACAAACAGGCAATTTATCCCAGGATTCATGTCAGCTGGTACAAATTCAGGCATTTATAAATTCAGCTGCTACTGCAGCAGGCACAACACTTAGCCTTCCAGCAAAAATGTCAACAGTGCAAAACAGACATTACTGCATTATTAAGAACAGCTTTCCTGCCATATAAAGGTCTGGCTTTAAAGAAATGACACCAGGTGTAATTCAGATTGATGGTGTGCACACTGATTGAACCAAAACTTATCTAACAGATTTGAAGCAAAGACCTTTGCTTGCATTTGTATGTATGTTGTATGTATTTACATTAAATCTCCAAAACAATTGGTGCTGCTATACATAATATTTCTGAAATATTTTAAGATTATAAAACATTAAAGAATTGGCACTTCTCTATGCATATATCAGTGTAGTCGTTTGTGAATTGTTTCTGTTCCATTTAACTTATTTTCTGGGCATCTGCTACATCAAGTGTTTGTTTACAGCATGGCTGTAAAATCACTAATATACCAATGCAGTCGGGTCCAAGTGGTAATTGTTAATTGCAAGGAAAAGTCATTTACAGACTGGGACCAGTAACCCTTTGGTAAGTTTAGTGTTTGGGAAAACAACATTTCATACACAAGGGTATGTTGCTTATATTTTTCCAATACTAGCTGATTAGCAAAGTTACACAGTGTCAGATTCAAATGTCTCAGCTGTTGTCTGTGATGGTGCCCACAACCCCATCGGACTGTGCTATCTGGACTGACTGCTGCTAAGCAAATGATTTCCACTTCAATGGAAACCTCATTCTCTCTCCGTCACACTTGACTTTATTTTTTTCAGAATGTCATCTCCTCTGAGCTTTCTAAGTGATGAAGTAGTGGCGCCACTGAATGTGGGGCCTACTATTAACTCATATGGAGTGCTGATTCCGTGTCCAGCCTTTTGAAAAATGCATGTGTGAAGTTGGTTTAATGCTATTTTACTCATCTGAATTAGATTAATTTGATTATATTAGCCTCAGTGTTACTTTGTTTCTGTAGTTCTTCTTATTGTCTGTTTGTTCTCGTTTGGCCTGTTTGTTTTGTAATATGCAATAAAGTTCATCACACACAAAAATAAATAAATAAAGAGATTTAATAGCTGATGGTAGAGCTGGGTGTTGAAGAATGATCTCATCTTTTTCTTATTTTGTGCCACAATAGATTTTAAGGTCATCTTGAGGTATCCACAGACACAAGAAAGCACTTAGTTAACAAGAGTATTTAAGAGGTAAATATACTTTTTGGTCCCATTGTTTTTAACAATAAAATCAAGACAACACAAGTAAAGGTCAATCATAAAATAACCATCTCCAAAACATGTGCTTTCCATCAAGTATCATAAAGGTATGTTTCAGGTTTCTTGACATTAAGTATTAAGAATCAGAAACTGTAGAAATTTTTTCAGCAAACATTCATCCCCACTGGTGTTTATGTAATCCAACAGTGAGGAAACAAGCAGATAGAGCAGTTTAATCAGCAAAGACATGCTCACAGGGAGGAGGCTGCCGCACCGTTGGAAATGACAGCAGTAACTCGGATGATGCCTGCCAATATGAATGAGCAACTCATCACCAAAAGCTGTCTATGTGTGTGTGCATGGTGTGTGAGATGAGGGGACGGCCGACAACAGAGGAGTGTAGGGGACCAGTTGGCGGCTGACTAAGCTCTTTTTCCTGTTGCCTGCACAGAGTGGTGCAGCAACGCTCACTCACAAACACACACACACACACACACACACACACACACACACACACACACATACACACACACACACACACACACACACACACAAGCATACAGTATAAAGAAGACACACACACACACACACACACACACACACACACACACACACACACACACACACACACACACACTTTAACTGCCCACAGGGGAGTAATCAGCCTTGGGTTTATCTGCTCTCCCCTATTCTGCTCCATTTGAATAACAATTGCTGTTTGTGTTCAGGCACCAACATCGATCAGCGAGCCCCCAAATTGCTTAATACCCCCTCTCCATCGTCCTCCCCCTCCCATCTATGCTGATCCAAACTTTTATTTTTCTACTCGCCTTTTATCCCTGGCACTTCCATTTTTTATCGTTCTCTCAGTCTTCTTTCCTACACTCTTAAAACACCTCTCTGTCGTTATTCTGTCCTCCTTAATACTGCATGTGCTGCTCTGAAACAAAGTGCAACTCCCAATTTCTTTGGCGGTAAACAGTGCAATATACCCACAATCTAAAATAATGGGTACAAGCCAGAAAGAAAGACTATTGCTTGCTCAAGGAGCAAGGAACAGTGTTCTTTATAACAAGTGATGCCAGGGTGTTACACAACAAGTCTCTCCTCCAGGCAAAGAGAGTGAGAGAGTGTTTTTTTTTTTTTTTTTTAACACGAGCCAGATAATGAGTGGGAGAGATGGAGGGAGGCATTTATAGAAGACTAAGATGGGAACAATAGATAGTGGGAGAAGTGTTTGTGTAACTAAAGGGAGATAGATGATGGGATCATGTTTCTCACATTGTGGAGGAGCATGTGAAATCAGTGGCTTTTTTGTACCCCTGTGTCTCAGTACACAATTCTCGTAATGACAATACATGGGGGTCAAATCTGGAAGATACACTATTAGAACTTGTGTTTCGAGCTGTGTGTGTAAAAGGGACCACACTCTCGTGTCTCATTCAGACCTCAGATTCCAGGTCCGTCCGGACGAAACCATGTAACAATGTTCCAGGGTGTTAAATGGCCCATCTCAGCTTGACTCAAGCCAGCTGGTGCTGTGTCACCTGCGGCTCATGTCAAGCTGCCAATGGCTGGTTAAATACTGCAATCCATTGTACTTGAAGCGTGTTAAAAAAAAAACCCTTAGAATTCCAAGATGGAAACTCTCTGGAGTTTCTGGACATTAACACACATATGACGTCACGGCAACATGGCGGCCCACACAGTGAAGCAGGCAGAAGTACCTTATCATCACTTTTTACTTTATGCAGTGTTTATGTTGTGAAACGTGCTGTAACAGCAAAAGCAGATGCACACAAGTTCTATACTTTTATGCCATTGGCTGGTGTTCAAACTATTACACTTGGCACCAATTTACACAATTTAGAGCTGCTGTACGTTATTTGAATGAGTAAACCAAGCAAGACATATGACTTATTTTATACCGTAGTCTGGGTGAAAACTTGACTCTGATTGGTTGCAGGGTGTCTATTAAATACTGATAATGGACACCTGCCAAGTCGTTCCCGTGAAACTGTCTGTTCAACATTCTGAATTGATGTGCTGGCTACATAATAGTATCAGCCTGTTACCATAACCATGGCAACAGGGACACGGTCAAAGCCTCTGTTTACAATTTATTTCTAACACTGCGTGTTGTCCTTCAGTGCCTCATCCTCTGAACACCACAGGAGGACGACTGTCACAGACGCTGCAGGTACTATACTGCCCCTCTGAACACACTGATGCTTTGTATCACATCAGCATCACATCAAACCTGAAGAAATTCCCTCAAGATCTTTTTGAGAGATTATGTTTACGAGAATGAGACGAATGACATCACAGTGACCTTTGATCTTTGATCTTTGACCACCAAAATCTAATCTGTTCATCCTTTAACATTTTTTTTTTTTTGCTTTACTGGACAGGAAAGCTTTACAAGTGGCATCAGTGGCTGCTGTGATAAGGACATAGCCTTTGTTCATAGGGCACCTGCTCTACCATGTGAGATAGTGGGCACCCCCTGATCTGTTCATCCTTATGTCCAAGTGGACGTTTGTGCCAAATTCAAAGAAATCCCCTCAAGGTGTTCTTGAGATAACAGGTGCACAAGAAAGGACAGATGAACTGACAGACAGATGTCTGTATGTATGTGAAGACAACCTGAAAACAGATTGCCTTTGGCCACAGCTATCACCTGCACAGAGGCATAAAAAGCCTGAAAAGCCACAAGTTACAATGGAAGTAGAGAGAGTCGTTGCTATGGAGATGATACACTGTCTCATCTAGTCACATTGGTGGAAACTAGCAGGTTTCAGAACATTACAGACTGGCATATTGCAAGTAGCTGCAAGTTTCAACTTGTCTTGTCATGTATCTTTGGTTTAAACTGAGCTTTAAACTCTTAGATTTGTGTTGTTTATTGCTCACAAAAAGTTTTTTTTTAAAAACTGGTGTAGTTATTTTGTGTGGTAACACTGCTTCTAACCTAAATCTGCCATGTCTAACACAGCTAGAGATGTCCACCATGTCCCACAAAGCCTTTTAATATCCCCGAGAGAACAACTGTTATCTTGTAGCTTTCAGTCAAAGGTGGAAATATTCGGCTGCAGGTTATGTGTGTGTGGGCGGAAGAAGCAACAACAGTGCCCTTACTCCATTTGCAACATGTTTTGTGTCTGTCTACACGGAATTCACGTTGACTGAGGCTGCTGTCAGTGAAAACACTACAATATCTGCTTCTGCTATGAAGCAGTGAGCAACACATAACTGCAACCCTGGCAAAAGTCAACATACAGAAATAACCTGTGAAACTGCATCACAGAAATTCTACTGCATACTTGTGGCTGCATATGTTATGTAGAAGCAAAACACCTACATGCTTTGGCTCACACTTCCTCAACAACATTTAATTTGGGGAGTTATGTGAGTAATTAAAGAATTTAATTTAGTTGTTCTGTTTTGTGTGAAAAATGAGGTCTAAAATATGGGAAACAGATGTTACTTAGTACAATGACTTGTTTATTTAATGACTGATGAACCACTTTAGTCCCTTTTTATAAGAATCAATCAGTTCTGAGAATCATGCTCTACATGTGAGTTCTGAATATGATGCTGCTGGCAATAACATTGCTTATTCAAGTGCAGTGAAAGCAATCTTATGGGCATGATAATGCACCATACAGTAATGAGTGGTAACAGTGCAAAACTGAGAGTACAATATGTAGAAATTGTCAGTTACTGTTTGTATTCAGTATCGCCAGTGAAAGTGAAACCACAGAGTCACTTTTGAAGCGAGCTTTGTCCATTTGGTATTTCTACTAAATATTTTTACCTTTTTTTGGTGTTGTGTACGCAATTTTTATAGCTCCCTCTTAGACACGTGCAGCTACTACCTGGTCGCTACCTTTTTAAAATGTCCTGACTTTACCTGCATGTTGTTCCTAGGAATTTCGAATACGGAAAACTAAGAAGATAAGAAGAGAATACAGGCAGAGGGCAGAGTCTCTGCAGTTAATACACAACCACACACTGAGAGTGGGTCATAAGTGATGACAGAGGCATTATTTCTGTATGAGTCTACACTTTTTTTTTTTTGAAAATCCTACCTTTAACAACCTACACAGGAATAAATCAGGCTTCCTGAGTTTGTTTCTGATACCAATTATCTTTTTGTAACCACATTCTGTATCCTCAAGTCTATCTGTTCCATTCTCACACTATTTTCAACCACAGTTCTGCCTCTATCAGGAATACCCTGACATTGTGGCAAACACACTTGCTTTATTGCAGAGAGCTTGTGGGAAGAATAAATATCAACGTCCTCCCTGTTACATCTGGAGGGAGACTCGACCCTGGGTGTTAAGCCTTGCTTAGCTTAACAACTGGACAAAGGGAAGAGCTAGCCTCCAAGGACAGAGGAAAACGCCTGTCAACTAATAAAAATGGTTTCTATTGTCATGTTGTAATTTGTAAGCTAGCAAGCTAAAGAAACCTCACCTGGGTTTTGTTGAGAGTCAGGGAAGTGTATGTACCACCTTTGGCTGCTGTAGCTTAGTAATTAGCTCCAATAGGAAAGCTAGCTTTTTGTTAAACCAGTTTTCTATACATGTGCGTTATCCACAGGATACAGTGTGTACAGTAGAAGATACAATATAACACCTTTGGAGGTGTTTAAAGTCACTTCTGATGATGCAAGCTAGCCATTAGCCCCTGCTTCCAGTCTGTGCGCTAAGCTAAGTATAGCATGTCTTGGACCAAAGCTGATATTGATATCAAAATGGGGCTATGAATATTCCTCAGAATATCTTACTTTGACAAAACATGCTATGCTTTTCCAATAGAGTGCTCCTGGAATGAGTTCTAAAACCCATAAATGAGTTAGTATTTTAGCACTCCCGGTCCCCTCGTCTCAAAGTCAGTGGGTTTTTTCAGTGGGGTTTTGGTTAGATGCCTAAAACAAGGTCTGCGATTAACACAAGCTGAAGAAAATTTCATGTTTTGTTCTATGACATAAAATACATGAATTTTGAAGCTTTTATGTCTTTTAAAAAAGGGGGTTGCTAACAAGTGACTAAATCAGACTACAAAACCATGCGGCAACCTCCAAGGCTAAAAAATGAAGCCAATGCAGAAGTGCCAAAAACTGCCGTTCGCTGAATGGTCACTTGAGGCTGGCTCCAAAACAGAGTAAATCCCCATTGACCCGCCCACACCCACCCCCACCCCCCAAAATGCCAAACTTTACAGCAGAAATAAACATGTTTACAGCCTGGTCACAAAACACTTTTAGCCTCTACAGTAAGGGTGTGCCATATCATCTCATTCACGCTAATACTGGTATAATTTTGTTTATAATATGATAGCAAAAATTCATATTGTGATTTCTCGACTTGTTTACATATTGACGTTGTTAGATCTGGGCATCCTGACTGTTTAAGAACAGCCCCAGACTTCTCAGCTTCTTTTAGCAACTTGCAGCTCAGAGGAAACTCATTCAGCGGCTCCTCTGGCAGCAGCACAGCGTCTCTCCCTCTTCTCTCTCGCCGTGCGCACACAGGAGTCAATGTTATCACGTTATTTTGTCATAAACCTTTGGCAATGCAAGCATACGTGATGCTCGCGGCTTGACAAAAAATTAGATATATGTGAATGTACAATAGTTATGGTAGCATAACAGCCTGTCACAGGTCACAGGTCACAGCGTGATGATTAGAGGAGAAATGGTAGAGCATAAAGGTCCAGGTGGAAAAAACAACATCTCAATCATTTAGGATTTTGCTAAAACTCTAAATTACTGTTGTTAACAAACTAAGGAAATGAGAAATAATTTTTGTTTAGTTGTTACTGAATATCTGAAGGCAAACTGTTGGGTTGACATATAAAACAATATTGCTTATTTTGTTGCAATTCTGTGTTTTTAAATTGATAATAAAATACAGTCATGACGATTAACATAATAGTCATTAACTTTCTGGCAAAACCGTTTATTTGCCACCAAACTTAATTTCTGTAATAATTCAAGATCCAGTGGGAAAATCTGACATGATTTATGACAAAGAAATCTGAACAACACCTGCTTTCACGTCGGCCTACAAAAAAATGTCATCCCTGGTAAACTTTATTGCCTATGGTATTAAAAATTATACAAAACCAAACTAAATGATCGCAACAACACAAAGTACATTATTAAAAGCTGTTTATACAGTGAAAAACTGTTTCCAAGGGGAGTTTTTATACAAAAAACAAGGTCATGACTTTTGGGCAAACAGGCCCCGAGGCATTTCTGTTATTTCTGCAAAACTGACCAAGTTAAAAGCACTTTCGAACCTCTCAGTGTCTGTTTAAAAGTAACCATTTCATAGCACTAAATACACATATCATAAAAAACACAACACTGTCTTTTGTCTAATGAAAGAATGTATATTAGAAAGTCTGTCGATCCTTAAAATTCAGTGTGTATGAACACAAAGCAAAGCCTTGCGGACTTCCTCTTGCCTTTTGCTCTGCAAAGCCAAGGACATCTGTGTATCTGTGTGCATGAAAAATCAACCTCCAATTCTGTGTGTCTTACCACATAGCATGCATGTATGTAGGGGGCAGGCGGGGACTGCTGACGGGTGTGCAGTTGTATGACCTCATTATCCTCTCTGCTAACAGGAAATTGCGGAACAAGCTGGCCACCAACAGGTCCTGACGAAACAACTTCTGGAACAAATCTAAAGACAGAGTAGAAATCATGCATCATGTCAGAGAGAGGGACAAGGGGCACTGAATGAATAAACTAGAATTACCAATTTGCAGTTATATGTTTTTGTGTAATCGGGTCAAGTTGCCCTTACAGTTTACATCCATGTCTGTAAAAACATGGATTCTTCACAAACCTTTTAACCCCAGCAGCACAGAAGATCTACACAATCAGACACAGTTTGTTTCAAGGATGTCCACCAGTCTTGAAAGAAACTGTGTCTGATTGTGTAGATCCTTGAAAATATTTAAGTCACCAGTTTAATATCTGACCAAATGTCTACCCTTCTGTTCCTGAGATATGACGTTGAGTAATGGCATAAAAGGGTTTATTAGCATTATGTCACAGTGAGTTCACCTTTAGGTCAGGTTTTAGATATCCGAGTCAAAGGGAATGTTTGTACCAAATTTGAGGAAACTCCCTCAAGGCCCTCTTGAGATATTCCATTCACAAGACTGAGACAGATTCAAGGTCACAGTGACCTTGAAGTTGGAGGACCAAAATCTAATCACTTCATCCTTGAGTCCAAGTGAATGATCATGCCAAATTTGAAGACATTCCCACAAGGTGTTGTTGAGATATCATGTTCACAAGATTCAGACAGATAAGATCACCTTTACCTTGACCTTTAACCTATGACCACCAAAATCTAACCAGTTCATTGTTAAGTTTGTGCCAAATTGAAGTAATTCCCTCAAAGTGTTCTTCAGATATCACATTCACAGGAGTGGGATAAACGGATGGAGAGACTACAAGGGGGGGAAATGGGGAGCTGAGTGAGTGAATGAAAACCAAAACTGGGTAAAAAAAAGAAGTTTAATTAGAGCAATGCGTAGAGAAAAACAGGGTCGTTTGTGTGTATCCTTACAGAATATAGAGGACAGTGATATGCAGATTAAAGCAACGGGTCTCAGTCACATTTTCATCAGCTCATTAATGTACTCACTAATTCACTTTAACGGGCCAAGCCAATCCCATGCCAATCTGTGTCTTATGATTGTGATTCCCCTGTTTGTGTGAGGGAGTGTGTGTCAGGGATATTATATGAGAGACGGTGTCTGACAACTCCTGTGCCTGCTGTTAGTGTTCTGCTGTTTAAATTTTGAAGTGTTTGTGCAGCTGTGTGTCTGTGTGTGAGAGGTGACAGAGTGTGTGTGTGGATTAAGTGTGTGGTGCCTTCATTGCAGGGATACTCTCTGATGTGGGCTGCTTCATTAACAGCATAGCCCCGGGAGTTTAAGAGGCTTTGGCAGCCATCAGTATTGTCACATTTCTATTCTAGCTGAGATAGTTTGTCTCAGGGGAGTCTGTGTGTGTGTGTGTGTGTGTGTGTGTGTGTGTGTGTGTGTGTGTGTGTGTGTGTGTGTGTGTGTGTGTGTGTGTGTGTGTGTGCGTGTGTTTGTGTGTGTGTGTGTGAGAGAGAGAGAGAGGGACAGAGAGAGAGAGAGAGAGAGTGTGAGCTGCATATAAGAGTCAGGTGAGCAATGAGAGATATGCTGCATGCAAAATATAAATGCATATCCAAAAAAAAGTGTGTGAGTATTTCCAAACGGGTAAGCTGAGCCTGTGGGTAATGGTTAGTGGCAGTGTGTGTCAGTATGCTTGTGTTGTCACTATACAGATTTTGGCTGGAGTGTGTATGTGTGTGCATACTTCCTGTTATGGTCGCAAAATTACGGTTAAAATGATCTCTCCAGTTACTGCGCTCGACACTCTAAACACAATTAATCTCCATTTGAGGAGTCAACCTGCACTTACTGCACTCCTGGCATTTTATATCAACATCTTCACTTTTTTCAACCACTGGGGATCTTCTCAAAGTTTTAGTATTGCTGATGCTTCACTACTGTTTTTTATTAGCTGCCCTAATTTGGGCTCCCAGTGAGGTGAAACATACGGCTCTTTTCATTTTTCATCATTGGCTAGACATGTTGAAATCAAACTTTTAACACTTTCAAAACTAGTGTGTCTTAACAAGTGTGCCTTTCCATCACCTTCAACAGCAATAGCACCAGTATATGGGTGTTATTCTCATAGTGTTAGCCCAGTTTCTACCAGTTATGATAACACTGCACTCATCAAAGTAAATGCCACATTTCAGAACACTACCACACCACTGTAACTATGTTCAACAACTTCAGAAACCTGCATATCTCTGCACAGAGTTTACAATGATTTAAAATGCACAATTCATAGTATTTCTGAAACAACAGACAGTTGGTTACAAACAGAGGAAGAGAACAGGCTTCTAATTTCAAGTCAATACCTGTTGAATTTGCCACTTTAAATTTCACTGGCAGATCTGAGCAGCAGTAGCAAGCAAGCTAGCTCCAAGTTGACTTGATCACCTACATGAAATCATGCTTAATCAACCTCCCTGTGTAGTCCAGTGGTTCCCAACTGGTGGGTCACAGTCCATTCCAAATGGACCACAAGTGACTAACAGATGTGTACAGTTTGTGATAAAAAAAACAAAAAAAAACAAAAACAACTCACTTTATTTTGAAGTACAGTGATTTTCCAGCACAGAGATTTTATTTTGACGTACTGTTAGAATGAGTAGCTAAGGGGCAACTATTTGACAGAGACAGCAAACTAGCATGATGACATTGCCAAACCCAATTATAATGTTAAACGTACACTGAACAAAAATATAAATGCAACACTTTTGTTTTTGCTCCCATTTTTCATGAGCTGAACTCAAAGATCTAAAACATTTTCTGTATACACAAAAGACCATTTCCCTCAAATATTGTTCACAAATCTGTCTAAATCTGTGTTAGTGAGCACTTCTCCTTTGCCGAGATAATCCATCCCACCTCACAGGTGTGGCATATCAAGATGCTGATTAGACAGCATGATTATTGCAAAGGTGTGCATTAGGCTGGCCACAATAAAAGGCCACTCTGAAATATTCAGTTTTATCACACAGTGCAGTGCCACGTTACAAGTGTTGAGGGAGTGTGCAATTGGCATGCTGACTGCAGGAATGTCCACCAGAACTGTTGCCCGTGAATTGAATGTTTATTTCTCTACCATAAGCCATCTCCAAAGGCGTTTCAGACAATTTGGCAGTACATCCAACCGGCCCCACAACCGCAGACCATGTGTAACCACACCAGCCCAGGACCTCCACATCCAGCATGTTCACCTCCAAGATCGCCTGAGACCAGCCACCTGAACAGCTGCTGCAACAGTCGGTTTGCATAACCAAAGAATTTCTGCACAAACTGTCAGAAGCTGAAAACATCCCAGTTACTTGCATGGCCAGCATACTCACCGGACATGTCACCCATTGAGCACGTTTGGGATGCTCTGGATTGGCGTATACGACAGCGTGTTCCAGTTCCTGCCAATATCCAACAACTTTGCACAGCCATTGAAGAGGAGTGGACCAACATTCCACAGGCCACAATCAACAACCTGATCAACTCTATGCGAAGGAGATGTGTTGTACTGCATGAGGCAAATGGTGGTCATACCAGATACTGACTGGTTTTCTGAAAAAGTGTTGCGTTATATTTTTGTTCAGTGTATTTGGCCCCTGAAGTAATGACTAATGAGAAATCTGGACCCCTTGGCTGGACCAGTTGGGAACCACTGTTTTAGAGCACATGTAATAAGGAAACAGCCTTAGTCCTTGTGTTATGATAGCTCACAGAGAGAGAGAGAGAGAGAGAGAGAGAGAGAGGGAGAGCTTCAAAGATTTCCTGATAATGTTTTGTATGATAGGTGCTTGTGTGGGAACTGCCAGCCCATGTCCTCAGCCCATGTCCTCAGCTGAGTATGTGCTGCAGGGAGGTGGATGCCTTCGGGGCTCTGGTGGAGAATCTGACCCCCAGACCAGACATAACATGCCTCACACTGCCCATCAACCCTCACGCCATCCGCTCCCGTCTCAAACACGGAGGCTTCCCTCTCTGCGGAGCCCGCCCGCCCTCGAACATACCCCCAAGAGGGAGACCCGAGCGGCCCTGCACATACCCCTGTACAGGGCCGCAAGCCTTAGGTCCCTCTGACAGTGAGACCCAAGCCCTGGGGGTATGTGTGAGGGCGGCCGGGCTCCGCCAGGAACATAATCCTCCTGTCCAAAATGAGCGCTGCACACAACCACGTTTTTGGTCACAGATGAAGCCTCTTCACCTGCACAAAACGCACCCAGGCATGAAAACTAACTCTACTCCTTTTTCTGTCCGGAGATCGGTGGGCTTGACTCGAGTTCGTGCAACTTGCACAAACACAATAATTCGGCATAATCACAAATGGTGAAATGCACCTTTAACAACCGAAAAAATACTAACTTACAAGTTTACTACCGCTCAGACTCACTACCACCTAGGCACCTACTACTGTGCATTGGACAGAGGCAGGGTCAAGGACGCAGAGTCCCTCTCGTGATTCAGGTGATGTTGGGAAAAAAAAGGCGTTTTTAGAAGAGGAGCTAAAAAGAACTACTTTTTCCTCTGAATTTGTGGCCTTATGTCGTGTAAACCATAATAAATTCAGAACTAACTTCTCATATGGTAATTTTCAGACAAGGTTGTGTATATATATATTTTTTTTTTTTAAATTAACCTGCAAGTTGCACTTTAACTTGGCAACACAGTGGAGCAGTGACTGGAGCAGCTGGTTGATTGCTTCTAAGACTGGTAACTAGTATGCCAAGGCTAGTAAACCACTCTAGTGGCCACTAGAGCAACTGGTCATTAGCTTCCAAGGCTGGTTACTAGTATGCTAAGGCTAACAACCCACTGAAGCTGCTACAGGAGCGGCTTATCATTACCTTACGAGGCTGCTAACTTGTAACCTGCTGGAGTGGCTGATCATTAGTGACCAGCACCGACAGGGACTTTTTCTCCTGTGCTTGTGCTTTTAGAAAGACAAACATAAAAACACTACCCTTCGAAAATTGAATGCAACCCCAAACCTGCAGTGCCTAGTTACAGTTGCTAAGCTATAAGTGTACATTTTTAGGAGGAGGGGCTTAGCGAATGATGAACTGGCTGACAATTCCTGTTTCTTGCTCTTTTCTGGAGCTTCTTTTTTAGAAATGTTACGATGTTCCAAATTTCATCAATTACTTTGGTGAGTACAATGTCATCATTACTGATGGAAATGATGGCCAAAATAACAAAAATAAGATCCGAGTTGTAGTAAATTCTGTCCGATTGTAAAGTGTGGAAAATAAAATGGTGAGATTTGGTTAAACGAGTTAACCTGTGCAGTGTGCATCCATAATGTGTGTGTCTGTGTGTGTGTGTTAAAAGCCTCACCTCTAGGCAGCACATTCCAGGCGATGGTGTCGGTGATGGCTGTGAAGATCCAGTTTAGCTCTCCGAGGGGAGTGCGTCTGTCATTGAGCCTGCCAGGGATCCTGCACCACACACAACACAACACAGATGGCAGTGTGTCAGCCGCGCTCACTGTATGTCCCATGGTTGACTCAGAGCACAAAGTGGCAACTGCTCAGTACTATTATCACAACACATCTGAAGACATTTACATTTACAGGCACTTGGGCTCTGACTCAGAGAGACTAACAATGAGAGCAAGTTTGAATATTCATGTGCGCTTATACAGTACACACAAGAGATACTGTAGGGCGAGAGACAGAGCTACACCAGGTACAAGCAAATGAAGAATGAAGCATTTTGTTAAGATTTGTGAGATGTACATACAGACATTAACTAATCCCAGAAGTACCAACTCAATGAAATTACTTACTGTTACTCTGTCAATGACATTCACCACTGCTAAAACATTTTGTTCAGGAAGATCTGATTTTTACCAGTTCTGTTTTAATTTTGTGAACTTGCAAACTGACCACAGTATCTGGTCAGCTGGTAGTAGCTCTTCCCACCACCTGAATGACTCAAAAGCTTTATTTATCTATACTGATCTGATTATTTATAGATACACAGGTGGGTAAATAGGTAGGTAGTTAGGATGGCAGGTAGATTGGTAGGTAAGTGGGTATGCTGGATAGTTGGGTTGGTGGCTATCTATGTGGGTGGGTGGGCAGGTAAGTGGGTAGGCGGGTAGTAAGGTAGGTAGGTAGTTGGATAAGTGGGTAGTTGGGTTGGTGGGTACTTGCAGGTTTTTCCACAAATTATTTTATTAGTGACAGCCCACCATGATCAAAACACCTGCTGCCACAAATAGAGTTTCTATTTTTGGAGTTGAACCATTAATTAGGAGTGCTGTTGAAATACATACACCATTCTGTTATTTATAGCACCACACTGTCTGAGGGCAGACCACACTCTTGGAACAGATGGAGCAGCAGAACATCAGGCGCACAAACCTAACCGTTCATTCTTCTGGGTCTAACTTGCCTCTGCTCCTCTCAATTGATCTGATATGATCACCTCTGAACGGATCTGGAGTCTGATCTGGTGGAATTTTCCACCCCGAGACTCACAAAATGCTGCTGAGAAAGAAAAAAACGAATGAAGGCTTCACCTGTGCTGCATTCATGGAAGTCATCTACCACTTCAATACCTTCTCCACTGATAGTCATCTGTTGGTGGGTGCAACTCCGAGACAAGTTGGTAAAAGTTACTAGGGATGCACAATAATATTGGCACCTTATCGGTATTGGCCGATATTTGCTTTAAAATGAACAATCAGAATCAGCAGACATTCTGATAATATCAATATATCATCAGTATCTGCCAATACTGGCTTTAAAATGAATGATCAGAATTGGCCAACATGCTTTTTCTTGTTTTGCACAATGTTATATACATTGAAAAGCATTCTATTTCTTGTCTCCATTTGCTGGTGGACCATCATGATATGAGTATGCATGCATAATATGATAGTATGTCCAGTACAGAAGACTCTTGATGATCACTAAAAATTAGGTGGGGAAAACATGGATCTATCAAAATTGCTATCTGTATCAGTTAACAGTTAATAAATAAGTCGTTGTATATCGGCATATAGGATATTGGCAAAAAATCCAATATCATCCCTGTTTTCTTGACTGTAGTGAAGAAACAGAGTCAGTGATTGACATCTCATTCCAATAATCAAACATTCAGCAGTTGTCTTAGGATTTAAGAAAGTACAAAAATGCTCATAAGTCTAAAGTGGGCATGACTATAGTACAGTAGCCAAACTAACATACACTGAACAAAAATATAAATGCAACACTTTTGTTTTTGCTCCCATTTTTCATGAGCTGAACTCAAAGATCTAAAACTTTTTCTGTACACACAAGACCATTTCACACAAATATTGTTCACAAATCTGTCTAAATCTGTGTTAGTGAGCACTTCTCCTTTGCCGAGATAATCCATCCCACCTCACAGGTGTGGCATATCAAGATGCTGATTAGACAGCATGAATATTGCACAGGTGTGCCTTAGGCTGGCCACAATGAAAGGCCACTCTGAAATGTGCAGTTTTGCTTTATGGGGGGGTCTGGGGGGGTCAGAAAACCAGTCAGTATCTGGTATGACCACCATTTGCCTCACGCAGTGCAACACATCTCCTTCGCATAGAGTTGGTCAGGTTGTTGATTGTGGCCTGTGGAATGTTGGTCCACTCCTCTTCAATGGCTGTGCCAAGTTGCTGGATATTGGCAGGAACTGGAACATGTTGTTGTATACGCCGATCCAGAGCATCCCAAACATGCTCAATGGGCGACATGTCCGGTGAGTATGCTGGCTATGCAAGAAGTGGGATGTTTCCAGCTTCTGACAGTTTGTGTGGAAATTCTTTGGTTATGCAAACCGATTGTTGCAGCAGCTGTTCAGGTGGCTGGTCTCAGACAATCTTGGAGGTGAACATGCTGGATGTGGAGGTCCTGGGCTGGTGTGGTTACACATGGTCTGCGGTTGTGAGGCCGGTTGGATGTACTGCCAAATTGTCTGAAACGCCTTTGGAGATGGCTTATGGTAGAGAAATAAACATTCAATTCACGGGCAACAGCTCTGATGGACATTCCTGCAGTCAGCATGCCAATTGCACGTTCCCTCAACACTTGTAACATCTGTGGCATTGTGCTGTGTGATAAAACTGAACATTTCAGAGTGGCGTTTTATTGTGGCCAGCCTAATGCACACCTGTGCAATAATCATGCTGTCTAATCAGCATCTTGATATGCCACACCTGTGAGGTGGGATGGATTATCTCGGCAAAGGAGAAGTGCTCACTAACACAGATTTAGACAGATTTGTGAACAATATTTGAGGGAAATGGTCTTTTGTGTATATAGAAAATGTTTTAGATCTTTGAGTTCAGCTCATGAAAAATGGGAGCAAAAACAAAAGTGTTTTTATTTTTATACGTTTTTATTTTTGTTCAGTGTAAGTAAACCCAGGCGCCATACGCCTGTTTTTACAAAACCCTCTGCTCATTGTCTAGCGCTTACAAAATCAGATTGTAGTTATTCTGTGACTGGAGAGTGGGAGCAACATGGAAATGAGAGCAGGGAACTATCTTTCATACAAAGCCCAGGACAAAATGACAGTAATCACTCTAGCTAAGCCAAGAAAATTGCCTTTACCACACCTCAGCATCTACCTTTTATAAAACATAATGTAAAGCTATGACAAAAGACAGGACGATAAGGGCAAACACTAGCTGGCTCAGATATTACAGTTAATATGAGCAAGTAAGTCACTTGTGTCCTAGTAAAGGGATAATATGCTTTAAATTAATGAGTAGATGAAAGCAAACATTAAAATAAATAAGAGAAAGCACTTTTAAACACTTTTACCACACTGAATGTTACAGCTAACAATGCTACATAAAGGCAAGGATGTGTTTGTATGTTTAAAGGAATACTTCACCCACCAAATTACCCCAGATTACTCACCCCATGTTAACTTGAACTCTTTAAAACATGGTAAAGGAAGAAACCGAAAACGGAGAAAAGTCTTAGTGAATGTCATACATGTAGTGTAATCCAAGTCTCACACATTCTGTTGAATGATCAGTATTTGACAAACACATGCGTTTTCACACAAACTTTACAAATGGAAACACTTTCACAAACACAGTCTCATGCATGGTGGGTAGCGTGCCCTGAGTGCACCTGGGCAAACACAGCTGAATGCCCTTGCCCAGGCTGACTTGTATGAAGTGTTTTAAGTCATAAGGTTTAGACAAAAATGTTCATGTTTGTGAAGCACTGAGCATGTGACTGGATAAATGAGATTTGGATTATACAGCAGGAGTTGTGTGAGAATTTGTAAACAGATGTTTTGATATAGTTTTGCTGTTGTTAAATGCAAATTCCTTGACTTCAATCCATCAAGACTGTTTTTGGATTCTTCGTTCGCCCTGGAGGCATGCGAGAAAAACAAAGTTCTTTTCAAAAATTCGAGTTAACATGCATGGGGTGAGTAACTGATCTACAAATTATCATTTTGGTGGTGGAGTATAATCTGTATACCCTTCATTCTTTCATTTTTACGTTTCAAAACCAAATCAGAAAAACGGGAAAACAGAAACAACAGAAATCAAACATTTTGTAGTTGTTTTTTGTTTTAAAATTAAAACAGAAGAACGTGAAAATGAAGTTTTTAATTTCTTTGTTTTGTTATTGCGATATTTGAATAAATTCGGGGATTGCTGGGAGATCTGCGGATGAACTGTTGAACTTTGAAGAGGAGTGCTCCATTCTCAACTGCTTGCAGCCAGGTTATGGCTGCACTTCAGCCTTTTGCAGACCTGATCTGTGAACTTTTTGAGAGTGGCAAGACACACGCAGAAATCAGTGACATTTTGCAGAATGAAGGGGCCATGCAATGTTCCATAATGAGCGTCAGGAGCTTCTGCATGGAGCACAACTTTCGTCTGAGAAGTGTTGTTTCAGATGCTGAATTGGAAATGGCTGTGGTTTCTGCAGTAAACGGGGCATGTGTGTAGGCACCATGTGATTTTGGGTTATCCCAGTCAAATGTTGACAACAGTTGGAGAAACACTGGGAAACATTTGGTTGTCAGTCCAAGAAGGACTGCATTATGAAACACAACAACCAATGGCCAATACAAACTGTTGGTTACACACTATATAAGAACAAGTTTATCACAGGATACGTCTATGCACACCCGATATAATAAACTGGAACTTGGAACCATGTAACTACGACCACATTTAGCTTCTTCATTGCACAGCACTGACATGCTAAAATGTTTCCCTCCAGTTTTCTTGCCTTACCAGAAATGTCATCATCCACTGTCACTCCCAAACACTCAGTTTCCACTGTGGCTTTATTATCATCAGTTGGTGCGCTGCAGCACTGCCAAGAGCATGTCTCGTCTTGAGATAAAAGCACTAAATATACTTATGTAGATTATCTAACAATAACTGACAGTTAACTATATAATAATACATAACTTGTTATATCAATCAATAAGAGCTAATCATGACTTTTACAAAGTAAATTCAGCACCAAAGTCTGGCAGCTGGCACATAAAGTCCATCAGCAGCCCAACAAATGACTTCTAACTACACACACAGAGTATGACCTTTTCCTGCCCTAAACTTCCCATTTCCACCTCTAAGTGACAAATAATAGCAGCTGTGAAGCTCCTGGCAGGTACCAGCCCACTGTATAACCATGAGGGCCGGCCAGCTCCTGAGCACTTTGAGTGGCTGCCAAAGGTGTTTGGCAAGTCAGCACTAAGGATGAACACTCAGCAGTTCATATCCTTGCTCAGTATCCATTCAGTGTAATATCTTTGAGGAGGGAGAAGGACGGTGTATTGGGAAATGGATGGACAGATACTGTTGATGGTTGAATTATTGAACAGGCTGGAAAAGTGCCCTCAGAGGTGTTCCGGTTTGTGTCATCGATCAAAATACTTGCAATTTGTAACGATTTCTTGTTGCATCCATTTTAGTTGTATTGTATTATCCTGCTTTATTCATATTTACACTGATACCTATTTAGAGTATCTTTCTATTTTGTAAAGCACCTTGTTACACGCATTGAGATATGCTAGCCTAGCTCTATTTCTGCTGTTAGTTCCTATTATTCATCTATTAACCAATGTTACAGAATCTTTTGGTGTAAGGCACGTAATGAGACACTCAAACACAGTACCTACTCATGCTAATTTACTCTCCAAGTCACTCTGTGCATAAAGTGGAATGGTCAGACAAGGACCCTGTTGACACTTAAAACTGAAAGTGTTCAGGACAAGATTAGCACAAAGCTTTTGCCACCAATGCGACATCTTCCTGCAACAAATTGCGGCAGCCAATCAAATATCTGCAAGCGCAAACTGTAGGTATATTACATTGTGATGTAAATGGCATCTTGAATCACCCAGTCCCAAGTCGACAGTTCCAAATACGGAATTGGACCAACAATGATGCATTTAATTTGAGTTGTTTAGGTGAACATATACTCACCAGCCAGTACACCGTGTTGGACACCCTTTTGCCATCAGTACTGCCTTCATTCTTTTGGGCATAGATTCAACAAGATGCTGGAAACATTCCTCAGAGATTTTGGTCATATAGACATGATAGCATCACACAGTTTCTGCAATTTGCTGGGTGCACATTCATGATACCAATCTCCCGTTCCACCACATCCCAAATGCTCTTTACTCAATTGAGCTCTGGCGACTGTGGAAGCCATTGGAGTACGGTGAACTCATTGGCATGTTCAAGAAACAGTTTGAGATGATCTCAGTTTTGTGACATGGTGTGCTATCCTGCTAGAAGTAAGAAGTATCCAGTTTCCCGTTGTTAGCTGACAGGAGTGGCACCTGGTGTGCTCTTCTGCTGCTGTAGCCCATCTGCTCCAAGGCTCAACTCGTTGTTCCTTCAGAGATAGTCTTCTGCATACCATGGTTGTAATGAGAGGTTATTTGAGTTACTATTGCCTTTCTATCATCTTGAGTTTGGCCATTCTCCTCTGACCTCTGGCATCAACAAGGCGTTCTTCTGCCCAGAGAACTGCAGCTCACTGGATATTTTCTCTCTTTCAGACTGTCTCCTGCAAACCCTAGAGATGGATGGTTGTGCGTGAAAATCACAGTAAATCAGCAGGTAGAGCAGGTTGTCCACTAATCGGAAGATCAGTGGTTCAATCCCCGGCTCCTCTTCCATGTCGAAGTATCCTTGAGCATGATACTGAACCCCAAATTGTTCTTGGTAGCTGTTCTATCAGTGTGAGTGTGTTAAAAACTGAATAGCAGGTGGCACCTTGTATGGTAGCCTCGGCCACCAGTGTGTGAATGGGTGAATGTGACTCATAATGTAAAAAGCGCTTTGAGTGGTCACATGACTAGAAAGGCACCAACAACCATGCCATGTTCAAAGTCACTTAAATCACCTTTCCCCATTCTGATGCTCAGTTTGAACTTTAGCAGGTCGTCTTGACCATGTATACATGCCTAAATGCACTGAGTTGCTGCCACATGATTTGGCTGATTAACTATTTTCGTTAATGAGCAGTTGAACAGGTGTACCTTATAAAGTGGGTGACAAGTATATAGTATAATGTATAGTGTATCCCACATGTCTGGATACAAGGGCCACACAGTCCTCTATAAAAGCTGTTGCTTTCATCTAAAGCAAAGAGCCAAAGGTGCACAGTACCACATGAGGGGTTGATGCTGTAGAGCAGACTCTTCTCTCTGATATCTCTATGGAGCGAGGGTATAAAGTATTTCCTTAAAGGATCAATAAAGTATCTCCTGGGCATAATAAATGCTGAGGTGCTTTAAGAGTGATATGATTCTTCAATAATGGAATCTAACTCTGGAGACCTCCTGGTGTGCCGGGTACAGCTGGATTTCAGATGGTGTCAGACACTAAGGGGGCGGATAGGCCCTGCCCACTGGGGGGTGGGGTGGGGGATTCCTTGTGAAAGTTTCAGAGGGAGGTTGAGAACAGGGATCAACCCACCACACTTGTGCCAGCCCTATGAGAGATGTGAAAGAATGAAATGGAAGAGTGTGTGTGAAAGAAAGCCTTGTGGAATTGAATGTGAGGGAAACAGTGAGAACCACTGCAGCTTGAGAGAGATCCAAGAGTACTGTAAGCAGGTAATATCCACATGAGCTTGGCATCATGACTCTCTTATCTAAAAGGCTTTTGTGATTGGATACGGCCAGAATGTGTGTTGGATGTATGTGGGAAGCAGAGACAGAAGGGTGCACAGATGGAAGAGAGACAGAGGAACGATCAAATTAATAAACAAATCAACAGCACACAACTACTCAATGCTGACATTATGTTGAATACATTTTGCAACAAGTGTTTGTAATATTTCCAGAGCGATGAGTGTCTGATATGAGCTTTCCAACTGTGCGTGACCTTTAAAGGTGTGAATACATGCCCAATGAGTGGTCAGTGAGTGTAATGCCCATTAGCTGAGCTCATGCTCATGCCCACGTGTACAATTTGGACACAGCAAAATAATAACAAAAGAAAAATAGCTGCTTTGAATTCTATTTGAGACCAATCACACTAGAAAAACAATAATGAGCTACCCTGCATCTCTCTGTTGAAGCCTCCAAAGAAAAGCAACCTGATGGGATTTTTGTGTTGTTGTTGCTAGGATACCATAAAGCCATCTGTCATGTAAATGTCATTACTGTTGTAGTTGTAGCACATTAGCTACAGGTAACTTATTGTGTCAACCAATAATAGTGATGGAACGATTGTGAAATTCTGAGCCAATATGGATGTTTAATATAAAACATTGGTTTTGCCATTTTTTTGTTATTGTTTATTTTGTTTTTGTTGTTATTTATTTATCCTTTGGTGCCCGGGAAACAAAGAAATCATTCATTCACTCCCTGTAAAATCCAGAATTGAATTTAAAATCCTACTGTAAACTTATAAAGCTCTAAATGGTCAGGCTCCGTCATATCTTAGAGAGCTCATAGTGCCATATTATCCCACCAGAACTCTGCGCTCGGAGAATTTAGAGTTACTCGTGGTCCCTAAAGTCTCCAAAAGTAGATCAGGAGCCAGAGCCTTCACAGCTATCAGGCTCCTTCTCTCTCTCTCTCCTTCTCTCTCTCTCTCTCTCTCTCTCTCTCTCTCTCTCTCTCTCTCTCTCTCTCTCTTTCTGTCTCACTGTATCATACAGATTACTGTTAATTTATTATGCTGATCTGTCCTAAGGACAGAGGGATGTCATATGTAAAGCCCTTTGAGGCAAATTGTGGTTTGTGATATTGGGCTTTATAAATAAAATTGATTGATTGATTGACTCATTAAGTCATCCATTAACTTAAGAAAAAGCATGTATTGGGAACCTGAAAGAGATGTTACCCAGCCCTGTATTCACTTTAACCCAAACACAACAGGGGGCATTAATGTGTGTTAATAGAATACTGAAGTGGGGAATATAGGACCCTGGGCAAACAGATAGGATTACACTATTAGCAATTTTTTTTTTTTAACATTTAATTAAGCAATATCACATGAAATGGAGTGCTGCTGTACTGTATATCAGCATGGCTGTGATTCGGCCATAGGCACGAGTGCCAAAGATAATCATAGCTGTGTGATATTCAAGTGATAGTGTTTTATACAACAGTTCTATAAGCACTACTTGTCAACAGTAAAAAGTAGCAACAGCTTATGATTTGTTTGTTTACATCATGATTTATTTGGCTCCGCCAACACAAATAATTCTGCACTGTTGCCAATCAACACATAATTACTCTTACACACCAGTGTGCCACTTTGTGTAGGTCTACGCTTTACCACAGGCCAGCTACTTTGTGTCATGTAGGCTACATCTGTGTGTTTCCATTTATTTTGCAACTAGTGGTATAAGAGTCTGTTGACAGTTGCTTTGGTGGCATGCGTATGTTGCATCGTCCTCTGATGTCATGTGTGCTTTCCTGGAGGTTTGCAGTAAAGTATCCAGGGCTCTTTCTGTCCCCTTATCATTTTCTGACCATTTATTATTTAACTCAAGTGTTATATGTGGCAGTATGTTTAATTTTGCGGTGTCAAGATTGTTATGATGACCCTTGATGTCGGCTAACTAACGATTAACATAATAATATGTAAAGCGGAGTGACAGATGCATAGTTAAAAGTCCCAGCACTGTCTATCGGCACTCATGGAATGCCTCTTGTCCAATCAAGTTGCTTGGTCAGAACTAACTGTTGTATAATTATTACTATAAAAAATACTGATTGGTGCAGCTTTGATACCATCCCTTGAAAATATTTGACTTTGACACTTGACTTTAGTCAGAGGCAGAGCCTAGCTTAATCGAGCAGAGAGGTGAGAAGGCAAGTGGGTTTGGTTGCATTTTTCTTTTATGAGCTCTGAGACCATCCATTATTTAACTCTGAGGGACATCAGCTGAGTCAACATTTAGCCCTGTGGACAACATGCAATGAACCAAAACCGCAACTCAAGCATCAGGGACCCCACCAACCCCCACTGATTAAAAACCAAAAGCCTTTCTCCAGTCATGTTCAGGGCTGCTGCAACATCAAGTGCGAGAACTCAAGCCTTATTCTTTCAAAATTTAACCGGGGCCTTTTAGTGAATTAGATTTTTTATTTAACTATTTTACTGACGTTCATTTAACCACACATTTTGGAGATGTCTAACCTTGCATTTTCTGGGTTTTTTTTTTCCTCATGTGAATTCCCACCTTTAATATTTCCATGCTTGTACTTCAATTCAAGGTCAATCATAAAAAATTAGTTTTTCAAAATTGTTTGGAATCGACAACATCTCAAATGCGATTTCAGCAGAGCGTACAGACTAATACAAAACAGGTCAGCATTTTTCTACTGCAGAACTCTTTCTCTTAACCTCACTGGCTTTGTATTAGTATACAACCCTGCTGTGTATATGTCTGAAGCAGACAGCAAACACGAAGAGCAGAGCACAGGATCTTATAAAACACAGCAGCACAATAGCCTGTGTATGAGTGGTTCACCCCACAGCCTGAGGGGAGTCTTTCTAAAAAAGTGAAACCGTTTTCTGTTTGTCGTGGCTGCACACACTGAGAGGCCATTACAGGGATCAAACCTACAATGCAGCGTAATTGTATTGGGTGTTTCTTTAGCATGTGTTGGTTTAGGCTTTATTCAAGCATGATGTATGGTTGGTTAGTGACTGAAGCTTTAGATTCAGATCACAGGTTGTTTATCCTTGACGGAAACTATTTTAAATTTCATTCTGAGGTGGCAGACTGACTCTGAGACCACTGTTAAACTGTCACGTCTGATGATTCTTTTCAGCGTTACTTGGAAGAACAGGTGAGAATGCTTCCAACTGTCTCTGACGCAAACCAGTGTGACGTTTGTGGGTGCTAAAACTCTCCTTACAGCCAGTCAGTCATAAATTACTTTTCCCTCTTCTCCACAGAAGCCCATTCTTTATTCTGGTGTGACAAGTGATAAAAGATAAGGAGGACATGAGACCTTGTGCATGAATGGAGAGCTTCAATGTTGTCAAACCCAGCGACTGATGTTGGTAAGGTTGCGAGGGCAGAATGTAGAAAAAAAACAATGAGAGAAGAAATGGAAAAAGGCCTTATTACTTCAAAGGTGTTCGTCATTGCTCTTGTGGTTTCCCTTCCTGCAATAGCTATACGTACAGTACTGGGGCATTTGCGTAATTCTTATCCACTGGAGAGAAGTAGTGTTTTACAGAAGACGAGAAGGAATAGGCAGAATGGGGTGAAAAGAAAATCAAAGAAACTCTGCAAGCAATGAACTCAATGAAGGATTGAGTGTTAAGGATAATTAAATGGTACAAGATGGAAGAACAGTAACAGATAAGATGTGGATAAATAGGAAACATCTTCAAATTATTATTATTAAAATTACTAATAACATTTTAGTAAGGGACTGTTCATTGTTTTTCAGAGGAGGGGGGTTGCTGGGGATTTCTGGACGAATTTATACTGCAGCGTAGGATCTGTCTTTGGACTGAAAAGTGAAGAGGGAGAAGAGAAGAAAGTTCAAGAGTTTTTAAATTCTCCTCATACTCTACACTCTGCCTCAATATTTTATAGGAAATGTGTCAAATATACAAACTGGAATGTGTGAAGGCTTGAGACTAATACGGCAAAAGGATCTTGGTAATGAGATTAGGGAAGACTTTGGTTACACAGGATGCCAGAGGTAAGTTTATCATATTGAATCGTACATTGATATTAAATGTTGGAAATGTAACAAAGAAGTTCAGGGCTTGACGCTAACTTTTTTCCCAAAGAGCCCATGTGCTCCTAAGTTGAATAAGTAAGGAGCACACAAAGAACTTTAAATTGTAAATTGATCAAATAATGTGTTTTCCATCATAAACGTGATGCAAATAGACATTTACAAGCAAAATTATTTAATGAATTTGTATGAAAAATGTACAGAAAGGTAAAATCATCAAGTTTTGAAAAAGTATTGCAATTTAATTTTGTCTTTAATGTTATTATCTTATATATATTATCTTTGCAATATGATTATCTTAAATAATGTTATTACTATCCTAAAACATTCTTCAGGTCCTCTGAAACTCTGCAGGACTTATTTCCACCCTGCCCAGCAGGGGTACCGTGGCGAACGGTCCCTAACTGCGGGGAGAATGGAGCAGGCTTCCCGGGAGGTCCGCCACTTTTCCCGGTCCCTCGTCTCCGCCACATTTTGACTTATTTCCGCCCAGCCGACAGCCTGGCTGTGGAGAATGGTCCCTAACTGCAGGGAGAATGGAGCAGGCTTCCCCGGAGGTCTGCTGCTTAACCCAGTCCGTCTCCACCACACTTTGATTTATTTCCACCCTGCCGACAGTGGGACTTATATTCCTTGTGCCGACAGTGGCTTGGAAAACCGCCCATAACCGTGTCACATGGGGAAGAGGGAAGGCGGCTGGAGTTCCTCCAACATTTGCGGTTAGATTATCATATTTTTTTATTGACAAAAATATAGGCTGCTTCAGCTGATTTTATTATGGGCACATGTGCCCCTAAATATTTTTTACAGTTCGCACACACCTATTTTTAGTCACAAATGCGAGTGAAACGCTCACTGTCGAGCGCTGAAGTCGGCACATTTCTCAGTGCTCTATAGGACTCTCCCATGGGACTGCCTTTTTGGAAGGTGGTACTGAAAAAAACCTCAAGTTGTGGCTCAAACAACTTTGACCAGAATCCCCACAATTATGTCTGTCTGGGGACAAATCTCTTGAGTCACCGAGGCCTTACAAAAGCAGAGTTTTTAACAGGTTTTATTGTTGCAGCCAGGTTTATTCTACACAACTGGAAGAGCCCACAGAGGCCAGATCGTACAAAGCAGTTTATAACTTGAGACAAAGACTGCTGCCTTTCAAAATATGATCGCCAATAGCGTCCCAAGCAAAAAAAAAGCCATGTGTGGCAATTTTTTCTGACTTACATCACAAGTGCAACATCTTAGAGAGGGTACACGTTACAAGTACGGCTGTTTGAAATTAGTCAACTAGTGGATTGAACGTTGCTACACTCGCTAGTTGGCTGCAAACTTTTTGGTCGGTTAAAGTTGTTATTAAGATACTGGGTGGAGTGTTCATTGGCATGTAATACCAGCAGCACTGATCATCAATGTCTCTCTTTCTCCCTCTCTTTTTCACAAACACATGCACAAACACACATAAGCCCTCTCATGGATGGAACCACATGCAAATGACTGTTACAAGGCAGCAGGATGTTCAATACATAAAATATGTCCGAGCCTCACACACACTCACACCGGCTGGATGTCTTTTTACTAGGCTGGATGAAAAAGGTGCTCATGGGTGTGTGGGAGTTACTAAAGATGCTTGAGACTGTATGTGTGTATGTGTATGAATTTAGATAGTTGCCGTGTGAGTATGTGTTTTTCAAATGGAGAAGATAAATACACACAATGAATAAATGTTGTTAACTTTTAGTGAGTTGTCGTCATGTCTTGTAGTATAGTATGCAATGTTCATAATGCACGGTACAACTTCAGCAGCATTTAAAATATAATTTAATTTCAAATAGCTTTTATACACAATCTTTTTTTTGATAATATTTATGAAGATTACAGATTAAATTGTGGTCAATTTTGACACTTTTCTGTGTGTTTTCATACTTAAAGACTAGAGGACTAGCCTAAGTTTAAACTTCCGTTTCCCTATTAGGAAGATCCCTAATTTCTAGAAGACAGGATGTGTATGTACAGTATATGCATATAAGTGTGTGTATACATGTGGATATCAGAGAATTTCTGGGGTACCGGGATGGTTCCTTACAATCGACTTTTAAGTTTCATGATTTGTTTGTTTTGTTGTAATTGACTGTGAATCCTCTTATATGACAACTTTGTCCATATTTTCAAAAAGTTAATATGTTAAAATTAATAAAACTTATCCCAGTCAAAAGATAATCAACGTGAGAGAAACATGGCGATATCTTTGGTCGTGGCTCTAAAATGGTGGTCCTATGTCACACAGTGAGAGAGAGAGGAGTGCGCATGGGCAGGTGAGACGGTGTGGAGTTCGGGAGGAATGCAGGACTGCAGCACGGTGGCGATATCGCACAACAAAAATGTCAGGGAAGAAATGCGTGTCTTTGTGTGTGTGTGTGTGTGTGTGTGTGTGTGCATGCGTGTGCATGTGCATGTGTGGAGAGAGTACGAGAGAGGGAGAGACTGTGTGTGGATGTGTGTGGAGTAGTGTTGCATGGTATACTGGTACCAACGGTAGACCGCAGTAGGCTACTACTTAAACACCACAGTACATGACATGGTGCCACTACTGTGGGATAAGTTTAAAGTCCAATCAAAGGAGGGTGAGTGTCCATGTGCTGGCCAATAACAGCCATAGTGAGAAACGAGCCGTTCACATTTCTCTCTTTTGTGCCAGGTAACAGTCCACAAACCTCACCGCACTTTAGGGACTGTTCTTTACTTATGAAGGGACTGTTCTTTACTTGTCGGGGAGGAGGGTGGCTGGTTGATTTTTATTTTATTTATTTATTTTATTTTGATCCCCCCTATGTTAATCACTTATTGATGCTGTTTTTGAAGTATGAATAAGTTAATAAGTAATTTATTCCATTGAAATATCAGTGATGTATTATAGAAAAGTGATTTATCTTTTTATAAATGACAAAAGGCACATCTGCCTCATTTTTGCTGTGGTATCCTGATACTACTCAGAACCGTGATACTTTCACTGGTATCGTACCGTGGGTCCCAATTTTGGTACCATGACAACACTAATCTGGAGAGAGTATGAGAGTGGGAGAGACTGTGTGGATGTGTGTGTGGAGAGAGTGGGAGAGGGAGAGACTGTGGGTGTGGAGGGGGGATGGAGAAAGACAGTATGAGAAGGAGAGACTGTGTGGATGTGGTGGAGAGAGTGGGAGAGTGGGAGAGACTGTGGGTGTGGAGGGGGGATGGAGAAAGACAGTATGAGAGGGAGAGACTGTGTTTCTGTGTATCTCTATTCATGGTTATTCATTTATGTGTGAGATAAATAAATCTGGCTTTGAAAATTGGAAATGCATGGATTTTGATTTCATTTCGTGTTTGTGTGAGAGAGGGAGTGCGTTTGTAAGCACACGTGTATGATGTGGCTCTTTGTACTACCACGGTGATTTTTGTGGCTCTTGCTCTCTGACTGGTTGGCCACCCCTACTCATTCAACATTTAAAATGTATCATGTTGTCTTGGATACCTATGCTCAGTCAAGAGAAGAAGAAAAAAGGAGACGAAGAAGAAGACGACGAAGAAGAAGAAGAAGTTAAAAAAAATGAAGAAATTACAGATGTGGCGACACATTGTGGGTGTGAAACCACAAAAACAGGGACAATTAACAATTAACAATTATCTTCATGCTTTATTCTGTTCAGTGGAAATCTGTTATAGTTAAGGAAGTTGGGAACAGCTCAGTGGCCGGTAAAAACACATTTTGGCTGGTAAAATTTCAAAAAATCTAATTTTATACCCTGAGTGTACCACATGAGAGTTGTAATATGGCCAAAAAGAAAAACTTCTCTGAGCTAGAAATATCCCATTTAACCAACTGATTCTATACGGCAGCCTGAGATGTGGCATCAAAGCAAGTCAGAAAAATACAGTGTGGAAAGAAAACATAGCTGTAATCAACAACATCAAACAGTAGCTGAGGTTGGAATACTTAAGTTGTACATCCATGTTAAGTAACCTACAACCTATGGCCTACACATATTAATAATGATAGTCTATATATATTTACAAAATGTTGATACTGTTATAATCATTTTATTAAAGCTAATAGCTGACCCAGACCAATGAGCATGTGGGCACACATATTGGGTCTGCTTCCATTTCGGGCATAAAAGTTGGCAGAGGAGACACAGACGCACCACCTGTGTCCCAACCAGACACCAGTAAAAAATTGATTGCCAGGGCAACCTCTACTTAAACTGGTAGGATGTGCATCCCATGTAGGCAGACTCCTCAGCAGTGGCCCTGGTTCAATTCAAGCCTATGGCACCTTGCTGCATTCTCTCCCCCGTCTTTCCTTTCTATCATAACTGTGCTATCTTTTACAACATCAAAAATGTTCTCATAGGCTATACATTCTCAAGTGATTAATATGTGTCTGCATATACTTTAAGCTAGTCAGAATATGATCTAATATGAATTCTCTGACTCAGTGAGTCTTATTAAGGATCGTACACATGCTGCGTTTTTAACTGCCTCAAACTTGCTTACACGAGACCCGAGAGATCTGATCAGAGCCTTGCTCATGTCCACATTGATAAATGCCAAGCTTTGCGTGGAAATCACAGTACGCCCAGTTTTCCGGGGCCATCGTTTATTAAACGTTCATTTCGTAAATGAGAGCCAGCATCTCTAAAAAAACCCTTAGCAAAGAATTAATTTAAGACTAGTGGAGGTAACAGATGTGCAGGTACTGTGTATGCATATGTTTTCATGTGTGTGTGTCTGTACATGAAATAATTATTCACCTTCAGCAAACATCATGAAAACACGGCTGAGACACATTTCAAGTTTAGCACCTCAAGGTGCTCTCCAAAAAGATGTATTTTTCTGCTGAGCCATGACAGTCTGCTTTTAAGTTACTTAGTGCTTCTAAAACCTCCTCAACCAACTAGTTTATGGATGTCATTTTACTCTCCCCCGCATATAAGGGGGGGAAAAAAGAAAAGCCACCCCCCGATGGTTCTATGAAACTACTAAAACTTTGGATATGTCATCCATATTGAGCGCTATTATCACTCAGTGTGTGCCTAAGAGCAAGAGATGTTCTGCGCTCAGCCGCGTGGCACCCGGAGGTTTATTGAAGATATGTGGAGCTTTAAATCTGCCAAACTACTGCCGCTTTGGCTGTGAGGAGGAAACAAAGGCAGAGTATTCTACCTGCAGGATGGAAAACAACAGAGAGAGGGCTGACGATAAGGAGGTGAGAGCAAAAGAGACAGACAGGGAGATAGACAGAGAGAGACAGACACAAGGAAAACAGGATAATGATCTCTCTAGACTGCACCCTCCTGAGAAGCAACGGTGAGAGGGAAAGAGTTGCGACAGAGAGATATATTTATTTATTTAGGATGGTGGTGGAGTGCCACTTACTTCTCGATGAGGTCTAACGTCACCCCTGGCACCAACTTGGCACTCTTCTGCATACAAAACCTGAAAAAAAAAAAAAAAACAGACAGGGAAAAGCTACTGATAAGAGTTGGAAAGAGAACAAGAGGTGCTCACAGACTAGACAAAGCAATAAAAACCTTTGGCCTCTACAGTACAGATTTTACGACCTACAAGAGAGACAATCAACAGATAAAACACTCAAATGAAAAATGAGAGCTTCAAGGATTACAACCACTGAGCACTTTGATAAGTGTATTTTGGCTGAGTTACAGTCAAAGGGGAGGGGGCAGGCAGCGGGAAACACAGTCATATTTCTGAAACGTCTGGCATGGGGGTTATTGTTTACTGTGCGTGGTTAACTCTGACAGGTCGGGCCAGCTGTAAGTCACAGCAGGTTGCCGTTCGGAGCCTCAACAGACGTGCAGCTCGGCGCTGGGGCTCTCTGCAAGTCATCACACACCTGGAGGAAAGCAGGTGTGTGTTTGTGTGTGTGCACGTATGCAAACATCAGTCACACAGAAACTGAAGGTGACGTTAAATGAAAAAGCCTTCATAAAAAAGAAAAAAAAAAATCACAACCTTACTTTAATTTAACAAAGTTAGCAGGCTGCCTTAAAATTTGGACTAAATTAGCTTGCAGTGGATGGTTTGTCCGGTGTGTTCATTAGTTGTTCTAATTCTGCTCATTTTCAGGTTCATACTTGTATTTTGGTTTTCTACTAGAATATGTTTAAATGCTTCGATGGTCAAGAAATACTTTATTTTCCTAATACTGTCAGTGCTGGAACATTTGGATTCACCCTCTGTCTGAGACACTGTATTTAAGCCCCCACCCCAAAAAAGCTCAGTCTGCTCTGATTGGTCAGCATATCCAGCTCTTCTGCATTTCAGCATCTCCAAGCTCCCAGAAAAACACCTGGCTTTAAAGCCAATTTGACATTGTGGTTAAATGTAAATTTACAACTTCCATGTCCATCATGTGACGCCACAGGGGCTCAAAGAGACTTTTCCCCATATACTCTGATTATGATAGAGACGTCTGTAAATCAATGGATACTTTTTTTTTTAACGACACAACTACTACTACAACAACTAATGTCTTGTTTCACAATCGGTATTTGATCCATTTGTTCCAATAACATTTCTGACGAAGAGCCACATTTTTTAATTATTTAATTTATCCCCAAATAAGCTAACAGTGCTAAATACAAAGTTAGCAGCTCAACCGGCATTAGTCTCTTGATCATCTGCTGTATGAGCCCAACAACGTGAAAGATGAGGGAAATGTCATACCTCGTTAATCAAGCTTTTTGGATGTCAGCACAAATGAGCAAGTTTCACAGTAATGACATACAGCTACAGTATCTCACATAAGTGACTACACCCCTCCCATTTTTGCAAATATTTCATTATACCTTTTGGGCATGGAATTCACCAAGGCTCACATCACAGGTTGCTTCAGGAATCCTCTCCCATTCCTCCATGATGACATCGTGGAGCAGATGGATGTGAAGACACCTTGCGCTCCTCCACCTTCAGCTTGAGGGTGCTCCACAGGTGCACAGGTGAGTTTAGGGCTGGATACATACTTGGCCAGTGCATCACCTTCACCTTCAGCTTCAGCATCCTCAGCAAGGCAGTTCTCATCTTCTCGGTGTGTTTTGGGTCATTATCATGTTGACTGTAGGCAAGAGACAGTTGTCTTGGTGCTCTTCACCAAGGTACCACACATGCTGAAAGTGCACTAAGACAACTGTCCCTTGTCAAGTATAGTGGCAGCATCATGGTTTGGGGCTGCATGAGTGCTGCTGGCTCTGGGGAGCTCGGTTCATTTAGGGAAACATGAATTCCAAGCAGAGCATGATCGCCTCTCTTCAGAAACTGGGCTGCAAGTTTTTATTATCAAGTTTTCCAACATGATAATGACCCAAAACACACCTAGAAGATGACAACTGTCTTGCTGAGGAAGCTGAAGGTGAAGGTGATGGACTGGCCAGGTATGTATCCAGCCCTAAACTCACCTGTGCACCTGTGGGCCATCCTGAAACTGAAGGTGGGGTAGTGCAAGGTGTCTTCACATCCATCTGCTCCATGATGTCATCATGGAGGAGTGGGAGAGGATTCCTGAAGCAACCTGTGAGCTCTGGTGAATTCCATGCCCAAAGGCTTAAGGCAGTGCTAGATAATAATGGTTGGCACACAAAATATTGACACTTTAGGCACAATTTGGACATGTTCACTGTGGGGTGTACTCACTTATGTTGCCAGCTGTTTAGATGTTGATGGCTGTGTTTTGAGTCATTTTCAGAGGAAGGTAAATCTATACTACTATACAAGCTGTACACTGACTACTTTAAGTTATATCAAAGTGTCATTTCTATAGTGTTGTCCCATGAAAAGATATAATGAAATATTTTCAATAATGGGAGGGATGTACTCACTTATGTGAGATACTGTACGGGCATCTCTACACCATCACTGTAGCAAGGAAATGGCGTGAAAAATCACAAATGAAAGTTTCTACGGAAAAATGGACAGGTTTCAGCAGGAGTATGATCCAAAATCGGGGTGAGTTTCACATATGTTTCCCTGACGTTAGCATGTAGCTACACATAGCAGTGTGAGCTACGTAATGTAAACACGGGCAGTAGTGTGCCTGGGGGAGATGACGATATAAAGAAATCTGTCACAAGCTGACATCAGCTTGTCTCAAATGCAGAAAAAAAACCCCAAATAAACAAACATCAGAACCAGAATATTCAGAAAGGTCTGAAGTTGAGGCTTTGGATAACAGGGATTTTTTTACATACATTTACCTCATTATTTGAAACTTCGGCCAGGGTTAATATGAATATATATATGACGGAAAACTACAGACCATCTTGTGTTGGGATCACTCCTGCAGTGATACAGCAACCTAAGACTTTAACCAAATGTGGGCCAGGGGCATTAAGTGGTGAGGCCAGTGGCCCCTTCACAACTTCTAGCCCCATTATTCAGATTATACCAATCTTCACACTCAGCCTTAATTTTGATCACAACTTCACAGGTGATTGATTCCCATTCAGGAGAGGGTCCAGTGACTAACACAGACACAACAAGCCATCTTCAGGAAATTCTAACCCTCACATGTGCATATAAGAATTACACTAATTAGCCAACAACGAAAAAACTTACACCTACTTTTGATACTAGACAATTTAATCTGGCTTGATAAATAGATTGAATGAGTTGAATGCAGAATGATTATCTGATGAAATTAAACTGGTTGAAGTTTTTTCACAGTAAAACAATAAAATCACAAGGTCAGAGCTATTTTTTTTTTTTGTTGACACACGTCCATTAGAGCTTCCACATTCAGTCTGTCATGTCTGGTAATGGTGATAAAGTTGATGCAGTTTTCTCCACCAGCCTAAGCCATCATCATGGCTGAAAGAGACTTTCAGTTCCAAAAGGATAAAAGCCATGCAGGGATTGGGAACTGGTATCCAACAACTGATCCTCCCTGACTATGACGTAATGTATGGCACTCACATTCAAAAGTTCTTCCTGATGCTGGAGAATAATGAGATCCCACATGACACTAGTGTGACTTACGGTCTCTTTAAAAAACAGCACGGGCCCTGAGTGTGCCCGGCACTCAAGGAACAAAGAGTAGCAAGACTGTAACCAGGACGAATTGTTCTAAAGTCTTAATGATCAGAAACTTTTTGACTGAAAGCCACAATGCGCAGAATCTGCATTGGTATGTGCCAGTACTTTGCTGTTTGTCAGGAACACTGGGACATCATTGTTTCCCCAATACAACACAATCCAAGATTGTTTACTTTTAAATTTCATTTGAACCACGGATTAAATATTTTCTTTATGTTTTTCTTTGTGCTTGCTGCAAAAGGGATACGGTGAATTCCCCAACATAAACAGAGATGATTAACTAAAAATGGAGTTTGGCAGGAAAAGACAGACGGGCCAAAGTAAATAGAGGCCAGACCAAGCAGGGGGTTGCATCAGCGAGAGCGTGTTTCCACCCTACCCCTGTGCAGGGAGATGTAAAATCCCTCAGGCGTGGGAGACAGTAGAAAGGAGCAATGAGAAAGGAAAGAGAAGGAGAGGAGAAAAGAGGAGAATTTGGTCACACCAAAATCTTTAGTCATTTTTGATCCACAACCTGTCTGAAAATGCTACATTTGTGCTCTCAAATGATAAAAAACAGACTTAAACATCCTGATGACGTACTGCAACTAAAAAAAGTGATTCTATGAATGCTTATAATCAAAGTATATGTACTCGAATCCTAAGTGATTTCCCTCCAGCTTGTTTATTTTTATTAAAAAACAAAAGTCTGATTCCACCATAAAAAAGTGTGTGATATTGCTGTAAGAATATGCTAATGATGTACAAAATGGGTATCAGTCTATGGTGCCCAGTTAACAGCTAAATTTGATCCCTGCAATCAACTCAAGAGGGGAATCAGGCAGGGATGTGTGCATCTTTATTATTAGTAACAAAGCAGGAGTACCTAGAATTACCGCCTCGTGGTTGTATGCCTCCATGGAACAGTCAAATTGTAGTTAGAGTATATATCCATGTCTGTCCAGACTCATGCAGCAATAACAGCGGACAATGCTTCAAATATGGATGTTGCTAGAAAGGAGCTACACATTTTGAAATGTGGATGCTTCACACACATCTTCATATCTGCAGCTCAGAAGATCTATACATTCAGCATAGTTGCAAGGTGGACACCCAAGATTAGTGTCACTAATTCAGTATCTTCTGTTCCTGAGATATGTCACTGAGTACGGTCAGAAAAGTGTTTTTGCAGAACATTATGATGTCACACTGAAGATGACCTTTGACACTTTGGATATGAAATGTTATTACTTCATCAACTTATCCATTCAAACATTTTGTAATGTTAGCATATGAATTATTAAGATATGGCCAAAACCCGTTGAAGGTCATGGTGTCCTTTGACCACCAATTTCAGGTCATCCTTGGGTCCAAGAGGATGTCTGTGCCAAATTCAAGGGATTGCGATATTGTGCCCATGTGAATGAGACAGACTCAAGGTCATAATAACCTTGACCTCTGACCATCAAAATCTTATTAGTTCCTTGTGGACACTTGTTCCAAATTTGAGGAAATTCCCCCAAGGTCTTCTTGAGATAGCGCTTTCATTACAATGAGACGGATGCAAGGTCACAGTCAGTACATTTACATGGCATTAGAGAGTCCAACTAAAACCAGACTTCTAAAATACATGTAAACATGTTAGTCTGATTGAAATCCTACTAAATAGAATTTCTCAAAGTCGGACTAAAACACCCAGATAATGCGATTGGGAGGTGAATTCCTCTCGCATGCATACAGTCAATCGGACCCGAACTGGCCAAGGCACTCTGTGCATGCTCCACAGTTTCCACCCTGAGCTTTGATCCTGAAGTCGAATAGCATTAAATGCATAACACAAGAAGGTGTTGGTAACAACATGGTGAAATCTACATCCAGAGTCGTGCATTTTTGGACAGACGAGGAGACACAGTTCATGCTATATCAGCTGAAAGAGTTAAAACAATTAAAATACATGGATAGGAGGGAAAACACGGAATTGCAATTGTTTGGTCTGTGACGTAATAGGTAAACTGAAAAAAGGTCCAACACTGACAAGCTGAAAGGGGACATATCGCCATCTATTGTAACAGAGTCTGACATACTTAGGTCAATAAATCAATTCCCCTCCTGTGCTTGTCTGCTGGGACAAGGACAATAGTTCAATTAAATGGCCTAGTTGAGCTATAACTGTAGCTTGAATTAACTGTGCATGTAAACATACTGGATGACCTTGACCTTCGACCAAATTCTAATCAGTTCAACAGAATCATCTGAAGCAGACATTTTTGCCAAGGGAATTCCCTTGAGGTCCTCTGAAGATATTGTGTTCACGAGAATGAGGTCACAGTAACCTTGATCTTAGACCTATGACAACCAATATCTTAATACTTCATCGTTGAGTCCAAGTGGATGTTTGTGCCAAATTTGAGCAAATTCCCTCCGGGCCTTCTTGAGACATATTTAGAAGAATGACCTGGATACGCCTTGACCTCTGACTTGACTTTTGAACAACAAACTCTTATCAGTTCATCACTGAGTCCAAGTGGATGTTTGTGCCAAATGTTAAGAAATTCCCCATAGGCGCTATTGAGACATCGCATTTGCAAGAATGGGATGGATGGACAATCCAAGAACTGCTTGCATAGAGGCATAAAAACTGCACTTTACAAGCTGAAACCAGACAACATGTCACTGTGAGGTTGAATGGTTTTAGTGAGCGGTGCTGTCAGTGGAAAAAGCTTTACAAAGGCTTGAGCAGCATCTTTTCAAATCTGTCTCACTCTGGTTTCACATTAAACCCACTGGTCTTTGTCAAATATCTGCTGAATGCACTTCAGCCAGATGATACATTGAACTTAGTATTAACTAATTAGAGGTGCATTTACACCATCCAAAGAAAAAACACGTCACTTCAGGGTAGGTGGAAATGCTAACAACTCAAAGTAGGACACTGTCAAACATAAACAATTATTCATCTCAGACATGACTAAAGCTTGGAAAATAATTCCAAAAAGCATCAGTACCAGGGGTGATGGAGACAGCCTGCATTTGATTTTAGTCAGAAATGCCTCCTGTGACTCAAGACACAGCATTTCTCTTAGTTTTTTCTAGTCTACCACTTATTCAATGCATGAAGCAGATGATTTATAAGATAAATATTGAGGGAGCAGTAAGATCTGTTTCACTGATCAGTTTTGCCACAGGAAAGTGTAAAGATTTGGCTAATCATCCATTTTGTTTTGCTGTCGATCACACTTTTGCGGATATTTAGGGCCCTATTTTAATCACACAAGCTCAGTGGTAGATCTCAGGCACTCAGGCACACAGACACTGTGGGCGTCTCTTAGCACACATGCAACTCTGGTTTATTTATGTGCAGCAGCAGCAAAGTGCAAAATGGCTGAAGTGGAATAAAGATCATATGGTGTGGTGATTAATAAATACACTCGGTCACATCACTGGTCTCACAGCTCTGAAACAACTGTGCCAGTCACAGAGAGCCATGACAACAATAACTCGAATTTATAATGGAAAGAAGCGTCTTTAGGGATAATATTCAACACATAAGTTGTTGATGAAGCAGTTTATATGACCGTATCAATCTGCTGCTATTTCAGTTTAAATCCACTGTTTATCACATCATAAATGGTCACATCCTCTTGTAAAATGTGACACAGTAGCATCGTTATGAATTTCAAAAATAAAACACAAAAGAAAGTTGGAAAACAGGCAATGACGCACATGAATGATAAAAGGCTGTGATCTAACATCTCCCACATAAACAGGCAGTATACCAGGACCTAGCGGACCTGTCTGATGTGTGTAGAGGTGTGTGTGTGGTTACTGTGTTGCAGCCTGGTGTCTTGTGCACGTGATTTAATGACAGCGAACATGGTGGACGATTGTGTGTAATAGCTCTGTGCTCTGGTGCTTCACTTCTCAAATTGGAGGCTGCAGTTTTATCAACATGTGACCTGCTGCCTTCAGATGGCTGCAGGGATTTAACGAACTGAAGTACAAAGCAGCTGTGGACAACAGATACTGTAAGAATCACTCATTCATTTAGAAGATATGTGCAGACTGTTTAACAGCCGTTCCTGCTTTAAACACATTAATCTGTAAGTTCTGATGCCAATCTACATACATCTACTGCTGGAGTGTGAAATCAGACTAGTTTGTTAATATTTACACAATTACACAATCACAATATATTCAATTTTTGACCTCAATATCAGTATCACAAGGATTGACTATTGGTGCTATTTGCACAATGACATTTCTGATTAATAATCATCAGTAACGTGGATATAATGCCTAAATTGGTAAAACCAAATAACAGAACATTTGGAACAGTCTTGGAAGTTTTAACTACATCACGTTACTGTAATACAGCCCTTCAAACCTGGAAAAGACAACAGCATGTTCATATCACGGTTTTAAGAAAAAATCATATCGGTTTCATGGTATTTCACGGTATTTTGCTCAGGTTCGGCCAACTTGACATGCTGCTGTGTTGTGCTATGGCCTATTCAAGTGCCATTTGCTATTTATCTGACAACGCCTGAACGCAATACATGCTCCGTTCCATTAGTGCTAGAGTTTAGATTCTCTGCCCGAGCCCAGCCCGACCCGGCCCACGGGCCCAAGCCAGGTCAGGCCAGGACCCCCCACCCCTCTGACGGGTGCAGGCCGGCCCGGTCAGATATGAGAGAGAGAGAGAGAGAGAGAGAGAGAGAGAGAGAGAGAGAGAGAGAGAGAGAGAGAGAGAGTCAGATATGAGAGAGAGAGAAATGTACAAAATTTTATGGCAATCGATCCAGTAGTGGTTGTGATAATTTAGGCTGGACCAAAGTGGTGAAAGAACTGCTGTACCAACCTACAATGCTACCCCTAGAGACAACAACACTAATGTTGCTAAAATTCTTAGCACAAAAATGTAAATTTGAACAGAATATGTTTTAGTAGAAAATAGAGTTATACATTTCAAATACGGCTCTGGGAAAAAAAAATGCTAGTCCTTCCAACTTAAATGTGTGGAATAATTTATTATGGTCTTGTTTACTGTATGTCTTGGAGTAAAAGACAGAAGAAGAAGAAAAGGGGGACTGAATACAAAGCTGATAAAACATATATGGAAAGTGGATGGTAGAAGTGAATCATACTAAAGCTTTCAGTGAGGCTCATCTCACCTCTAACTGTTTTGAGAGTAAACTTTTTCTGTGACAGCTAGTCAAAGTGGCTGAACTATGGCTGGTGAACTTAACGTTCCTGCATGAAGAGAACACACAGATTAGTTGAGGGTAGTATCAGGAGTGCTGGAGGGCAGAGATGAAAAAGAAATTGAGGGATTATTACGAACAGCAAGGTGGCAAAACTTTAATTGGATCAGTGGATAAGAGTGTGTGGGTGCAGAGAGGAGAGGGTGAGAGTGGGCATGTACATATTAAACTTTGAGGAGGGGAGTGAAGTGGATCTTGTGTGAGGAATCTACGTTACTGCTCCCCGGGTGGGTGGAGGAGGAGGAGGAACGGGAGGAGCAGGGTGTCTCCTCTGTTCCCCACGGAGCCAGCTGTCTGCTACAGCTCATTACTCCTTCAATCAGCCTTTCTGTCCCAAGTCACCGTCTCTATCAGTCATGTGCTAGAGGGACTGCTGGAAGATCGCAAATTCAATCTGCTCTGTCACTGACCTACACTATACATGACCCATACCACACTCTGTATGTTCTATGAAATCATCTAAATTATAAATATGACAATTAGTGTTTATTTACGGAAACTTTGCAGACTATGTTTGATTCCTGCTATTCCTTAATTTCTCACGTCTGTTATCCAGTAAAACAATGCTGAAAAACTAATAAGGCAACAAATAAATTGTCAGAATTTGTCTATTTGAAGGATTACTCCACCGGAAATCATTCAAGAATCAAATAGTCACTAACTATAGGCTCAACCCAATTACCAAAATAAATAATAGCATTGTACATTTCTGCAAACCACTGATATGTTACATTTGTAAGTTTTATATGTAGTGGACTAGAGAGTTAATCTGCTTTTGACAGACCACCATCCATTAATTGCTAATTAACCAGAAAAACAAGTGACATGAAATACAAGAGGCCTTTCCTTTAGCCCAGCACTCCAATGACAAGATGTGAACTCAGCATCGCGTTTCAAAGTGCTATCCATGTAGGGGTCATGATAATTCTAAGTAAATGACTTGCCTTTTATTCTGTTTTCTGTTGGTTTTCCTGACCGACAGCAGGCTGGCGCTGATAGCATGTGGAAACATAGTGGCCATTTCCCAACCTCCAGTCTCTACTGGTTAACTAACATTAGTCTGGGCAGCTCTGCACAGAGCACCAGCTGGGTTGAGGAAGCTAGCTAGCAGTGCCGCTCATTCGTGATTACCGTGACTAAGTAATACCAGTGGTAGGACAACATAGCTGTGGAGACATGGTGGCCACCCACCAGTCACCCCCCAGGTACAGCAGCTGCGGTGACTAAGTTGCTTGACTGTTAGCTACGTTAGTGCCACTAGCTGTGCTGACACTGCAAATGGTGTGAACAGAGCTAACAGTGAAATATACAAAGCTAATGGGGTTTGCGGCTCAAAATTGAGCCTTTCACTGACTGGGTGACCTAGGGAGGAGACCAGAGGATGGGTGTCATGTTTCCACAGCAATTCTGTCAGGTCGAGGTGCATCGACCAGGTTGGTGTGCAACGCAGAGTGGTCAAGGCTAATGAACCAGTGAAGACCAGAGGGTTGGGCAACATGCAGTTGGTTGCCTCCCACCAGACCTGGGTGCTACACAGTGCAGTAAATCCAGAGAAACAACATTAACCTATAACCGTCATGCATACTTGGTCCAAAATACTCTTGGTTAACCAATTAATGGTTAACTGTTGACATCCCTAATAGTGGTTACGTTAAAACTTTAAGTTCCTCTATGTTGTGATTTTCAGTGTTTTGTTGTAGTTAACTTGTGGTTGAGGTTAGGAAAACATCATGTTTTAGCTTAAAATACCCAGTTTGGGCAAAACAAACATGACTGGGGATGTCGTGACCTCTGGTTAAAAAACTTTTAGGATACACAGAGAGACACTCCAAAACTATAGAAAACAGCGAAGAAAATTTTGTTCCGACCACTGCAGGTCTTCATCAGTGCTTGCTGACCTGCAGTGGTGGAAACATGTTGGCTCATTTAATGATTTAGCCACTTCAAAGGCTTTTAAATGTTTCTTTTCTCATTTTCCATGTTTTTTGGAGTGCCTGGATTGCCTTTCTGTGTATCCTGTTGTTTCTTGTTTGTCATGAGCACCTGACACAAGGTTTTGATCTATGTTTGATTATACAGAGCACCAGTCGTCTCTCTCTTTTTGGAACACCCACTTTTGTTGGTCTCATACAGTGGTCCGCTATTGACTGCTGCTTGGCAGCTGCCTGGGTCACCTCTTCCTCCTGATAAGAAACTCAGCTCATACACATGTAATTTGACTTACACCATATTAGAAATATTGATGTAACACCTATGAAAAGTACAAATGCAACATATCTGTGGTTTACAGAAATATACATTGACAGACAGCTGGACAGCAGCTGTAGATCATTTTTACAGTGTCGAGGTTTCTTTCCTCCTTTATTTCTCCCTCCCTCCCTCTCTTCTATTTACACAGTACTTAGTAGCAGTCGGCTCCTGACAACGCCTCACCCAGATGTCTCCAAAGCAAGTCTTTGTCCCACAGGAGACTCAGCAAGCATTTGCTCCAACTTTGCATATACCTCTTCAAATATAATGTGTTGTCTACAATTCACTTTTTCATCCTCTCTTAGCATCTCTAATCTCTTCACCCCCATTGTGATCACTATTGTCAGTGAACACAACATAAGTCTTACTTGAGCAAATAAGACACATGGATAGATATTCAGAGTCCTGGATCGACCATGCTGCAAAGGACAAAGATGAAAAAATATTTCCCAAGCCCCATTTCAACTATCTGTAAGTAAGCATTTGACACTAAAAAGACTTTCAGTGAATTCTTGCAGCTAATGAGCACGACACATTGCCTTCACTTCAAAATGGTACATGGTCTGTATGTGTAAAATCCACTCTATACATATATATATATGTATGTATGTGTGTGTGTGTGTGTGTGCGTATGACGACTACGAGAACAAAAAAATATTTGCATTTCTAAAATATTTGCATGTCTTCTTACCAAATTTCTCATTGTTACATAAGCTCAGAACAAGCTGCTCATTAAGTGGTGGCGGGCTCCTGAGCTCCAGTACAACTGCTCTTGTTTCAAAGCAACATTTCAGATAAGAATATATTATGATGAATGTGCTCTGTTTGATCATGAATAAGACAAATGTGAAGGTGGAGAAGGTCCTGCCTGATCAGCATAGAAACATGCTTCATTACTGCTATCACTTTAAATTCACATCAAAGTGCAGTGCTAGTGGTACACTGGACACTTTATGCTAATTAAAAGACCTTTCCTTCACATACAGGGGTGCTGACCTCGCCTAGAGGACGCTTCAATGTAAAGAAAAAATCCAACTTTAAAAATTCACATAGGCTCTTTCATGGGCAGATTATGAGACAACAGTCCCCTGGACACAGATATGCAAAGGGCCCCACCACCTCTCCTACACAGGAACATAACACACAGACTGTTGTGGTTTCGTATCTTTTTATGGATGTTTTGTGTCTCTTTGAGTTTATCTGGGGTCTGCTCTGGTGTCATCCGTATCTCTTTAAGGGAAATTTGTTTCTTCTTGGTTGTCTTATGTTACTCTGTAGTTATTTTGTGTCTCTTGTGGTTGTTTTGTGTCTCTTTGTAGTTGTTTTTTGTCTATGTGGAATCATTTTGTGTCTCTGTGAGTTAATTTTGTGTCTCTTTGAAATATATATATATATATATATATATATATATAATATATGTATATGTCACTTTGCTGTCTTTGAGCCTCCCTGTGGATGTTCTGTGTCCTTCTGTAGTCATCTTGTATCTCTCCAAGATCATTTTAAGTCTTTTTGGTAGTTTTGTGTTGCACCGTAGTCTTTTCATATTTTGTGTTGCTTTACAGTTCTTTTGTATCTCTTTGTGGTCATTTCTGTATTTTTGAAGTCACTTTGAGCTGTTTGACATTTGACAATTTGTAAGTGAAGGCCGGGGGGCTTCTGACACTTTAGGTCCATTCAGTAATCCATCCATGGGTTATTTCCTATAACATCCAACAGCTCCATAGTATTGAGTGAATTTAAACAAGTTTCAGTTTCAACTGAACAGCACAGAGACAGACTGTAGTGATGATGTCACCCAGAGACAAATCCTGGAGCGGGCTCTCACAGTGAATCATGCAACAACTGTTGAGACTCTGTGACAGCAGCCCTGGTGACTCTACTGGGATAGGAGCGGATTTTCTGAACTCACAGCTGCAAGCCTGACATTCAAATGAAGCTCATTTGGATAAATAGTAATCAGCAGATGTCACCTAATGACATCATTAAGTATATTTAGGCAGACTACCGTGTATGTCTGCAGAGACTGATTTTACTGTCCAAAATAACCTGATTATGTTCAGGTGATTTAATGAGTTATACATTCAGTGGCTGGATTTACTGTATGTATTGTGTACGTCTGATAAGGTTTTCTGAGGTATCCCTGCTGCTCTCTTTATATCCCCAGAGATGGGGCATATACAGTACAGAGTGATGAAACAGTCTCTTCTCTAGTTCACCCTCCATCAAGAGACAAGAGGGGGAGATAATTGTGTCAACATTTTTACAAGCAATTTACATTTCAGTTGTTAATGCCAAGACTCCAGCACATGGACACAGTGGTGTGTGTGTGTGTGTGTGTGTGTGTGTGTGTGTGTGTGTGTGTGTGTGTGTGTTAAGTCAACAATTACCACTTTTTGTTGTTAATTTTCCTCCTTCCACCTATAGGAGCTAAAATGGGAGGACAGAGATGCAGTCACGTTTGCTCTAAATTAACATGATGGGGCTGTGGTTTGTGCGTGTGCGCGCGCGTGTGTTGGGTGTGTGTGTGTGTGTGTGTGTGTGTGTGTGAAAGGAATACAAGATGTGATCATGTGCCCTCACTGCTGCTCATCTGCTCTTGAAAGTTCACATACAGTTTACAGCACATATATAAAGATGATGAGATGCTGCATTATTCGAGATCACCACAGTGGCTGTCAAAGCTGAGCAGCAAGGTTGAAAGGCTTGCACATTAGTATCCACATCACCAGCAGGTACACACTGCCTGTGTGTAAGTGCATGGAAACCACAGCAGCCCAGTGGACGAGTTAGCATGTGTAGAGCTATGGGTATTGTTGCAATACTGAGGAAGCAGAAGCTCACACTTGCTGAGGAGTTGGCTCAGCCTGCTTTGCATTCTACAGAGATTCATTGTCTGATCCTTCACTAAAAGGGTTGAATTACCCGAATTGGCTTTTAGACATCCCATCAAATACTGTAAGTTTGTGAATTTGGGTGGAGTCAGATGATAAACAAATCTCAGTTGGTTGAAAATGCTTTGTCATAAAGCTGAAAATACAGTTGCTTTAGGGGTAGACTTGGCTTGGGAACCAAAGGTGAAATTTCAATCTGCTGGTGGTGCTAGATGAAAAGTTGGGATCACTTCAGTCACATCATTAGGATTCATCTTTTGATGATCTTATACACTGTACCAAACCTCAAGGCAATCCATACAATAGTCGTTGTGACTCTGGACAAAAGTGGTGGACCTTCAGACTAACTGACAGCGCTGACCCTAAAGGCAAACTTCTGGCCTGGCTAAAACAGCACCCTGCACTTTTATTCCTTCATCTGTTGTTTCTTTTTCATCCTACCCCTGCAAACCCCTGGTGTCATCTCGTTGCCTCCCTCACTATTTTCAGATGCTCACCTCCATCCCTCACCATCTATCGCAGCGGTGGGGAAATCCCTTGAAGATGGCACTCCATCAGTAATGATTTTCTGCTCAGCTGAGCAATGAAAGGTTCACATGTACTCTGTCTGCCTTGCTCTCCCCAACTCTCTCTCTCTCTCTCTCTGTAAACCCTATCATCCATCCCTCAATGCATCTCATTAAAGTTTTAAAGCCAAGGTAAGCCTGCACATCAGTGAATCCCTCCATCCGCCCACTCTACCCTTGCCAAACTCTACCCCATCCCTTCCTCATTTTCTTGCCAGGTCTCACTCTGGGGCTGTGTAAAATTAAGGAGAAGAACGCTTGGCATGTCTTTATTTAGAAATAATAAGTGAATGGAAAACGCTGCAACAAACTCTGGGAAGATCAGGAGGAGGGAAGAGGTGTTGAGAGGGAGCTGCAGCACCTTTGGAGACTCGTGAAGAGTTCCAGATTTCAGCGAAAGCTGGAGGGCAGGTTGATGTGGATGCATGCCACAGCTGGTATGCTTAATCTGGTGGGGAGGTTTGTCAAGCACTGGGACTATTCACAATCCAATTGTTATTCTCTACTAAACCATGCAGGAGGCAGCTGTATACTGTGTCTGAAATGAGTGAATTCTCCCCCAGAAGCACACAGTGTTGTCTCCTCTAAGGAAAACTGACTTGATTTGTGGCATGCATCCTTATAGAAATACTACACTGACGTAGATACAGATTTTTTGTTCTTTCAAATATAACTGTGTTTATTCAATTTAGGGATGCAGGATATACATCAGGCTGATAGATTGTCGGCTAATAATAGGAAATTCACTTCATTATTTATTGTTCGAATAATAAAATTATAGCCAATGAGTACAGCCAATGATACAAAGCCAAACTGCTTTTCAACTTAACTGGACGAGCATCTTCATCTCTAATAAGCACCTAGGAGAAGAAGAAGAGCAAGTGCAGCATGCTAACTAGAGAGCCCTTAATAATCATGTAATGCTAACAGTTAGCCCTGTCATTGTATGTGAGTGCAGGCAGACTGCGGGGTGCGCTACTGTTTCATGATAAACAGATAGGGATAGAGAGTGGATCAGGGAGCCGCTGGGCAAATCGATATGCTGTGTGCAGCTCTACAATAAAATCAGAATTCACCAATTTTAAATAGTTAAACAAAATTAGAAAATATTTGGTAGGACAGTGTTTTTATTGTGACAGCCCATCATAAATAAATACATACATGGATAACACAATTTATCATTATTATTATTATTGCAGGATATTATGTATTATTGTGTTGATGGATGCACTTACATCAGTTACTTGTATATAATATGATGAAATGTCTGATCTGACAAATTAAGCACTGCATTTGAAATCTCAGGCACAATACTCTATAAAAGCCAAAGTATGTTCATGAAGCTTTTTGATGTACTTTACGAAATAAGAAAATTAACATCTGAAGAGTCAGAACTCTTGTTTGTTTTTGTTGTGGTAACAACAGTGATTTCAATTTGATCTGGTTAGGTCGGGGCTATGGAACATTAAATCATCCACCTTTGCTCACTATGTCGTAGGGCCTCTCCCAAACCAGACCCTAGCCACTCCCAGTAACTCTATTTCTCGTCACCTTCATATGAACACAGCGGCAAACTTTGGGACAAACGTCTTTTTCTCTGACGGATAAAGGAACTGTCGTAATTTGATGTTACCAAGGAGAAAAATAAAACTTTTCCCTATTTTATGTTCCTTATATGTATGTGTATCACATATATTTGATCTGTCCACAAAGTGCTATTGTTTACCTGATTTTTTGTGTTACCCTGTTGCCATTGAAATAAACAAATTAAGTAATAAATAAAACCCAAATAGGCTAAGTAAATGAATATATAAAAAAAAACCTCACATAAATGGAAATACAACTTACTCCAAAGCTTCTTTGGTGGCATTTCTTCCCTTTTTCTGTGAACATCTTGTTTTATGCTGATCTTCATAAGCTACCATGTTTTTGCAACAGTTCCTGTATCACTTCATAATAAAATAAACACGATTACCATTTTCCAGAGACTAGAGATGGATATATTTGATCCTAAAAACAATGTAACATTTAAGGTGTTAACATCTGTGTGACAGTACTTCGTGTATATCATAGTGTGAGCAGCTAAAGCCGAGTGAGGTTAGTTGCATGGAACTCTGATTGTACAGAGAACCTGATATGACAAACACAATACGGCGTTGCACATGGCATGGATGCAGACTCCCTGTTGGAGGGTTTAATAACCCACCTCCACACCTCACTATTTGGTTTGGTATGGCACTTAATGTGGCGGAACCTTTGTGTGAACATGGAAAAGAGGTGGTAGTGGATTGAGAGAGGGTATAGGGGGTGGTTTGAGAAAGACCCTCTCTTACCCTCAAGTGTGCATGAACTATAAACTTCTTTTTAAAACAAAGAAATGTGAAATTATTGGTCATTTTATCAGTATTGGCAATGACAAGCAGGTAATTATTGGTTACTGGTGTTGGCTGAAAATAAAGCCATATTGTGCCTCCCTAATTCAATTACTACATTGTGTTTTTCCATGTGCAATTAATGAATGAATTAATAAATAAATGAGTCAAGAGTTTAAATATTCTCTTTTGAAGTGTCGGCGTTCATATAACATTCATGCTAAACTCAGCTATGTGAGTCATGTGATGATATTTCATGTATAATACATACATACAGTAATGCATGACTAAATTTACCCTGATTCATTACCCACCTTACAAACCACTGAAGCTTGACATTTCCCCTGCAAGCCACAACATCCATTTTTGGAGGCAGAGGGTATTAAGGAATAGTTCAGTCAATATTATCCAACAGGCTTTTAGCAACTTGTTCTCCGGAATGGAATGTTACTAAGGGATATCAATATTAATGGCATAATACTGAGACCTCATTATGCTGAAGGTCACGGCGGGGTGTGGATTGAGAGCAGAGGAAGATAAACGAAACTCTTCAACATTTCTGGCAGAGAAGAAACATTTGACTAGCTGTAGGACACCTCCTGAAGGCAACCTGTCATTCTCTCTTACACACTTCAAATAAAAAAAAAAAAATGAACCGCCTCTTTCAAATTTGGAGTTGAAAACTTCTAAAATCATCCCTGTGACTTTTAGTGAGTGCAAAGTGAATTCAGTCATTAAAATGCAAAAAAAAACTGTGCGAGTATGTAATGACTTATGGCACCACGGGGACTCTGCGCACTGCAGAGAGACTGTATCTGAGCGGGTAGTGCGTTGCATGGATGATTAAGGTGCTCACCTGCATTTTGCAGATATCACATAACAAGAAATCTCTTTAAAGCCAGCCAGTGATGATTGTGTTGGTGGAGTCTTTCTCATATTTGAATTCTTTTGCCTTCCATTTTGTGTTCACACTCTCCATCTCTCTATTTATTAGATAGCATGGTGCCATGTTGTATGAATTGTGTAAAAGTAAAACTAAAAGACAAAAGTAAAGAATAATACTATGCAAGGATGGGTAATGGAGACCCGTATTAAGTGAATTATTAAAGACAGTGGTATTAATAAGCTCTGATATCAGCAGCTCTGCTGTCAGTACTGGGGAAATATAGATGATGTATTTCTTGTTCATTTAGGTTAAATAAACATTATCTTGTACAGTTATTATCTCACCAACTCCGTTTCTAATTTGCAGCAAGATTAAGACATTCGTCACTGATGCTTTTTTTGCTATTCAAATCCAGAGGAGAGCTCTCTGTGTCGGATCACCTATAACAGGCCTTTGCAGTGTTTCCGCTACATTCAGCAGTGGAACGCCGTGCTACATTATTGCAGCCGCTGCTGCTCCTTCAAAACATTTATTTTATATTCGGCCGAATATTGCAAAAAAACCAAACATTCGATATTCGGTGGAATAAGTGAAAAGCAAGGCCGAATAATAGCGGCGTGGTTTGATAATGCAATCAAACAGAGTAAAATTAAATTAAAATTAAAAATTAAAAAAATTTTTTATTTATTTATTTAAAGAGGACAGTGCACATTAAACATACATTACTGTAAATGTGCCAGTGTTAGCCAAAGGCTAGTTTCCAACCGTAGTCCTCCGGCATGGTGTTAAGAGCCATTGAGACATACAAGGGTCATAATACATAATAAAAACAAAACAAAACAAAACAAAACAATGTCGGCAGTGTGGCGATATTTTACTCCGTCCATCACCGCACTCGCATTTGCAACTAAAAATAGTTTTGTGCGGACAAAATAAGTGAGTACAGATTTCAACCAGCAGCAGAAATGAAACGGCGAATCCCGCCGGTTGTGGGTTGAACGGGGGTCACAGACACGGACAGGAATACGTATTCCTGTCAAATACGGCAGCGCATGATAAAAAATGTCTCAAAATCTGCATATGCTTGCAGCACCTGCTGACCTCATCCTCTGAACTGCACTGCCAATGGTGATAGAGCAAGTCAGTAGGTAAGTGAACTTTATTTATAAAGCACCTTTTGAAACCAGAGTTAGAAGTTGCTGTACAGTGCAAACAATAAAACGTACACAGACAGCAAACACCTGTTACAGGACAAATTGCTCATGACTCAGATAATCTGATTGTGCTACTGATGAGTAGAAAAATATTTTCACCAACAGCCACCATTGTCTTACTGTACATATCATATATCTCATGCAAGACCAGTTTTGTTTTTGTTTCATGTTTTGTTTACTGTCTCAATAAGTGAAAAGTAAAGAAAAAACTCCTCTCAGAGTGGAGAAGAATTATTAGGTTTTGGAACAGGTAGGCTCCAGTTTGGGAAAGACCCTGACAGTGTACAGAAACACCTTCACAAACATGGTCGGGGCCTCTGTTTACTAGCTAGCTTACAATTAACGTGCAGTTGGGACAGCTGGTACCAAGCGGCAACCTTTGGAGCTGAAATATGAAGCCGACATCAAAGTTTTAAAAACTGCAGTTCCTCCAAAGATCACTTGATGCTGCCTCCAGAGGCCAGTCAATCCACATAGACCTCCATGTTAATATGCTCATCATTTACAACCTGTTGAAAATTAAAAAAAGGTTTGTCTCTAGAGATCATTTCAACATTCATGACAACTACACGAGGGGAGAATTTTTTATCGAAATCACCTGTTAACATTTTATCAAGGCTTCAGTGACAGGCTTCTCAGTCTGATCCACCCCTCACTCCTTTAAGCTCCACCCTTTCATCGACTTCTGACTCCAAAAATCCAAGATGGCGATGGCCAAAATGCCAAATTCAAGGCTTGCAAACAGGAGTCTACACACCCATGGGTGATGTCACAGCAGCTATGTCCACAATTGCTGCAATCTATGGTTGGTACAGATGCTACAGTTGGAACATTTGGCTGTCTGGGGCTTATAAACACAAATTGCAACTACCTCACATAAAAAACATACAGTAAATCTACCTGTAAAACACAGTCTCAAACCAGCAAAGTTAGCTGACTTCCTGATCTGAATTAGGAAATATCTGATGAAACGACAAGTAAAAACTAAGAATCTGACCTGGCATCGGAGGCCAATTTTTTATATTTCTGACACTTTGTGTTACTTGTTGCTATGGACAAATTACCCCACATACAGGATGTGGAGTTACAGTGCATGTGTATGTAGAACACTAATGACATATCTATGTGTGTGTATGTGTGTGTGTTTTGTGTTGACATAGGGTCTAAGGTGATGCAATCACCTTTGCTTGGGTGTGCAACCCCCTCACGCTCGCTGTGCCCCACATGCAGCTGACTGGCTGACGCAACACATGTGCTCCTGTAGTTTAGCTTGAAGCTCCATCAGTACAGTCCTCTGAATGATGCATCATGCTACATTTACATCAGGCCACTGTATAAAACACGTTTCGCCTGAGTATCTTTCACTTATTTTACTGAAGCGTCCTCTGCAGGGACCATCATCCTTGTATTACTGCAGATGATGTCCGTTTACATTTTTCATCATAGCTGAATATTTCTCATCATAGCTGAATACTGAGCAGGTTCGGAGCTCAGAGCAAGGTTTGGTCTCTGCACAGGACTCATGATTGTGTCCTCAGAGTGTCCAAGCAGTGATTCAAGCTGCCGCTACCAGACTTAACAAATTAATGACACAATGTCTCCTGCAGGTCTAATGGGAAAATGTGTGTTTTTTGTGTGAATATTTCAGAGAAACACTGCATTATCTAGCAGGATACTAATCTTAAACCTTGAAATGAAAATTAGAATAGGTAAGCCACAGCAAGACTGAAGTGATGATGAGCAGAAAGGTTATTCAAATTCTTCCAAAGTAGAATTTTTCTTGTACATTTCCTTGCCTGCTGAGAAAGGCAATAACCATATAGCTTATGTGAATAAATTCAAAGTTTCTCCTACTGCTGTGTAATGCCTGTTTGGACTCATTATTGGAAAACACTACTTAAATGTTAAAAATTAGGTGACAAAAATCCCAGCTACCCGTTACCTCAGCATTACTTTAGAACATAATATCCCAAAATGTACCATCTGGAATGTTTTAGACCTCTATTGCTTAGAGAGAATCTGTGTGGCAAAGAGAAGGGGAAGAAAGCATGAGAGAAACTTTACCATCGAAGGGCGATCTTGATGGGTGTGGTGAGGCAGGAGGTGAAGAGGTCGGCTGGAAGGTCGGGGTTCATGGGCAGCAGCTCGCTGGCCTCACAGGCAGCCAGCTGGATGCAGTTCTTCATGGAGGGAGGCAGGGGCATCTGGGCAAGAGGGTGGCTGGGGTTAATGGCTGCCACCTGAATGGAAAGAACATGACAGTGTTTGTACATAATCATTGGGCTACAACAACCATCTGAGCAATATCTAGAAATAGGGCTGGACAATTTGGAGAAAATCAAATGTCGCAATATTTTTGACCAAATGCCTCAATATAAATATCGGCTGAGTATTGATGCTTTCACAAAATATTTACTAGACCTGGGTGTGGTTTTAAACATTATGACACTAGTACCCTTAAAGTGACACTGATACCAATAGAGTTCTTCATTAGATACACATAATGTAAATGGAGTGGCATGTAGTGAAGCCATACTTTCGAACATTTTGGTGGCATCTCAGCACCCTGAACTCTGCAACTCTGCTTAACTCCACCACACCACAGACTGCATGGGTTGTCACTGCTGCTGGAGGAGTGTGACCTCTGTGCAGGGGATGGTTGGTGAGAGTCTGCCCATACATACACAGTAACGGGGCTAACTGTTAGCATTCCACAGCTAATATTACCCAATGGTTATTGAGGATGTTTTCAGCCCTCTAAGCAGACTCACAACAGTGACTCACGCGCTATTTCAGTGAGATGCGTGATAAACAAATGGAACAATGGCCACTGGTAACGACAACATGACCAGTGGACGAGGAGTCCTTTGGTCTGACGATGAAACAACTGCACTCCTACAGATATGGAGCAAGGAAAACATCAAACGGCAACTGTTCACAACACACAAGAAATGCCAAGGTTTTCCTGCAGTTTTAAGTACACCTGAAAGTGAGGGGCTTCATCATCACACCACAGTGCCACATCAAAGTAAAAACAAAACTACATCAATATATATTATATATAGGCTATTGTTTGAACAGAAAGAGGACTGAGACCCAGCAGGGAGTCGACACAGTCTGAGATCAGACCCCTGGCACAAAAAGACAAGTGCAGGTATAATTTGACTGGAGTAGTTTAGATATTACTTAGTACTGTATTATTGTGGTTGATACCTTAAAGCTGACAAGTACTGATACCCAGCCCCTGTACTTGACAAAATGGCTCAAAAATAATGTTTTTGGCCTATATCCCAATACATGATATATATTTCAATATTTCAAAATCTTCTCGAAACTATTGTGGACTACTAAAATGAAAAAAATATTAAATGAACCACAGTAAAGTGGCTACTGTCATATTAAAGTTAAATAAGTACTGTTGTAAAGTTCAATATAGTATTGTTATAAATAAATAAGTCAAAGTGGAACCACCAGCGCTTTTATTTTGAAGCACCCAGTGTTAATGTCTTTGCTGTGAACATGAAGCTTCTGGTCAACAGTTAGATGATAAGTGATTAAACTGTTGCTGCTTCACCTTTAAATGTGAGGATTTACTCACTGTGAGCTGGAAACACACCAATAGCTCTCAAAGTCAAGTAATAATAACAGCGTTTGCAAGTTGTACTGGTGCTCCATGGTCACAAAATGCAACTAAATAGTCGCAGTATGAAGTCCTGCAGATACAATAACACACACTAGTCACAGTCCGGAGCCCTACAGGGACAAAGACACAGGCCTCCTCTACTCACACTCTCGCTAATCTCATTAAGGCAAGCTTTTATCAGGGCACTGTTAAATGTGATGATTTCTTCACTGTAAGCTGGAACAAACTAACATTTCTCCAGTTCATCTACTGACAATATTTGCAAGTGGCATTGGTGCTCTATGAATGCCACTAAATAGTAATGTTAGTGGTCTGGGGCCCTGCAGATAAGAAACATGCTTCGCCCTGCTCACACACTGTCCCTCAGGAGAAAGTGATCGGAATGAGCTGAGGAATGTGTGTGTGATGTATTGTGTATGTGGGTCTTTCTTTATGCTTGTGTATCTGTGAGAGGGAGGAAGCCACAGTAGAGAGTGAGAGAACATCAACGCTGAAGCGAGTCTCATACTGGTGGCTTAAAAAAACTGATGACACCATTTATACTCCATGTTCGTATTAAAATAATTTTATATATCCCACATGGAACAGGCCACAATACGTATAAGAGTATAATCAATATATCGCCCAAGCCCTAATATTTATACAAGATGTTTTTTGGTAACCATCAGTAATGCAGATATAATGACTAAGTAGATAAAGGCAAACAATAGAACAGCTAAAACAAGTAAGCAAGGTAACTAAGTAGGGATGTGAATCTTTGGGTGTCTCACAATTTGATTCGATTCCGATTCTTAGGGTCACGATTCGATTTCAAAATCGATTCTCAATTCAAACAATTCTCGATTCAAAAATTGATACAATGCATAGTGTGTTAAGGCATACTGAATGACTCGTGTCCAGCTGCTGTGTCCCAGGGAGATAATAAAACCCAAAATGAGTCCAAACTCCTGCCTTCATTGAAGAGTGGACTGGCTGAATTTGTTGCTCCTCCATAGCTCCTGCCCCTCTTCACAGTAGAGTTGTGCCGCGTCTTTTTTTTTTTCCCAAGCTTGCTGCAACGCTGTGTACGGAAGCCCGTGGGGGTGCACAGAGAGACAGGGGAACGTTATTAAAAAAATCGATTTTTGAAATTTATGAATCGATTCAGAATTGTGGATGATTAGAATCGCGATTCATATGTGAATCGATTTTTTCCCCACCCCTACTGCTAAGTTTAAAACACTTACCTAGAAACATACTAAAATTTGTCTGAATAGAAGAACAAGGTTTAAAAATATCAGGAGGTATTTTAAAGCTGCGGCAACCACAGAAAGTTATCTAAGTCTGAATCTGCTCCAAAGCCTGACCTGCTGTCAGGGGAAATGAATGACAGAGAGACAGACAGAGAAGAGGAGCTGGGTGACAGACGATCTGTCTTTAAAGAGATGAAACTTGTTTGTGGCCAGGGTTTGTCAGGGGAATGTCTGTCAGAGGACACAGCAGGCACAGACGTGGAGAGCATCCCTTTGTGACAGCCCCATTTGTTGACACACATTTAGAGAAAAATATGTTTGACCAAAGCTGCTGCGTTTAGAAAATGTGGAAGTGATGATTCTCACTGATTGTCTTGTTTACTCTGGTATTACAGAAGAAATCAGCACCGTCACAAAAGCTAAAAACCTGGTATTGTAGCGATACTAGAGGGAGTTTGAGTTTAGACACAGTGACAGGAGAGGACGACACAAGCAGACAGGATGAACTTGAGTTGAAGACCAGGTAAGATGTGAAATGAAAGGTCAGAGACAGACTGACGAGAAGCGCTGATACAGAAAGATATGCACAGAAGAAAGGATGCCGAGGCAAAAAGAAGAAAGAGACCTCTTGAAGTAAAAACAAGTTAGAAAACTAATCTGAAGGCTCAGTGAGAGTTTGTGTAAATGTCCAGCCATGGCAACAGGTGAAGGCACTAGCACCCTGTTACCGCCCACACAAGTCTGCTCCAACTGTTGTCATTATTGTTGTAAGCAGTTTGTGCTTTTCAGATTTGGCATCATGTCATCCCTCCAAGAAAACTTTTCTACAAAAAGCAAATCAGCTATTTACTTGATTACTTGTCAACTCTCTGCAGCGGACTTCACTGAGACCAGAAATTTGTCCATTTTTCCCGGAGTGAGTTCATTCTCATTTAAAAGTACTGCATTTATTATCGCCTGAACCCTGTCCATCACAGAGATGTTTTGAATTTGCTGTATTGTGTGTGTGTCACACTGAAATGGAACACACAAAAATAAGCCTAAAAAAGTGAAACAAACTGAGTTCATCTCTGTGCTTCTGTTATGGACAGCATGGGATGAGCAATAAAAGTTTTTTTTTGTTTGTTTTTTTGCTCTGTTTTCTCTCTGGTGCAAAACAGGAAGACAATTTGATTGCTGAAGAAACAAATCAGTGCTTTTTACAGGTTTGCCACCTTACACTTTCACACCAGCCATTACAAGTGAGGCACTACCTGAGACATTTTGAGAACCTAATGATAATGTGATAGTTTATTGATCCCAGTGAGGACATTTTCCTCTTGCTTGCCCCCTTACAGGCGGTCTTCAGTGGTAAACAATCCTCTCGTCTATTCTAAGAGCAGAATTAGCGTGTTATTTCCGCACTCTAAGACGGCTCAGTCGATACAGGCAAACCTGAAAAATAGAGGAGGCTTACATGTGATGTGAAACTTTAATTATATTTGGAGCTCTTGACTATTTATGTGCTCATTGTGCTGTTTCACTGTTGACTTGTTTTCTGGGAGTTCAATATGGTTTCTGTCTTTTGCTGAGTAGACTTTAATGAGCTACGGGTCTTAATGGAGCCAATCCAAGACTTCCCTTTAACACCACTGACTGCTGTGGGTGGTTGCTTTCATTTTGCAGCTCTGCCTGATTTTAGTGAGAAATTAGGGAGGAAGGTTATTATATTATCATTGTTATTATCTGCAAAACACAAGCCTCTGTTATTCTGAGAAAACCTGCATCATGATGCTCATCCATTTTTAATTGACTCTGCAGCCAGTTTTTTATTTTTATTGCAACGTGTGACTTCCACAGTGGAGACATTAAAGGAACGCAGCAGGATGTCTTCTCTAAAGCTTTGCCAACATTTTAAATGGAATCTCTTCGTATTTCTCTTAAATATCTAGTATGTAGGACTTTGGGGCATCTGTTGGCAGAAATGGAATATAATATCCATAACATTGTTTTTAAAAGTGTAAAATCACCTGAAACTAAGAATCATTTTGTTTACATTACCACTGATGTTTCATATATCATCCATTCTCTAGGTACCATTACATCCTTCACACTGGACCTCTAAAGAGTAGTCCACATGCACAATGAACAAAAAATATTTTCACTGTCAAAAATCAAAGTTCCAACTTGATCTGAATGATCAATATCAGCATCAAGAGCTTATTCAGCTAAAGTGAAGCCAATTTAGGGAAGAGCAAGTACACCATTATCTGTTTCTGTATCTGTGTAACAAACAAAATTATCTGTATCTGTATCCGTATTCGGCATGGGCTGGATTTAAATAGATAATAGGTTTGTGCCAGTTAGTTTTGTGTCTGACTTCATCCCAACTTACTCTGACATATTACAAAAGCGAACGGCGATAAAATCGCGAGAGCAAGGCAGCTGCAGGTTTTAGAGCCAGGCGCTGCAGTTGCTCTCCACCAACTGCACCGCCTGGCTCTCACCTGATCTAACAGCTGATTGGGTTAGATGTTGACTCAACAATATGATGTTTTAGATAAACCTTTCATTTGTGTGGAATTTTAGAGATTTGAAGGCTCATTCTGCGAACAGAAAACATGATGTGTGACTGAAGGTGAAGTTTAGTTGTCAGAGAGTAAATACATTAATCATAAACTATACAGTCTACTGTATATTAACACTGGACTTTTTTAATTTTTGAATTATTTAGCAACACAAAGACTTGATGTGAGGATACTTAAAATAACGTGTACAGATGTGAAGCCCTGACTGTATCTGACTGAGCCTTAATGAAAGCTGTTGTCTTGTATTTTTTTTCCTCTGAAAATATGAACCTTATAGTCAAGCACAGTTAATTTAGCCTGTGTAGCTGAGGGGACAGGTCAAACTGATATGATGCTGATTTACAGGAGAATTCATGTCAAATGGAGGTTAAACCATGAACGCCTGTAAAGCATTTTAATAAATCAATGTATCATAACTGAAACAACTGGAGACTGAAAACAAACTGATATATGGGTCTGATCACTTTTTTAATGACTTGACATCATTCCAGACAGGATGTAAGTGTGTCTGTGACTTCCTGTACGGACTGAAGGCTGTTGGAAACTGTCGGGAAACTGTTCGACTTCACCGCAGCTTTTTGTCACCGTCCCCTGCTGCGGCCTCCTGCTCTTGTCTACTTTCCAGGCGAGGCGCAGATCATCTCAAACAAGCCTAATGAGTGCAGCTTAAAATGGAAGTGGGTTGGGTCTAATCAGATGCTGTTATTTTCAGGCTTCCCACACATTTTCATAGATAAGGTTTCAAAACTTTTCTATGACTTTTTTAAGAACAAATATCCTTTTTTTAATGCCCCTTGTTTTTTAAACATTTCAGATTTTGTTCAAACATGATTACAACTAGCTGGCATACATGAAGGGAGAGATAGAACATGGGGCAAACATGAAGAAACATAATGCATTTTAGAGCTACATTACATCAACAGCTTAAGAAAAGCTGTTCTGTTACATTACGTGGAAGGTTATCTACACATGTAACAATTTCATAACAGAATAAAACTTCATGACTTTTCCAAAACTTTCGATTTTTTTTAAATTCCATGTCTTTTCCAGGCCCAAAATTTGTGATTGTGAAATTTCAAAACTTTTCCAATATTTCCATGACCGTGGGAATTAACATGAGTAAATCAGAACTTGCTATATTTGTTATTAATTTGGAAAATGATTAACAGAGCAGCCACAGAATTGAATAAGAGATTGATCACAGCTACCCATATGAGGATTTTCTTTCATCACCAGTACAGATATTGAAACGTTATACTCGGAAGATACCTGTACTTATAAAAAGTACATTATCTGTACTGAATACTTGTTTCCTCCAAGTATTCCGCTCAAACCAAGCTGATCAAACACTGATCCTTTCTTTACTGTACTCAACCATGCGTTGTCATTGCTCTGTCTATCAAGGAACTGGACTCTTCAAGAAGTATTTGGATTTTACTGATTGGGATTTTTAAGTGCTGTTCTATCTTTTAGCAAATGCCTGTTACAATTCTTAGTGTATTATTTGACTTGGAAAATCTGCAGCTGGTTCCAATACAGAACCATTTTCATTCCTCATTCCTACCAGTGATGCTCCCTCCATCAAGTGCAATGAGCCAATTTCAGTTTGCTCTGAAATGTTTGTGTGGGATGCATAAATAGGCTGCGATTATATACTGCACATTTAGCCCGGCTCACTGTAGATAAGCACATTGGAAAACTGCTACTGTAAGACCTGTTGAAGAGCTGTAGACACCCTGAACAGCTGTTTACCAAGGCGGAAAAAGCTGCTTTAAGTGCTAAAACTCTTTCTGTGTTTGCAAACACTTTTGGGGGCTACAGGCATGACGGCTGAGCAGAAGGAGAGTGTGAAAAATATTTCACGTGTCTTACATCAAGAGTGCACTAAGAGCTCCAGCAATCAATCTATCATGTCAAAAGAAGCAATAATGTGAGAATGTGTAGTGTAAGAACATACACAGACAAGCACATGAGCATTTTAGTATATGGTAGACCACCAGTGATTATTTCGTTGACGAAAACTATGATGAATTTTCATAAACAAAAACCCTGACAAAAACGAGAACTAGAAAATAGATCTTGATAATAAGAACTAAGACAAAATCTATATTTTATCTTTGTTGATGAAACGTGATGAAAATGTTAGTGATGGACTATCGGACACTGAAAGCCGAGAACGGCTGTGCTTGTAATTATCTTCAAATGCCGCATGAGCGACAGGCTGGTATCCTCAAGTAAATAGTCAGCACCAGAATGTTTCACTAGCCAGCAAAAACACTCAGACCAGAGCAGTGCCAGCCGTCAGTGTGAGTTGTGAGCTGTAATTCAGCAAGAAATAATCAGCTGTGTGTTTGGCTGTGGATGGTGGAGCTGTTGAATGGATTTGTGGAGTTTGTTAGTTGCAGTGGTGGCTGTTAGCAGTTAGCTCCGCTCATCAGCTGCTGAATGGCAGCAGAGCAAACAGCCACTGGACTTCACAGTTGAACCCCACTGGACTCCACTCATTGACTGTCTCCAGAAAGTTTGTGTTGCTGTGCTGTAAGTAAACAGGCTGAACTCAAAACAGTTTTCTCTGACAGAGATGAAAGTTTAGTTTCAATCACCAACTCTGTGAGAGGACACTTTAAACTTCCAGACTAACATGTTGCAGATTCAGAAAGAATCCAGGCTTAAATTAAGTTATTCCTCTGCTTCTGCTTATTTGTGGAGTCAACGTTGTTGAGAGCATAAATAGAGAGATGTTGATCTTTTCAAATGATGATCAGTAAGTGTGTGCTTGTAAATCACCCCTTAAACCTGTCAAACACTGCTGGAGAAATGACAGTTTTTAAGTTTTTATATAATCTGTCACCTTGATTCTTCTTCCCGACACATGAATTAGCCTAACTGGATAAGTTTTAAGATAAAAACAAAACAAAACAAAAAAAAAAAAAACATGAAAAACATAAGGACTTAAAGTTGACTAAAAATGTTTTGAATTTTCGTCGACCAAAACTATGAAGGATAAAATGACTAAAATGTGACTAAAACTAATAAGCATTTTTGTCTCACGACCAAGACTAAAACTTAAGTAGTTGTCAACATTAACACTGGTAGACCTACCGATACAACCACAAACAGCAGCAATACACCAGAGCTCCTGAATAAAAACTACTTGTCGGGCCTCCCAGCTTGTTGTGCGCTGTAGCTCAGCATCTGATGCAAGTTGGGGTAAAACCACACTACCCGAGGCAAGCACTGAGGGGACGTCCTCGTCTTTCTGCGCCCAGAGGGCGAGCTGAGTCAATTAGAAGATGAGACAGGAACACAAATACAACAAATGATCCAGCAGGCTGCCTGGGAAACTAAACAGGAAACTAAATCGGAAAAATTGCAATTCCTTCTGTAGGGCTTGTAAATTCATTTGGAAAAAAGGAACAAAAAAGTAAAGAAAGTGTGCGTATTTTATTCATAAAACTGCCATGACCTGATTCAAATGTTCAATCCAGTTTCAGGTTAAGCTAATCAAACTGCAAAAACTGGCTTGTGATGAGGCTCTGTAGATTTATGTAATGCCTCCGTACTCCTGTATATACTGCACAGCCTCCCTACTCTCCGCTAGTCTAATAACTCATTAGCTGACTCTATAATAAGTGGTGGAAAAAAGGCAGCAGCAGCTGAAGCTCAGATCTCAGTGTGAGACATTATGTATTTACAGAAGCGCTCTATAAGAAGCTCTGCACACACATGAATAAATCATGATATTAAAAATACAGAAGAATAGTCTTAATTAATGGGGGGATGTGTGATAATGTGTGTAACTGTGCATGTGTCTCTTCTTTTTTCTAACAACATGCATATTTCATTTCTCTTTGAAATGCTTGCAGGCGTGAGTGGGTGCACGATTGTTCTCGTGTGGATGGATCTGTGCCAATCTTCTTGTAACATAATTCCTCTCCTCTCTCTCTCTAATGAGGAAAATGTCGACTAGCTTGCAGAGACAGACATCACAAACAAAGTGGTGTGCGTTTATAAAGCCTCTCATTGTGTCAACCCGAGGACGACATTGCCTCCTGAAAGAAATTTGGGAGAAAGCGTGTGACGGCGTGCCGCAGTAATCCAAATGGTAAATACGACAACATTGCCAGCAGAAGCTGATTAATGCCAAGCATCCACTGTAATTATCACATTAGCATACTGTAATCTCGCAAATTACCATGAAAATCACCATGACAGCTTTCTTCCACTGGGGATATCAGGGTACTATTTAAATGCTGAGAATTCATTTCTTTAAAAAAGTGACACTAATTTATGAGACTAATCCTACGATGTGTGTGTGTGTCTGTCTGTTCCAGATGTAACAACACACGATCACAGCAGGGGAGCACAGTCACGCACGAACACGCACGTCTACCAAAACGCAACCCTAGTCAAGCAATAAATTTTACAGCCGTGCATTAATTATTCATTAAAATGATAGAAGGAGCCGGTGGAGGCTTAATGTGAGCATCCTGGAAACACCGGCAACACAAACATCAAACCCACAACATAAACACACACACACACACACACACACACACACACACACACACACACACACACACACGCACACGCACACGCACACACACACACACACACACACAAAACTGCAAGCACAAGCTCTCACAGTCCGGCATGTCCTGGCTATGAGTGCTGCAGGGTAGATGCACACACCTCTTTCCGCCCTGCAGCTAATGCAGTGAGCATGTTGGCTGAGTGCACGCAGGAAGTGATGGGATATTTAAAAGGAAGCAGGTGGCCCTATAATAGAGCACTCAGAGCAGACACCCACACACACACACACACACACACACACTGACTGACTGATTGAAAGGACTGCAGGAGGAGGCTGATATGGCGCTGTGGAGGAGTGATAAAACACCTCCTCCTCCTTTCATATCCTCCTCCGTCTCCTTCGTGCTCTGGTCTTCATCTGCATCACTGCATCTCCAAATAAAAGTCCCTGGTGAGTTCAGGCCTGCTGTGCTATGTGAATCGTGTGTGTCTGTTTTAAAAATGGCTGACAGAGTGTGTGTGTCGCGACAGTTGGAAGAGGGTGCAGGAATGCGTGGGCGAGGTGGGGGACTCCCCGCCTGGATCATCTCCTACATGATTAAAAACTCTCTGGAAGTCATTGCCTCTGTCTTTATCTTCCATTACCACCCCACCCCTCCTTCCTGTACAAGGGGGGTGTGAAGGGCGAGCACTCAGGTGGAAAAGTGAAATTGCTTATGGATGTTATGCAACATCCCCTGCATTTAACCGGGGGACTTCCTCTGTTTATTTCCCTACTGCAATGCTACAGTTCAACCCTGAAGGTCCCACCTTTAAGTAAATACTTTTTGTGCAACGATGCAGCTAATACCTTCGGAGTACGCCCTGTTTTGAAAAAATAAAATGCACGGTGTACAATAGGGTATACAGTGCAGCCCTGCAGTGACCTCTGTGAACTTTAACAAAAAAGAGCTGCAGGCTGAGGATGGAGAGGCGCTTGTGACGAGCTCTGTCAAACACTGCGACAACTCAGCAGTTTAGCTGCTGCCTTCACCTTTACTCTAATGGGTAGCACAGCGTTCACAGCAGCTCTTCTTTACTCTTGCTCTGCCTCCCGTCTCTCTGCTCAGCTCATCCTGTACCCCCACTCTCTCTTTCTCTCTCTCTGCCTCCCTCGCTCGTTTCCCAGCTAATCTACAGTCTGGCTGAAACTTCTCCATGAATAATTGAGATGAATGACAGCGCCATCTCATTAGGGATTCACATAACATGCCATAGCCGGGAGAGAGAAAGAGAGAGAGAAAACGTAATAAAAAGATGAAGCTGTGAAAGGGACTGAGGCTGGTAGAGGCGTGTATCTGTGTGAGAGCGTGTGTGTGTGTGTGTGTGTGTGTGTGTGTGTGTGTGCTCCCAAGACCAAACCAAAATCTCAATGATTTAGATCCAGCTGCCCATTTGATTGGCTGGATCACAGCACTGACGACTTACTGGGTTTTTGTTTGTTTCACTGACACCGCCTAGGCCTCCTTTATAAATACAGTATATCAGTGTATATGTGCGAGAGACAGTGTGAGTGTATATGTGTGAGCGTGTGTTCAAGTGACAGATCTCCCACGTTTCCATTAATAAGTGATAAATACCAGCGGTTTATTTCACCCTGTTTGCCTGCACACACTGTGTGTTTGTATGACTCACCTAATCTTTTGCACGTGTTTATTTTTTTTCCAATTACAACCTCGCTACTTATTCACAGCTGCTGTGTTGTGACATGCTGTGGACCATGAGTGCGTCTGTGTGTGCAGCTGCCCACCTCCAGCTCCTGCTCTCTCTGCAGGGCGAACTGTTTAAACGACTTGACGATGATTCCCGCGTTGGAGCAGTCGTACACAAAGATGGACGGGCTCCCCATCCACGTCTGCAGGTCGTAGATGGACAGCGGGATGTACTGGGTGTAGTTCTGAAAGAGAGACAGATGAGAAAGGAGACGTCTGACTGAGGAATGAGAGAGACGGGATGTCGTGTTATTGCTGAAAACTCACTTTTATAGATTTGTGATTAATTATTAACTAGTCATCTGTTTGATGAAGAGTGTTAGCAGAGCGGAGGGGGAGAGAAACTGTTGAAAAGAGAAAATTATAATGAGAGAGAGTGAGAGACAGAAGCATGAGGATGATGGGAACACAGAAGGAGGCACTGAGTAATAAATCTAATAACCATGGTGCTATAAAGGTGTTATACTCTCTGCTTAATGGAAAATTTGGTTCTACACCACTTCCCAGACATTGTTTTAACACCAAATCCCCACTGATCTCTTGTTTCAGCAGCCAGTGAGACAGCAGCTTCATTTTATAGGAAAAGGAATAAGAATAAGGGGTAAAATGTGGAAGAAAAAAGAAGGAGAACAGAGAAAGAGAGGACATAAGGCCCGAGGGTGTACTGGGGACATGAAGGCAACAGCCAGGCTCAGACAGCAGCGGTGCATCATTGTGAGTGGGTGCTTACTTATAGGACAAGGCGATGAACAACTCAAAATTATATGTTTGATTCGCAAATCTCTACACTGCAATACTTAACTAACATCACGGCACGTAGGCGGGCTATGAGGACCGCTTGTATGTTAGCTTGTTAAGTCATTTGGCCCTTTTGACCACAGGTCAACAAGCCCAGTAGCCCTTATCCGTACACATGTGCCAGCTTTGCTTGACTCAGCGCGTCAGCCCAGTACAGCATGGACTAGCATCGCCAATAGACATGGCTATGCACTAAAATGCGTGTCCTTAACCGAAGACGCACATCCGCTTGTGAATCAATGAAACATTTTTTCCGTAAAGACAACCTTCTTCTGCTGTTTGCAAACTGCATTTTTCACAAAGTGTATGTGCATGCATTCTGTTGAGGCAGATGACGGCCACATCATCCCCTGCTGATGCTGACATTAGAATATCCTCCCTCGGAGCATCCAATTTTCCATTAACATAACACATAACCAGACTCGATGCCACTCAAGGGAGTTACTATGTTGCCAACCACATCCCGACAGGAGAAGTGACTGTGGCAACATGCTCTGTTAGTTTCTACTCCTATCTTTTTGCCATGTATTGCTGTGCTGTTGGAATTTCTATTAAATTAAAAAACCACGCAAGTCCATAATTCCATTGCAAACCAAGAAAGGCCTCGGTCACACAGAGGGCATTTTGCAAGATGCAAAACCGGAGGCACACCGCACTGTCCTTTTTTAAAAAATTGAATGCTGTGAGTTTAAAAAAAAAAAAAGCTTGCTTTGCTTTTTACAACCCCCATCACTTCCTTACCCTAACAGCCCAGTGTAATCTATGCTTTATTTATCTATTTATCTACTTTGTGTCCATAAAAACTAGTATTGCTAATTAGTAATAATTAGTAGCTCATTCCTAAAATGTTCAGGCAGAGGGTACTTGCTGTAGCTCTGGTTGAGGGTGAGAGGCCGTCAGCAAATAGTTTGCTGGGCACAAGAAACAGAGATCTGTGTGGGTACATGAGACCCTAAAAAAGAGGGTGCATCCTGGGGAAGTACCACCAGCTGGTCCAGGAGCTTTGCCTCCATGATGGCCATTTCAGGTACTGCACTTATATGATTCCATGCCTGATGTTTTCTACTGAGAAAGTTGTATAGCTCTACCACCAGTTTCTCCTTCATCGTTTAGCAACTGTAAACTTGTTGTCATGACTACCACAGAAGGCCTGGCTTTCAAGCAATGCAATTAAACAAAAAGCAAAAATGACGTGGGGCACTTTTCCACCCTGAGCTGAAGATTTTTTTAACTCAAGGAGTTCAGAGCGCAGAAAAGCGAGATGCGTAGCTACGCAACAACAGCGAGCAAAAAGCTTAATTCTCATTAAAAACAATAACAAAAAGCCACCTCCAGCCGCTACATGGCTTTCTGTGTGAACTTCAAAGGAATGCAGTAAATGTATGGTGGTGACCATGATGCACAGGCAATTGGACATATAAAAGCAAGTATAACATTGCTCTTTGGATGATATTGTGTAAGGCTGGATAGAGTATGAAATGAAAGCCGTATCTAGAAAGAATATGTTTATTAAGAAAGCTACATAACCAACCTAAGAGGGGAAAGTTGGTAAAGCCAATGGATAAAACACAAGACACTGTATGAAAAAATTGTCATCATTTTTGAAATTATTTTCTTTATTCAAGAATGGAATTGCAGTGCTTTGTATGACACTGTTAAGCCAAACGAGACCAAAACAGTTAAACTTGGTCAGTTATATTGTTCTGTAGTGTGACAGCTGCCCATACAGTATGAACCCTGTTTAAGTGATTACACATGCCATGAATTGTCTTGTCGAATGATAGTGATGACTCCATGACTGTCACATGACGTCTTTGACTAGCCCTGAACACACTTTAGCACCCTGTATGACATGATCTGGGCATATGTAAACTGACCACTGTTTAAGAAATGCAAGCAACACATCCCCACTGGTATTCATTAATGTGAACTGAATTGTACTGCAACTACTTAACCGCATTAATCTATAAGAATATGTGTTCTCTGATTATTTCCTTATTCACATTATGACTGCATATGTGACGCATATGTAAACGCAATCTGTGACATCTCAGCAACAGATAATGTGTTTTCCTTGGAACTAGACCTGCGCAATAATAATAACAAAAAAGAAATGTGACTGCAATTTAAGTGGCGATTTTAATGGTTAGGGTTATTTTTGCATATTATTTTTACTGGAAAAAATATAATAATGGCAATGACGTGATTTTTGCTGGGTTCTTCCTATAGTATAGTTGTCGCACCACAACTCTTCATTTATAACTGTATGTTGTGACACATTTTACCTTTATAAAAAATACATATATATATATTACACATCCTGCAATTTGGATATTGCACTTGGCCATATTTCAATAATATCTACATTAACTGTGCAGACCTACTTCAAACATTGTTGCAGTAAAAGGTCTTGAGGTCCGTGGCTCCTGTATGTGATTATGAGAGCATACAGTATTTCTCATGTGTGTACGTGTGTGTTTCATACCTTATTAAAGACCCAGATCTCTCCGTTAACAGTGGGCCGTGGCACCCCATGGCCGTTATAGTGGAAGAGGACTCGCTCCTCTTTGGCGTTGCGTCTCAGCGACGTGCACAGCTTCTTAACCTCGTCCACCGTGGGGTCCAGACTCTGTTTGTAACGTGCCTGGAAAAACAGGAAGGAGGAAACAAACGCATCAGCATGATTGTTTTACATCTGAAACTAAATTTTAAATTGTTACATCGCTCAAACTTGACATTATGTGATGTAGTGTCTTTCATTCTATCATAACATTTGACCCTTTTGTTCAGGTAACAAAAGGCATTTAAGGGTTTAATAAAAACACACATTTGCACGATAACCACTTATCCTGCCTGCAAATCCAAAGAGATACAACAAGAAGAGCAGGCTGAGCATTACATCCCTATTCATCATGGTAAATGATGCAATGCCTGTTGGTATTGGTGGGGGTTAAATAAATATAACATACAGCAAACAATGCCATGGGGAAAGAGAGATGCGTGTTAGAATACAAAGAGACGCACAGCTATGAGACACTGGGCTGGCGGGCAAGGAGGGGATCATCACTCTGGTTCTCTTTACATAATTCTTTATGTTGTGTGCGTCACAAGGCTACACATGAGAGAACACCAGAGTCAGGATGATCTAACAAACACACACACTTACTGCTGCTTATTTTAATCAGAGAACTCTCTGTGGTCAATGATGACAAAACAGGCAGGAGAACCGACTTTCTTTGAGGACAATGAAACACACTCTTACATCATGGTTGTTTATACTTTAACTAGGTCTCTTCGCTATGAAGAAAAAAAACTGGATTTTTCTATTTGACATGTCACATTTGACATTTTCATACTAAAAGGTGCAGTATGACGTAACTGTCCATAAAGTGTTGAGTCAGGAAAACTGCATTCAGTTAAGAGGTAAAGGAGATGCTTTATTTGCTCAAGGTATCTGAAAATTTGAGGAAACAACCAAACAATGGAGAGAGCGACCTCTGCAAACCAGAAAGCCTCATAAAGCAGAGCTTTGCTGGAGCTGCAAACTGCAGAACAGACAAGGTCGCAAATAATTTTTCTCTTGAAAAAATAAAATAACTCCTGTTCCACTCTTCAAACTCAAGTTCACATTAACTTCAGCTATGTTGTAATGCATATCTGGCATGTCCTACTGCAACACTTACAGGTTCTCATCAAAAAGCACTCTGAATAGGCCAACAGTGACACATAAAGACAAAGTGACAGAACTAACCTGAAGAGATATGACCAGTGACTTATGGAAGCAGATGCTTCTAGACTGCAGGTAACATCCTATCATGCTCTAAAATCAGCACAGTTCCAAATAAGAGTCACCAGTTCAGTATCTGACCAAATGTTCACAATGATGTGATGTTGAGTGATGTCAACCCTTGACCTTTTGGATATAAAATGTCATCACTTTAAATGCTATTGGACATTTCTGTGAAGTTTTGTCATAATTAGCATATGAATTCTTGAGTTTTGGCCAACATGTTTTATGAGGACACAGTGACCTTTGACCACAAAATTCTTATCAGTTCATCCTTGAGTCAAAGTGAACGTTTGTGCTATATTTGAAAAAAGAAAAAAAAATCCTTTGAGATATCAGCCTACTTTTCCACTAACATTCTTCCAGTAACACTCGTTGACTTCTTATTTATCCACAGAACATTTTGTTTTGGGGCATACTGCAATAGAAAACATCTTGAGATTACACTCTTCTTTGCATGCTTATAGCACGCCATCTACAGAGGCCTGTGCCACAGTGTCTTGTGCTTGTATAGACAAAGCTTAAAACTAAGCAGATGTTACATGACTGCATGTCACCAAACTTCAGGCCTAAATTGGTTGCGTCTGACTAATTTTAGAAGTTGGCAGAATTTCCAACCCAGTCTTAGACGTCAAAACCTGAGCTTGGTCAGTAACTTCTAGTATCGGACGCCGACGAAAGTCCTTTTGTATTTCATGTTTAATGGCCCCCAGCAGCATCGGGGAAATGCGGTGGGACAACAACAAAAGTTACTGTAAGGCAGTGGAAGTCTGAGTATGGCGGGCATTCAAATTACACTGCACAAAAGCAAAAGTGGGTTTTTTTTCCCAGCATGGGGCTATCTGTTTATTTGTATCTATTGGAATATTATTTATTGTCAATGGTCAGAACCAATTGAGGATTCCATGTTTAGGTTCAGTGTGAACTGACTGTAACTAGTCATTCTGTTTTAAAAAGTGTGAGCATTAAAATTGCATGTTTTTGCTGTGCAGGAGTGGTGAAAACATACAGCGTGCATTACGAGATCACAGCAGACCAATGAAAATGCAGTGTCTATTCAGCTTTAGACAGAGCTCCTCACCACCATCATAAAAATATCAAAAGAGGGAGTATGTTTTAGAAGAATACTGTTCTTTACTCCAGTTCAGTACCTCAGGTTGGATAATCTCACATTAAGGACTGAACAATACAATTTTAAAACACTTAGTTGTTTTTTCCATGAATTTGTAACCATATGTATATGTTCATCACTTTGTACCATCCAGTACAATCGTAAATTATTTACAATACACTTAACCAAAATGTGCTGCCTCATATATTTCACCAAAAAATTACAGTTACAATATATTTGTGAGCTGTTTGTTTGGTCGTTTGTTGGATGCTTTGTGCATTCTGTTTTGAGCAGTACAAAAATAAAAAATCTGACTCAGTTCTGAAGTGACTAAGAAGCTGGCAGAGCTGTAAGAGACATTTTGTTTGCAATGATTCAATATTATATTGACTCAAACAAAGACGTGCTTTGAAAGATGTCAAACCTTTTAAAAGCCCTTTCACATTTTTGAACAATAATGATTTAGCTGAAAAAACTCCAGGTATCAAACCACGGGGCTGATAGCATTTATAGGATACTTGGTCTTAATTTGGAGAAACACAAATTCAACAAAAGCAAGAGTAATTTGTGGGTAAACACGGACGCTTTTACACTTCAGAGTGTGAACTTTAAACAAGCTGTTGATAGTAGGGAGGGTATAAAATATGACACAATATAGTAGCAGTTCTGCAAACCTCTTGTATAATGCTGTTTTACAAATCAGGCAGAGCGGAGCTTCTTGGGTGCAGATTTGAAGCAGATATATTCTACATATAAACAAACACAAAAACACACAACACAGAGTCTGAGGTGGTGCACATGTTGCTTTACTGCTGTCAACTTGTGTTCTCTGCCACCTGCTGCTTACTTTAGATCACACTTCACCAGTCTCAGTGATTTTATAAGAGTGAAGTCAGTGTGAAACTCGTGCCTGTAGCCGTGCGTGTGTGTTTGTGTTTGTGTTTGTGTTTGTGTGTGTGTGTGTGTGTGTGTGTGTGTGTGTAAATGCTGCTCCAGAAACTTTAAAGGAGTAACAGTAGGAGACGGAGGACATGTACATTGTTTGTGCTCCTTCACTTCATTAAAAAAAGTGTGTTTGTGTGTCTGTATGTGTGTGCGTGCGCGTGTGCGTGTGCAAGTGCGTGTGCGTGGACGGAAGGGACACAGAGGTGTCAACTAGTTATGCAACAGAAAAGCGCCCGGTTAGACCAGTCTGAATCATTATCACACTCACCAAGGCCCCACTGTTATATAACTAGCATGCCTTTTACCAGACAGGCTGCCTCCTGTCAAATGGCTTTGAATCACAGCACCAGCCATATTTTAACCTCAACTTCTCACAAAACTTCCAACCACTCAAACAAACAAAAACAGTAAGACAAAAGCATGGCCTCCAATCTCCAAAGTTTTGGGGTAAGAGAACACTTCATCCAAGCAGCAATCTCTAAGGGCTGGAAATGAAGCCAACACAAGGGTGCCAAAAACTGCTGTTCCTCTAACTGCCACTTGAGGCTGGCTCCAGAGGCTAGTCAATCCCCATAGATCCCCATGTTAAAATGCCCAACTCTACAGTAGAAATAAACATGATTTTGGATTCTATAGCTAATTTCTCCCTTCATTACAACTGTACATGGGTAAACTTTTACATCGCTCACATTTATATTTTATTGAAACCAAAAGTTATACATATTTGAGGAGAGACTGCTTTGAGTGACAGGTTGTCAGCTTCTCAGTCAGATCCACCCCTTGCTTTTCCACAGTGCCAGCCTGTCTCCCAAATATTGCCACTTCTGGTTCCGGATAACCAAGATGGCACCGGCCGAAGTGCCAAACTCAAGGCTTAAAAGCAGGAGTCCACAAACCTACCATCTTGGTAGCTACCATCCATGGTGCTGTAGCATTGTTCTGACCTCTCATTGTTCCGACCTCTCATTAGTCCGACGTCCCGTTGTTCCAATATATGATTATACTAGGCTATACTGTATTTGTGAACCATAGAGGATCAGCAACGCAACAAAAGTAGGCTACTGGTCGAGGTACAAGTGCCATAGAGAGGAGAGAGTGAAACACCATAACCTCCTGTTATTAGTAGGGTCAAGAACCTCAGTTCCGTGACCATTTTTTGGCTAACATGTTTTGATGATTGATTTGACATCTATAGACCTTTTATAAAAAAAAAAAATTCCAGATGGCCGCCAGCAGCCATCTTGAAAAACTAACTTTTGAACCGGAGCACCTAGAATCATGTATGAAGACACTTTTTCATATAAGTTGACCATGAGGATTTCAATGCTGACATCAGTTTGACGTTATCGCATCATTTTGACCTAGAAATGCAAAATGGCTGGCATCCAGTAGTGTGAAAACTTAACTTTCAAATGTAAGGGTTTTTTTCAATGAACATTATTTATAAAAGACACTTTCTGAAGTGCATTCTACTCTTTAAACTATATTTGATCATTTACTCTGGTAGATCATGTCAATACCTTTCAGATGATGTATAATACACCAAGGTGTAAACAAAAATGACTTTGTTGACACAGTAAAAAATATCTTAAGGCATGTATTAACCATGTTAGTGTGCGTGTGTGTGCGTGTTTGTGTGTGTGTGTGTGTGTGTGTGTGTGTGTGTGTGTGTGTGTGTGTGTGTGTTAGGGCATTAACGACTTTGATTTTTTTCAGGTCGACTTATTTGTCAATAAAGTCGAAGCTGAGTTGACAAGTCATTTGATGACGTCATCACATTGACACAGCAGAGGAAAGTGAAGTATCTCCTCACATGTGATGTGTGTCTGTGAAGGCCCGAACATAGTCGGGTGGAATGTATGCGGAACGGACTCTGCGGACGTCCGCAAGCCCTGTGCGCGCAAAGCTCAAGGCCCGAACATACGTGTGTACTATAAGCGGAGATTGCTCGCAGAGCCTGCTCCGCTTATAGTACGCCCGAGTATGTTCACTTAGTCAAGGATAAAGTATCAGCATAAGCACAGAGAGAGAGAGAGAGAGAGAGAGAGAGAGAGAGAGAGAGAGAGAGAGAGAGAGAGAGAGAGAGAAAAAACACACGACTTGTCGACTCCTCCCGGAGGGCGTCGACTTGTGCCGCTGACGTCGATACGTCGACAAATCGACTTTTCTGTTAATGCCCTAGTGTGTGTGTGGTGGGGGTACTGTAAGCTGTTAGGCTACTGTTGTGGTTAGCCTACTGTCCCTTTAAATATATTGTGGTCACTGCACTTTAAGAAAATTGCTGTTACTCCCTGGTCATCTTCTAATCCTGAGTAGGTATCAATTTAAAAAAAAAAAAAAAAATTCCTTAACATTCCCACCCAGTTAGGCAAAAGTAAAATGAAAATTGAATCACATTTCATAATCTGAAATATTTGTTAATAATCATCATATTTGCTAGCTTGATCACAACCGCTACCAATTGTGTTTGCTAAAAAACACACATGCATGCTCACATACATAAACACACAGTAACACACACACAGTCACACACACACACATGTTAGGGATTTTTTTTTTTTTAAATTGATACGAGACGGTGCAAGTGAATTTTGATCGTGCACATCCACAATGCGGTAATAGTTTACAATCCCTAGTCCATGCATGGAGTTGTATCTTGAAATTTACCGGATACTGTGTGCGTTCCATTTCTGGTTTGGTGCAATCTGAGCTACATGGCATGATGTGCTACGGACACACAATCGCTGAAAAATAGACCTGGTGCGTTTCTCCGACAAAGTAGAGCGTTGTGGCACTTCTGGGATGCTCCAGAGACGCTGCACAGTGCGTGCTGTGGAAATGAAGCTATTCACTAGAATGGGAGCGTGTCTGTCAGCCAGTCTTAATTTGTTCACCCTGGCCATGGCACTGAATTGAGATTATATGAGACTTACTCAGTATTTCTATACCAGCTTTCACTTGAGGATTTCTACAATCATACAGTTTACACCAGAGACAAACTTTCTTTTAAGAGAAAGTCTTCCCAAAGTTCTATGCAGAAAATTAATATAACAAATTTTTCCCATCATGTTAGCTGTATTTATGACTCTTTGAGCAACACAGTAATTTATGATCCTTGGTGTTAAAATTCTACAGCTGTGTGATTATTATTTAAATGCTGCTAAGTCCCAATTATTAACCGTGATTCGTCGTCCTGATTTGTGGAATACAATCATCACTTGCGCATTGTTCTTCACATCACACATCCTACAGAGGCCAAACTGAACAGACCTTGATCAAAGATGCCACGTCTCAGCTTCCCGTATCTGGATGAGTTTGAACTGCGGTGAGATAGCGGAGCTGACAGGCTGATTCAATTTGGGTATAATCAGATCGGAGCGTCTGAATGCTGAAAGACGCAGCACTCATCCCGAAGATATCAAGTGGTATCTGAATGGCATAATGGTGTTAGAGAGGGACCTGCAGTGATGGAGGTATAGAATTTGAAATCAGAGCTCGTATGGAAGGGGGTGGGGGTAGGTGTATCATTTTAGAAGAGGAGAGCTGAATTAAATGAGTAAAGAGAGAAAGAGCTGGGAAACAGGCAGGTGGGCAAGTGTTTACACTCTCCTGCTTGTACTTGTTATTTCAGAAGAATCCCAATTGTATTTAGATGCTTTAGCAAAGCTTTTCATTTACATTCGTGACAGTCGGGCGTAATAAATTCAAGTGGCATAGAGAGATTAAGACAGATTCATATTTATGAGCAAGACACCTCCGAGAGTCCATTTAAATTTACCAATCACAATTTTCTAAGAGAAGGAGGCTCGAGTTGTGTGTGTGTGTGTGTGTGTGTGTGTGTGTGTGTCTGTGTGTGTGTGTGTGTTTTCACTCATCTCCTACCATGAACCACCTTGACCTGAGGGGGGAGCTCCAGCCTCCTGTGGGGACCGAGCAGAGGTTGAAACAAACTGCCGCTGTCTGTCTGTGGCTTCTTTACCTCACACCACCCCCATAAAACACCTCCATCATATCCATCAAGGCCACAGGAAACAAACTCTTTTTAAAGGTGTGTTCTGTGCTTGCTCCTTCGCCATTTATCATCATGTCACATCCTGAGAACAGGCGACCTTTTCAAAGTATCGAAAGCATTCAGGATGCAATTAAAATACAGACTGTTAAGCTGTAAGGGGCATTGGGAGCCTCTCTGGCTGTCACACACATCAGGCTACATTTTAACAACAATAAAAGGAGGTGACAGCAAACAACTGGATGCAACTTAGAAAGTCTTGCAACATTTCAAGTTACCATCGCATTACGACTCTTTATTTCTTAAAGGTAAAATCAGCCAGTTTTGTATCATTTAATCTCTGTTCTTCACACTAGAGACACTGATGGAAAACTGATTCTCAGAAACATTAGCTTTTAATGTGTTTCTCAACTTCATGTTTCATCATTTAAGACACTGAGTGTTAAATTACCTTAAAGGGATAGTTGGTATTTTTTTAAGTGGGGTTGTATGAGGTACTTATCCAATGTCAGTGTATTACATAGAGTGGTGGTCAGCACTTCCCCAGTTTGGAGAAGCAGGCAGGAGTCTGATATAAAAGCGAAGCAATATACTGCTGTGGATGGGGGCCACAGCAAAACAGATTTTAGCTACCTAAAAACATCAATATCAGTTTAAGTGCACACTATATTCAAAGCAACACAATGGAGTTTTTGAGCCCTCAAAATATATATCCAAGATCCTTGTGATAGTACATCAACTCACAATAGGTTGGTTGACACCTCCGTCATTGCTTGAGAGCGTCTGTTTCACTAGCACTGGCACTATGCAGTTTCGGGGCTCGGGTAGGAACCCAGACAAAAAAGACTACAAAATTCGGCTGCTTGACAGTATATGTCATATCCCCCTCCTCTCTTTAGAGTAGCGTAGTCGAACCGAGGTAAATGAAGTTAGACGTGGTTGTCATGGCTGAAGCGACAAAGAAAAGGAAGAAGGTGAAGGTGTTGTCTGAGGAGATAAAGAAAAGAAAACGGGAGAGTGATAAAACAAGAGCTCGAGCTCTTTTGAAGACGTGATGATCGCACATTACACAGGCAGCTTCAGGAGGTTCACTGGTATCGTTGGCTTGTCAAAAAATGCACGTGCAGAAAGATTTTTACGACAGTTTTAACAGACAATACCGTTTTTCATCTGTAGGGGGGACCCCATGAGGTAAAAAGTGCAATCCTCTATTGTGTTGCTTGAAAATATTTTCACTGCTCTATTATGGCGTTAGACGGCCCTTTCCGACAGGCACCTGAACTGAAACACAAGAGCTGCTGATCTACCGCTGCCTTGATCAGTTAGTTTGTAAGTTTTATTCTGTGACTTTGGTGTTTTAAAGGGTTACTTTAGATTCACCATTCATTCTTTTCTTTAATTCAGTCATTATCCGTAACTACTTATCCACTTAGGGGTTGCAGGGGAGCTGGAGCCTATCCCAGCTGGCACTATGCGAGAGGCCGGGTACACCCTAGACAGGTTGTCAGACATTCAATGAACTGACACATAAAGACAGACAACCATTTACACATTCACACCTACTGGCATTTAGAGCAACCAGTTAACCTTATCTGCATGTTTTCTGATTGTGAGAGGAAGTCAGAAAACCTGGAGAAAACCCACATTGACATGGGGAAAACACGCAACTCCACGCAGAAGGGCCTAGACGCCCTCACTTACTGTGAAGCGACAGTGCTAATCACTGTACCAAAATCACAGAGACCAGCAGCTCCTGCTTTCTTCAAGCTAAAATTACTGTTTTTGTAAACTGAGTCTGGTGGCTTTGAAGAAAGTGGTGGCTGTCTGACAAGCAGGTAAAGCAGTGAAAATATTCTACAATACAGCGTACACCTAAACTGATATTTGAGGTATTTTTTTGGGTGACGAAAATATGCTTTGCTGCTGTCCACAGCAGTACACTGCTTAGCTTCCGTGCAAGTACTCCGCTCTGCTTCTCCAAACTGGGAGTGTGCCGACTGACATCTACTGTGGGTAACACACTAACAATGGATAAGTATCCCATACAACCCCATTTCAAAAAACCCAAACTATCCATCAATGACTGCAGCTGACAGGGACAGCTAACACTGGCAGCAAAGCTAACATCAGGACGTCATCTGTTAAAAGCCTCCCATTGTCGGATACGACATGAAACTACTCCAGTTAGCTCAATCATGTTGTAACTAAGACATCTGCTGGAAAAAATATCTTCAGTCAGTGGAGCCGAACCGACACTCTCCCTCCCTGGATTACATCCTCCGTTCCGCCGGCTGCAGGTGCGGGGTTATGTGTTTGTACACTACACGGAGGCAGCTTCCCTCCCACCAGTGGGCGTGGACTGAATGGCTGCAGCCTAGAGTCATGAGACAAGAGGCTGCAGACATACCCTCCGGACACGCCCCCAGCGTTTCACAGCAGAGAGAAGTGCTTGTTTTTCCATGATTTTGAGAGCTAATTTTATATACTTAGCGATTTTTTTAATCTTTTAAATTTGGCTCAGTGATTAATGACACATATTTCTGTGATGTGACAAACTTATAAGACATTTTTTGCTGCTTTACATGGACTTTAACTTGAATGTTAAATAAAACTCAAAGGACATGTTGAGCATGATGACAGTGACAGCAGCAGGCACTCTGTCGGATAGAGGAAATGAGTAAAGTCAACCTCTGACCTCTCAATCACCAATCAACATATGAGTAACACTGGGCTTGTTTAGATGTAATGTACACCTACAGATAGATAACAGAGAGAAAAATGAAAGACATGCAGGAAGAAGCAAAGTAAAAGAGGTGAGTTTGCCTCAGTATGTTTTTTACCTGATCTTACTGAGCTGATCTCAAAACAAAATGAGATGAGATTGCCAAATATTCCTACCCCTACTAAATATCTGCTAGGGTCTCATTTTAAAAGCCATAAGTCAAATATTAATCTGTTCACAGATGTCGTCACAACCAATGGTAAGCATTCAAAGTGGATGTAGGGTTGGGTTAGGATAGAAGGTTCCATTTTAACACATTATCACTCCCAACACAACAAGTAATGACACTTGGTCAGTGGCTATTCCCGTCAAAATGACACCCTAGGTACCCCTCCTGCATCAGCTATGGACATTCAGAGACGGCGTCACAATTTACAAACATTACATGCATTATCTCTTTTCAAAATAAACTTCCGTTTTCAAGGAAAATATTCACTTTCTGCTTGTTAAATGCACAGTCTTTTCAAAATAAACCTACAATATAAGTAACAACCTTGTGTTTAGGTTTACTTCCTTCAGGACCCACCAAACTGACTTCAAAGAACTAGCAGCAACTAAAGCCAATTGTTGTGTTGCCTCACATTGCATATGTCTTGGCCAAAATGTTGCACAAGAACAAACATCAAATGTCAACAAATTTCACCACACTGGTTGTTTCATACCATAGCTTAAGGGTGCCTCTATGCAGCAGTGTGTGTTGCCAGCAGGCTACTGACCATGCGTCAGTATCTGACAAGTTGGGAATAAGACTGGGTTGTTCATTTTGGATCTGAATTACCAGGACTGGTTTACAAATATCTTACACTACTTTGTCTGTGTGTGTGTGTATGAGTGTGTGTGTGTGTGTGTGTGTGTGTGTGTGTGTGTGTGTGTGTGTGTGTGTGTGTGTGCGTGTATGTGTGTAGTTGATGTAGGAGGTATGAGACGTTAGAGTGCCGGCCAGGTGTGGTGTGTGACGTCAGACGGATGCGCCCCAGGAAGAAAGAGTGAGCCCACTCTGAACTACGGGAGCCCAGCGGGGAACGGCGGTGGCAGATTTTAAAGAGAAACTCGATTTTCATTAAAACAAATCGACCTAAACTACAAATTCGAATTAATCGATAAAATCGATTTATCACCCAGCCCTACATAACACATGTCAACGCTGTAGCTAACTAATCTCTCTGTGATAGCTTAATGGTCAATGTTTTCCATTGAAGATAATGCCGGCCACAGATCACTTGTGAGGGAAAAGAAACATAAACCTGGACCATCCTACGACCATAGGTGCATTTTTGTTGTCCACCAAGACCAAAAGGGTGGTGACTCTTCTCTATATTGTGTACATAAGCTACACTCATCACTATGTGACTGACAGGCAACTCAATCAGTGGACAGTTTCAGTCACTGATCCTTCAACATTAGCAGTCTGTTTACCCACAGGGGGGAAAAAGATGAAAACTCTAATAAGTTTATTCTGGTATGTGACAGTAAATCATCCTGAGCTTCACTGCAGTTGAAGGATTTATTCATCTTCTGTGGTGGTCATGAGGAGCTAAGACAGATATGAGCATTATTCAAGTCTGTAACTGGACGTCATTTGTCATAAATAACGATGGACATCTTCGAGTCAGAGTGAAGGAGAAAATGCATCCTGCTCTGAAACATGATGGGGGAAATGGTTGCTATGATCAGCAATCAAATGGAATATATTTGTTTAGCTTCATATATGCGTTATTCAATATATCAATGTCACATAATGCTGTGGTTCATCTCTTTCATGTTTTTAGCCACACAAAACCTCCGGAGTTTACTTGCAAGAGACCTTTGCCTACCTGCCTTTGAGGCAGTCTCAGTGGACTTGTTTGAGAATGACATCTTTTGATCTTCGGGCTGAAATGGGTTTTTTGGTGTGAACACAATGATAACTTTTTCTTTTGTTTATGCTATGGATCAGAGAAGGCATTCCAAACTGTGGCATATGGGTCGGGCATTATGGCAATATTCATTCATTCATTCATTCATTTTCAGTAACTTACTGCTTATCCTTTTAGGGGTCGCAGGGGGCTGGGGCCTATCCCAACAGAGATTAGGCGAAAGGCAGTGTACACCCTGAACAGACAGCCAGACTATCACAAGGCTGACACACGGAGACTGACAACCATTCGCACCTACAGTATAGCCAACTTAAGCCCCTTTTCCACCAAGCAGTATGGCACAGTTCAAATAAGTTCAGTACGCTTTTTTCCATTTCCACTGTGAAAAGTTGTGGATGGTACCAACGGAACCGTGCCATACCATTCCCATTTTTGGTCACCCCTTTGTTGGGGTACCTAGCACACAGATCTGGTACTAAAAGGCAGAGCTGTGAACACTGCAGAAAAAAAATAATTTAGTACAGTGGGCTGACAGCCAGCAACTTTTAAGGTGGAACGTTTACTTGTCATGTGAAACCATCAGCACACCTTAAATGTCAGTGTGACAACTTTGACCATTCCATTAGTTTTTATATGACATACACTTTGAGTAATGAGCATTTATATATATTCATTTCAACTGGTTTATATGGTTAATCCTCACTTGGAGAAAAAAAAGCATTGAGGAGCGCTTTTCCTGAGGGCTCTGGCAACACTAAACCCCTAAGCTTCCCTTAGAGGGACTAAATGCACCAACCCGCTATTTTTAAATATCCCATGGAGAGAGACTCTCATTGCAGCCCGTTTATTTTGTTACGAAAATGTCAGCATGCCACCTCGTTCTGTGGACAATAAAAAAGGTGCAGACATCCTCTGTCAGTATGTTAACACGCACGCAGTAGTGGAGCTAGGCTCATAGCTCGGCTAATCAGTCAAATTGGACTTCTCGTCTTGTCTGAGTATACACGCAGAAGAGAAAATCGGATTTCTGATCAAGTACATCTGACTCCACTTCGACTGGTGGCGCTGTGTCCTTTTTAATATAGTGCATATTGAACATCGACCTTGTTCCAGTTCTTGTCCAGAAACTTTTTTAAATAAATCCATGTTTGCTTTTTCCTACCATCCATAAACTGTTTAGCTCCTGAAGCTATCAGAGCATGAATGCAGTTTCCACGTCCATCCAGAAGTGTGTCTTGTGCTTCTCGGTGGCCATGGTGTTTGCTTGTTTTTCAGGGAGTTGCTGCACTGCCGCTACGTCATCTCCTTCTTCTGGGTGAAAGCCCGCAAAAGAAAAAGTGGTGCATTTGCAGAACACCAAGTCCAACTCCAGTCGGACCAAGTGGATACATACAGCAATAGTTTGATTTTCAATCGAATTATCTAGGTGTGTTAGTCGAGCTATGGATAGTCCAATTTCAGTCAGACTAAGCTGTTCACATGCATTTAAAAGTCTGGTTTCAGTTGAACTAAGCCAATAATTCGATTTTCTCAAGCTGCATGTAAACATACTGAGTGTCATCAGTGAAGAGTAAATACAGTGCAACCCACAACCCACATACGGCGAGATTCGCCGTTTCGTTTCTGCTGCTGGTTGAAATCTGTACTCATACAGCATGCTGAATTATTTATTTTGTCTGCACAAAACTATTTTTAGTCGCAAATGTGAGTGCGGTGACGGACGGAGTAACATATCGCCATCCTGCCGACATTTTACTCCATCCGTCACCGCATGCTGTTTGATTGCGTTATCAAAACATGCCACTATTGTTCGGCCTTGCTTTTCACTTATTCCACCGAATACCAAACGTGTGGTTTTTTGCAATATTCGGCCGAATATATTCGGTGCATCCCAGATGTCTCAGAGCGGTGGTGGCGCATTTGCAAAATAAATGTTTTGAAGGAGCAGCAGCGGCATGCCGCCACTGCTAAATGAATGTAGTGGAAACACTGGAGTGAACCTAATGCACCTAGCCATGTTACAACTGCTAATGACTTAGCAGCTATGGGCAAGGACAAACAAGAGAAAATGTTCAAAGAGTTATCTCAAGTGCAATTCAGTTTTATATAATGTATGTAGTAGGGCGTCCCTGCTCTGTCTCTCTTTAAACTAAGGAGTCCTTTGTCTTAAAAATGTTGAAGAGTTTTGCTATAAGACACTCTTAAGACAGCTCAAGGCTTCGTAACGTTAGCACCCACATTGAACTTGCTACATGTATTTGTCAAAAAACATCAAATATGACTTTCATTGATCCTAAAAATGATGCTGTGACAACATGTGTATAAAGAACATACTGTGCTTATTCGAACAACCTCTCATGGAGCTTTGAAAATGAGTGTCAATGCTCTTAGCTGCACCTTGCCAATACTACAGGCGGTCACATCACAGAGACACAGACACTTGAACTGAATGGAATTTTGAAAAGGCTGTCACTGTACAATATGTCACAAGAGCACATTAAGCAGGTCTCTCTCTCACACACAGGCAAAATGTAAAAGTCAAAACATGACGTCAATGATGACATTGTGTGAGTCAGAATCTTGTCTAGGTCAAGGGAAAGAGTCTTCAACAGCCCACAACCGCTGATAAAAAATGACAACTGGACAGAGAGAAATGACTTTCAATCACACCTTTGCTGATCGCTTTTACAGCAAACAGAGGTAGATCAGAGTGTCATCTTTAGAGTGGATTGATTGGACTAAGGGATTGTTTAAAAAAAAACAAATTCACTGTTGTCTCAAAAGCTATGACAGTGTTACTACTGTATGCTACACTGAAACCTGCCAGATAGTATAAATTCACGATGAGCAATGCTGTTTTCATCCTGACTGCACAACAGTCGACCAGCTAATCCCCCTCACAAGGATCCTGGAGGGGTCATTGGAGTTTGCCCATCCAATCTACATGTGCTCTCTGTACTTGAGAAAGTTGAGATATGTTGTTCTTTGGGTTACTGGGGACCAAGAATCTATGTAAAACCAGAATAAGAGCTTTGACAGCATTCTCGGCAAGAAGTCAAACTACTTCTCAGTGGGTGTAGGTTCTGCCAGGCTTGTACCTTGTTACAGATTCTGTTTGTGATTTACATGGATGAAATCTTGAGGGAAGCCATTATAGTGGTCTACATATTGCATCTCTGCTTTTTGGGGATGATGAGATTCTGCTGGCTTTTCCAGACCATGACCTTGAGTAGGAGGGTTTGGAGCAGAGTGTGAAGCAGCAAGTGGGAGCTTCAGCACCTTCAAGTCTGAGGCGATGGTACTCTGCAAGAACACAGTGGATGGCACCCTTCAGCAAGTTGCCTTCCCTCGTAAGGGACATTAAGTATTTTAAGTTCTTGTTCACGTGAGTGGGTAAGAGGAAACATATGATTGACAGAAAGGATTGAAGAATGGTTTGGCATCAGCAGCACCACAGACACTGTACCAGACTTGAGTGGTGAGGATCATTCAACGAGGTTGATTAATTTTAGGGATGTCCCGATCCAAATATCGAATCGGTATCGGCCGCCGATATTAGCAAAAAACGTGTATCGGCATCGGATCGGATTGCATAGAAAAATGCCGATCTCAGAACTCTGATCCAGTTTTTCACGGAATCCAATCCAGGTTTTCTGGTCAGCCCAGCGCTCTGCGATTCAAGCCGTCCATTCCAGTGATCTGCTCCAGCACTTACTATCAATCCACCAGCATGCAGATGGCAGACACACACGGAGGGAAGGGTAGGGAGAGTAGCGGTCAATTTAGTTAACTGACTATTTGTTTTCTGCTCTAGTTTTTTGAGAGTGATATTTCTATTTGGTTTACACTCTTACTGTTTAAGTAAAGAGCACTGATGGTATTGTTTTGGGCACAATTAGTGAAATTGGAGCCGTGGATGGACTATTGCTTGTTTAAACAGTTGTACAATATTGTGTGGGTTTTTTGTCCCCTCTGTTGGTCCCAGGAAACAGCAGCAGCAGGCTGGCACTGACACAACAAAAATAACTGAAAAGGAAAGGCTGCATTGTTTGTTAAATGTCAACAATGTTTGTGGTGTTAATCTATTTTTTATTTATTAGGGGGCCAAAGCGCAAGTGTGTGAAGTCTTGCTGCTATTTTAATTTCAATGTTAGACATTTTAAAGATTTCTTGTGTTGATTTACTTTCTATTTATTAAGGGGCCAAAGCAGCCAAAGCAAACCAGCTATATTTTTTTTTATTTAATGTTAATGTTCAAGTTCAAAGTTTATCTATTTAGCCCTGTTAAGAATAAATGGGTCAGTTTCTCATACCAACTGTTGTGGATCATTGTAACTAACCCGATTAAGTAGTTGTTGTTAGAGTAATATCGCTTGATCAAACCTTTTCTTACATGACTGACAACAAAATAAGTGAATATGTATAATAAGCTCTTGGATCGGATCAGTATCGGCCAAAAACTCAAGGCTGTAATATTGGTATTGGATCAGAAGTGAAAAAACTGGATCAGGACATCCCTAATTAATTTATCAATCTACATTCTAACCTCCACCTAGAGCTTGTTTAGACCCGATATTAACATGTCTTTCCAAACACAAGTGGAAAGCCAAGAGACAACACAGCTGTGTCTATCATGTGTCTCCAGCTCACCATGTGCGTTCAGATTTTATTACTGCCTAGGTCACTTACACTAGAAAGTCAAAGGGCCCCGCACACAGTTATTTAGTCCACACCTTTGCTAGCTGCTTGCAAGCATGCTAGTCACATTTGCTTTTGCGTCAGAACAACTGCTGATATTGCTAACAGCAGAATTTAACACGTCTCTTTCCATAGGGCAAAATGATGATTAGTCACCTAACACTTCGTCTAACGCTTTGTAAAATGAGTAAGTTATAGTGTTAGCAAGCTGTCATCAAAACAACCACCAGCTCTTGCACTGATGACGCAATCCTTGCCTGAGATGCTTCAGGATGCATAAGTTACAAAAGATATGGTCAAAAGTGTCCCAGAGGCAAGAGGTTTGATTGATCATATCACTGTGCGTCTTTAGCTCTCCATTCGTGATTGGATCACCAAGGATGCATGCTAATACTAGGTACAAACTGAGCCCTATGGTCATGAGATTCAGGTAAAGTCTGAAAGAATGAGACTGTGGAAACAGACATCTGAAATAAGTTTCTTACACTGGGTGTCTGGGCTCACCCTTAGACATAAGATGACACGTTCAGACATCTAAGCTTGGGAGTAGAGCTGCTGCTCCTTCTCACTGGAAGATGTCAGATAGAGGGGGGTGAGCATCTGATTAGGATGTCTACAAGATGTATCCCTGTGAAGGTGTTACGGCATGTCCAACTGGGAGGAGACCACAGGGCAGATGAAGAACACGCTGGAGGGATTGCATATCCTATCTGGCCTGGGACCACCTCAGGGTACCCCAAGAATGTTGGAGGATGTTGTAGGATGAATGGGCTATGCTTAAGCTTGCTGCTACTGCAACCCAGAACCCAGATAAGTAGCAGAAAATGTACAGAGGAGCAGAAGAATGGATGTTTAAATACACGCTTGTGACCCAGTAAACTCAGATTTTGTTGGTGATCTCCTTTTGTTTTGTTTTTGACATTGTAATAACATTGTTTTCATGTCCTTATATCACCTCAATCATCCGTCAATAATGTGATTATGAAAACAAAAATATATCTAAAAAGAAGTCTGATCAACAAAGAGCACTGGACATGGAGATGCTCTCTCTGCATTTATTCAGTTTCATTTAAGCAAGTAAAAAAATTGGTGAATTCTGTTTGCAAGGTATGAAAAGGGGAAACTCAAAACCCTATGGATTCCAGCAAAACTGATCTGCAATTAGCCATGCCATTTGACCTGGAGAGGGGGCAAGCAAAAAGACAATTTCCCCCCAGAGATCAATAAAGTACACTTATTCAAATTTAGCTGAGAAAGTACAGCCAGTTTGATAAATAGCAGGCCTGCATGGTGGCAGCCATTTGCACAGTGACAGCAGTCCTGCTGGGGCCAGTGTGTCCGGACTGAGTCAGTTCACAGCAGGTCAGATGAAGCAGAGGGAGAGATGACATGTCTCATTCTTTCTGCCAGCACACACCTCCTGTCAAGACGACGTTACCCATGCAGCCATTTATCAGTCCCGAAACTGAGGCTTCAGAGGTGTGGATGATTGCACTTTTGAGGAGTTGAAGTCAATAACACCAAATAGAGAAGTGAAATACTCACCCAATGTTTAGCATGTTCTCAAGAAGGGAACAAACTGACCTCCCAGTGCTTATAACTTTGTAAAGATATAAAAGGGAGAAATCTAATGGAACAGAAAAACTCGTGACTGCATTTCTTCTTAATCTGTTCTTGTGTTTAAGACAAGTCTGATGCTTGAAGCGAGCAGCAGGAGTCAGAACACTGCTGCTGCAGCTGACTAAGTGACATGGGTTATGTAACTGGCAGAAGGTCCAAATGCACTAAGTGCTTGTGTACTGCACGTTAAGCAGTGAGAAAATACGAACAAGATTTCAAATACAAACTGCTTCAAACACGAGTGAACAAACTGTTTCATATGACTTTCTGAAAACAATTACTGAAATATATCTTTTGTCTACCATATTATGTAGTGTTCAGACGTCTAAGTTTGTACAGAACATGAGCTGGGAAAACTAGGGACCCAATACAAAAAAACTAGTTCCTGAAAACCCTTCTGACTTACCTCTCTTTTACTTTGTCTTCACCCTCCCCCTAAGGGGTTGGTCAGCCCTGAGTCCAATTCAAGTGCTAATTTGAATGCTAGGAAGAAACTTAACTTAAGCTTAGGTGTTCAGGCAAACAGCAAAAAACATTCCTATTAGAATTATTATCAACAGCATGACTGGTTAAACAGTAGAGAACAAACGACACTCAGAAATGTTTATCAACAGCATAAATGGCTGATTCAGTATCAGAATCAGGAAGTTTCAACAAGCTGCATTAGATTAAAAGCTTTGTGAACATGTTATGTGAGTTTTTGTGTATGTAGTGTACATGTGTGGTAGAATAGGGGCACCAAGACCTCGAAAGCACCAGTCCAATTAAAAGCTGAGTTCCGAGAAGCTCTCTTTTGTGTTGTTAGCGTGTGTGTGTGTGTGTGTGTGTGTGTGTGTGTGTGTGTGTGTGTGTGTGTATGTGTGTGTTTTTAAGTCATTTCGCCTTATCTGGAGCCGACAGGTGATGATAACTGAAACATGAGAAGCTCTGAACAAACCATTCAGAATAACACTGACAGTGACTGTGACACTTTTCCCAACAAATTTGCAAGACTCAGGGGAACATTATGAATTGATCACATGGAGATAAACAGCTGGTGACACTAATTCTCCAGTTAGGTATCATGGAACCATTGCAGAAGAAAGCACAACAAGATGATGTAATTAAAAGAGTCCCAGTCATTTAATAATGGATGTCTTCCAATTGTGCCACATAGATCTTATGTTTTCTTTTGTTATTTTGTTATTTTTTGTCTCTTCGGTGTAGTGGAAGCCTGAGTGTCTGTTTCAGCCACATGATTCATGTATGTTATGATTTATTTACTAAATCAGTTTCCGTTACACTTTATCACTGCAGTCCAATTGGACATACACTTAACACTTGACCACCAAAAGTCCAAATGAATGTTTGTGCCAAATTTTAAGAAATTCCAGTTCTTGAGATATCACATTCATGAGAATTAAACAGACAAGGTCATAGTGACATTTACCTTTGACTAATGACCACCAAAAACGACTACTATTACTATTTAGGTTAATTGTCAATTGGTCAATTGTTCTGTACTGTACTGTTATTGTATGCATTAAATATGAAATATCTACAGTCTAAAATATGTCACTTCGTCAGGGATCATCAGTTTACTAAATGATAGAAAAGGTTGAATCCACCAGTCTAGGGGGAATAAGCTTGTTAAAGATGATAAAACTGCACGAAAAATCATGATGGGCAATTGTTCACCATTTTTGACATTTTGTAGACTTACCAATTAACAAAATAAGAAAATAATCAATTGATAATGAAAATTATCTTAAGTTGCTGCCCTCTAACCAAATATTAGACATGATACGATGTAATCAATTACTTTTGGTACCTAAAAGTTCAAGGTCTGTGTTTAGCTGAGGCTCAGTCCCTACATGGTACATTTGATGTGGATTTAAAGTTAATCAAAGCTGAACCTCAGTACTTTAATTCATATTCATATTCACTGTTTTGTCTCAAATCCAGTATGCTGGCATATAGAGCAAACACAACAAAAAAGTATAACTGTTCAAATACTAATGGACTCCAGTGTAGCAAGATGGAGGTGACCACAAGTGGAACAATAACCAGCAAATCAGCTGTAAGATGCCTTGCAAAGTGTTTTAGTGGTAAAATGAGTTAAATCAGAGTCCATTAAACTACAACACCAGAGAGACACAGGCTTAATTCTACGTTTGCTGTTTCATGTGTCCTTGAAGAAGACGTGAGGACAGGGTCATCTTAAGATCTAAAATACACATACCCGAAATGCATGTGTGGATTTCTAGACTACTGTCTCTGTGAAGCTGTACAAAGAAGGCCAAACATTACATGTTAAATGTCTCTCACAGTGCTATTGGAAACATTGAAAGCTTCAGTAAGTCACAGTAACCTGCGGTCCGACTGATGCACTGAAGCAGCTATTCTTATCCCGAGCAGCCGGCTGCCTATTACAGCGCTCTCCTCTGCTCTAATCAACTGCTGCCCTCATTTCCAGCCACCTGCAGGGAGGCTTACACCAGTTGGTGATTGAGGAGGGATTGGTACGGGCAAGAGTGCCACAAACCATTAGCCTGGAGACAGAGCTTAGGGACTGCTGCTGTCTCTGACTCTGTGTGATGTCGTGACAGTGTGTGTCTATGTACTTCTAATCTACTGAAAGTCAAATCTAAGTTTTATTAAAACCTTTTCATTATCACCCAGAGTCATGATTTCAAAGGGCTCATCCTACAGCTGCCTGTACCTGATGATGGGCATAATGAAGTCATGACTTCCTGAAAGAATTAATAAGCTAAGGATTTAGTGTTACAATCTAGTGAATAGGTAAAATAATAACACAAGATGCAGTTAATAACAAGTTAGTCATTTGTCCTGTGACGCTTGATGGTTGCTCATAGCCACATCCTACCATCAGTTGCATCATCAGGTAGAATAATGAGTTATCAATATTGATAAGAGCCCAAACAAACCCGCACAGACACATTAAGCCATTTGTGTTGTGAGACATCCTGCTTAAAGCCTCGGTCAACAGCCTATTTATGCTCTAACACAGCCAGCGTCATTCCTATATGTACAGCATCCTACTGTGGTTTATTAATGCAGTATATAAAAGTCAATACAACATTTAGGGACATATTTCTGTTAAATGTATTTTGCAGATGTAATGTACCAAAAAGCTAACATATGCTTAGAAATGTGTTAGTTTGTTCTGTATTATATGTATATGAAGGGGAACTCTGTAGCCTTTTGTGGCTCCAGAGTGTGAAGTCTAATAAATTACTTTAAGTGCTGTCACTTCAGACAGCACAGGCTGGGGCTAAGGACTGTTTAAACATCACATGTATTTGGGGGTGTGGAGTTAAGGCTCATATATGCTCCCTTAACTTACAAAAATAGATGTGTTCATTTCAAAGTTTGAAAACGTCACTGCCCTCATACTTGCATGACTCCTTCATGATGGAACATATACAGCCAACAGATGGCACTAGAGGGCAGAGTCAAAAGATTCACACAACAACAACTAACAAGGCGACGTGGAGGAGGTTGTGATATTGTACCTTTAAACTGACATAACGTTATAGACAGCAGAGGTCGATGCAGCCATTAAATACATTCGACATGTTGACAGAGAAGTCTTTTTAGTATATTACAGATTCATTCTGTTCTGTCACTATTCATATTTCTTCGTCGTCTACTACAGTGATATGTCTCTTGAAATACGCTATACTGCTGCCACAATCTCCAGTAGTAAAGCTCTTTTTCATGTGTATCCAGAGTACGGACAGTAGGCTCCCTCCCTCTCTGTCTCCATAACTAACGTTGAGCATAAATGAGCCCTCTGAAAGAACTGACATTAGCAGGCCTCTGCAGCCTGCAGCTCATCTCTACTTGAGGGTAGAAGCTCCAGGCTACATTAGCTGCTACTAGCATAATACACCAGAATCCCTGACTGAAATGTTGGCAGTGTATTGTTCACCTTCTTTTAATATTTTGTTCATTGTACTGTCTGAGTCTTTGCTTGACTCAGTCAAGTGCAGGAGCTCAAAGGTTTGTGTTGCTGCAAGATAAAATGATTAGTCGCATGATTGATTAGTTAATGGAAAGAAAATAAGTATGACTATCAGCCAACAGTTTTCAACAAGATACTTATTCACCAATTTATCAGCCCAACATTGGTATCAGCTGACGTTTGCCCTGTTGGCCACCATCTGCCTATCAGCAAATACAATGACATTCACTGACGGCAGTGTGCGTTTTTTAATTGTGACACATCAATTTTGCTCAGGTATAAAAGCTGGGCTCAAGACGAATAGCCTCCTGTCATTACAAGCATGATTGAAAACATGTTTGGGACAAACAAAGCTCTTCCCCCAGGACGCCTTCATGATAAAAGATGCAGTAAACTCACTATCAACATACCAGTGCACACACCCTATTGTTTTCCCAATAATGCTACATTGTTAACTAATCTGAGACAAGGCAGTTAGCCGTTAGAAAAACAAAGGTTGCATTGAATTACAATATGATGTGATCAAGCTCCATCCGATAAAAATGTGTACTAGGCGAAGGTAAATCATAATGTTCTCATGATGTGTTCAAATGTAATCTTTTAAAATTCTTTGTCAAGAAACAAACAAGTACAGTTGTTTGAGGGAGAAATTGGGAATTATGATATATGTGGTAAAAAGGGGTGTAAAGCAGGTGTAAAGTTTTTGTTTTGTTTTTTTTTTAAATTAGATTATATAAGAATTTTATGGTTGAAATCAAAGATTCAAAGATAGTGTAATGAAGGTCTGAATGACTATAAAACAGTTCATTTTAATTAAGTCTTTGTTTCTCTGGCACAAAACAGGATAAACAACAAAAACATCAGTATCAGTATCGGCCATCGGCCATTAACCATCAGCCATTGGCCAAATTATTATTTCAAAGATTATTTTTGGCAGATGGAATAGTTTAGTTAGTTAGACAATTTGAAGTGTGAAAGAGGGAGACAGAGGAGATGACACACAGCAAGAGGCCGTGGGCTGGAATCGAGCCTGGAATTTCTTTGCACATGGGGCGCCCGCTCTACCCACTGAGTTACTGGGCACCCGGAGAATGTTATTTTAAACAATGATATCAGCCCAGAATACTACAATCAGTGCGTCGCTAAACAATACCACACACTCCCTGATTCCAGTCTTTTAATGTGTATTTTTTTTTTATCACTATTAGTTGAATATTTTGGGATTTGGACAAAATAAGTGATCTCAAGACAAATTGGGCTTTAAGTAAGAGTAATAATTATCTGTCAACTTTAAAAAATAAATTAACAGAAGACTCAGTAATGAAAATAAGCAGTGCCAGCCCTACACAATTGGGAAAATTAACGTAGCTCAACCCCAGTGGAAGTAAGTGAAGAAAGAGCAGAGAGTCGGATGTGGGTTTCAGGGTTAATTTGAGAAATGTGGAGCACTAGGGCAATAATGATAATGACACACAAATGCACACTGACGGAGTCCTGGGTAGGATGTAATCAATCCACTTCAGTTCAGAAAAAGCCGGTATTGCTGTACACAGCACCATCCGGACATCAAACACACAAACACAGTCATGTTATATGAGGCACACAGAGGATGTCGGTCAGGTCTGTGCTCCAATTTAGGATGTGTTTTCTCAATCTCAAGGGTCATCTGGAGAGGGGTAAGGTTTCTGTGACCGATGCACACACACACGCAATCATGTACGCAAAGCACACACGCATAATAAAAAAGAGCAACACTACACAACAGAACATCTCTCTTCTCATTTCCAAGTCTGTATCGAGCGCATTAGTTTCTTATAATAACTCAGTAGGAGCGCCAAGGGGTTTCACGAGACATATTTTTAACTGGATCAATGGATCGATAGCTACACCAGAGCTGGAGGTGACATATTACCTCTCTGTGCAGATCTGTGTTTCAGAATGTGTGTATATCTGTGCCGGCTAGTGTGAGTTTGTTAATTTGATTATTGCTTCTTTTTTCCTTACTGCGCAGGTGCATTTGTGTTCTGTGCCTGAGTGTGTTTGCATGTGTGGTTCCCCAGTCTCCTCATTAGCACTCCCACTCAGAGTGCTAGTGGCTCAGCAGCCATCATGACCTGAGGAAAAGGACCTGGACCACAGCCAATGACTTGTTTTTCTCATGCATCTATTTGCCTACATTTAAATTCCATCTGATAGAAAAAAATCAATGCCTCGGTTAGAGTACAAAACATGTTTTGTATACACCGAATAGTTAGTTTTACAGTTCTATTAATCTGCCTGATGAGACTGAAATATGAAATCAATAACTGCTTAATTCCTTGACCAAACAGCTACTGTATGCTGAAACTAGGGCTGTGCGGTATGACGATATATATCGTGTGACGAGAGTGTCTATTGTTTCATATTTTGCCCTATCGTTTATATCGCTGTGATGCGAATTACACTTTTTACGGCAATATTTTTTGTCATTTGGAGTCTGTCCATCTTTTGCACGGATCACATTGATAAATTACTCCTCTTGGCTTTTTATTCCCCAAAGCTTTTACAGCACTTACAGTAACATAACGAGTTTATATAACTCCACCGCTGTCTGCCTCAGACAACTCCGTTAACTTTTTCTTCGTTGGATTAAAATGTGTTATATTGTGATATGTATCGTTATCGGGATATGAAATGACCTATATTGTGATATGAGAATTTGGTCACATCGCCCAGCCCTAGCTGAAACCATGCTGCATACTATTAACTCAGCAATGTATTATGTGCCTACAGAAACAGTCACCATGCCAATAGTTTATCATGTACACCTGCAAAATCTGTTGTAATGTAATGCATCAGCTCTTCAAGAAAACCAATCTTCATGAAAGTCAGTATGTTTAGTTTTTGCTGAAACTGTTTCAGTGTGGTGCTAATTTATCATTATGATTTTTCACTAAAAAATAACGACAGGCAAACTATTGACTATAAGCAGGACATTCTGAAATAATTCAAAACATTTTTAAGACTCAGCTCGAGACAAACAGGACACAGTTGGTTTTGTGATTGGCTGCTGCTTTGGTCTGAATGAGCAGAAAGACAAACACATAACTGGCTCTGCCTTGTTTGTCTTGAGTGACAGACAAAGACTTTGAAAAAAATGATTGTGACATACACTGAACAAAAATATAAACGCAACACTTTTGTTTTTGCTCCCATTTTTCATGAGCTGAACTCAAAGATCTAAAACTTTTTCTGTACACACAAAAGACCACTACCCACAAATATTGTTCACAAACCTGTCTAAATCTGTGTTAGTGAGCACTTCTCCTTTGCTGAGATAATCCATCCCACCTCACAGGTGTGGCATATCAAGATGCTGATTAGACAGCATGAATATTGCACAGGTGTGCATTAGGCTGGCCACAATAAAAGGCCACTCTGAAATGTGCAGTTTTATCACACAGCACAATGCCACAGATGTTGTGTTGAGGGAGTGTGCAATTGGCATGCTGACTGCAGGAATGTCCACCAGATCTGTTGCCCGTGAACTGAGTGTTCATTTCTCTACCATAAGCCGTCTCCAAAGGCGTTTCAGACAATTTGGCAGTACATCCAACCAGCCTCACAACCGCAGATCACGTGTAACCACACCAGCCCAGGACCTCCACATCCAGCATGTTCACCTCCAAGATCGTCTGAGACCAGCCACCCGGACAGCTGCTGCAATAATCGGTTTGCATAACCAAAGAATTTCCGCACAAACTGTCAGAAACCATCTCAGGGAAGCTCATCTGCATGCTCGTCGTCCTCATCGGGGTCTTGACCTGACTGCAGTTCATCATCGTAACCAACTTGAGTGGGCAAATGCTCACATTTGATGGCGTCTGGCACGTTGGAGAGGTGTTCTCTTCACGGATGAATACCGGTTTTCACTGTTCAGGGCAGATGGTAGACAGCGTGTGTGGCGTCTTGTGGGTGAGCGGTTTGCTGATGTCAACGTTGTGGATCGAGTGGCCTATGGTGGCGGTGGGGTTACGGTATGGGCAGGCGTATGTTATGGACAACGAACACAGGTGCATTTTATTGATGGCATTTTGAATGCACAGAGAGATCACAACCTGATCAACTCTATGTGAAGGAGATGTGTTGCACTGCATGAGGCAAATGGCAGTCACACCAGATACTGACTGGTTTTCTGACCCCCCCAGACCCCCCCCAATAAAGCAAAACTGCACATTTCAGAGTGGCCTTTTATTGTGGCCAGCCTAATGCACACCTGTGCAATATTCATGCTGTCTAATCAGCATCTTGATATGCCACACCTGTGAGGTGGGATGGATTATCTCGGCAAAGGAGAAGTGCTCACTAACACAGATTAGTGTTAGATTTGTCAATAATATTTGTGAGAAATGGTCTTTTGTGTATATAGAAAAAGTTTTAGATCTTTGAGTTCAGCTCATGAAAAATGGGAGCAAAAACATAAGTGTTGTGTTTATATTTTTGTTCAGTATATAAACAGACTTTGGAATAAGAACATCTTGAAATAAAAACCGCTGTGTTGAAAATTATGACTGACAATAACATCTGTCACTGCGAAAAGGAGAAGGATATGTAACATTTCATAATAATGAGCTGACTTTGAAAAAGTTATGGGATTATGTCACATGACATCGGCATGTCCCACCGATGCTCAATTGCACTGGAGTCTGGGGAATTCGCAGGCCAGGTCCACATCTTGAGCTTTTTATTACGTTCCTCAGACCATTGGTGAACAGTTTTTGTGGTGTGGCATGTCTTGCTGTCATGCTGGGGGACCACTACTATGTGCACTTGGTCTGCAACATTGTTTTTGGTGGGTGGTGGGTGTCAAGTCACATCCACATGAATGCCAGGACCCAAGGTTTCCCATCAAGACATTGCATTGTAACAAGATGATCAATGTTACTCACTTCACCTGTCAGTGGTTTTAATGTTGTGACTGATCAGTGTATGTATTTGTATGATTGTGCATTTCACTCTGGGTCTCCATCATTTTTTAAGCTGCAGTTAGAGGTTTCTATTGACTTGCATTATATTGAGAGATGTTTTTGATAGTGTTCCCCTCATCTATGTAGGTATTAAAAAGGATTATCACAGCATTAGATTGCACTGCTGTACCTTACAAACTGGTTACTCATGGTGTCTTGGAATATATTTATGCTTCTTCATGCAGACAACATAACATACATACAGACAAAAAAGAGCATGCAGTGGTCTCATCAACAGTTGGTTCTTTTAGGCAATAACAAAAATATGTAATAACAAAACAAAAGTTTGCAGGTACTGTTTACTTCTGTTGTGCTTTATGCAACAACCTCTGTTGATAACACATCCTTGATTACATTGGTCCTATACAAAACTGGTGGAAACGCAGGCTGATTCCACAGACAGCACCAAGGTTCAAAGAATCCTGAATGGAACCGGTTCAAGAACCAGAGCTAATTTGGTGGAAAAGGGGTATTAGTCCTAACAAGAACCCATCCAAGGGGTTTTACGAAGAACCCTTTCATACTCAAAGGGAAAGGGATTTTTAATGAAACCCTTTGACTTGCAAATAACCCTTGAGGAACCCTTTCTTCAAAAGAAGGGTTCCTCAGAAGCAAATAGTTCTGGGTAGAACCTTCAGGAATAATCCTTTGGAAACCCTTATTTCTAAGAGTGTAGCCGCTGAGGGAGAATCTTTTTCATGTTGCCAGCCGTATTTTTGATCCACTAACTCTCTATACATGACATACATGTCTACTGTCCAGCCTAACATAACCTACCAATGTAAACACACACACTCAGAGGTTACAGTGAGTTTGTGAATTTTCAGACTTTTTAAAAATCCTTGCTGCTATTTTTCCTCAACTGTTTCAGAAATAACTACACTGTAAAATCTCATCTTCTCTTTAACCAGCAACATTTCTTCCTTTAGAACAAATTCCTTTAACATCTAACCTGAAAAATGCCACCTTTCTACACATGCCCAGTAAGCGAGAAATTAGGCATGTGTAGTGGAGCACCTCAACAAGGCCACTGTAACTACTGATTCAGTGGGGAGTTTAAATAACATCGCTAATTGTGGTGCCCTTGTGCCTGCTTAGCGAGTAACGTGTGTGTGTGTGTGTGTGTGTGTGTGTGTGTGTGTGTGTGTGTGTGTGTGTGTGTTTGTGTGAGTATGTGAAAGAGATTTCAGGGCATGTGGATGGAGGGTGAGCCCTTGTTGCTGTGATAAATTAACTGGCCGTGTGTGTTTGTGTGTGTACTTGCGACTCCAGCCCTCAGGGCATTAAAGCCCATTGAGCATGCATGGAAATTACTTTTCTCCAGTGTGTGTGTGTGTATACATGTTCCTAAAGACTAAACACCCCCTCCTTCAGCCCTCTGGCCTACCACACTGAGAAATGGACATTGGAGTGTATTTCCTGCCCTCCTGCCTCATTCCTGGAAAACTCAGGGAGGCATCTGTCACTAAAAATAGCTCCCACATCATCACATCTAATAGCCTTTCTGGATGTAGCTATGGTGTTTTAGCAATGAGTAAGAGAGCATCTCTCTCCATTGAAAGGAGTAATGGCTGCACAAGAGGCTCCATTCATATTGCATTAAGCGTAATGACACAGAGCAAGAGGCTCAAGATGGCTTTATTGGATTGGCACTGTGTTATGTCAGGAAAAGACGAGGTAAAAGCATTCACAGAAAATTTCTCACATAACTCAGGGCGGCTCGTTCAGCTTCCCATATTTGCAGGTTGTTATGATGCTCTTACAAGAAATCTGGTTGGATAACTTGTGTAGTATTTTACATCATCCAGCTACAGGGAAGCTGATTTAGAAATGGAAGGAAAAAGAACATCAAAAACAACAAAAGCAAGGTAACAAAAATCACTAAATGCACACACTATGTATTTTTGTAATATTTCTCAGGAGACTGACATCACATCACTGTTAGCTTGACTTCAGATTACACGGCTTGTTCAGACAACAAACAAGAACACCTTCTCCACCCCAACGATAACAAAATACAGTAACCAACACTGGTTGAATTGAACATAGCTTGAAGCAACAATGCAGAGCCACTGTGGAAGTGAAAGTGTATGCAAATTAAACAGACTGCACTGACAAATAAAATGGATATGCTCACTTTTGGTTTCAAAACAACATTGAAACCAGCTCAGTCCTGGTACAAAAATGAATTAACTTGAATGGAAAAGCTCTGAACACCAGTTATTACCCAGCAGTCAAGACCTCACCAAGTATCTGACACTGGTCTGGTGTCTCATGCAATGCTGTATCCTGCATCAACCTGTTTTTCTACTCAGGTCATCAAATACCGACACTTTGTCACACCCCTCGGCATCTTATAGCAACACATAGGGTACTCTTTAGCATAATTATAGCCCTTTTTACACAGAGATGGTGCTATAGAGCCACTACAAAGTCCCTTCTTCATGCAACCTTTGCATTTTTACACAGAACCAAAGAATGGTAGCATCACGCCACTCCAGTGTGTGATTTTAGACAGTGTGCTGGCATCGGAGAAGATAAAGAGGCGTGACTGGCGTGACGTAACACAACAGCATCAGCCTTTTGTGAGACATTTAACACACACTTCAGCAGCACTAAGTGAACAATAACAATAGCATAACATGGTAATAACCAAGGATTAAAACTAACAACGTCCCGTCGTCCCGGGGACGTAATTAATTGTCATCGGGAGGATAATATTCTCTCTCGGGTCGACCTCGGGATGAAGAGAATTTTGTGGGCACTGACTTCATTTTTCTGTTTACGTTTTCAACACTTTCTGCGAACCAGAATGGTTCGCGAACGCGTTCGCGGTCGGTGGAAAAGATACTGTCACCAAAGATTCTTTATTTACTCTGCAGACCTGCCAGGCAGCTCTTTCATCCCCATGTTTGAAGGGAAATAAATATATTGTTTTATCAACATAATGTATTGTGTTTTTATTAAATTATCAACAAGTAACAACTCAAAATGTAAGAAAGATTTTTGGGAAAATTCGGGACAATTCGGGACAATTCAAAATGTTTTTCAGGACGTTTCCGGGACGGTGGTGAAAAAAGTTAGTTTTAACCCCTGGTAATAACCATTTACTGGCCCTGTTACATGGTGGCTGATTTCTACCTCTGCTCAAAAGGTATGGAGCTCATGGACCTCACTGTTTTCCTGATTTGTAGATATCTATGGTCCCTGTTCTTCTTCTTTGAGTTAGCTGCTAACATCTATTAGCTACTTTTTAAATCTCCCAGCGGTGGGTTGCAAGCTTAACATGTTGTCAAAATGTCACGCTCACGCCACCCACGATCCCATCCTACCTGCTGTCCCATTTATACAGACATGTATAAAAACATGTTTCAATGTTATTACTACTTGCAATGCCGGCTTAAAGGCAAGGCAACTCTCTCTCCCCATTCCATGATTGTCCCTTTTCCATGCCACCACAAGGTGAAATAAATTTGCTACGTGATGATAACTTAATGTGGCACAAATATATAAAGTGAGCGATGTCAATGCAAGACACCCATACTTCAACAACGTGGACTTTTGGTTTCACATGGGACCCTGTAAATAATTTATGTTCCATTACACCAACACTGATTTTTGTTTTCATTCAGGACAGGAGCTGTCGTCTCCTGGGTGAAAGTTCAGTTTTGTTTGACCAATCCAACTCACCTCCATCCCATCCTATCCATACTTTATGGCACTTTATATTATTTCAGTTGCTCTCAGCATCAACTATTGCCATGGATGGGTTTATATTGGAGTTGGCTGAAAGCACAGTGCGTTAAATAAAGATGCTTAAGGGTGGATTTGATGTCAATATTACACGCCAAGTAGCTTGACTTAACGTCAGTATTTGATGACCTGAGAATGAGAACAGGCTGCCTGCGAAGCACATGTCTCAGACCTGTGTAAGAAATAACCTTTCATTGCTAACCAGATTTTGTATCAAAGAATGTAGTGGAACTTTTAAATGTTAAAAAAAAAAGTGTACACAGAGATTAAAACAAAAAGCATACATAACCCTGTCAGGCTCTCCACCAAATAATCTTCTTAGGTGATAAAATATTAAAATGGGTTGTGTAACAGTCAACATTGCACCTAATCTCTCAATACAAAGTGTGTGTGTGTGTGTGTGTGTGTGTGTGTGTGTGTGTGTGTGTGTGTGTGTGTGTGTGTGCGAGTGTGCGTGCGTGCGTGCGTGTGTGTGTGTGTGAGAGAGAGGGAGAGAGAGAGAGATTCTGGACATACAACAGCAGACAGAGAGGAATGTTGGGACTGAGATAAACGGGTGAAAAGAAAGAAAGACAAAGTTGAGAGAGAACGATAAAGAACAACGTACAAGGTGAAGAGGAAAATAAGGGGGTGGAGGGAGGGACTGGAAGACAATAATCATCGTCCTCTGCTTCCAACATCCTGAAGGAGAAAGCTGATAGTCTGAGAGGATGAGATGATGCATTTAACCGGTGGGAGAGGAGAGGAGGAGGAGGACGGAGAAGAGGCTGAACCATATAAGATAACAAAAAGCTGATTAGACAGCAATGTCCAGCTTTAATGTAACTCTCAAAGTACATTTGATGCCTAATATTTATTTAATCACATGTAAAAACATGTTTTGAAAACAGCAAAATACTGAGCTTCGTTAACACAATGACAATTGCACTGGGTGTAAGAGATTTTGAATTGAAATAAAGCTACTCCACAGCTGGATGGAGTGGAGTCAAGGACACACCAGCACACAGACTAAAAGCTGGATAATTTTCAAATTACGTATCTAAGGATGTGATTAACTGGGTAACAAATCAAAATAAGCAAAATTAGCAAAATGTTCTGGTCATACCAAAGAGTGGCAAAAAGTTCATTTGTCTGTCCTTTTGAAATAGGCAGTGCTAGAAGCTTAGTGACATAGTGACGTAGGGGGTGCTAACATGCTAGCAGATAGGACCAGGCTAATGCTCATTAATCACATTCTGTGTGTCCAAAATTGACCCTACATACTGATTTTTGGCAAATTTTTAGTTTATAGTTTGCTGGGGAGCCAGATGAAACAGCAGGTTCATGTTTTATTTGCTCTAGCAGATTCATCTGGTTCTCCACTGGCTTTGAAATGATTTCCAGTAACCTGAGCTTTGCCAGGTCAACCACAACCATTTACTGGATATGAGGCACGTTTAAGACAAGACTGTGATAAGGAGCATCATTGAGGGATTGATGAAAACAACCAAGATGGCTGCAGTTAATGTGGAGCTTTTGTTGAAGCCTCTATTACATCAGTACATCAATAACCTGGACTGTATATTTTCACTAAATGAGGAATTTTCTAATAGAACAATAAGTTTATTAAATTGCTGCATCCACACCTGTCTTGTAACAGTTTATAATCCTGCAGTGAAAGATTAAACAAAAATGGTCAGTGCTCACAACTAACAGGCTAAGCTTGTTCAAAGGAGCAAATCTGCATGCCAGAGTTCATCAAAGTTGAACTCAACACTAAATACCTGCACATATTTGCTTTGTCCAGCTAGTGGGGCCCTTGGTTTTGGAGATTCTACTGAATTGAGTAGCTTTTGTTCAAAAACTGTTTAAATGACCATGCCATAAGACTCACAATTGGGCCACTCGTGCGCATGTGGACACACTCATTCAGTATGCTTACATGACATTAGAGAAAATGTATTTATTGTGTTAGTCCGACTGAAATTGGACTTTCCGACTGAAATTGGACTTTACATCCAAGGCCATGCATTGTTGGACAGAAAGGGAGACACATACTGTGTCAGCTGAAAGGGTTAAATATCTTTTAAAAAACATGGATAGCACGCCGCTAGCTAACCATAGCTAACTTGTTTGTCGATTTTTTGGTTTGTGACGTAATAGGTCAACCGGAAAAAGGTCCAATGCCAACAAGCTGAAAGGGTCATATCACCACTTATCATAGCAGAGTCTGACATACTTAGGTCAATAAATCGATTCCCCTCCTGTGTTTATATACTGGGACAAGGACAGTAGTCCAATTAAATAGCATAGTTGAGCTACAATATATATTATATATATTGTAGCTCCACTTAACTGTGCATGTAAAAATACTGACTGACATGCAAATATGTGGGCCATCTACAGAGAACTATTTGTTCTGCTTTTCTCTTTACCCAGAAGGAGGAAATTGGTCTTTTCCCTGCTTCCCCTCAGCAGAGAGGTCTGAGCGGAGGGTCACCACAGTGCATCTCCTTCAGCTCATGAGAAATTAAGCGTCTCTCCGAGCTTCATTGTTCGCAGCAAGATGATGAATCCCTGCCAGCTCAGAAGACACTATTGTGTACCTGACCCTGACCTCTCTGCGAAAGGCCAAAACAGCCAAATATCTATCAATACAGAATCACATGACACCAAGGACACTAAGGAATTAGAAAGATGGTCCTGTAAGCTGTGTTCTGTGACCTTTTCTAACATCTCACCACTGTGACAAGGCTGCCAGATTTTATTTTGTGCTGATCTGAGCACTCACTCAAGTGTCAGGGGGCTTAAATGTTTGAGAATAACAGTTGCTGCTCTTTTCAGAGCAATTCACAATGAATACACCAGGTGAATAAGCTAATCAGTGGTAAGGACTGGGATGGTGATGGCTTTAGTGTTATGACTGTAATCATTTGACCTCAACATAATCCTTTAAGAGAATGGTGCTCTGAAAAGGAATAATACAAGATCAGAGGAGAGATGTAGAAAAGATTATTATGAAGGCTACTACAAGTGAGAGGGAAGCTGATGTGAAGTTTGCCTTGAAATTGACTTTCCCACAGGAGATAAGGGACTATTTCTGCTCCTCTGACTGAAGTGTCAAGTTCACCTCACTGCTGGGAGAGAAGAACAAGACCTGGTGTCACGCTTCAGCCTAATTAGGGTGTTCACCCAGTCACTAAATTCTCCATATCAATCTCCTAACATGTGCCCGGTGTGTTCCTAATGGTGGGGCTGCTTAATATAGAGATAAGCTTCTCCTGTTGACAGCTAGAGCCTCTATCTGTCTTCATTATGCTGGCTGCACTCATGGATTGGCTGTGATGAATGGCTTCCTCTGTACTCTCTCTTTTTCCTATGCATACCTCCTCTATTTGTCTGTTCTCTTTCCTTTTTGTGAACCCAATCCCACTGCTTCTGACCTTTAAACTGAGGTGCCATCATGTACATGTTCTGACAACTCTGACCCTATTATCAGAGGTCTTTTGATCACCTTGCCGACAGATGAAAACTGCTTAGTGTTTTGGCCAAGTACCATATTTTGCTGGCAGACACTGGGCGGAGTCTACTTTTCTTTACAAAAGGTATTTTCAAAATAATGACGCCAGACAGATTTCATTCTTTAAAACCCCCCGGCTCTGAGGCCAAACAGCCGCTGTAAGATTTCTTTCTGTAGCTGTGTCCAATTTCCTGAGTGTAATTCACACCCTGACACCAGAACAGAAGGAAGAGCAGTTGGGACACAAACAGGGGTAGCACACATACAATGTAGCTTGTTTTGGGGTACAGAAGATCATGAAATATTTTGGTTCAGCTGTGATGAGAAAGTGAAACTACTGGTTCTCACTTCTTTTTATTTAAAGGCGCACACACACTGCTGACAGATGCTGCAATATTTCACTGGCCATGGTGACATGGTCCACGAGGCATCTTGCTGATGTCAAGCATGTTTGACAAATTAAACTTGCTCAAGTCACGGTTGCACAGCTTTGGGGAGTGCCGGACCTGAACTGCTAACAGAAGTGTAGCAACAAGACACTGCCAATTATGTAATCTGACAGTCTGACTTGATCCCATCTCAAATCTGACAAGAGTTAGTGCAGTCTGTAAATGGACATCTGTCCCTGAAGTAGAGCAAAGTTGGTGGGTTGCTCAGCTCAGATCATTTCATCGTCATTTAATGGGTGTTTTGTGGGGTCTCCCTGAGAGGTTCTTCCCACTGGGGAGGTCCCCCGAGAACTGCATACCTTCAAGGGCTTATTTTCTGTTTGCATTTGCACTGCCAGTGGGAATGCTGACATAGATCTAGGCAATAAACGAAAATGATCTTGATACAATTTTCCTCGATAGACATAACAGATGTTCACTATAATTAAACCTCCCATGAGCAAGTTGAGAGGGGCGCTAATGCACCTTAAACGCTGGTTGCTACCCACCATTAAACAGAAGAAGAAGTAATAGTGGTAGAAGAAGACATGACCAACCACTAAGCTAATGCACACAGTAACATCAACACTAACATTTACATAATTCTATTTTTTTTTTAGTATAGTAGGAGTGTTGTTCACCACGGTTAACAGCACTGGGCTACTCCTGGATTAAAATTGGCGCATAACATTGCGTTATGCTACAGTAGCCGTGTCAGTAGTCATCTAATGCTAATGGTAAATTAGCAAGTTAATGTGACTGACCTGTGGCTATTCATTAGAATTATATGACACCCTGTGAATGCACATGACTAAACATATCTTGAAAAAAACCTTTCTTTGTTTGGTTTGTGAACACGACTTCTGCCTGAGTCACATCAGGTAGATTTTATATCAGCAATTAATGATCCCACACCATTTCACGTGGTTTTAACTAAAGATTACTTAAAACCACGAAAAATGTATGGTTTCTTCAACTTACTCTTAGGAACAAAAATGTACCTTTAAACTTGAAAAAATGCTGATCTGACATTATCGTGATCATTATCTGTATCATCTGATATGGAAATTTCTATCGGGATAACATTTCTGTCCATATTTCCCAGCCATATGCTAAAGTGATGTACTGTAAGCCAGCCGGCAGTTTGAATAGCACTGTCACTTTCGCTTTGACAAGTCAAAATCACGTTGTATTTCCATCACACACATACTCAGTAAAGCCTGGACTTTAATGCTGATCCATTTCGCAGTTTTTTATTTGGCGTTATGATCTGTTGTTTATGTTTTTGTTTTGTTGTGTTTTTACATGGCAAACAGGTTTTTGAAAATGGGGTCGCTGGTGCTGCACTGGCTCATGGGTTTGACAAATGACCGTACATCTACATCACTCATGATTATTGAAAGGTTATTGAGGTTTAAGAACTACAATCGTTCCTACTTCTTGCAGTGCATACATAACAAAAAGGGGGTGTCTTAGAATTATGAAAGAGCCTACTATAGCAGGACGCAGGTATGACCACTGGGAGTCGCTCATAATTTTTCATTTATGCAACATATAACTTTTCAACAATTAAGCTACATTACATAATTTAGAAACGAAATTGAAAAAGTTGTATATTAATAACTAATGAAAATGCCCCTGATAATTATTGCAATTATATAAAGCATGATATGACTTAAAAAGTGATGTCTCATGGAAAGGCCAGCTCCTTCTAAAATCAGTATAGTGTACTTTCAAAATGAATGGTTTAGTGAAACAGTTAGACTTGGTCAAACTGCCTTGCCCTGAAGAGGCTTCAAACACACACACAGTTCTGTCACATTTATACACTTAAATGCTGATTAGCCAGTCGAGTGACTCATGCCTGCCATAGTAACACTTCAACACCTCCATGTCTGGTTCACCAACTGAAACCAAGGGCATGAATAGTAGCTATTGTGACTAATGTGTGAGTGATTTATATTTGATTATATAAAGATAAAGATGAAGTATGAGGTAATGATGGACTGAAGCCGAGGGTAAGAGGGATGATCTCTGTTGCAGCTTTACTGAGCCTCTTTGATGTTTTGTGTTGCCAGTTCAGGGTTCAGATTGCCCACACATGTCAGGTCATGGGTCATGGGGGTCTAGGCAGCATCAATTAGCTGCTTCATAGACAGAAAGTTTAGGTCAAAGATCCCACCTAGGTGAGAAGGAGAGGAGTTAGGAGGGACATGGGAAACAAAGTTGTGCTGGCAGATTACTTTCAGGACAACTTCGAGAGCTGGATGGGGGGCTGGTGGGAAGGATGGGGAGAGCTAGGAGAGAGGAACAGTAATCACTGGCCCAAAAGCTCTCATGTTGTCTGGAAGAGTTGTCTTTCATGATTTATATAGGTGGTCATGTTTTTCTAATGAGATTTTCCAGAAAGATGCACTTCTAGGCCCCAATAAAAGCAATCAATGTGACTTTGATAAAAGTCATAAATAAGAAGTTGTCTAGTCAGATTTGAGTGGTAGAAGATGTTCTGGGTGCCTCTGGTTCCTCACTAAATGTCCCATTATTTTTTTTCTATGGTTTGCATTGGCATGAAACTGAATTATCAGTACAAAATATTAAAAACTGTGCCAGAAAATTGCTTTAGTTTTGCTAAAAAGTCAAAAGAAACAAGCTTGTGTACATAAAAACGTTGAGGTAAAAGTTGGACTTGTGTGCAACTGGGCAAGAAACGTTCAATCCAAACCAATAAAAGAGGACTCATATCAATTCACTTCTAAATTCTGGGTTAATTCTGGATGAATTCACCGACTATGGCATTGCGTTTTGTAATTATACCAACGAAGTGTTTTGAATTTGCTACCACTCTTAATGGCCCAGGCTCCCAGGAAAGCCACTCAGTCTTGCAATTTATTTTTCTCAGTGGCCACTTGCTTTATTGCAGTCGGGAAAAAAATCCAAACACAGCTGTGCATATTCAGTGGGCTGCATATCACAGAAGTAAGCCCAGAAGCTAGAAAACTTTTGGGGCATATACGCCAGGCAGGTGTTCACATGGCAAAAAAAAAAAATATTCCATTATTCCTGTTAACATGAAGCTGTGCATACTCAGAATAGCGTGCCTTATATGTTGTTTATCATGTCAAAATATAGAAAAGTGGAACAGGTGGAGCTGCTAGCGCCATTTTGCTTCTATACACAGATGGTGGACGTCTTTGATCATAATAACACAGCCTCCCTCTTTCATTCTTTTGATGACCCTCTTGAAACTGTCTGTGTTGAAATATTTGCACTCCCATAACCTGTTGATATCTAAGTCTTTCATAATAGCAGAAAGTAGGTCTGTTTCTTCTTCCAACAGGAAATGTGGGCTTTTCTTTTGGGCATGCATCTCTAACCCTGGTTTCAAACTGTTGGCAAGTTAGTTTGTGTAAAACACATTCATAATAATGCACAGAGCTGTCCGTGAACAGGCAAGAGACCTTGTGTCACAAGCTGTGATAAAAACCCAAACTGAGATGCATATTCTTAATGCACTGGACGCACCAAAGAATGCCACCCAAACCTAAGTAATACCTGCACATCCCACCAGTCTTTATCAGAAAATGCTACATTCCAAAAGACCCTGAATTCAGAATATCCAAACAGAATATGCCGTTTCCATGACCTCTATCAGATTTAGAATACTGTCATTCAGAAAAATAGCAGAATATTATTGTGCATGTAAATGTAGTTAGTGTGACAGGAGTCCAATCGAGTATTCTGAACAGAAAAAACTGGAGGTTTTTTTTGTTCAGGATGTAGTCTTACAGATTTGGGTCAGGAATCAAGTGAATTACTCTTTTTCCTACTTTGTGTTTGGAAGAGAGTACTGAGATTCAAGCATGTGGCTATGAGTTAGCAGGGAGCTCACAATCCAATTTAGATTCTCAACATGACAAACACCATGACACCTGCCATCAGGATTGAGCAAAAACATGTAAGAGCAAATGTGGAAACTGGTTTGACAGAGTGTTATGCTAACAAATAAAAAAAATGAAATGCGGTGAATTTACCTTTTATAATACAAAAGTGTCCTTCTTCGTTGCTTAACTTAATTTGAAACACAATCCCACTCATAAACCAATCTGACCTTAAACTGGGTTTTGAGGTCAAACCAAATCCTATCTCACACTGCTCTGTGCATTACATTGTCCTCTTCTTCTTTTACACACATACATTTGCCCTATGAGATTTTTGAGCACCATGTACTATTTCACCAATAGCTCTTATTAAAGCCCTGCCCCTTTTCCACAGGGAGGATAAAAGATTGTACAGTAACAGAAAATGGAGGGAAGATGAGAGGTTTAGTGTGTACATGGCCTAAAAGAAAAGCACAATGAGAAAAGGAGAGAGGGGAGGTGGAGAGTGGAGTAGTGGAATGCGGAGGAGATGTATAATGATCAATTGTCCACAGCCAGTGGCAGTCTGCAAACCCCTCTAATCCCGAAAAGACTCTCCCTTCCTTTTAATGATGCCAAGGGACAGGAAAGAAGAAAGAAACTCTGTCAAACTCCTCATGGCTGGCTGGTTTTTGGAGGATTTTCCTTATTCTCTTATGTTAGAAAAAGCTGTGATATGCTTCACAGACTACATCTGTATAGGCTCTTTAGCAGCATACTGTTTCTTTATGTGGCTACAACTTTTGTCAGAAGGTATTATCGTGCGAAAATATTTAATTCTGTACAAATTCAGCATAATGTCTAGGACAGGCACAACTTGCACGCTATCATGGAGACAATACAGAGGCAGAGGCTTAGATCAGCTACTGTGGGGCGGCTAGGGAATCAAGGCCATGCATGACAGTATAACAGGAAGAACAAAGACCAAAGTAAGGCTTCTGGCTACTGTATTTCATTCAGTCAAAAAAAAAGGCCAGTGAGTCACAGCCTACTCAACATTTCAACAGTTCATCTGTGCCAGTTTTTCTTTTCTATCGTCCTTAATGAAAATGTGTTTGCTTATTTCAAAGACAAATAAAGAGAAATAACATTAGAAAAACCTTGGATATCAAATCGTAATATTACAAAATCACAAAACATATTATACAGAAACCTTAAAAATGAATGCAATACTGACTTTTATCAGGAGGGCCTTGCTAATTCAAGTCCACAGATTCTGTAACCAGTGACATGTAGGTCTTTTAGACTGAAGGAACTTAATGATTTGGAACCGAGAGGTGTCCTGTGGTGCCTTCTTGTACATTCAGTGTTTCCCACCAAAACACTTTCTGTGTCATTCTTTAGGTCTACCAATCATGTTAAACACACTTGCATCATTTGATTTGCTAAGAGGATCTTTATTTACATTTTACATTGGAATTTGTTTACATCCACACTAACTTGTAAACAGTTGCCTGCTTCACTGCCTTCATTGTTGCATTGCTACATTTGCAGTATTCTAAATCTACAATTGCTGCCTTGCGGGTGTATGACTCTGCCAACTAGTCAAGTTGCAGTTACAGTTAACATCCATGTCTATCCAGAATCATATTTGGCCATGACAGTTGACAATGTTTCAACTATGGATGTTGCTGCAAAGAAACTACATATTCTAAAACATGGATGCTTCACATCTTCAACCCGGCAGCACAGAAGATCAGCACAATTTCAAGATCGACACTAGTGTTGTCACGATACCAAAATCTTTGTTTCGGTACCCATACCAATATGAATTTCAATACTTTTCCTCAGGAAAAGTCCTTTTGGCTACAAACCTTTAGAACAATAAATAGTAGGGGTGTAATGGTACCAAAAAATCGTGGTTTGAAAGTACCTCAGTATGGACGTCACAGTTTGGTTGCTAAATAGTTTCACCAAGTTGGTGTTGTCTCCCTTTGCGAGGCAGACTTTCTCGTCTTTTTTCACGTGCACCAGCTGCAAATGTTGATACAGGTGTTGTCATACACACCACTTGTGCAATCTGTGCTCCAACAGGAACAAGAAAGGCGTTTGTGTGCATAAATGAGTAAAATAAATTAACTAAATTAATGAACTGAATCAATTTCAAAGTACCGATATTTTCCAAATGCAGTATAGTACCTTTTGGAATACTCTAGTACCACGGTACTGTTTTAGTACCAGTATACCGTGCAACACTAATGGACACCCAAAATTAGTGTCACCATTTCAGCATCTGACCAAATGTCTCCCCTTCTGTTCCTCAGATAAGACATTGAGTAATGGCCAGAAAACATTTTAATATCACAATGACGTTGACCTTTGACCCTCTGGATATGAAACCTCATCACATCATCATTTTCCCCTATTAGACATTTGTGTTGAATTTGTCATAATTAGCGTATGCATTCTTGAGTCATGACCAAAAACATTAAGGTCACAGTGACCTTCGACTATCAAATTTTGGCTAGCTCATCCTTTAGTCCAAGTTTGCGTTTGTGCCAAATTTGAGGAGTCCTCCAAGGCCTTCTTGAGATATTGTGTTCACAAGACTGAGACGGATGCAAAGTCAAAAGGACCTTGACCTTTGACCACCAAAATCATCATGACACAATGCCAGTACTAGAGATAGATCTGGAATCCATTATCACTCTGGTATAAGGGGAAAAAAAACACTCTTGGTTGTTTGTATTTCTCCAAAGCAATTACCATCATCTTGGGCGGTGCTAAGCCCTGGATGCACTGTTAATGCCCTTGAAGAAAAGTAGCATGCAGATAGCAGAAAAAGATAAGGACTGCTGGCTGAATAGCCAGACAATGACAGGCTTATATGCACAGTCTACACCCTGTAAGTCAGACTCAGTGACCAAGGATACAGTGAATGTTGTGCTGAAGATGATGTCAAATCAGTTTTGCATTGATTCAGAATAGCGATCAGCTGAGAATCCTGCCCACACTGAGGGGAAACTAGAGTGGGAAAGGAAAAGTTGAGACAAGGTTGAGCCGAACCATGCAGTGGAACATGCAGCATCATTCACAGTTGAGTTGGAATTAGTCCAAATCAAGCAAAATAGAATAAAATACAATGCAATGCAATACAACACAACAAAATAAGTAGACATTAGTTTAAACTGCAGTTTTGAAAAGTGGCAGCCCGAGCTGAAATGTGTATCCCGTCCTAAGGCACAATACACACAAAATATGGACCTACTTGTAAAAATGTGACTCCACAGTGCTACTAGTGGCTAAAAGCTCTACAGAGTATCTTTAAAGTGCATACAATGTCACAGGTCTGCCAAGTTTGAGGGTGAGAGAGGGAGTTTCTGAACCTAAATTTCAGCACTGTTCAAAAGGTGATACTGAATCCAGGTTTAAGGTACTCGAAGGGTTAGAGCAGCTCATTTGCCATACAGCAAACACTGCAATTAATGATGCAGTGGATTTGTTAAGCTGAGCACCCCCAGGAATTTTGTTTTAATGTAAAGGCAATATTCTCAATCCATATGCATGTTTTACTCCCTCATATGCATTTGGCAATATGACCAGCTACATTATTTTCTCTCAAAGAAATTAAAGAGCTAAGAAATGATTGCACGGCCTGTTCTCCACCTGATTCTTCACCATCTCCTCACAATTTTTTGATTGAGCAGTCATTTCAGGAGAAACCTCCAGGTTATGGGTCATTAAGTTCCCGTAGAGGCAAAAAGCCGGTAAGTACATCTTCCAAAGTTTCTCTTTCTACAGTAACACAACTCAGCTCTCATATTTCTTTGGCAAAATGATTTTGCGCTCACTAAAACTTTTCTTTCTTAGAGTTTATAAAATGCGTTTCTTTTTATTTATCAAGGTTGCAGTATGTTCCTACGAATGTAAAACTTTTGTCCCACAAACAGATAATGGTGAAGAATAGAAGTCTTTCTAAACATTGTTCAGAGAGGGACTACATAAGGTCAAAAGATGCCTCTTTGTACTATAAGACTAAGGGCCAGATCACTGAGCTGGATCATTCACATGACCCTGAAAGATTTGGATAAATCAGAAATTCTCTTACTGCAATTACACAAAAATTAACAAAACATCCACTTTCCTCTGAGTAGACAGATGAGCAGAGCCCACTTAAGATTCCCCTTAAATCCACATCAATCACATTAGGATAAAAAAAGAAAAGCATCCCTAATATTCATATATCCCACTGTGGTGTTTGCGAAATAAAACCAACAACTTAGAGCATCAGCGCTACACAAGCAGACTTGTCATTTAATTTAGCATCTCCCAGATGTGTGTTTGATTATACTGCTGAAAAAGGTAATGAAATCTGCTTCACATCATCTTTGGATCCCCCTAACAAGCAGTGGCCATCTGCCACAGAAAACAAGTCTTTTTTTATATTTCAAGGTTAAGTCCGATAACATTTGAAGACGGACAGCAAGGTAGATAGCATGTTATAAAATGAGCCCATTACAAGGCCACTGCTAGTCAGATAATTGATACAGATATCCCACAATGCCTTGGGACAGAGAGAGAGCACGAGAGGATAGCAGGCCGTTACAGAGAAAGGGGGGACAGGGGAGCTATTAACTGAAGACTGAGGGGCACACTAATGATCTTTACAGACCGCTGCCCTACTAATTAGTGCAGGGTGAGAGGTTTAGTTCCCCACATTCACTAGCTATCAGAGCCAGAGTGAAGGACAGTGAAGATGACTGACAGTAGGAGAGAACTTGGAGTGAAGCATGATGGGTAGCAGCAAAGCAGGCCACTAAGTCTCAGTGTAGTGACATAAGACTACTATGCAATAATGAGAGCAGGGACATGAAGACTGATATCACAATCTGCTGAGTACATAATTGGAAGAACTCACTCTTTAATTGAAGCCACTTTAAAAAACTTATTATTAGACCGTGCAGCCTAATCATTTTAGCTGCCTTTGAAAGAACAAGGAGCCCTCTGTGCATTTGCTGTATCGACAGCAATTATTGTTTACAGCAATAAAGAACACCACATCTACATCAAGCTTAGTGACAAACAGCTCATTACTTCAATTCATTAGTCACGCTACTGAGGGCTAAAGCTACTTCTTAATTCTTTTTCATATCAAAATAGGAAAAACTCTGAATAACATCCCACTCTCTATTACTTTATACATACAGTATGTCAGTGGAAACTTCTCATAATTAATGATGCCACGAGTCTTGTTTATCAGTGTAACTTCACCAAGGACATTAATCCCTATTAGTAGATGCTTTGTTGGTAATGGGGACAAACATGCTGCAGCAAATGGCCGCATTTAGTACTACAAAAAAAAAAGATTCTGTCTATGAGAAGGTACACTAATGTTGCAAAGGGTAGACAAACAACATTCAAAGACTAATACAAATGCTAAGGTGCCATTCATCTGCAGAGCTGTACAGCCAAGGCAGACGGTAAAAAGAAGTGAGCAATGGTAATTAGGGCTGCCACTAATGATTATTTTCATTGTCGACTAATCTGTCGATTATTTCTTCGATTAGTCGACTAATCATTTCATTGAAAAATGTGTTAAAATGTTGAAAAATGTCGGTGTGTCTTGCCTAAACCCCAAATTTACGTCATCTAATGTCTTGTTTCATACTCACGCCAAAGGGTTTTAGTTCACTTTCACAGGAGAGTGTGTAAAGCTGCCAATATCTGAATGTAAGAAGCTGCAGTAAGAGTATTTTGGGGTACTTTTATAGTACTTTCCTATGAAAAATGACTCAAACCGATTAGTCGACTACTAAAATAGTCACCGAATATTTTAATAGTCGATTAGTCATCGATTAGTTAACTAATCATGGCAGCCCTAATGGTAATGTAACTTAATGTATGCCTCCGTAGACCATTCAAGTTGCACTTACAATTTACATCTATGTCTATAAAAACATGGATGCTTCACACATATCTTCCCCCCTGCGGGACAGAAGGTCCAAGATTAGTGTCAGCAATTCAGTACCTGACCAAAGTCTCTTCTTCTGTTCCTGAAATATAACGTTGAGTAATGGCCAAAACATTATGATGTCACAGTGAAGCTGACCTTTGACCTTTTGGATATAAAATGCCATCGCTTTATCACGTCTGTGTGAAATGTTGTCACAATTATAGAATGAATTCTTGAATTATGGAACAGCAAAATCCCTCCACATATCAAAGTAGAAGAGATCGCGTTACAACCGTGGTGACAGCAACTACTCGCAGGGGGGAGTTTAAAAACTACTGTAGCTGCCGCTAAATCCTATCCAATCCAGAACATGCAAGCACGAGTCAGCCACAACAGCTTTCCAAGCTAGCTGGAATGCTAACAGCTAGCTAGTCTCTAACCAGACAATAAGTTCACACAGTTAATTCAAGAGGTGAGGTATTTGTAAAATCTGTAAAAACTGCTGTCTCTTCACTGGCCGAAAACTACACCTCTTTTGCAGAGAAGTGGTTATATAAGAGTGGATGGTGCAAGTTAACTGCTGATTGGCTATGAGACTTTGTTTTGTTACTTAAAGCATACAGTCTATGGTAGGTATGCCACAATACCAGAAATGTAGTAGCCGATACCAGTACCAATGAAATTTCAAGATTCTCATTACTCAATTCAATACCACGGCAAAAAAAACAGAAATAAAAAAATAAATCCCACTTCAATCCCATATTAAAAAAACTGTAACCAAAATTAATTTAAATTTTGCTAATGAACCACCTTAAAAACAAGTACTAGTTAGTCGGTGTGGGTTTATGGGATTTTGTGGGCAAGAAAAAATACAATTGATACAAAGCCCACAGTACACTGACATGTTTCTCCTCCCATGTTGTTGTTGTTCAGCACTTGTACATGTAAGATATGATGGTCTGTCTTTGTGGTAAGCCATTTGTCTCGCCTCTCCTCCACTGTGATTGGACAGCTGGGTAAAAAGTGACAGTGACGAGGAGCTGCAGCGTTTTACCTAAAGCTGAAATTCTTTCAGGGACTCAGAGGAGCTGGTCAAGCTGCTGGTGCTTGTAGCAAAGTGTAAATATGCAGCAATCCCATTATTGTATTATTTCAAAATAATATACTGGCCTCAGAAAAAAAAACCTTCTCTTTCCATCAAGTTGAGGCAAAGCTGTCACTGCCCTTGCACTTGTCACCGTCTTCTACATGTTGTTCTTCCGTGCTAGAAGACGTTCTTCTTCTTCATTTGGCATTTAATGGCAGACTGGAACACTTGTAGGCGTACATGCTGCCCCGCCAGGTACAGAAGAATAACAAACCCAGAGAAACATTACCATCATGTTTTCAGAATTTTGGCATTGACTTGGTACCAACGCATCGGTTCTTGTGACATCCCTAGTCTGTGGTTTGCCGTGACATATACTGACAGCATGCACAGTGGGTACTAACATACATGACTAAGAGGATCTGCAGCCTCATGACATGAGCATTCATCCATATGTGTAAGAGCTGACTCAGTGGTTGATATGCGGAGAATAATGAGAAGTCAGACGTGTGTGTACTGATTAGTTCCTTGACGGGGCAAACGTTTAAGGTGACCACATGTGCAGACATATTGTCACAATCGCACATGGTGGTAACTGGAAGAGACAGAGCTGTCTGCCACACGTTCTGGAATACTGACCACATAGTTCAGCATGCATGCTTTCCCTCTTATAGCTGCATCATTATAGCTTAGATGTTTTGTAAAATAACAGTAAAATGTGACAGACATGTCATGGTTATTGGCCTTAATGATCAGAGGAATATTTCATTTGTGCATGTTTTTGTATTTCAAAATACTGTCTAGTCTGACCTTGATTTGGAAAGTTCAAATCAGATTTATGATTTCTGTATTTTGCATAATCATTCTCAAAGGAGAGCTGCAGCAAGTCAGTGTACATGACAAAAGAAAAACTATACCTTTTTATTGGCCCTTTCTCTCGGGAGTGGACCGTTTTGAGAGAAATCTAAACTCTCAGCACAGGAGGAAAAAGCTTTTGAATGTCAAGTTTCAGCTACAGCTGGCTGGGTATGCTGTGTTAATAATAAGGAACAGAAACATGCAGACCATAAGCTCTGGATGATCAGTGCATAGAGGAAAAGGCAGGGCGACAGGGAGTGAAGTGACTCAGACTTAGATAGACACCAAAATATCTTCAGGGACAGGCGATTTCTTTTTTGTCATTGAGAACACTCTGCTCCTCCACAGTTTAAATTCAGAAAGTCACATTCTGATTGGATCCGCCTTCAATTTGCACCATTGTCCTTCAACACACCAATGCACCGGTGCCCACACTTCGCTCAACTGGAAGCTTGCTGGATTGGCGCACACAGGCAGTCACACAGCCAAACATTTTTACACATCACTAGAATAAAAAATAGCTAAATGAATGGTGGGTGGTGTATCTTCAATCCCTGTCCGCTGAGTCACATCCTGGCCTCCTGTGTTTCCCCCCTCCTGCTCTGCATCCTCTTCACAAGGTCCGTGCCAACACATGCACACACATTCAGTATAATAAGGTCTTCAACGCATAAAGTCCGGATATAATAATAATTGACACGCATCCTCCATTAGTCTCTGAGCACAGCAGACATCGACACTCAATGAGTGTAGACACAGAGAGGTGAGTCACGGTGGACACAGCAGCGTGGCAAAGAGCAATTCATTACACTGCTTCATGCACGACAGCAGAAGCCTGGAACTAGCTCCCCTACGTAAATAGAATCAAGTTATTATTAATGCTATCATTTACATCTGTGTACTATGGTCCATGTTCTAAATTCTTGGAAGATTATTTTAATTTTGCTCACAAGCTCTTACAAAGGCCTGTGAATCCCCTTCAGCCCAGCAGACTGCAACACTTCATAAAATTTGCTTGAAGATCCAGTGTGTAGGATTTAAGGAGATATAATGGCAGAAATGGAATATAATAGAGTAAGTATGTTTTCTTTGCTATATTATCACCTTAAAATAAGATTTATTTTGTTTGTTTTTTCATCACCATAGAATGAGCTGTTTGTATCTACAGAGGGAGCAGGTCCTTGTCTATGGAGATCGCCATGTTGCACCGCCTTGTTTCTACAGTAGCCCAGAACGGACAAACCAAACACTGGCTCTGGATACGCTTATTAACATTTTTCCGTCTTTGTGTAGCAACCCTTCTGGGATTAGAGCTCCAGAAAACCTCTATTTTTTTTTATTATTTTTTTTAAAATGAAACTGATTTATTCAGGATTTTTACTGGTTTAAATCACCTGGTCCATTCATTCTGGAGAGAAAGAGATCTCTACAGATAATTCTGCTCCTGGCAAAAACCTCCTGAACATCTGGATCTGAAGTTCTCAGAGAAAACAAGTCAGCAGACATTAGCAGGTGCTAGGCTAATGGCCTGTCTTCTACATGCAACAGAGCATTGGAGAAAAAAAGATTTATAACGTGAAACTTCTATATTCATTGTTCTTACCGGTTTAAATCACCAGGGGTCTAATTTTTTAAACACTGCACACAAAATTAGGGCCTGAAAGAGGCATCCACCACTTCTGCAAAAGTTGTGATCTATAAAAACAGACTTAATGGGGAAAACTTTGACCTGTGCTTACAAACTTTTTGGATAAGCAAAACTGGCACTGCAAATGGTGAGGTGGAAGCCTGATTGTAGAAATTGTGGAATATTTTTTTGGCGCATGCCGTTTTTGGATTTTTGTTCATATGTACATATTTAGTGCGGATCCTACATATTGTTTTATAAATGTTTGTTTAGTAGAGAAAGAGACCTCTGTGAATAATTTGTCACATAGTCAAAACCTCCTCCTCATAGAATTGGTCTTCCTGCGTTGTGACTAACTCTGACAGCTCTCATCACCCTTGTTTAAAACCATAGCTTTTTTCAGTTTAAAACAAGCTCTACTGGCTGACTGTGCTACCTGCCTAAAATGAAATGGCAGACAGACAAAGCTAGACAAGCTTGTGAATGTAGTGAAGCACCTAGCAGCCAAAGAGCCAGCCATTTTCCTCAGCAGTTGGTGGATACCAAACCAGAGCAAAAAGAAGACTAAACATTGATCAGGTCACACACAAGACTCCAAATAAATGCTAATGTTGCTGTGTCTACTGGATATTTAAAAAACCTACTGCAAGCTAACAGGTCTGCTATTACAACTTAAAAAAGGCAATAATAACACATGTACACCAGTCAGACTAAAGAGAAAGAATATGTTAGCCTTCATCCAGTCCCACCTTAATAGATGCTGAGTGTGTGTCATGCTGCACACACTCAGCATTACTGATAACAGGTAATGAGCAGCATTGGAGTGTTCTCCCTGTCCCATGGCACACCTTTGATATATTGTTGAGCATACATTTTCATTTATAATTTCATTCTTGGTTCTGTGTGTCACACACTCTCATCTCTCTCAACCCATCACTGGGGGCGTGACTATACTTTTTTGTCCACCACTCAATAGATTGCCATTAGTTTTTTTTTGGCTGGAGAGTGAAGCAATTCTAGCAGTCAGTTGCATATTTTGCCAGCATTTGGTTGGTGGCTGGTGCTAATTTCCAGCCCTGAACAGTACACAAAAGTCACGGTTCCGTTCACACTCCAGTTTAGGAGTCACAGATTGATGGGGGCTTGGTCTAGCTTGTACCAAAAGGCAGATAAAATCCTCCTGCCAGGGGACTGAGAGCATTTAATCCACGGCAGCTTTGGTAACTATTTTCATTATTAAAAAACCAAAGAACATTTCAAACACTATACAAGTAGTATTACACTGTACGGACGCTGACCAAACACTTTCCCAAAAGGCAGCAACAACAGGTCACAGCAGGCTATAAAAACTAAAAATGCATCTCTTATGCCATGAAATTCAAAATACACAACACCTAAAATAATAAAAAAAAAACCTGTGCATTAGGAGTATTGTAATTAGTTCTACTTTGGATATATTTGTACATTCAAAGCACCCAAACGTTTAATTAATCTGGTGATTGATGCTGTTGAATTAGTGTTAGCAAAACAGGTTCAAATGGCAAATGCCAGATGGGCCGGCCCACTTTGTGGGCTACGAGGCCACCACCAGCAATGTTGGAAAAAAAACTGTGGGGAAAAAGACAAAAGAAAGACCTGCCAGCTGCGGCCCACTTAATGCTGGGATCTGATTAGGGGTTACGTGGTCCCAAAACTGTAAATAGACTACTTAAACTGTAAGACAGGTGTAGGGGTGCCAGCTGTTGTCACCTCCCCCCACCTCTTCAAGCAGAATTGGTCCACCATGTAATGTCAGAGGTCAAGTGGGAAATGAATGAAATCAAGAAAGAAAGAGCTGAGTGGAATGAAAATACATATTAGATAAACAGAGGAGCTACTAAACAAAAAGGTGGAGCAGAAAAGGTAAAGGTTAGAGACATTGTAGAGTATTGTTACAGGTCAGGGGCAAGAAGTGGAGGTCACTGCCAGCTGCTGAAGCTGAGCAGCACAACAACCACGTGCCGGATCTGGAGGTCTAATAATGTGCATTTCACACACAGCTACTGATGAGGAAAAATACTTTGGAAAAAAAGGCCAGGCTGTTTTACTTTATCTCCAAGTTGTTTCCTTCCCCCCATCAGAGGAGGATGGAGAAACTTTGCTTTGACTGAACAAGGCTCACAGCTAACGAGAGTACACGCAACTTCAAAAAGAATCAGAGATCAGGTCTGATCAATAAAACACAATCCTGCTCCACTCACATGGAGACCCACTTGCCACAAACCTGCAGCCCATTTTGGGTCACAATCCCTAACTCAGCAGAGCGTGTATTTCTGCCACAGTTGTCAAATACAACAACCATTCTGCATCACTTCAACATAAACTCAGTTCTTCTCCATCTAACCACCAAAACAAGATGGCTTGAGGTCTCCACATTATAGTTTAGTGGGATATCTATGAGGTGATTAGCAGCAGTGAGGGAGCTGATCAATAAGATCCCTCTCATATCCCCCAAGCACATGGCAGCCATGACCTGTAGCCCCCCTCAAAGGCACTTTGTTTATAGATGTATTGGTGGGATGTCCATAAGTCTTCAAGTGGGCTAAATGATTTTCTCTGCGGCTCCTATTGGACTGAATGCATGAGGAGCGGCGAGGGGAGACCATTAAGATGGTTTCCGCGTTATTCACTCCACAGCTTCCCGCTCACACTGGTCGTCAATTAAACTCAAATGGGACTGAAATGATTTGGCAGCTGTGAGGGGTCCCCTGAGGGAATAATGTTGTGGGCGGTGTGGTGTTGGTTATTGAGTTGGTAGTGTGAAGCTCTACAACCACCAAAGCCAGGAAAGGGTCAGCTTATTTTTACTGAATCAGCCAAGGTATTTATTTTTCCAAAAATCATAACAGAAATATAAATGTGTGAAAATGAACTGCATCTATTTGCCAGTCTTTTTCACATTTCAACTTCAATTGATGGCAGTTTGTGCCACTCACTCCTACTCTGAGTGCGCATGCTTTGTCAGCACATATTGGCACACGAGACGTGACCAAACCACATTTCCCTATTGTTGGCAGCGGAACAAGACCACACATTGTTATCCTCACATGCTTTGGTTTGTTGTTATTATCCTCACATGATTTTTTCCACCTGATATAGAGACTTCTACCAATGATCACTATCTCTGTCAAGGACAAGCATAGGAAACTCTTCTGCTATTGTAAAACTGTCACATCTCACAAAAACACAACAGTCCTTTCCATAAAACACAACTTGAACATTATATTCCTTAGAGAGTACAATAAGAATCTCATCTTTGCTACAGTATCTATTAAAATAAAACTATTACAATTTTCACAATCTCACAATTATCTCAAAAGGCCATTACGGTGTGCAAGTGTTCCCTCCATTATCTGCACTAACATTAGGCCTATTTCTGGTTTTGCCAGCTGGTCCAGTGAACCTGAGATGACAAAAGCTCAAACTGGCATTTGTTATTATGACACGTTCTGGCAAATTAAAAAAAGTAGCCCACATCAGCAACCTGTGCTGAAGGCGTCATGGCCCTAGCATTGCATTGCATAAATTATAAGCAATAAGACAATGTAATTAACATAATGTTGTGTTTGTCTATATAAAGAGTAAGGGAGCCACTAGTGTCTGACAGGCCATATGTAATTTACTGTCAAGTTGCAGCTGGCAAAATGAAGGAGATCATATTCAGTGTAGGTGGGAGGGCTCAAGAGCGGTGCTGTATTTGTTTACTAGTAAGGTGATGTGCTTTTTGGGGTGGCGAGACAAGACATGTTAGAATTAAGTGGGATTTATACTTCTGTGTCGAATAGACTGTGAAGGCATGTACCCTACTCCGTGGTCTGACATGAGCCTTCCCAAAAATGAAACTACGTTGTGGCAATGCAGAATTCTTATTTTCATAGGCTGAAAACCATTTCCCTCAATAGAAACAAAGCCTACCTTTACTTCACAGATAAGCAACAAAAAACTTTGCAACCCGATCCCACTCCAGCTCTTGGGCAGCGCCTTTTGGCGTCAGACACTCAATAAAAAAAAGTTGTCCTTTCATGTCGGCATGATATGCCATCGGTCGCTGTTAATGTCTAACGGCTCCCGGTGGCATTAGGGGGAAATGCGGCCAGACAAAAATGTACTGTAAATGAAACGGTTCAAAGTCCAAGGGGTGGTGGATGGGTCAAACAACCACCAACTTTCACCCAGGAGGTTGGTGTTCGCTTCCTGTCTGATTGTAAAGCCAAATCCTCTTCTTTTTTCCTAGACCCAACCACGTGCTTTAGTTGCAACAACCCAACCACATGCGGTGTTAGCCAAACATAATGATATGCATTTGTTGTTGAAGGAAAAACCATCAGTTTGTGGTGGTGTACTGACATGGTGTGTTTATTTTGAAAGTGACTGTATGCAAACTGTACATTTCCTGTCAAAACAGAAGCATATTTTGAAAACAGACAATGCATGTAACAGGCTGAAGTTGACACGGCATCCCAGGACATCAACACCAACCCACACAGGGTACCCTACACATCATATGTTGACATGGAAAGTCCATGAGCAAACGTCAGTACGTGACAGAGTCAGGAAAAAAAGTCTGCAAGCCGCTAGGCTAATTTATGCAAAGTAAAATGTCATTGTCTTATGCTAATAAAGTGAGCATGTTGTGTATGTGGGGAAAACGTGTCTACTGTAAGATAACTGTTTTGTCGGTGAACATTGTGAGTTACAATGGAGCCAAATTTTGTTAAGTTACTTTTGTAAAATGTTACAATTGTTCCCCAGTTTCATATGAGAAGCGTACAACTCTGCTAGCTACTTTGTTCATTTCTGACAAGTAAAATGTCATAGGCTTGTGCTAATAACAATAGCATGTTGTATTTGTGGGAAAATGTGTTTAGTATAAGTTTTTTAGTTTGTGAACCTTGAGTTTCAACAGAGTCAAGTTTTTTGTAACATTAGCTTTTGTTAAATGTTGCTGTTGTTCCTGGCTTTACATGAATAGAGGAAAACTCAGCTAGCTGCTTGGCTAATTGATACAATGTAAAATGTCATGGGTTTGTAGCATGTTGTATTTGTTGAGAATATTTGTCCAGCAAGTGACAAGTGTTTTGTCTGTGCACTTTGCTAGTTATGACAAAGCCAATTTGAGTACATTTGTTTAAAAGTGCTCTATTAAGCCATATTTGATGTGTGTTTTACGTGTGTTTTGAATCAATCAGACTTAACAACACTTCACAGAAATCCCACCACCAATAAGGGACTTAGCGTTGTAACTGCAGAGCGACAAAGACACACCACCGCACAAGTATAAATGCTAAAAACAGTGTGGGCCACTTGGATAGGCTACACTGTAAGCTCTGCTTAGACCAAATGCAAAATTTTAAATCCACCTTTAGTCTCAAAGAAAGTAAAATTGTGCCAAAATAGTAACATTGTGGATCTGAAGCCAATGAAAAAAAGTGAGCAGTTGTTATGAGATATTAAACAAGATTAATGACTAGATTAAGTGTCCAAGTTGGAAAAATGAGGCTCATTAGACAATATCCAAGACAATTCTACACTTTGTCAGTTGTCAGTGAGCGGTAAAGGCAGTTTCACTACTCTACAAGACAGGGGTTGCCTCCAGTCACATGGGTGTGTCACTGCTGGAAATTCCCTTGCCAGCTGGTGTCTTGCTTTCTGCTCTGTGCAGGACGCTAATGTATGTGTTATCTTTTTATCTACTTGTAGTTTCACACAGGCCCTCCCTTATTCAAATCAACATCAGCAACAAGAAGTGATCCCTGTGTCATTCAAGGCTAGTTAAATCTGTCTGAAAAAACGCTCAGCCTGCACATTGACACTACAAACTAAAAGCTTGGGCAGTCTGTGTAGACCTTTTGTGCTGCAGACATTTTGGCTGGTAAATGTCCATTCTTTTTAAACTCCCGACCCCACTTTGAAATGCAGACGTTCCATTAAAAATGCAAAACTCTAACGTGAGATAACCTTGATTACATGATCAGGCTTACAGTCTCAGATTTTAGAAAGCTCTCTTTGGGCCACAAAAGACATTATGCACCTGCTACCTGAGTACTTGATGAAATCAATTAAGAGCCCCTTTAAACATCTTTGCTGATAAAATCCAATCCATCACTCTTCTCGTTTTCCACACAAGACCAGATTAGCACAGATTAAAAGTAAATTTTGTTTATAAAGCACAATATCACAAATCACAAATCTGCCTCAGGGGCTTTACAATCTGTACAGTAGCGGCCTCTGTCCTTAGACCCTAAATACTAAGTAAATGATGTTGCGTCATCTGTAACTTTGACAAATTTGGCACATAAGCTTCCCCACTAACTTACATTTATCATGTCCTTACTGAGGGACAGGGAAGTGTTGTTATGGCCTTTCAGTATTCTAGTGCATGAAAAACATGTTGCATTATGCAAGCTTAAAATGTACGTTGCATTGTTATCAACTACACAGACATTCTCCACTCGTACTCGTCCTCTGCTGTGCAGTTTGGCTTTTCCAGGGTGATGAGAGAAAACCTCAGTATCAAAGTGTTTGAGCTGCAGCTCACTAATACAAAATGCAGAGACAGTTAGTGAAGTGGACAGCAGGGGTTCACAGCCAGGCAGGAGAGCTAGATACAGAGAGAGATGGAGGACACCACAGATACAGAAAAAGACAGACCAAAGGAGAAATGACTGTTCGCTGGCCGGAGATGTGGTGTAAACCTGTTTGGCAGCTGCAACATGTTCAGCAAGTACTGCATGACTTTGAAAAGACCATTTGACAAGACAAGCACGCCGCTTTTCATCTCAATGACTACCAAGCATCCAGCAAGTCAAGAGGGGAGAGATTCAAACTAGATTCCTAAATATATAACCAAGGACGGAAAGAGAAAGAGACAAAAAAGGGTGACATGCAGAGAGAAAACGAAAGAGAACAAGAGAGGCTTGAAAGAGAATTGGAGAGCAGAGGAGACATGTTGAGAAGGAAAGCTCAAAGAGAAACTGAAAGCTAAGTGAGATATTTCAATAACTTCTAGCCTCTCAATGTGTCTGTGTGAAAAAAAAGCAGGTGAATCCAGTCTGGCTTATAATACGACACAATACAGACCCACTCAAGAAGAGCACAGACACCAGAGAGAAACACTGTCTGTGGATGAAGCTCAACAACAAAGACGGCTGACAAATAAACTGATGATGGTGAGGAATACTCACACTGAAAGCATTGTAAAACAGAAGAAACTGAAGAAGTGTGAAAGAGACTAGAAAAGCTGAGAGTTTGTGGGTAAGATAAGGACACCAACATTTTAAAAACATTTAATATGAATGTCAGACCTAGCACAGTCTTAATCACAAGTTTAAAAATTCATCGCTTGAACAAATGAGTGGATGTGTGTTGTTGGTTGACTTTTTGGCAAGTTTTTCGGAGATTAGCATTATCTGGTTCAGTATGCCGGATCATCTGAATCTACTTTGAGCGCTCTCAGCTCAGAGCCAGCAAGAAACAAAAAGACTTCAATACATCACTTCAGTGCAAAGATAATGCACAAAACACACACACACACACACGTACACACACACGCACACACACACACACACACACACACACACACACACACACACACACACACACACACACACACACACACACACACACACACACACACACACACACACACGCGCACCAGGGTGTCTACAGGTATAAGCTGGTAACTTTATACAAAATAACTTTTTTGTCATATTTGCTGTCACTATAGTCACACAGCATTAAATGAGACAGAAAATCTATGAAAAAAAAAAAATCGACAAAAACAACCAATCAAAGCCAAGGAGTTTCTAACGCAGCTGGTAGTCATGCCAATCACTGCTCGTGAACATAACAAAAAAAAAAAAAAGGAAAATGGACGTAGCCACTGGGATGTCCATCATATTCTCATACAAAGGTTTGGATGTTATCCTGCGATAAATGCATACACAACAGTTCAAATTATATCATACGATTTTGCGCCCCACTGAATGCCATATTTAACCTACAGTTATGTAGTTAATGTAAAATTACGGAGGTTGGATACAGTTAAAAAGGAGTACCAAGCACCGCCCACCAGCCTTGCCACCTTTCTCTATTATAGCTTATAAATACATGAACCTGGTTGTTCTATATTTAAAATCACATTGGTTTTATTAGTGCTATTAAATAAATCAATCATTATTACTTATTATGCTCATTATTATTATTTGAGCTTGTTTTATTTATTCATTTCACAGATAGTTTTACATCCTTAGTCCATAAATTAAAATCATTATGGACGTGGACTTAAAATCATTGTTTTATTTTATGGCCTTGCTGCCCTGGCTTTTGACCTTTGTGCCCTCAGAAAATTGACAACACGAAAAGCCAAGTGGCCTTGCCCCTAAAATGACGAAATTCCAGGCCTGGTGTTCACAGATTATTTGTCTCAAGTATGTCCATCAGAATATAGTGACAGTTTCAGCATAAATAACACAGAGTAATTCTCAAAGTTGTTAACTGTAGCTTTAAATTTGATGCTTTTTAAGACCTTTTCAAGATCATTTTTAAGTTAAGATTGATTTTTTTTTTTTTTTTTTTGACAAATCATCTTTCTCTTAGTCAAGAGTTGCAGGTAAGTAAAAAAAGTAAGATGTGTGTATTTGTATATGTGTGTGTGTGTTTATGTAAATAGGTGTACAGTAAGTATTAGGGGTTCACCGTGAGGTTTAAAGATGTGTAACATCAGAAATAAAAATTGAAGCTGATTTAATTTTGACAAAAATAAATCAAAAGATGGATGACTGAAATTAGATAATGATCATGGCAATCATCCCCTTACAAATTCAAATGTAAGACTATTTAATGACTTTATGGGTCTAATATTTATGAAATTAAGACATTTCAATAGTTTTAAGGACTTGCAGAGACCCTGACAAACACACGCACATGCACGCACACGCACACACACACACACACACACACACACACACACACAGAAGTTCGGAACAAACATGAAGAGATAAAGTTAGTGATTGAAACATGAAAGCCCTGATTGAAAGAAATATAACTTTGATGTAAAGTGGAAAACGATGATGAAAAAAAGGTCAGAGACAGAAGGAGCTGTGTTTTTTCTTTTTTTAAGAGGGAGACATAGTGTTGGTGGAGAAAGTGAGTGGGTAGCAGCCAAGACAGTGTTTGCTTTTCTCTCTGTATTCTGGCCATGAGAGTTAATGTAAGAGCACAGAAGCAAACAGAGAAATGGATTCGTGACGGCAAGGTTGGCACAGTTAAACTCTCTGGGCAGCTCAACTGCTACCAACACCGCTCTCACATACCAAAGCGCAGCAAATGTGACAAAATGGATTTTTATATTTGCTCTGTCTAATCTTTAGCGACTCCACCCATCCAAAGCAAACTTATTACAAGATTTCTCGTCACGGTAACAAAGCAGGTAAATAGCTGCTGTAATTGATTGCTTTGTCATCAGTTTATGTAAGGTGTGTTGGCGAACGCTACTCTGCGGTGTGGTGCTGGAGAGCTGTGAATCCTCAGGCTGAATAAAAAGAAACAGCTTTCTCACCCTCCCACTCCTCCTCCTGCACTCCTACCACCATTTGCTGCTGACCTGCAGGGTCAACCAAGCCCAAGCCTACATTCCTTTAGCTGCTCTCTCCTGGGACGTCTCTTCCTCCATCTCCTCTTACCTCATCATTTAGTTCTCTACTATCTCAACAAACAGCCACACGCTGTAATTTTTTACTTGCACATCCCATTATAGGATGTATTTTTGGTTTCTAGGAACATAGCAACAAGATGATGTCCACTTTAAAGCTGAGGCAACTGACCAGCTACTACTGCGCTCCTCACCAACTTGTCTGTTTTTCATCCTCTGCCTTGCCTCTTTGACTGGCAGAAGAGTATCTTCCATCCTCCTCAACCTGCCCCTCAGAGGCTGTGCTCTGACAGACAGCTGAAACTGCAAATCTACCAAACCGACATTTTGTTACAGAGTCTCTATAGAAAAAAAAAGAGGCATGATCAAATCCAATCCTTCCTGACCGGATTTAAAACATATTCACTGGTGGTTTGAAATGCAATTCAAATCCAATATCTGCAAATGCAACACAGCCCGGCCGCTCAGGATCAGATTTCAAGTGCTGCTTTTTGCTTTTTTTTTTTTTTTGCATTGCTCCCCACAGGACACATATCTGACAAAGCAAGAAGAGTACAGAAAAGGATGTGGAGGAGAGTCAAAATGCCATCATGGTACACACCACCATGCAGTGTCGTCAACTTAAGCCACAACACTCACTGACTGTTGTAACTGTACAGAGGAGGATGTCAAACACCTCTGCATTGCCTAAAAACGTGGTTTTGCGTGCGTTGCTCAGGCAAGTGCTCAGGCTCTATTTTTGTTTTGTGCGTTTGTGTGCTACAGTTGCTGTCGAGTTTATGTTGTCATTACATCTCTGTGTTGGTTGCCTTGGTGATACTTTATTCTGCTGGTGGGTTATTTGACTCATGTCACCTAATATTGGTGTTTGTTGAATGCTGAAATAGAAGCAACTCTGTTACATAAAACAGACAAGTGATGGATGTCTAAAAAGCTTTCAAACGTAAGGGGGGGGGGGGATCAATACAGCATAGTATCTTGTTATTTTTGTGTGGCAATATTGCATCGTCGTATCGTATTGTATCGTTACACTTTTTTTTATTATAAACATTACCAATATTACAAATACAAATTAAACTTTTGCAGCCTACTAGAATAATAAAATAATTTGCTTTTTTTATTTTGCTCAGATAAAAATGACTGAAGAGAGATGAACAGACTAAAAACTTATTGGATGAGACAGAGACAGACAGAAATTGACAACAGAAGTTGCAGTTGAAAAATGGTAATAAATCACAGTAAATTTTTTCGCAATACTGATCACAAAACGTTTCAAACTAAACTACTATTAGATTTTGACTAGAGTATCATAACAATGCTGTATTGTGGGACCTCTGGTAATTCCCATTCCATATTTAGGGTCTCCATACATTTTCATGGACAAAATTTCAAAACTTTTCCATGACTTTTCAAGGAGCCATGATCATTTTTTTTCTTGCCCTACTTGCCAAGTGTTTTTCAAACATATCAGATTCAAACTCTATTCAAACATAACTTGAAAATGTACATGATGGTAAACACAACGTCACACCTCCACAGCCCCTCAGACCTCACAGACTACTACAATCTCACTCTCTCCTCCTGCCTCGACCAGCTTGCACTGCTAAAAACCAAAACAGTCTCCTCCACCCACTCTGCTCCCTGGTACACCCCAGAACTCCGTTTGATGAAAACTCGTGCCCGGCAACTCCAAAGACTCTGCAATAAACAGGACTCACAGTTCACCTAGAAACCCTCAAGGACCATGTGCAGCAATACAAAGATGCCCTTTCCTGTGCCCGATCCACCTACTACTCTCAACTGATTCACTCTGGCTCTGGAAACCCAAAAGCACTTCTCTCCACTATCAACAAACTCCTCAGCCCCCTGGACAGCAGCTCCCAGTCATTTACAATTCACAAATGCACCTCCTTCCTCTAATTTGTCCAAACTAAAATAGATAACATCTATAGGAACTTAACCACCACTGCATCTTGTGCTATTCAATGACTAGTGGTATAGATTGCCCTTAAGTCTGCATGTACAACAACAGTGGCATCTAACTATGTGACATCTTGTAAAGAAAGCAGATGATAAAGAGCTGTCTAAACTCTGGCCACTTACAATGTGGACGGTCAATTACAAAGATCAGATTTCCTGTTGCCAGGGTACAGTTATGTTCTCTTCCTCACTCCCTGCTCTCTCTGTCAAAAAGGTGTGTGAGGTTTCAAAGCTCAATTCAGTCTTTCCCTCAGCTCCTATCTTCTGCTGTCCCTTAGAGCTCTGATCCTCTGCCTGAGCCCGGCTGGGTCCAACCTCACCCACTGGGTGTGGGGCAGACCCAGCTGTAACTTCTCATTATTGCCCCTAGGCTTGAATTTGGTTGGGTTCTTGCCAGTTTAGCGGTGCTTCTTTTTGTAGCGGGGCTGCAGGGCTGTGAGGCTGTGAGGCGATTTGGTTGGCAGTGTTCCCTACTGCCTCCCCAGCAGTGGGAGAAATGTACATAACATGCAGTGATCATCTGCCCACCACATAACCACGAACTGTAGTGCGCAGTAGACCCATCAAGGTGAAAAGCCCACTCTGCCTACTGCCGAAACTGTATTGCATCAGGCGACAGACTTTTGAAATGAGGAAGAGAAGAAGAAAAAGTGGCGCGACGAAACATGTGTCTTTTGTTATAAATGTTTTGATATCAAAAAAATATAATATATATTTCTTTTACAATAAATATCCAGGTTTTTATCCAGGGTCTGGCCCAAAACTGCTGCCTTGGGTTGGGCTCCAGTCATGCTTGGAAACTGTGACGGTTCATGTCAGGTCGGGTGTGATCAGAGCTCTACTGTCCATCTCTCATCATCTACTCTCCATCCCTGTTTCTTCTACACCTTCAGTTATCTCGGTTCATCAGGGTCTGATGAAGGAGTGTTCTCATAAGTGTTTTTAGAGGGAGGGGGGTCTGCCCTTGCCATCTGCTCCAGCACTGAGGCTCCAATGCTGAGAGGCCCAAGGGGCTGCTTGAGGAGGACAGGCCGAGGAGCCTCTGGGAAAACTCTGAGCTGGCTTACAGCTAAAAGCCAAGGATGACTGCCACTGCTGGCAATGATACAGATGCATGTACACACACAAACTTAACGGCTGAATTTACAAGAACACATGATGCATCTGGTAAAAAAAAAATTATGAATCACGGTCAAGGCCATGTGGGTGTTTTGTTGGCACACTGCACACAAGAAGTCTATTAAGACACGATGAGATTTAAATCCATTCACCCTTTTACACATTCAAATGATCACTAAATGTAAACACACTGAATTAGGAGTTACCATGACAGTCTCAATGATTGTCTTTTCATTCTCACATACATCAAAATGTTTTGTCTGCCAAGTTCTGCCAGTATTACGTAGGATTGATCTGTACAGGAATTATGCTTGTTGCACTTGAACACATCAGAGAGTAGAAACTGATGTCTTTAAAGTGATACCCAAAGAAAACATGGTTAGAATCAATAGACGCCAGTGTGTTAAAAGCCCTTTCTGATATAGCACTGGGAGGGGTGACTAACATTCACAGAGTTGGCAAAAACCATAAAGACACTCTGGATACTCAGGATAGTCTGCCAATAGCTATAAAACAATTTCTGAAACATCTTTGAAAATACATGAGAATGACTTAATGGATGCCAAAAACCGATCAGTAATAATATGATACAACCAAGGTCAAGTCTAGGAGTGCCTACAATTCTTTTTTATTTATTTCTAAGTGTTTTCTAGTCATAGATGGGGGTCATGGTCAGGGAGGGGGAAATAAGTCCTTTCCCCCTCCCTGAAATGGTGAGAAAGTGTGGCTTTAAAACTCTCATTGTAACATTAACAAGGTGTCATGTTTTATATAGAGTTCTTGCTGTTGCATGAAAATAAAAACTACATCAAACATTAAACGGAATCAGATCGGATGTGGCATGTTGGCATGTTGGGGCTAAATGGGTAGAGTTTCCCAGCATGCCATGAAACAATGTGAAAACTGTGTTTAAATGTGTTCTAAATCACTCAAGTTACCCATTACACAGTGATTAATGTTTTGTCTTTCACAATGGCTCTAATGGGTTACACTTAATGTTGTGGTAAAAGATATTTTGCACCATGAGTTAAGTCGTACACACAGTTAGTGACATCCCGCCTGTGTGGGTGTTTGAATGTCTGATATAAAGATGTGCTGAGTTGAAATAAAGAGCACTTCCTGTTTCAGATTTTAGCTCTTCGCCCTGCTCTATTGACGCGAATGCTAAGCTCACCACAATATATTTTCATAGTGTAATGAAATGAAAAAACAAATGTAAAAATGTGTACTCAATGTTTTTATGTACATGTGACATAATTAAATGCGCACTCAATACTGGACCAATGTCAAAAAATATAGTCAATTTAGTGTTCAGAGAGCTGCACACATGGTAGTGAATGCTTTGTTTTCCCCAACGTTATAAAAGGAGCTGACATTTTGTGGCCGTTCCCATAAATACCCACTGTATGTAAGGTGTGACTGAGTTTATGTGATCACTGTATCATCATCAGAACATGCAACAAAAGGAGGGAAGCTGGTTTACGTGAACCCACTTACCCTGGGTTGCCAGTTTTCATATTGCTTCTGCAGATTGGCCCCAATGGTCTCCAGGGCTTTCTGTGGACTCATTGACAGAGGATCTGGCAAGAAAACACAGATTGTAAACACACCATGATCACGCACATGCACGCAACTGTCACTGTAAAGCAAAACCACACACGTTCAATCTGGAGCTGACAAACCAATATATTATTACTGATTTACACTGCTGTCATTCTTAAAATGATTTAATCCAAACATGCAGGCCAACATTATTTTACATTCAGGCAGAAGACACTTCCATGCCATGATAACAGGGGTAAGTTATAGTTTATGATTTCAGCATCAAAGGAATTTTTCTTGTTAAATCAAAGCAGTCTCTGGAAAAATAGCAGCAGCTCCTCAGGTTCAAATATTGATGAGTGTGAATCAATATGGCATGAAGAATAGCAGAATATAGATTGAGGACGGATCAAATTGCGCTCAGCAGGCAGAGAGGAATTATTGGCAAGTTTGCGGGAGATACTGATATGCTTTATGCTGAAAATTCAACCACTGCCCTTATGATGAATGAGGCCTGCTTCAAATGCATTATCAAAATAAAAAGAACAAGAAGATGCCTATTAAGTTCTGCTTATATCATTTCACTATTCAGGAAAATTATATCCCACTCGCTATTTTAACTTCAAATATTTAAAAAAACTACTATTCAGTGAGTATTCATCTCCAATCTGTTAATACATTTTTATCAACGTACATATGAACATACAACACAGTAGTATCCACCAAGCAGCAACTCACGGTAGAAATGTTGCAACCAGGCCCCCAGGAAGTGTGCCGAACTTTGAAGCCAATTTTCATAGTGGCTAAATAGTGAAATTACAGCTCCCAATTGTGTAACATGATGCTACTGGGGCCAAAAAGACTTTTTCCCATAGACTTACAATGGGAAAGAGTCAATTGTTTATCAGTGGATACATTTTTGGGCACCTCAATCTCCCCGAAATGACTCATTTCACAATCAGGCTTTGAGCCATTCAATCTGATAATAATTATAAAGTCTAGAAGAGCCGCAAGATTAAGTCATTTTTTCCCCATTAAAGTTAGCAGATCACTGAACCTCAAGTATAGGGCTCAGCCAGTGGAAGTTTCTAGTGAACTTGTTCTATGGGCTCAATGATGTGGAGGCAGCGCCAGTCATCTGGGTGATGTCATAATGCCAAGACAGTGCTTTTTTTGGCTTCATGAGACACTGAGCAACTTTTTAGGAACGAACGGGGATCTGCCTCCAATGCTGTATCCAGGTCTTTTAATACATCCATGATCACACCCCTGACCTATGATGAATTATTGATTTCATTCGTTTATTTCTTTTTAGAAATAAATGCATGGATATTAAGAAATACAGCTGACAATTAAGGTTGAATAATGTCCCTTAATTATGTAAGGTTCAGGTATCGTGTTTCTGAATGTTGTGGTGTTAGTAGGATGGCAATGGTGTGAGATTTACACTGTTAGATAACTGTCTCAGAAAATATTGCAGTTTCACAGTATTATAAAATTAACATCATCAGTCAGAATGACCCTTAAAAGGAATGAAAACAGAAGAGTTATTTTGGGTTGAACAAATGTTTTATTAGTATAATTGAAATTTGAAACCATTTTGTTATGGAAATGTGTGTAAAAAGTCTCCCTTCGAAAATAAATAAATTCCGTCCAGTTGCATTTTTTTTTTCAATATCGTAGATAAGCAAATGCACAAAGGGAGACAACACGAGACAACTCCAACTTGGTGAAACATTTGAGCAACCAAATTGTGACGTCCGTACTGAGGAACTTTCATACCATGATTTTTTGGTACCGTTACACCCCTACTGTTTATTGTTCTAAAGGGTTGTAGCCAAAAGGACTTTTCCTTAAGAAAAGCACCGAAAAGTATCGAAAAGTATCGAAATTCATATTGGTATGGGTACCGAAACAAAGATTTTGGTATCGTGACAACACTACATTGCACAGCACGCAAGTAAAATAATGTTAGGTCATGGCATAATGGCAGGAAGGACAGAAGCCTTACCTTTCTGCTGCAAAAGGAATGACTACTGTAGCCATTATGGTTCTTATTTTAATCGATTTAAAAAGGCAAGCAAACAATGATCCCCAATAGCCGCCCATTTTTAAAGGTTTAAATATGGCTACGAAAGTCTTCATTGTTCTGTCAGAGAGCTGTATTGTGGCCTAAGTTAAAAATCTTCTGAAGCACCCTTTTACACGAAGCAGCGTTACTCTCTGTTCAACTTGCTCCTGAAACCTGGCACCTCTTAGCCTTCACAAGTGCATCAATATTAGGTGTGCAAAGTCATCTAGTGGGCTAGATTGGAGCCTTTGGCGGGCCAGTTCTGGCCCAAGGGCTGTATGTTTGACACCCCTGATCTAGTGAAAACACTGTACGCTAGATCACAATATCCTGTTATGATGAGGTTGAAAAGGGGCCAGTGTATAAAAAGAAGTTTTCACACTCACCACAGCCACTGAAAAGCAGATATAAGCCATTCTATTAACATATAGCTGTCACATGTGACATAAATTAAACACCATGGTGCATTTAAGGACATCACCCCTGCCTCCACCCCTTGAATTCTCAAACACTATCTCAAAAACCGTTGTGACAGTTCTGCACAGTAGCAGCATTCTCAGCAATCGCTGAGAGAGTTTAAAAAACTTTAAGAACTGTGTTCCCTCTTTAATGTGCTTAAGTCTCAGGGGAGCTACACAATGGTTTTGAGGTTCCCATTCAATGGAGATGCTTTTTGTTTTGTTTTTTTTCCTCTATGTCATGTTGTGTGGTTGAGGTGGGGGCAGACTGCTTCATCCTTAGTTGACAAAGGCCTTAAGAATTGAGCTCCTTCGGGAATAAAAGAAAGTGTCCCTAAATGCTTCAAAGTAAAAGCTAAACTTTTACTAGCAACATCACATTGACACTAATCTTCCGTGACATATCACCTCTCAAAATTTTGCTTTCTTCATCATTGTTACACTCTTTATTTACAGGCTTTTTAATTAGTCAAAACACTATAAATAATCAGTGTAGTACCATGATGTCACTCATTGGTTTGTGGACTTGTGTTTTGAAGCCTCGAGTTTGGCACTTCGGTTGTCACCATCTTGGATTTTTGGAGCCAGTAATGACCATGTTTGGGTGAGAGGCTGGAGCTCTGGAGGAGCAAGGGGTGGATCTGACTGAGAAGTCGAGGATACTATCAACAGCCTGTCACTCAAAGCTTTCTGTCCTTAATTATGCATAACTCAAAGCCTTACTAAAATGTAAACGGATGAGTTATAGAAAAATTCACCCCTTGTACAGTTGTCATTAATGTTGGTATTAGCTATAGAGACCAAAAACCTTTTTCGTACCAGACTGTAAACATGTTTATTTCTGCTGTAAAGTTGAGCATTTTAACATGGGGGTCTATGGGGATGAACTAACTTCTGGAGCCAGCCTCAAGTGGCCATTTGAAGAACTGCAGTTTTTGACACTTGCATGTTGGCTTTATTTTTCAGCTCCTGAGGCTGCAGCTTGGCATAGTGACTGCGTGTCAAGGTAATAAAAACTCTTTTGAGTCTAAGACTTAAGCCCTGTTTCCACCGAGCAGTACGGTACGGTATGGTCCAGTGACGTATGCTTTTTTCTGTTTCCGCTGTGAAAAGTTCTGGATGATACCAGTGGAACTGTTCCTAACCATTAGCATTTTTGGTCACCCCTCTGTTGGGGTACCTAGCACACAGATTTGGTGCTAAAAGGTGGAGCTGTGAACACTGCAGTCTGTTCACTGGTCAGTGGCAGACAGTCACTCTGCTCAGGGCTGAGTTGTGGTTGGTTAGGAGGCAGTAGCCACTGTTCCTATCATGGAGAGTTTGAATAGTAAATTATAAATATACAATGAAAGGACGCTTTGCTGCCTCTTGCAGAAGCCAGAGTCACTTTTAGTAATGAGTGGATCTTCAGGGCTTAAGAGTCTACAGCTACACTAGCAGATCTGGGAGGCTAGCAGTGCTTTCGGCTGAATGTCAACAACTTGCTCACAACAGCAATGCTAACATGCTAATATTTAGTAGGTATAGGGTTTTTCATGTTTATCATCTTAGTCAGCATGTTAGCTTGATAGTATTTGCTAATTTACACTAAGCGGCAACCTCTGGGGCTGAAAAATAAAGCCAACACAAAGTGCCAAAAACTGCTGTTCTTTGAGGCTGGCTCCAAAAGCCTGTCATCTCCACAGAACCCCATGTTAAAATGTCAGACTTTATAGCAGAAAGAAAAAGGTTTACAACCTGGTACAAAAAAGAGTTTTGGTCTCTATAGCTTATTTCCCGGTTCATGAAAACTGTACAGGGGGGATATTTGTATATGACTCACCTGTTTAAATCTTATTAAAGCTTAAAGTATTGCATAGGCTACCTAGAGAATGCAATTTCTGAATAAAATGTGTCGGTGTGAATGCTGCATGCTGAATAACTGATGCACTGGAATGCTGACTTTCATGTGTAAGAATAAGGTTAAGTGATAGGAATAGTTGTAAGAGTTGAAAGGGGTCAAATTAGTATGAATGTCATTGAAAAGTTGAATGATACTCATAATGCTGCATATTAGAAAGGTTGTTGAAAGCTGACGCAACACTGCAATGCTCACTTGAACATGTAAAAAGGTGAAGTAGTAGGAATAATTGGAAAAGTGGGAAGGAGTTTAAATTGTGTAAAGTCATGCTGCATACTAGATGTACTACAAGTACTGAACACTATGTATGTATAATATTACAATACGTTACAATATGTATTCAGCATTCATAATCCCAAAGAGGAGGAGTGAACGAAAAAAAATTAGCTCTCCCTTTATTTGTATGCAAGGTTAACCAAATGTTTAAGTGTGTTTGATTCCATAGTAACGTGTCAGCAACCAGCACAAATTTCCCTACATTCATATGTATAAATTGTGCATGTAGAGTGAAAATTCACTCAAAGCACAGCTGAAGCTGATGTATTGGACAGTTTAAGGGGTTGACCTGATTATAGATTACCAAAATTTCTACAATAAAGCCTGAGGTGGACATGAATGTCGGTACCAAAGTTCATGGTAATCCATCAGATAGTTTGAGACATAAAGCAAAACTTAGTGTTTGCACCAGAGGAAAAGTTGGGGGATCACCAGAGTCTGAAGGCTTCATCTGCTGGGAACCATGAATGTCTACACAATTTACCATGGTAATCTATTCAGTTTTTATTGAGCTAAGTCATGGACAAACAAAATAGACCAACCAACCAAACAGGCAACATTGCTGTGTTTAAAGCCATGGCGCAAAAAAATGTATAGATGGAGTAAAACTAGAAAAGCCAATATATTTGGAAACTTTACTTAACAAATCATTTTTAAGCAGAACCCAATTTATCATATCCCACACTTTGTGTAGCATTTGAGTGTGTTCTTGTTTGTTTTGCATTAATGTCACTGTGCATCTGTGTGAACTCACCTATCCAGCATTCCAGTCGGGCGCAGGGGGAGGTCTTGACCACATCAGGAGGGTCCACTCCCACGTTGAGACACAACACCAGCGCTACACTCACAGTCTTCATCTGAAGGAGAAGACAGACCACATCATTATCCTCACATCCCTCATCAATGCTTCAATCAAAACAGACTACCAGACTCATTCTTAATAATTCAAAACCACATTAAATCTTAATTCGTCCGAGAAACTAAACTGAGCACACATGCTTGTATTCAGGTCCATCCAGTAAACCACGTTCTGCTGCTGCTGCTGGCCACTGACAGCCTCAGTGGAGCGTCGAAGGTTAAGTGTCTCACCCAGGAGACACTCAACAGTAGTTACTGAGAAAGGAGTTATTCTCTCCCCTTCCACATTTTCTCAGTCTGGTGCTGGGATTCCACTATGTCTCTGAGGCTAGTGTCACAAAGAATCTAACCTGCAGTCTCAGAGGCTTGTCACTGTCAGGTCGCAAGCATGAATCTGTGTGATTGTATGAATTTAATGCTAAAAGGTGAAGACCACACCAAAGGGCCATCTTCACATAAATCAGTCTCCGAAAGCCACAGTAGAGCCATTACAGGCTGAAACCACACAAAGTGATGACCCACGACACAGAGGACCACTGGGACAGGAAGTGAGCGGAGAGAGAGTGAGAGAGAAGCAGGCCATCTGAAATAGAACAACCATTGATCCAGGGGTCATGTGGCAAGTCCTGACACATACACTGGGACTTGAATTACTACATTCATATGCACGGTAGTGCAGGTAAAAGTGAAATGTACATGTAATTCTCAGTTCCACATGACCCTGATGCATGTAACCAAAATGGTACAGAAAATAAGTTGCCCAATGGTGCCAAATCTCAAGCACTGACTGGCAGAATCATTTGACACTTTTCACACACTCTCATACCACATGTGTGAAAAAAAAACAAAAACTAATTTATAACTGATAATGTCACGGCACAAATAAAGGACACTGACAGCACACAGAAAAGCAAGACTAGGGTTGAGTGCCATTCGCATTTGATTTGAAATTGCTACCATTTCCGGTCAATGGAATTTGGTACTGGTGGGGTTAGGTTCCTAACTCAGCACTTTTGAGGGTAGCAACTGGATTCCATCGGCCCTACTGAGTATCGAGTACCGCTTCACAAATCCATCGGTGCCAAATTTCTTACTTGAGAGCACATCTTTGTGAAAACACTGGGTTTGGACAAGAGATGGAAGTATTACAAAGCCTGGAAGTAAGCCACAGACCTTCAAGACCCTAACAGAGTTCCGCTCAGCCGCCGAATCTAACTTTAGACAGGAGGTGGAAACACCCCGAAGCTGGTGAGCCTGCCACTGAGCTCCATGGCCAACTTCCTAGCTTTGGGGTGAGCCACAATTATTGCTGCAGCACCAATCTGCCACTTAAGTTTTGCCTGTAGTTCAAGAGCAGTGATTGGCATGACTGACAGCTACATTAGAGACTCCTTGGTTCTGACTGGTTGGTTTCATTTAGTCATGGTGGATTTGTGGAAATGCCATCAGGAACACTATAAGGAGGCAGAGTAACATGACTTTTTTCTGTCTCATATACCTTTGTCAGGATATAGTGACAATTTCAGCATTTACGCCAAAAACATATTTTTTATAAAAGTTACTAACTGTGGCTTTAATTCTGCGTTAAAAAAATAAGAAATGTGCTTACAGTGTAGTTCCTAAGTATTCTTTGATTTAGTTCATAAGTTCCACGTGTAAAAGAAGGATCACTGGATTACTGTTCCATAACTTTTGTCATCTCTGCCACTGATACTGGCCATCAACTCAGCAGGACAACTGTTTGTTGATTGCACTGCTTGACCTGAGCTGACCAGTACTGTTTCTTCAACATGTCACTTTGTGAATCAAAGCCTGATAGCGTTTACTCTGGGACAGATGGCCCTTGAACTTCCCATGGCCCTGCATGTGCTCTTGGTTTCAACCAGACACAGATCAGCCACATGCAGGGTTCCCCAAAAGGCCCAGTTCTTTCTTGCAGCTCCTTGTTTACAGTTTGGCTTAAATCTGGCCAGATCAAAGAATCTGGATTTTTTTTTAAAAAAAAAAGGCTCCATGCAAATTTAACAGCTAAACAAAGAGATTACCATGTAGTAATACACCTAGTGTTGTGTAGGGGTGAAACGATCCATCGATCTGGATCAATACATCGATTTAATGATCAATGATCCAATCACATTGATGCAAATTGAAAACATCAATCCATATCATCATCTTCAGCATAGACTTTTACTTTGAAAGTCTGTGTCACTGTCAAACAGCGGCAGGCAGATGGCAAGCAGCTGAGAGAAAGACGATGAGGATAAAGTTACTTAATCAGGAATAAATCAGCAGTGTGGACATATTTTGGATTTTGGGGAAAATACAGGATAAGAGACAAAGCACATGCCGTATGTAAACAAAGATGTTACCACATATAACAATGTAACATTACCTGCCTGGACGAGTGTCTCACTCAGCTAGCTTCTCACTTTAGCAACATTAGCTGCTCTGTGTTAACAATGTCCAGCTGAAAAAACGTGCATGCAGGCTGAAATGCAGGTTAATAATGGGTGAATAGCAAAAAACAATTGTTTTTGGCTGTTTCCTTCAGGGCTTAAAGCCAGATATTCCTGATGTTTTATGAAAAAGATGATGGTTTGAGTTAAAATGAAAACATTTCTTACAGAAAGGTCTCTGACAGAAAGCCCTGAAGGTTAACTTATCCCATTTGCTTTTTCATTTGTGTCAGTGGAGTCAGTTTAAAGTGAACTTTACTGTACTCATTATTTATGTGTTGTTTATGTGTTTTATGGCCAAAAGTAAAAAAGAGAGGGATGGCAGCGTCTTCTGTAACTGACTGTGTTAAATGAGCATTTAATATCGCCTAATATCAAGCACAGACCCTTGATTCGTATCGAATTGAAATCGTATCAGACTTTGTAATATCGGAAAATATCGTATCGTTGTCCAAAGAATAGATATAATATCGTATCATGATGAAACTGGTGATTTACACCCCTAGTATTGTGCCTATCTTTAGGGGATCATAATATATCAAGTGTATAATTTATCTGCTGCTGTTGCTGGTCAAAATGAGACCAAATGTTTCTATTGCTGTCAGTTTTTCAGCCACAACAACAGCCAAAATGTGTCTTGCAACAAACTGGGTCAGGCTTGTTTTTAGCATAGCCAATTGCCCAAATGCCTTTTGCCTAGGGATGCACCAATTAATCGACCACATATCGGTACTGGCCAATACTGGTCTTGCTGACTGCCATTGACCTATCAGCAAATAGGATAACAATCAGCAACTGCAGTGGCCGATGTTTCTCTGTTGTGTCACATTAATTTTGTGCAGCCTAAAAAGCAAGGCTTGACAATAACGAGTCCTGTCATTCTGGGGACAAAAGAAAACATGTTTGGGATAAACAGTGATCTTTCCTCGAACACCAATGGCAGGAAAAGATGCAGTAAACCTACTATGAACGCATAAGGGGAGGCACCTTATTTTTGTCCCTTTTTTTTTGCCTAAAGCTAGACAAGAAAGGGCTTAGGCAAACTTCTCCCTGCAGCAATACCTTTGACCTGTTGATGGCAATAGAGGTAAAGTCAGGGATCACCAAAGCTGGGAGCAGTCATCCTCTGGAGACCATCAATGTTTGGACCAAAATGGTCGACCAACTGACTGAATGACGAACACTACCATCCCAAAGCCAAAGCTCCAAACACAACTAAAAATTCTATCTGATACATCCCCTACTGGGACTGAGAAATGACAACTAAGCCAAGTGACCTTTTACAGGTTGATATTGTCTCTGTGTGTAATGTAGGCCTATAGAGCACACGCTGTGTGTGTACAGTGGGTAACGTGACTTCCCATGGCTGAGCATGGTTAGGAGGGCTGTTGTTGTAAGGGTAATTAAGGTGCCCTCTGCGTTCCCTCCAACATTGTGAAAGGTCAGTGTGCTAGTGGAACTCAGCAGAACAAGACTACAGAGGGACCTGCATACTCACAAACACTATGCAACTCATTGCTTCAATCCTTTCACATGACCTCTCCACCCCTCTGCCTTTTCCTGCCTGCATGGTAACGTCATGAACCCACCCTAATGAATGAGAACTGCAAAAGTTTTCTGCTTGGGTACACAACCATATGCACTCAATCCCCTGGTTACTGTGGAAAATGAAACTAAGATGTGTAGTGTGATATCCCCAGGCTGTAGTTTGTCACAGCAAAGATTTGAGCTAGCGTCAGCATGCTAATATGCTCACAGTGACAATGTTGATGATTAGCAGGTATAATGTATACCACGAGACCAAAAGTGCTATTTTTAGAATGATGCCACTTGCATTTTTGTAGTTGTTGGATAAAAGTGGAGAGAAGAAACCAATCAGTGCCAGCATTAAACACACAACTGCAAAGCAAGTTATCTGGACCAATGAGAAATATAAAGATGTTATATGGCCATACATCAAGGCAAATCCTTGGGATCCCTAATTGCCTTGGCCCAAACCTTTGAATCTGCCCACTCCACTAAGTACAAATTGACTGATTCACCTGGCTGTGAGACATTAAACAGCAGTTACTCAGTTAAAATAATAAACAGCCAATGAGCGCCACGGTGGGACTCACTTAGCCAATCAGTGCCACAGGCAGGACTAACACCAGTGTCATGCTGTTGTCAAGCAGTGCACCAGAACCAGTGAGGAGTAGTAATAATAATGGTGTGTCATAGACAAGACAGATGCTGTCATTGAGGCTGTTCCAAGTCGACATGTCTTCTTAATATTGGCTGAAATAGTAGTTTGTTCTTACGTCACTTCGCTCCACTCTTAAGAACCCTGCAGAACAGGTATGTCAGCATAGCTACGCATTAATATGGACTTGAAATTATGTTAATTATGTTAGATTTGATCTGCTCCATGTCATTGCATTGGTGCTGCACTTAACCCCCCCTCTAATTTGCTTCCTATTGTCTTGTCCAAACTGCTTTTCTCCATCTCACATGTGAAAGAAAGATGTGATGCAGTTAGGTGTGGTGTAGTAATAAATCACTTTATTACAAGGAACTTTTCTTCATGTTAGCTCTAAGCACAAATCTGATCTCCTTACACAATACACAAGTGTATGTGTCATCTGAATAAATACACAATGTGGATGTAAGTGTGCCTGTTCCCCAGAAGCTCTGCAGGGGCTGCGAAATATCTACACCAATATCCTGGGAAAAGACATTTATATCTGAAAGATACTACAAAGACACAGACTCAAGTGGGAAGAACCACGACAGGTTTGCCCTTTAAAATACAACAGCTGAAATGACAGCACACTTTAGAGACACATTAATGCAAAAACCAGTGAGAGGAGGAAGATATTACTATTATGGCAGGTAAAATGTCAAAGATAACTGTTGACTCCCTCGAGGTGGTGGCAAGCTATCATTTCATCTTTTGCATTTGTTACTCAAAATACACAAAAGATATAGAAATGAATGCTTAACAAAGTCACTTTGTCACCTGAGGTACAGTGAAGATAAAAGACCATACTCATAGCATCACAATGGTATCACATTGGTGTTGAGCATGATTACAATTAAGTGGCTCAAGATGGCGGAACAATTAACATCCTAATACAAACAGCCCTGATGACATTATTTGTTTCCATCCTGCATCCAGCGCAAGCAATTTAGAATCCATTTGATATTATTTGCATGAGGATAATACAGATGAATGAGGAACAGTGTTTATCTGTTTCAGCTCATCATCGTGGTGCAACATGGCACTCGAGTGTGACGGCTGCACACAGACTTGGTCCACATTATTCTCATTGATTTATCTGCTTGTTTATTCCACATATTACCTCACACACACTGACAACAAAAAACAAGCAGCCCATTTATCAACCAGGTTTGGAAAACGCTGGCTGGTGATAAGGTAAAATGCTGGTAAATAACAATGTGCATGACTTACAGCAATGAATTAGTTACTACCCTGGGGGAAACTGTCAGACCTTAGCCCTTGTTCATATGGCTGTGTTGTTCCCAGCGTTAGTAGAAGCAGGCAGCACTGGACTGGTTTATATAAACTGGTTGTTAACTGGGAGATAAGCAGGCAAATGTAGAAACCAATCCTCAAGGTCCGCTTAGTAGCTTTTTCTGGGGCTTTCAATCTGTCATCCGCTCAGTCGTCATCATGGGACCCAAGTGTGACCTGCACTGACGAATGAAAGCTATCCACTGATGAAGACCACGTAAAGCTTCTTAAAACTCCACAGAAGGCGAGTACTGTAAGTGGACCTTCAAGTCTGAGGTTCTTTAGCTCCGACAAGCAGCACTATAGGTTGCTCTGTCAGTCAGTTGGTTAGAAAAAATTGCGACACCAATTGGCAGTCACAATTTTTGCCCTCAGAGGCTGAAATTTAGCATCGAGGTCTATTGTATGCATGAAAAAAGTTTGTGTTGATTCCGATGACTAAAAGCAGTGGGAGTGGCCTATGACAAATAAGCACATAACTTCTGGATTCACAAAACATGTCCAAGCTTTATAGAAAGGCACACACAGACACGCACACACTGTCACACGGAGCTCAAGCCACTGAATATAAAACTGCGGAAACATCATATACTACAAACTTTCTTGCCGCATTACAACTGTTGCCTCACAGCAAGAGGGGCCCTTTTGTGTGGAGTGGCATTTTCTCCCCATGTCAGCATGGGTTTTCTCCGGGTGCTCCAGCTTCCTCCCAAGACATGCAGGTTAGGTTAACTGGTGACTCTAAATTACCTGTAGGTGTGAATGAGGATAAATGGTTGACTGCCTCTGTGTGTCAGCCCTGTGATAGTCTGGCAACCTCTCTAAGGTCTACCACACCTTTTGCCCAATGTTAATGGGCAATGGGATCGGCTGACATTGGGCAAACGGTGTAGATGGAAGTCTGCTTTAATTCCAGTTGTTCTGTAAAGTCTCTTACCCTTAAATTAATGGTATCAGAGAGGAAATTAAGAAAAGAAATAATTATGAAATTGATTAGTGGATTGACAAAACTTTGAATCTTTAAATTTCAGGACTTGCTGTTTTGCAAGGTAAATACTGTGATACTTGAATGTTCCTTTTATTTTTGACAACTTCTGAACAACCAAAAAAAGAGCGATAGATAAATCAACAATAAAATAATCAACTGCAGGGCTAGAAAAAGCACAAAGAGACATCAAGACTGTAGTCAAAAGAAAGAGGAGTGTTAAAGACAGTGATAAGAAAAGAGAGTGAAAGCTGTGCAGGGTAAAAGGAAAGCAGAGCGAGGGTTCCCACTGAGAACAAAGCACCTTTTGACCCATAAAAATGTGCCTCTTTATCAGCCGTTAATTTGACTGTTAGGATTAATCTGAGAGGAAAGCCTAAACAAAATTAGATTTTAAACAGGTATGCTGAACCTCATGGATTTCCAATAATCAGTCTCTGTGAGGAGAAAGAAAGTAGATGAGGAGAGAAAAAGAGACATCAGAGGAGTGCCGGAGCATATGCTTTAACAGAACTTTGATTTTTCATACACAAAGTCTCCACTGCTGTGATAAAAAGAGATGGAACTGAAAAGAGAAGGAGACAGACAGGGGACAAGGAGGGAGACATGTACATATGTGTGTGTGTGCATGTCTTTCTGTTAAGGCCTATGCATATAATTGGTCACCATCCTCCTCTCATTAGTAACTGCACGAGACTCCAGGGGACTTTCCAAGCTTTTTCCCTCTGCGCCCTTTTAAGACTCCCATAATGCCCCCAGCACCACACACTGTGTGATCAATAGCCCCTGATTATCCCATTTGTTAGGCCTGCAATAAATGAAGGTTATTAAAATAGTAGAGAGCATCGATCTCCTCCGGGTGTACCATGGTTAGCTGGCAATAACAGGTCAAATATTGGACACTTCAGCTGAAAGCCCAGAAAAGACTACTGTTGAAATATAAAGTGTGTTTTATTTATGTTATTTTTTTTTTAGGATATTTACAAAATGGTTCGTGGCCAAAGAGGATAAATGCAAGTCCATGAGTCAGCAGCAGAAGTTTCATAAAAGACATAATTCACTGCTGTAAAGATGGACTTTCATAAAAAAAATCTATGTAATAGACAGATATAAATACTTTTGAAATCGGTGCTACATGACCAGAGAGAATAGTGTCCTTATAGGGACATATTACTCACAGTTTGAGCAACAGCCAATGAAAATCTTCGTTATGGGTTTGGATTTGAGCTGAGAGATGAGCAGTGGGACCTGAGCACTGGCAAAATGAAGGAAGTTTACCTTAGTCAAGTTACACATTCTACCCACATTGTTATGATACAAAGCTAGTTAAAAATCGGCAAAGTATCCCTTTCAGGGTTCAGTATGCTTAAACAAGCGCTTTGTTTTAAGCATTCTGAGACCTTGAGCTATATGGGTATTAGCAGATGTAATGAACTAAAATACTATGAGAAGCACCAACGGATGTGTGTGACTTCCTGAAAATATTAGTGTAAAAATAGGCACTAAGGATATACTGCAGATATACTGTAAGCTATTTGCTGTGCTGAGCATTATAACCTTTATTTATACAAATAGGGACAACTCCTTTTCAGGCAAGACCCTTCTCCTTTCTCACACGCTGGATAATATCATCATCTCCACATCCTTTGCAAATGTGCAAAACTTTCACTGTAAATCTTTCATGCTCAAGACAACTTTGCACTTTTCTCATCAAATCTTAAAACCATGCCTGGTGGGAAGAAATGAAGTGATGGATTAATAGTGACAAAACTATATGCCAGTTGTGTTCTACTTAACAATGACAAATAGAACTGTATTTAAAAAAGCTGAAGGCTTCAACTAGGACAACCTACACAGTCTATACTGAGATGTATAATAAAAGCATACTAAGATTGTGATACATGATGGTTTCTCTGCAATGACAAAGTTGAACCTTTCTAAGCAATTTCTCCATGACACTATCCACTTACCAAAGTTTTCACATCCATCTCTACCAGAAGACACAGAGTGTTACTGTTCATTAATCTTCATTCCCAACAAAAAACATCAGCATTATCCTTCCCCTAATTACGTTGGCATAAAGAGGAAATGAAAGATGATACAAACTGAGATGGAGTCATTTCCATGCAGCCAATGGCCTCAATAAGACCACTTGGGGTTTTTTTAAGGATGCACGAAATTTTCAGTCAACCAGAAACCCCACAAGTGTATGCAAATATGAAAACACTGAGCCTCCTCTTTTCACACAGGGAGGTCAGAGGTCAGAGATCTGAGGTAGGGTCAAGGCCAGTGCCAGAACTACATCTTTCTTCAGTATCTTGCTCAAAGATTTCAGCAGGGTGGGAGCTTGTTAACAAGCACTCTTCAGTCTGGGGCTTTTGGTTTAAGGGCGGTTGCAATAACTCAACACGGATATAAAAATCACTGGCATGTAATTATTATTAGTAACTTGACAATACATTGTCTTTTCATGTCTCCGTGGCTGAGTCTATATGCTGCCTAATGAACCATGTACATTGATTGAGTTCAACTAATGATGCAGACGATAAAGCTGCAAAGACCACCTGTCTCATTTCCACATTATTACCATGGGCTTGGATATTGACGACTTATTGATTTCATTAACCCAAACCCAGCAGCCACGGCACGTGTGTAAACAAGCAGGGAGGGATATGAGGGAGAAGTGAATGTTTTGTGTGTGTGTGTGTGTGTGTGTGTGTGTGTGTGTGTGTGTGTGTGTGTGTGTGTGAGAGAGAGAGAGAGAGAGAGAGAGAGAGAGAGAGAGAGAGAGAGAGAGCGCGAGAGAGCAAGCTAGTCCAGAGTAGTGCAAGTTACAGTAACCATAAGCCTCAATTGCTTGCTCTGACACCAGATATCAAGTACGGCGTCTACCTGATAATCTCAAGTCAAGTTATATTCAATTTTTAAGTAGTTAAAATCCCAGTCCCTCCTCAAATTAAAATACCAAAAGTAGACTGCGGTGAGCCATTTGTAAATCCAAAAGGAAGTTCACATCAATGGGGCTCAAAATACTACTTGCATCTGGATGGTAATGCACGTACAATCTGAGTCGTGCACATAATTCTCACCTTTTCATGCATCTGTGCATGTCACTAGGTACAGCTACAAACGCTCACCCATTGACTATAACCCCCAATTTCCACCAGTTGCGTGTTGGTTGCGTCTGCGGTCCGGCACGGCAGCGGAGCCGATTAGATTCAATTCTAGTCAATGTGTGTGTTTCCACCGGCTCCGGCAGTGCTGCGTTCCGGCTCCGTCTCAGCTCCGGCAGTCCGGAGGCCTCCGCAACAGATACGCAGCACTTCTATTTTTGCCGGACGCCGGAGCACAACGCAGCAATTCAGCACAGAGCAGATCGTGCGGGGCAGGAAGTCGTGCAGAGAAACACAATAAAACACCCGGTTATTTTTCAAAATAAGATACACAGTGTTCACGGCGGATCATATTTCCCTGCACTACACCTTGAAAACTACATAATGGGCAGAGGCAGGCCTGAGGTCAACAGGTCAGAGGTCTTCAGACGTCATTTCACCCTGTTGACACCGTGGACGAAGAGATATTCATCATGGAAGTGCACCGAGATGTCTTCCGGCGGAGCTGCACCGCTCCGCACAGCAAACGCAGCCGGTGGGTATTGACGGACGGCGGAGCGCGCAGCGGATAACCAGCGCTGCCGTTCCGCAACGGACACGCATCCAGTGGAAACCCGGGGTTAGTAGACTCACAGCATTGACATTTTTAACACACTAACACACCACACATACATTGCATATTGCCATACAATATACTGCATATATTGCAATTTATTGCCTTGCAAATGATGCAAATAATGCCACAAAACAAAACTTTGTCAACATGTTTTATCGAATAAAGTAAAGTTTTCAGTCTGTTCATCTCACTTCAGTTATTTGTCTATCTATTTATTTATTTTGAAGCAAAATGTATGTAGTGGACTTTAAACAGAACAGATTACATTATTCACCTACCTAAAGTTTAATTTATATTTGTAATACTAATAATTTATATAATAAAAAAAACATACTTGGCACTGTGTGTTGATATGGTATTGCCACACAAAAAAACAGCGATACTGTGCTGTATTTTAATACTAATGGCTGGTGGTTTTGTAAATAACTTCCATGTAATGTGACCCAGGGCCTCAAATTTAATAACAAAATGTTATGCAACTATAGACACAGAGGACACACCCCTTCATATGGGATTTTAGTGCTTTTTCGATTTTTTATAAATATTAAAAAAAAAGAAACATCAACTTTTTTTCAGTAACTTCCAGTGTCACATTTAATTTAATTTACATTCACAAACGGCACTGGAAGATATCATCATGGGAAGCTGGTAATTGACAGGTAGAGGTCAATACTCAGTCCGTAATATCTATTAATTAATGAAACGATGTAAATAAATATTTATATAAAAGAAAGGAAAAAGAAGCAAGCAAAGAGGTCCTAATATAAGTTTCTATATTAGATTTGCTGAGAAGCTTCTCAAAAACTCTTCTATGACCATATAGAGTTGAAGAAGTTTTACTGTAAATTACTGTAATTTCCATCAGATCCGGCTGTGGCTGTGGTGAGAAGAGGCACAAATACACCGAAAGGAGCAGTAAAAAAAATTGTTGTCAATAAAAAACATTTTGCAGCATGTAATTTAAAAGTTGCATGCACCAGTGCATGAACTCAAAATAAAGTATTTCAAATTGTGCTTGAATGACAAATGATCTATATGTACAATTTAAAAATCTCAGGAACGAAAATTGTTATACAAACACCCACAGGCCATTTTCACGCAGCAACAAATGGCTTTGACAATTAAACATTCTGCTGTAAGTGTTTCAACGACAATGTGCTGTCACTGTGTTAATTACAGCAGTGCTGCGGGCATCAGGGAAGATGAAGGAAACAACTGGGCCACTGATGAAAATACTGAAATACTGTAGAATATCACAAAGAACATAGTGAATCATAGTTAAAGTAAAGCCTTGTTGTGTTAGTGTCTGAGAGAGGAAATAAAAAGAAATGCCAATAAGAATAAAGACACAACAGTGGCCCAGTTTGGAGTCTGATCCTGGTTTTTGATTATATTTGAGATGTGACATTTACATGGAGCATAGAGAGACTTGGTTTTTTTTTTTCATCTTTCTGTATACATGATTTTTTCCCTGCATGTGTATGTCTTCAGTAAGTGTGGGGGCTCAGATTTCCACTGTTTTTTCCACATTGTAAAGATTTGCTTTTGTCATCTAATCAGCAGTAACACAAGAAGTGGAAGTATCTTAATATGTTTAATATTCATCCTCTACATTACCAGTGTCAGATTTTCACCATATTGTTGATGATCACATTTTTTTGTTTTCCTCACCACTGACAAAAGTCAAGCTGAGGAAGCACCTGGATCAGGTGTTCACATGCCAAGAGTTCTATCAGGTTTCTTAAAACTATAACGAGGCCTTAATCCCATAGAGCATTTTAGCAGCTGGAGGCAGATTTTTGTAATTGTTTTTTATGAAAATGCAGCTTTTGCTTCCTGTTTCTTTTGCTATGCGCCTCATGTTTCTGCACCCTAGGCTCCTGGCATTTTTGCAGACAAGCTTTGAACTCCTCGAGTTGAAAAAACTTCAACGCAGGGCAGAAAAGCGCCCCACATCGTCTCTGCTTTTTCCCTATTGTCCAATCAGATGATTTGAGAGGCAGGCCCTCTGTGGTGGTCATGACAACAAGTTTACAGTTGATAAACAATTGAGGAGAAACTGGTGGTAGCAGCTGCTGGATACCCAGAGCTATACGACTTTACAACTGTAGTTGCCACCATCTAAATAGTGAACAGCAGGTGTGGGAGCATAAAAGTGCAGTACCTGAAACAGCCATCATGGAGGCAAAGCTCCTGGACCAGCTGGTGGTAATTCCCCATGATCCACCCTCTTTTTTGGGGTCTCATGTAGCCACACAGATCTCTGTTCCCTGTGCCAAACAAACTATTTGCTGAACCAGACCTACAGCAAGTACCCTCTGCCTGTCCATTTTAGGAACTAGATACTAATGACTGTGAAATTTATTTAAAAAAAAAAAAAAAGTACATTGATCACATAGGTTAGGGTAAGGAGGTGATGGGGTGGTTGCCTGGCAACAACAGAAAGGCGCAGCAACCTTTTTTTTTTTAATAGTGCCATTCCAGTTTAAAAAAAAAGGCAGTGCAGTGCGCCTCACATTTTATAACCAGCAAAACACTTTCTATGTGATCGGGGCCTGAGGGCTGATCTGCAGGTTCCTGAATCCAATATGTATAATGTTTACATGTGCATGTACATAACCTGCTGCAAACTCCAAAAGCCTGAACATAATAGTGATGTTAATACTGTATTTCCATGGGCCCAGGTTGGTCCATGTTAACCATGTCGAGCCTATGAAAGCAGGCATTTCTTCCGCGTCCTCACAGCAGAGTAGAACCGTGCCAAGACTATAAACAAAGCCCTGTTTTTTTTTAAAGTCTCTCTGTGTTCAGCTCCCCTGTAGCTTCTTACTGATTCTCTGCAGTTTGGAGTTTAGTTTCACTCATACAAGCCCATCCATACTTTCAGAAATCAGACTACTGATCGCTTTACATCAGTATAAGAGCTGTGTTACATTACTGCTGATGCAAACCAGACATTTCCTGCTGCTTCTTCACATTCAAAGCTTTCTCCTGGTGAACCAATGGAAGGCGTTTATTGTACAGCACCTAAATGTAACACAATATGTTGTTAATCGCGTGTTTGCATTGTTCTTCTTTAAAACAAAAAAGGTTTACGCAACAAGATATGGACATATTTAGCACTAATTGGTCAGTGAATCAGTTTTAAATATTGCCCAAAGAAATAGAAACAGAATCAGCCACAGTGAGCTGTAAATTGAAAAGCTATGGAAACTACTTCCAAGCATTTTTTTATTTTTTTTGGCAAATGACACACCAACATATTACGAATGAAACAGCTTGTTTTACTTTGCGTGCTGTAGATAAACATTCACAGTGGCCAGGATGGGCTTGAGTGGCCGCTGTTGTTTAAGGCATAGCTCAGCACGAGTATCCCCACCACCATCAAGAAAACAGAATAATTGTCTATGTAAACACATCAAATCAGGCTTTTAATCATTTTCTATTTTATCACATTTGGTTACATCTCCGGAAACGAGCTCAGTGTTGCTCACAAATAAATAAATATGACTAAAAAAATGTCTGCATAATTTAGAGACATATTTAATGTTTTTTAATGTTTCTAGTGTCTACAAATGTTTTGTAGGGCTGTACCCTCAGAATTGCATCTGTCGAATCAATCTGGCTGTTCAATGAATATTCTACTGTTAGTTCCTTTTTCTTCAGTCCTTCAGTTTGAAAGTTTGGAACATTCAGGGTGAAGTGATGTTCACATAACAAAATAAACAAATCCTACCAGCTAATGTGTAATTATGCTAACGACAGATCGTACACATGCAGTAACATTTTTACCAACAATGGAAACCAAACGAAGGCCAGAGACTGTATTGTATTATGTTGCTGTGAATTCAGGCGGCAGTAGCTCAGTCCATAGGGACGGGGTTGGGAACCGGAGGGTTGTCTGTTCGAGTCCCCATCCAGAACAGCTTCCTCAGTCTCACTCAGCCTGTGTTTGGGTCACTGATGTGTAAAGAGACCTGGATACAGCGTTAGAGGAGGGGCACTTCTCATTTCTACAAAAGATACTCAGTGGTGTCTGAAGCTAATAACGTTCAACTGCCATTTATAAAATTACCCTGATGATCAGTGCTGATTCCCTATCATTGCTCTACGGGCCCATTATTGGGACTTCAGATCGCAAAGCTGGCTACTGCCTGTTTAGCACTTCACTAACTTGAATATGATAAAATGATTTAAACTTGCACCTCTACTAGACTATTCAAATGTTATCAGACTAAATGGATCAAATGATAAAGAAATGACTCACAAAACGTATGTGCTAATTTACAGACCTGTCATTCCCAGATAAGTCTATGGGGAAAAGTCATTTGGGGCCAAATGACATCACGTGCAGACTCAGCAGTTGTAATTCCATTGTTTGGCCACTATGAAAACTGGCTTCAAAGCCCAGCCTGGTCTAGGTCTGCAGCTACCTGTACCAGAGAACAGCGTGAAAAAGAAGAGGTCACTTTGTAGCTAAATCTGGAAAAAAAAATGCTCAACTTTAAGGAATCTCAATCGACTGAGGGGTCTCTGCTCATTGCCGTTGTACCCAATGTTTTCAAAGAAATCAAACCAATTTGCTCAAGTTTTAAAGGTTTAAATGCTTGTGAATGAGGTCTGAATGCACTACAACAAAACTGATGTCAATCAAGGTTTCAAAGTGTTAAAGGCAGACGCACTGGAGAGATCAGTAGCCCTACAGCATGTATGTTAGTATGCTGTCTGCAAAGATAAAGTTAGATCAAAACTAGTCCCAGAATACTATTGTCACAAACATTTAGTATTTTACAAAAATGCTAAACATTTGGTGTTCATAACATTTTCACTGCCTGTGTACAGTGTTAGTTAGTAAAACTTCCTGCTACCACTCAGATCAAACTGGACATCCCGCTGTCTGCTGCCATGTTCACATGTTTATTCTATTCTCTGTGCACACTACACTGTCTCCACAAAATAGCCACCAAGGCAAATTCCTTTGGTATTTTGCTATTGGCAGGTAAAATCAATTCTGATCCACCTTCACGCTCAACAAGCTCAATAGCTCCATACGCACATAGTCCTAAAAATACTACACGTCTCCACAGCGTCATTTCTATGTTTGACAGGATTCCAGGCCAGGACAAACGGGCAACAGAGGGAATAGGACGCTGGCAGGGTTCACAATGAGGCTACAGGGTTAGACTAGGAATATAAAGGTTTGCCCTCAAGTTTGCGTCAAGCCGCTCACATCATACACTTTACAGCTCCACAGATGAATATGCAGCATAATAGGTAGGGAGAGAAAGGTTTCAGTGCATGGGTCATAGGTGTGTAGATCATCTTAGCAGTTCTGTTAATCAAAATAACGTTTAACCCATGGGATTAGAGACAGAAAACCCTGCTTTCTTTTGTCATTGTGCATTCACCTCACATCAGATTCATAAAGCCGCAATAACACCTGGTTCTGTTTTGTAAATCTTAATCTTTGTGGAACTGGGTGCACGTGCACATGTCCAATTTCTACTTCCACATTTAACTATGAATGGATATGGAAACGCCCTTAAAGAGATAGTTTGGATTTTCTGAAGTGGAGTTATATTGGGCACTTATCCATTGATAGTAGGTGTCAGTCAGCTTTGGAGAAGCAGGCTTGAGTCCAAAATGGAAGCTAAGTCATCTACTATTATGGATGAGGGGCAGCAGCAGAACATATTTTGGCCACCAAAAAAAAGTCCACCTAAAAAAATCACTTTAAGTGTACGCTATATTGAGAGTATTTTTGCTGCTTTGCCTTACTGCTGGACAGTGATTTTCAGTGGGAAAATAAAGCCATTATATCGCTCTCTTCAAGCCAGCCTCTACTGAGAAAAACTGTGATTTAACTCTGCTGAACACAGGAGCTGCTGGTCTACTGCTGCCTCAAACAGCTTGTTTGTGTAATTGTTTGACTATGGTGTTTCAAGGGTTAGTTTGGATTCACCAAAGTCACACAATAACTCAAACCAACTATTCGAATCGAACTACTCCCATGTTCAGCAAGCTGAAATTAACTTTTTTTTTTTTAATGGAGTTTGGTGGCTTTGACAAGAGTATAGATGGGGAACTGAAGCCTTTGCCAGCTTCCCCATAAAAACAGGCTGTCTGGTGGACAGAAAAAGCTGAGACAATGCTCTCAATATGGTGTACACTTACACTGATACTGATTTTTTTTTAAGTGAGACCATTTCTAGGTGGCAAAAATTCCTTAAACCTTTTATGATGGCTGAATTCAATTTAACTGCTTCAGTTTCAGGGTCCTACTGTGCATGCTGTCTCACTCTCATGGTTTACTGGCATGGGTGTACTAACGAATGGCCCCGGGCTCAGCATTTAGGCCCAGGACCCCATTGTGTCATTATTTGCCTGGGTCACTTGAATAGAACTGAGTCATCACTAATGTTTTATGTAACTAAGGCTAGGTGATAAAAATAGTATCACAATATTTTAGGCTATATTGCAATACACAATAAATAGCTAACTCCTGTAGACTAGTAAAATACAAAATTAATAAATGAACTACAGTTACATTAAAGTTAAATAAAGTAGCTACTGTCATAATAAAGTTAAAGTACCGTGATAATAAAGTTCAATAAATTGTTCTTACAATTAAACAAATCAAAGCAGAAACCACTGGTGCTTTTATTTTGAAGCACCTTGGGCCAGACATGTTGATGTTTTTGTTGTGAGCATGAAGCTTCCAGTCAACAGTCAGATGTTAGCAGTTGGCACAAAGTTACACAGTTACCGCATCGCTTTTAAACGTGGAAATTATTTGTTATGAGCTTAAAAGAAACTAACAGCTCTCCAGTTCATACATTAATAGTATTTCCAAGTCATACCAGTGCTCCTTGTAATGTTATTGGGGTGAGCGTTTCTGTTGTCTGTGCGTTGTCAACAACTTCTAATCGACTATGTCGATAAGAAAATAAAGTATTAAATCTTAAATCTATGGATGCAAAACGTGACTAAATACTCACGCTCTGGAGCCCTGCAGGTGCAAAGACACATTTCAGCCGCTCACATTATTGTTAAATTCATTAGATTAAACTGTTACTGTCGTGCCATTAAACGTGATGACTTATTCACTGTGCTGGAAACAGAAACAGAGGAGTGAGTGTGTGTGTGTGTGTGTGTGTGTGTGTGTGTGTGTGTGTGTGTGTGTGTGGTATCATGTTTGTGAGTCTTTCCTAAAGTGTGGGTGTGTCTATGAGAGGGAGAAAGCCAAACATGAGACCAACAGAACTGAAACACTGAAGCAATTCTCATATCAGTATAACCAATGTCACCCACTGCTATTAGTAAAATCTGTCTGCTATGTAAAAGACCTACATTTGCCCACTTCAGAATTTTCTAACTAAAGCCAAAAGGTGTTCATTATTTTATCCTAAGTTATGAAAAATACACTTCGTATCAGTGACATAAACATTATGTAACACAAGGTTGTTTTTCCCCATTTTCCCCATTCCAGCTTCTCTACAATGTCAGTTGATGTTTGTGAGCTAATGGAGCCACCCAAAGATCAATAATGGTTAGATCCCATGCTGTAATCATCTTATCTCATCTGGTCAAGGTCCATGTGAGTTTGCAGTCAACGTGCAGGCATCATGTTGTACGTTCACTGTGAGTCTGAGGATGGTAACAAGCCAAAAACCAAAAAGTACAGCATTTGTTGATTGAATTGGTGTCATCGTTCTGTTTGTTTCTTAATGGGAAACAATCAAACGGATGTAAAATTATTGCAGACCTAATCCATTCATTCACTCCTTGTCAGACGGACTGCTTTCATTTCACACTGCGGGTCTGACAGCTCAATAAAGGACACTTGACAAGAGTCACACCTTTGATCTTAATTCCTTTCACTGCAGGTAACATCACAGGCAGAGACAATACTTCATGTGCTTTTCATAGTTTTCTAATTAGTTACAGTTAAGGAGCTTTTTTTCCTTAAAGGAGCCATTTGTCATCTGATGGTAGCTCTGACCTTAGACTCTGCTGTGCAATGCTGATAACTATTCATACACCATATCTGAAAACTGTTATCATGAAAGCTCTTGGCAAGTGCAGCTAAAGTACACACAACCATGCTGACACACACACACACACACACACACACACACACACACACACACACAGCTGAATAGCTTTCATTGGCCCGACAGGGGAATAAAGACACCGTTTTGACCAATGGGCCTTGTAAGTGTACAGCCTCCCTCTTTCCTCCTGTGTTCATCCAGAGACATCTGTGAGTGTATTTGTGTGTGTGTACTGTATACATGTCTACAAGAGCAAGACCTCTGATTTCCCACAGTGCAGAACATCATTTACAGCCCACTCCAAAGCCTGGCGCAGCTCTCACCAGGATTAACTGTTCGCATACCAACCTGCTCGCTATCGGAACTGCTATAGATACTGCCCATCACCTTAAATCATCCAAAGCAGTTGCACTAACACCCCTGAATAACTGAAAAGAAAATATACAAAGCTGCAGAGTAACATTCTGGGTCCTATCTTTATGGCAAAGCAACAACCAGTATAAGCAGTGCTCAAACCATTTGATATTTAACAGTGCACAGTTGGAAGAGGAGGTGCAAACAGGTGGGAGCAGGGGTTTTTTTGCATAGAGGAATTTTTGGCACCCTACAATTAGGTTTTGGCCAGCACCAAAATGATAACATTTGAGAGTAAAAATAGCAATTTCAATACCCAATGTATTTCTTATCATTTTATCAAATAACTGTTGAAAATTGGGACTTTAATATGTCATCTATGACTTTCAGCAGTCAACTCCCCTCTCATCTACAGCTAGGCCTGTAACGATAATTATCCAGGTCAGCAAAAATTATTGAGGTCATGTCCATATATTGTAAAATATTGCTGTGTGCTCACATCCATGTTTGTTACCATGAGAATGTCTCTAACATTTAAGTCAACACGATGCTAGAATAAACAGTTTATAACTTAATAATTTTGGACTGTCCCATACGAAAGACAACCAATGTGAAAACAATGTGGCAATATCTTTGGTCGCGCCTCTAAAAGTGGTCTTAGTTGCACCATGAGAGAGGTTCAAGGATGACTGTTGTCACATGGTCTTGCAATCAAAGACAGCCCGGGATAAAATTCTGAGAGTGTCAGAAATTTGGAATGACCATCTCACTGTGTGACTGCTGTTACAACCTACGTCTACTAAACAACCAACACAGATGCAGCATGAAATGACACACTGGCACTAAACCCAAACAAACAGACAAATAGCAGCTTGCCATGGACACAAAACTAAAAGAAATGTGTGGGATTCCAGCAAAGAGGAAAACCTTGTGGAGTTGTGGCAGCAGAGGCCTTGCCTGTATGATGCGTCCTCCAGCTCTTACCATGAGTGTGTAAAGAAGGACTAAGCATGGAAGGAAAGAGAGTTACAGCTGCCAGGTGAGCAACCTAGCAGCTAGCAAACACACACACACACACACACACACACACACACACACCACAGTATATAGTGCCCACAAAAGTTAAGGTCATTTAATAATGTGACCCTCTACAGTATGTTGTGCTTCACAGTTTGTGCAGCATCCTTAAACACTCAGTATGGGAAGCTACTACATCATACGTCGTAGCCTGCAATTCAGTAGCCACTGTCATCGTACAGTCTGCATACATCAAACTTGATGTCGTACCCATGTTTATTAGATCCATGCAGGGGTATGCCATATCATCTCGTTCATGATAATACCAGAATAGTTTTTAAAATCAGCTTCAGTAGTGAGGAATAACTGTTTTTTTGGCCTGGAAATCCTGAATGAAACAGCCCCAGACTTCTCAGACTCTTTAAGCGAGTTACCACGAGTTACCCTCCCTGCAGTGAAAATGCATTCAGCAACTTTGCCAGGAGTAGCACAGCATCTGTCCCTCTAATCACAAACGGGAGTCTGTGTCGTTTTGTTTGTTAATGTATGTTTAGGATTTTGCTAAAAGAGAAGAAAATCCCCTGTTAAATTATATATATATAGATCCCAGGGTAAATTTTTGTATTTGGGAGCTGTTTAAATATGCATTTTGTGGTAGATTTTTTTTTTTTTTTTTTGATGAACTATGAATATTGTAAGCAGAATCTGAATCTCACTCTGAGTTACTGTTGTTGTTTACAAACTAAAGAAATTAAAAAGGATTTTTGTTGAGTTTTCACTGAATATTTGAAGGGAAATTATTATCATTACTTATTTTGTTGCAATTCTATTTTATTATATTAATAATATATATGTAATTTTTTTTAAATAATTTGTCATATGTCAAGAATATCATTATCTCAAAAATACCCTGAAATATCGTGATATCATTTTAAATGAATGAGTGATTCTTACAGTATCGGTTTTCCACAGCTGCTTTTTACTCTAAGAAAACTGTCTCCTTCACTTCATTAAACCCCTGCTGCCATCTGAAGGCAGCAGGACACATGTTGATAAATCTGTTATTACACACAACCATCCACCATGTTCGCTTTCATTAAATCAGGTGCACAGGACACCAGGCTGCAACACAGTAACCACTAACACCTCTATACACATCAGACAGGTCTGTTATTATTGGAGCTCATTAAGTCTTTGTGTTACCGCCTCTTTCCCACTTCAGAAACATTATATTATACTCCACCTTACCCATGACCTTTTGCACTTTGTGCATGAACCAAAATAGCACATGTGCTCATAGACACTTGTACACGCTTGCGTAATTAAAGCAGGTCCTCTTTATGACATGAGGTTATGTTTGTAATTGAGGACGCTCCAAACTATCAAGACTCCATTAATCTATTGGGCTTCTCTGAATAAACTAGAAATACGCCCCTCATTTATATGCCTCTCTAAACAAGTCAAGGATCTCTTACAGTTTACATCCATGTCTGTGAAAATATGGATGCTTCACACACACACACCTCTTTGCCCCGGCAGCACAGAAGATCTATACAATCAGCACAGTTTCAAGATTAGTGTCACCATTCAGTATCTGACAAAACATCTCCCCTTCTGTTCCTGAATTATGACTAAATAATGGCCATAAAAGAGTTTCATGCAGAACATTATGACGTCACAGCGAAGTTGGCCTTTGATGTTTTGGATATAAAATATCATCACTTCATCATTTTGTCATACAAGTGCAAAAATTCTTGGGTTATGGCCAAAAACATGTCCTTTGATCTCTGACCACCAAATTCTAAGTAGTTCATTGTTGAGTCCAAGTGAGCGTCTGCGTTATATTTGAAAAAATTCCCTTATTCCCATGTTGTTGAGATATCCTGTTCACAAGAACGAGACAGACAAACTCACAGTGACCTTTGACCTATGACCACCAAAAACTAATCATTGTTGAGTCCAATTGAACTTTTTTTGCAAAATTTGAAGATATTCCCTCAAGGCATTCATGAGATATCATGTTCATGAGAATGAGACAGATGCAAGGTGAAAGTGACCATGACCTTTGACCACCAAAATCAGTTCATTGTTGAGTCCAATAAAATTCCGTCAAGGTGTTAACAAGAATGGGATGGATGGATGGATGGATGGATGGATGGACAGACAACGCAAAAACATAATGCCTCTGGCTATGGCTATCGCCGGTACGGAGGCATAATAAAAAAGATATGACAACATAACTGAAGCTAAACTAATTCCAAGAGGCACCTTGAATTTTCTTGCTGGAGAATATTTGTGCTTAAAAGTGCAGAAATTTAATCAAAAGCAAACAGCCATTCATATTGTTATTATTCAGCAAAAGATAACTTGTGAAAAGACTGTTTTTATATCCATCATTTTGCAATTACTGCCACCTTAAAAGATTGGATTCAACTCCAAGCCAGAGTCGCATTTAAAGCCAAATTCTTCCTACATAAAACACAAAAGCTCTCTTTAGTCGCAGCTCTCTGAGCACAGAAAAGTGAAAGGACACATTCTTCTTCCAAGAGTACAAATGAGGGTCTATGGCCTGAAAATGCTCTGAGAAATGAAAAATGTTACACAGTTGATTTAGCATGACTTTCTGATAGGAATGCCCATTTCAACCAGCTCATATTACCTCTTTTAAATCAATACCAGAGTCACATTTAATGACGCCATCCTATTAAACATTTCCCTCAAGCTTGACACTGGCAGGCACTGTGATATAATTCCACTCATGTCCTAACAGCAGCAAGGTGTTAAATTTTCATCTGGGTGAATTTCTACAATAGGTGCCGAGTTTGTGAGGGTTATGTATTACAATGTAGCATTTGCCATCATTCTGATGGTAGTGCTTTATAGCCATGAGGCAATGCAAGAATCGGGTCTGTAGCAATGCAGTGGATCAAACGACAGCTCTATGAGCACTGAAACACACTGTGGCCATTCATGAGGGAAAGCTTTGAGGTTCTCCTGTCAGAGTGTAATATGGTAGCCTCTAGCACAATGAAATGAATTGGTTCTATAATAAAGGCGAGGGTAGCCAATGATTTGCTGCTGTGTCCTGGCTGTTTAAAGACTGATGTCTTTTCAAAGCACAGTGCATAGTCTTGGGGCCTTTGATTTCAATGGATGGACATTTTGAGATGTGATGACCAATTAATTAACCAATTCTAAGCACCACCCTTTTTCTTAATCCACCAATCACAGCTAAGCACACCTGGATGGCCTCAGTCATCTCTCTGTACACATTAACATTACAAAGCAAAAACAAGCTAGCCTGGCTCAGTCTAAGATACTAGAGATATAACATATCAGTGAGCCCATTACTGCCGAAAAGGGATATTGTAGACGTTTTATAATTTAAAATGCAGGTCTTTCACAAGTCTGTGTAAGATTATTCTCTTAACAACTCTTGCAACAGAGCTGCAGGAAAAAAACTCAGTAGAGAGAACTCAGCATCCTTAACCTGCTGAATTACTCCAGGCAAAGATGAGCAGAAAAAAATTTACCCTGTCCTTCATCCTCCAGCTCTGTGCTAAAGCCTTGGAGCCCTCAATCTTCTCTGAGTGCCGTTTCTTCATGAAGGCCAGGGGAAGTTTCCAGTCATTCATGTCAGCCTCCTCTTCCTCAGCGAGGCCCACGGCCGGCGAATGAAGCAAGTCTGAGTCCATTTTCATCAGGGCCCTACAGGGGAGAGCTCATGTTAGTAACATAGATGTGATGAATTTCTGTGGTTTCATGCTGTGCAGCTGTGGCCAGAAACTAACCAATGCCATGATCCTTTCAGCTGCAGCTGGTACACAGCTCTTACAACAGCAATGAAAATGGCTAATAATGAAGTCACGTCACTACTTGACGACTTGATGTTACCTGAAAGGATGTGTAGGCTAAATCCAAACCATCAGGCAGGAGGAAGACATTACCTAAAACTAGCAGACCCAGAGAGTGTGTGTAGCCATGCTATAGGGACTAAACAAGCATGACAAAAAAAAAAAACCATAAAAGTGGCCGTGGATCAAAAATAATCAAGAGTTATAGCAAATAGACTTTGGTATCACACTTCAATACTTTTTTCCCAAAATCAATAGTGACAGACAGTACAGGTATGACCCAACTTTCATCTGAAGGGCTTTTGTGCAGCTGTGATGTTTCCAGCATATGCAACTCTTTGTTCAGGTAAAGTAAGCTTTGAAATCTCATGCAGATATTTGTTCCTCTACTAACGTAATCCCAGTGATGCCTTTACTCCATGGCTGCAAGAACAAGAAATACCACTGGGCGAGCAGGTTTTGAATTCCGTACATTTTTGACACTGAAATTTAAGAATCTGAAAAACCTCAACAGCTGCTAGGTCTTCCAGTTTAGTTTACCTCAAACCTAAAAAGCTCCCTCAGTTCATGTGTGGTTATGAGTCATGTTTCGTGCACAGCTGTGAGACTGCTGCTTCAATGAAAATCTGAAACCAAACACACTCACATGTGGAGCTGCCTCACTGTAGTGTAGTATCAAGCTGACTATCACACTGATACGATAAGATACACCTAGATTAAACCCCAGCTGAAATGCAGTTGTTACAGCATGCATGACATTAGTGTGATACAGCAGCAGAATCACTGGGTCTATGTACAACCCTGATTCCAAAAAATTGGGATACTGTGTCAAATGCAAATGCAAACAGAATGCAATGGTTTGCAAATCTTTTTCAAACTATATTTAATTGAATAAAGTGCACAGACAAAATATTTAATGTTTAAACTAATAAATCTTTTTTTTGTAAATATACACTCATTCTGAATTTGAGGCCTGCGGCACATTCAAAAAAATTAGACAGGAGCAAGAAAAAGACTGGGGAAGTTGTGGAATGCTCAAAAACACCTGTTTGAAACATTCCACAGGTAAACAGGTTCATCTGTGACATTAAAATATCACCATCGGGTATGAAAGGGGAATCTTTGAAAGGCTCAGTCACTCACAATCACGGACGGGGCAAGTTTCAGCACTTTGTGGAAAACTACAGTATGTGGGCAAACACTTCAACAGTCTATAAACAACATTTGTCAACACACAACTGCAAGGAATTTCAGGATTGCACCATCTACAATCCATAATATCATCAGAAGATTCAGAGAATCCACAGAAATCTCTGCACGGAAGAGGTGAGCCTGAAAAACAATACTGAATGCCCATGACCTTTGACCCCTCAGGCAGCACTACTTTAAAAACTGATGTGATTGAACAAAGGACATTACTACATGGGCTCAGGAACCCTTTAAAAACCACTGTCAGTAAACACAGTTTGTTGCTGCCTCTACAAATGCAAGTTAAGACTCCACCATGTAAAGTGAAAGCAATATATCAAGAACATCCAGAAACAGCAGACTTCACTAGGCCCGAGCTCATCTGAGATGGACAGACTCAAAGTGGAAAAGTGTGCTGTGGTCTGATGAGTCCATCATGGAAGAAAAGGACCATGTATTGTTAGCAGCTCAAAGTTCAAAGCCAGCATCTCGGATGGTATGGGGGTGTGTTAGTGCCCATGGCATCATGGGTAACTTGCACATCTGTGAAGGCTCCATGAATGCTGAAAGGTACATACAGGTTTTGGAGCAACATATGCTGCCATCCAGACGACATCTGGATTATACTATACGCAGGGATGTTCCTGCTTATTCCAGCAAAACAATGAGACACATTCTTCACGTGTCACAACAGCATGGCTTTGTAGTAAAAGAGAGCAGGTACAAGACTGACTTGCCTGCAGTCCAGACCTGTCTCCTATTAGAAAGGTGTGGAACATTATGGAGCACAATACAACAACAGAGACCCAGCACTGTTGAGCAACTTAAGACATGTATCAAGAAAGAACAGGAAAGACTTTCACTGTCAAAACTCCAGCAATTAGTGTCCTCAGTTCCCAAACACTTAGTAAGTGTTGTTAAAAAAAGGTGATGTCACACAGTGGTAAACATGCACCTGTGAAGACTATTTTGGAAGATGCTGCAGACACCCAATCCAGAACAAACCAAAAAAAAGTTTATCAGTTTGAACAGTAAATATCTTGTCTTTGTGCTTTACTGAGTTGAATTTCGTAAATAAAATAAAAAGATTTGTAAATCACTGCATTCTGTTTTCATGTATGTTTTACACACCAGACATATGTATATGAGTATGTAAAAGTACTCTGTGTTGTCTCTAATATAACAAAATATAGCGCCAGAGTCACATATCTACATAATATTGTATAATATGGTACACGATAATATAGTATGGGATATGAGACATAAGGTGTAGTTATATAGTATAACACAATGTCTACTATAGCACAGCATTACAACCTGGTCACAGAGAGCAGCACCTAGATGATGTCATGATGGGGATCAAACTGGCCACGTGAGCCCTGCTCGAGCCACAGATGAGGAGCTCGTGGGGTTATGTGTTGTGTGTGCCTGAAATCACGTTAGAACGGCCTGACTGTGTTTAACTTCACAGCCGGAGCTCTCTGCTAGTGAGCAGCCGGTAGGACAGCTAGCTTAGTGCTAGCTAAACTAGCGCGGCTAATTTGACAGCTCTCCCTCTGTGTACCGCAGTCAGCTGTCAAACTGCAGGGCAGGCTAGTGCTATTTAAAGCTTTTTTTCCACGTTGCTTGCGAAACAACATGAGCAGAGAGGTCAGTGAGACACAGCAGATGTGCAGAAATGGCGCTAGCGGTAGGAGAGAAGCGTGCAGATGCGTGCAGGACCTTGGTGCGGTGGGATGATCAACCCGGGCTGGGGAACGTCTTCGTCTCCGGACGATGACAGACACGGTCGCACAAACAATCCTGGTCAGAAAGTTGTAGGGCAGCGTCCACAGCCTGTACAGTATGTCAAACCCGTCAAATCCGAGCTGGACGGGTGCGTGTTTGCAGGGGAATCTGCGGCTCCTCTCCCCACGGCTCTTCGCTATGGGAAGGGGCTGGAGACGAGGCCCATCTTCACACGGACAGTCTGCCACAGCCACGCGACGCAACGGCCACACTTATCGATGACTGGGATCGTATGGTCCTCTTCTACAAACCAGTGACCCCGGTAGCTGACTCGGTGCGATGGTTTTCGCAGAAATCACACACAATCCCGAGAATTTCTCCGGAGAGGCACTTCTTCAGCACTTCTGCAAGGGCGCAGCCATCTTGGGTTGGACCCAGAATGCACTGTTGGGGCGGCGAGGCTGTCATGAAACGTCACCGCTGTTGTTTCTGTCACACACCAAAATACAAACACACACTAGACTAACTCTGCTACAAATTAAAACATATCATACACCAGCAAATAGTATTATGTCAGTCTTCGCTAATATGGATGTAAATTGTATAGCCTATGCTTTTTTAAAGTAACATGAGTTACCCACTCATCTATTTATTTTATTGCAAATATGAAAATAAGTTTCCTTAAATATTTTTAGTTGACTGTAGTGATCTTAATTGGTAACTGTTTTCATTAACAAATGATAGTTTAAAATTTCATGTTTATGATTTTCCTTTACAAATTTGCAAAATCTTTAAAATGACATAAAATCACGCTTCCACGCATTTAAAGGGAAACTACGCTCATTTTCAGTTTCTTTATACATGTTAGAGTGCTACAGGGATGACGTTTTTCTGTAGGCCACACTAACAGAAGTTAGCATTGCACTCAGTGGCATTAGCAAGTTATGATGGGCCCCAGTTAACATTGTCCATAATGTCGTGGGGGTAGCTGGAGCCTATCTCAGCTGTCATTGGGCGAGAGGCAGGGTACACTCTGGACAGGTCACCACACTATCACAGGGCTGACACATAGAGCCAGACAGACATTCACACTTACGCCCAATTGAGGCCTAGTCCACACAGACCCATGTACTTCTGAAACCGAAGTTTTTCGTCCTGGACTCCGGTTTCAAAGAAACGCAGTTTTGGGGCCCGAAAGTGTGGTTGCGTGTGGCCCGACAGCCAAATCGCATAGAATAATACACGGTTTCATAAGTACACGGGTCCGTGTGGACTAGGCCTTAGAGTCACCAATGAACCTGCATGTCTTGGGGCTGTGGGAGGAAGCCAAAGTACCCGCAGAAACCCCACGCTGACATGGGCAGAACAGCAAACTCTACACAGAAGGGCTCCCCCACCCCAGGTTCAAGCCCTCCACCCTGGGGTTTGATCCAGGAATCCTCTTGCTGTGAGGCGACAGTGCTAACCACTGCAGCACTGTGCCGCCCACAGGCCCCAGTGCACACCAATGTGACGGGCCCTAGTGCATGCTATCATGCACGTACTAATTTGATACAAATAGAGACTTGACATTGGACAACATCAACATACATATTACCCAGCAATCATTACTGCATTATCTGACAAAAATATCAAAGTGAGTAAGAAATTAACCATTTAATTGAATCATTTTTATACTATATTTTGAGATTTTATAGCATATATAGAAAAGCATATAATTTTTCTTTTAGATAGCTACTGTTTAAAAAAAAAAAAAAAAAAAGGAAGGAAAAAGGAAAAACCATGACACAGCTGGGTTTGCCTTTTTGAGGACATACATAGAACAAATGGCATAGTTTTTAAATTAAAAATATTCTTTTTTACTATTAATCTTTGAACACAGGTAAATTTCCAAGGTGGCAATCCGAATCACTCACAATGACCCACTCTCTCTACGGCGCCCACCATCCCAGGGGCCCAAGTGCAATCGCACTGCGTGTACCGTCTATACTTATGCCCCTGATTGCTTATCAAAAAGCCCATGGGATTTTTTTCATTGCATTTTGAATAATTTCCAAAAATGAGCTCTGTGGCAAACAAACGTTTATGATAATTTAACGTTTTGTGAAGCAAGATAATCTTCATGAATGAACACGTCTTTCATGACTTTTTGAGGCCTAAATGCAATCACCAGATGTAAAAAGCTAATGTTAGTCTATAAACGAACAACACTACAGATGCGTGACCGACATCACCACACAATGGAGGCTTACGGCACCCCAGATTCAAACGTCCAAAAACCACATAATTGAAACCACAAAATATCTCCATACTGCTTGTCCATAGTGATCCAAGTGTCCTGAAGCCCCAGCAGTTGGTGCAAGTTGTGAGCTCTAATTCAGCAGTAAATAATCAGCCTTGTGTGTCTGACTGTGGATGGTGGAGCTGTTGAGTGGATTTGTGGAGTTTGTTAATTGAAGCGGTGGCTGTTAGCAGTTAGCTCTGCTTGTTAGTCGCTTAACGGCAGCGGAGTAAGCAGCCATCAGCCTCTGGCTTCACAACTGATCCCCACAGGACTCCACTCATTGACTTTTTATAGAAGGTTTATGGGTTGATGCTATTTGATAGGCAGGAAGGAGGCTTAGTTATCTGTGAGTGTAACTGTGCTGTAAGTGTGTGGTTGTAAATCACCACTTAAACCTGTCAAACACTGGGGAAATCAGTTTGTAAGTGTGTAACAAATATTTGTAGTTGTAGAAAAAACTGTCTAAATGAAATTTTTATATGATCTGTCACCTTGATTCTAATTTCTGATATATGAATTAGCCTGACTGGATTAGTTTAAAGATAAACATATAGAAAACATAATGACTAAAAGTTGACTAAAATGTCATGAATTTTTGTTGACTTAAACTATGAAGGATAAAAATGACTAAAATGTGACTAAAACTAATACGCATTTTCATCTCAAGACTAAGACTACATCTAAAATAGCTGTCAAAATTAACACTGTTAGCAAACAATTGCCAATTAACATGTCCATAAAATACGGCGCGATATTACACTAGCATTCATTTGGAGTCTTGTCTCTGGCTTCCTGGTAAATGTAAGTCATATGTTTTACTTTGTTTGTCCACTGTTTGGTTCTGGGCAGGTAGTGTATAGTTGGTTTTAGCCACGATAGCCACATGACTCTAGAAATAGCAGTCTCTGTCTTTCAGTCAGTCTATCAGCTCTCATGGGAGCGATCAAAGTAAACCAAAACAGCAAAGTTGCAGAGCAGACAGCTAAACAGGTCCGTGAAGTCGCTGGGAGCTGCAGATACAGGTCCTATTTCTCTGTGGGTTCATCAATGTAAGTGACCCTTATCATTTTGTCACATTGTTTTCACATTGTCATTATAAAATATTGATTCTAGCCATTTGAAGGACAGGAGTATCTTAAAAACAAAACAAATAGATAAATGGAAGATGGACTCTTTGAACAGTATGATTTCACATCTTATTTGTTCTTCTCCAACAATATGGTGGTGTTTACTTTTCTCAGCACCTGCATGAGTCAAGTGTATTTACAGATGATTTGTCCTCAACATCCTTTGCTGTCAGGCCTCACACTCATTTCTCAAACAGCAGGAGCTAAAGGTTTGTTTTTGAAAGAAAAGTCACACAGAAAAAAAGCTGTTCCATCTGTCCCCAAGTCAAAATCTAACACCAGTCTGCGTGTACACACTCAGGCGGTCGCTCGTGACATTACTGAGAGGCGTTTAATTGGGAGGGTACAATCAACATGTTTACCTGTTTGTTCTTGGTCAACAAAGAGATTTGTTCAGGGGCCTTTATGACTTAAATCAAGCACAACACGGCGTGCCTTGAGCACAGAGGATAATGCTGCGCTGAGATGATTAACAGCTTTCTTTGGTCTGTCAGCTCATCAGAAAACATGAAAATGCTACACCAGATGGATGGAGCATGAAAATATCCCTCTCAGTGCATTCGCCAGCTCAGCAATCATCGTTGGGGCGTCTTGGCGTGCCGCACTAACAGCGCAGGAGCAATTTGATGTGTAAGAAACTCATAGGTACATCCGGCCAAATTTGTTCCTCTCGCCTTCCAGCCCCAGTGTCCACAGCAGGAGGGAAAACCAATCCAATCTCCTAGGTGTGATCGAGGTTGGGACCCTGGGATTGCTGATAGCTAACAAAGGGAGGATGAGAAAGAGAAGATTAGTCCACTTTTTCTCCATATCTGCCCTTCTGTCATGAAGGAAACAGGGTGACATGATCATCTGGATCCTGGAAGCTGGGGCTGCTCCCAGAGTTAAATCAGACTGGAGCAGGAAATGCTCAAAATCCTGTTTCCCTGGATTGATTGCAACAAAGCGAGAGAGAGAACAGACTGATGGATGGATGGGTTTAAGGAAGTGAGTGTTTCATGACAAGAAGTTTTGCTATCATGTGATCCTCCAATGGGATGCAGTTAGAAGGAAACTGGAGATGCGAGAGCTGTGAGGGAGCATCAATCCTCTTCTCTTGTGCTCTCATTTTTCATAAAGATACATATTTTACAGGAACATCTTCACTCAGCAACTTCTTTTCATTCACTGTTGTCATAAATCAAGTTAAACAACCATTAAAATGTTTGAGAGTTTGATACTTGGCTCAGCTTAAACCCTTCAAAACACTCATTCAAACTCAACTGAGAAACTTCAAGAGAGACAAAAGGTTTTTTTAGGGGTGGGGATGGGTTGGATTGAAGTGTTAAAGGGTGAGAGACAGAGGGGATGACATGCACCAAAGGGCTGCAGGCTGGAATCAAACCCATGGCTGCCACAGCAAGGGCAATGCCTTTTGTACATGGGACGCCTGCTCTAATCACTAAGCTACTCGGCGCCCCAACCAAAGGTTACTCTGAGCTTTTTTAGTATTCCGTCCAATTCATGCATCCCATTGCAGTTTTCAAGTCAGGTTTACAGTACATTGATAAAAACATTGCTGCAGTGATTAATGCTTCGTTCTCTGTTGCATAATGACTATCAGTATTTACTTTTGGAGCAGCTCAGCCTTCATAACTCACACTCAAGGTTGACTGAGAATATGAATTGTAAATCTATCAAGTCTCCATTGGAAATTTGTAAGACAATTACTGCTGCAGTGTGGGCTTTAAATGGTACTCACTGGAGGTTGATGTTAGATAGACATCAAATTATGTTCTGCGCTGTCAGAAGCTGTAGGGAGATGCTGTGGCTGCAGCTGATTGACAGACAATGCAGGCTTGAGTTGAGACTGCAGCAGATGGCTCAATGCCAGAAGCTGCAGTTGGGGCTGCAGCTGACTTGTGATAGCTGCAGGTCTGAGTGCCAGAGGATGTGGGTGAAGGTTGACAGAATTGGTTATCAAATAGATTGTAAGCAAGTACTGTTGTAGTCGCGGGAAGTTGTAGTCAGGAGCTGGGTAAAAAAACTGCTATCTCAAAAATCAGCCTGTAGACAGCCAAGGCTGCAGGTAGAGACAAGGGCTGAGCATGGTTTTCTAAATGCAAAGTGTAAAAGCAGATTGAAGGAATTCTTCTTCTTCTTCTTCTTCTTCTTCTTCTTCTTCTTCTTCTTCTTCTTTCAACAAGGCAGCCCCTTCGGTATGTTTAACCTATGTACATGAAAATTGGTAGGCATATGTAACACTCCAAGACATACAAAAAAAATTCTTGGAGCCGTACCCTAAACCCAACAGGAAGTCGGCCATTTTGAATTAACTGTGCAATTTTTGTGCATTTTTAGTCATTTACTGGGTCATACTTTTACACTCCTCCTAGAGTTCTCATCCAATTGACTTCAGATTTGGTCTGTACCATCTAAATACATTTGACATGAAAAGTTAATCAAAACTTGAGTTCAGCTGTAGCTAATTCCAACATTCATGACAACTGTGAGGAGGACTGTGTGAGGAGTTGTTACAGTCAATGAGTCAGATCCACCCCTCCGTACTCTGCAGCTCCACCCTTGCATTCAAATATATGTCACTTCTGGCTCCAAAAAGACAAGATGGCAACGGTGAAAATATCAAACTGGAGGCTTCAAAATATGAGTCCACAAACCAATGGGCAACATCACAGTCCATTATTCTTTACAGTCAATATGTAAACTGTTATTTTTTTCTTCTAAATATCACACTCCAATGAGAACACTGACGGCTCTTGTCATCTTGCGCTTAGATTACTGCAACTTGCTCTTGGCTGGTGTGCCTGCATGTGTAGCTCATACAGGATACAGCAGCCCAGCTGGTCTTTAAACGTACCCAAGTTCTCCCACACTATCCTGTTCCTCCGCACTCTGCACTGGCTCCTGGTGGCTGCTTGAATCCGATTCAAGACACTGGTACTTGCCTCCAGGCTATGAATGGCTCAGGCCCATCCTACATCCCGATCAAGGTCAAACAATACACCCCAGCCCGTTCACTACATCTGCTAGTGCCAATCAGTTTGCTACTCCCTCACTATGAGGGAGGCCCAGCTACAGCTCAACAAAATCATGATTGTTTGCTGTCGTGGCTCCACAATGATGTAACCAACTCCCCATTGACATCAGGACAGCAGGAAGTCTTCTATCGCAGGCTGAGAATATATCTGTTCAGTTTTCACCTTGCCTCATTAAAAAAAATCTCTTTTTGTTTCTTTTTAGCACTCCAAGCAGTTCAGTATATTTGATTCTTACAGTTGGTTTTATGTATTTATTGTCTGTTGTTCTGGCCTAAAGGTAATGTAGTAATGACGTAATGTACATGATAACTTTGCTGTTGCATTGTGAAATAATTTTGCAAGATGCAAAAGCCACAGAAATGCTCTAAGCGCAGGTTTTAAATCACAGCTGTATCTGATAACCAGACTCTTATTAAAACCGACCACACAGCTTTGTAACTAATGAGCACTGAGAGATATGAAAATTACCTTTGCGTTCATGCAATTCCTTTATAATAGCTAGCAGCATCTCCTGACAAGATAATCGATAGCCACTTACACAGGTATCTATTCATTCATGACCGTATGGGAACCATGGCGCACACATCCTCCAGACATGTCTCCATTTACCCTTGATCAATGAGTTCCTATTGGACCAGACAACATCTAGTCAATTGAATGAATGTAGGTGTCTACATTGTGTGTCTTTCCACCGGCAAAATTAATGTCCATGATGCTCAGTGAGAGATTACCTGCCACAGCGTCAGCAGGTTAGGAAAGTGAGATTCTACTTTGGCATACATGTTTTTTAATTCATAAGCTCACTTCCTTCCTTACTATAAGGTAGTACTTTTTGTTAGTATGGGAAACAACCCAGCTTCAGCTGTTTAAAAATGTACTATTTTTACTAAATGGAAGACTAGATAACACACACATGAAAGAGAGAGACTAACAGAGGCAGGGTGTGGAAGAGAAGAAGAGGGAGATGAGGGCTGATTGACCTTGACCTCGAGTTCTGAAGTGATGTCTTCGATAATGGCGGTGCCACTTTGTATTTGACAAAGCAGACAATGAAAGGATTTGTGACACTTCAAGCTCAGCTCTGCCGAGTCACAGACATAGAAAAAGCAATTCTGACACAAAACACACACACACACACACACACACACACAGATGATGAGGCCAGCACTAAGGCTTTGGAGAAGGCTGGAGACATACATTCACTGTCATTAACCAAACAAGCCCCACAAGTGTGGATGGATGGATGGATAGATAGATAAAATGTCATTAGCCATTGCTAATTCTATTAGGAACACCTGTGTGGAAAGAATTTTGTGTTTAACAGAAGAAATAAATAAATGAAAAGTTCCATCAATCCATCCATCCATCTTAACCACCTATCCTCTTGAGGGTCACGAGGGGGCTGGAGCCTATCCCAGCTGACATTGGGCGAGAGGCAGGGTACACCCTAAACAGACTATTGCAGGGCTGACACATAGAAACAGACAGCCATTCACACTCACATTCAAACCTACAGACAATTTAGAGTCACCAATTAACCTATCCCCAACCTGCATGTCTTTGGACTGTGGGAGGAAGCTGGAGTACCCTGGAGAAAACCTGCGCTGACACGCGGAGAACATGAAAACTCTGCACAGAAGGGCTCCGTGGGATCTAACCAGGAAGCCACTTGCTGTGAGGCGACACACCACCGTGCCGCCCTACATGAAAAGTTACAGCAATGAATTTTACCCTTAGTTACTTGGCAGATCTCTCAAGAGGCAACATAAGGGAAAAATGATAAATAGGTCTACTACTAATGGTCAATCAATAGAAGGGGTACTCCCAAATCCCAAAACTAGAGTGCTAAAACTCAAATTTGTGATGTCATACTGTATTAAGTCTGAAGCTGCTCCACAGACAGTCAGTGCTGGGCGGTAGCGTCACTACTAACTTAACTTCATTTCTCAGTAGCATGGTGGTAACGTCACAACTTTCTGAGTCAAATAGCTTTTCAGAAACAAAGTTAACTGATTGATCGAGTGGTGCAGTAGTCTCCACAAAAGTTACAGTAGTTAGTAGTGTAGTGGCAGTGAGAGGACACTGTAGTGTAGGGGAAACCACATGAAATATATTGTAAATAAACATTTTATTGATATGCTTAATATCAACATATGTGTGCCAGATACATTAATTATTAATTATGCTAATAAATTCCTGTAGCATTCATTTGAAGTTGCAAGTTAGTTGTAGGCTATATAAAGATAACTTCTAGGAGACAGGGGTGCTTTGATGCGTTCCTTAGCCTGGGCATCACATGCTACATCTCATACTCCACTTATTCAACTTCATTCACCTCTATTGCATCACATGCAAAATTCATCTCAATTCTTTCATGCAAAAGCAGTGAGTTGGAGCCATAGATAATATCACTGATTTTCAGATTCAAACGGACTCTCTGAGTAGCACTCTGAAGGCTGTTGAGTCCGTAGTTTGATAGAAATGACTTCAAATGGAAGACAGGATGTTTCACATTCACTAACTGATTAACATTTAACAGATGTTTCACATTCATTTATATCTAGCTAGTTATATTGCCATTGCTTGACAACAGTAAGGACTAATGAGAAATGAGTGTAACAAAGCATCCAGAGTCAGCTGTTCAGAGCAAGCGCCTAACAAAGAAATTGAGCGAGTGTCAAGTGGCCTTGCACACAACATCAAAGGTAGACGATGAAGGCAGTATCTCAGGCTGATTTAAAGGAGCTGCATCTAAAATTCAGATTACACTGGCTCACTTGACGTTGCTCAAGGTCTTAAATGCTCACACATGCAGAAAATATAATCGAACACAGAGAGATATACCAGGACATGTTGTACTCATGCTGAATTGGCACATACTGGCTGAAAGTCATTGGTTTAATATACAGTCCCTAAAGGTGTGGTTCTACTGAAAAGCAACAGCATCTGGAGATCGTGCTTTATCACTACTGAGATTTAAACAGCATTCTGGTTACTAAGTGATGGGTTTCAGAGCCCAAACATGCTCACAAATGATACTGGCACTTATCGAGAACCCCTCTGTATCTGTATTATTGATGTGCAGTTCATCACTGCTCCTCGTTTGTTGTACAGTATATAAATAAACTGTGTGGTACAACACTGAGATCTCTAAGCTTTGCTCCAACTTCATGAATAATGTAGACCTCTGAAAAATGCACCAGCAAATGTGAATGATGATGACACTGTGCTTTTATTAACCATGTGGACAATGTGACATCTCTCACAACACTGATAATGAAATATTACACTTCCTCTTTGAAACCTGAAAAAGAGCCAAATTTAACCAACATGACAGAATTATGACTCTGACATGTGCTGCGGTACAGGAAGCTTTTTTCTAATTTAAAGGTTCAGTATGTAGGATACAGGAGATTATGTGGCACCTAGCAGGGAGGAATGCAATTTGCTACCAGCTGAAACTTCTCCCTCAGTGCTCTTTCTTCAGAAGCTCAGACTTACCTGCAGAGGTCTCTTCCTCTCCAAAACACATGAACCAGGTGATTTAAACCAGTTGAGTAGTGAACAAAGCAGTTTCACATTACATATCTTTGTTTCTCTGTTGCCCCTTTAACACTGCCTGTTCAGGATGGGAATTCAGAATTGCCCACCTCTAAGCTGGCATCAGAGGTAGTTACAATGCCGAAATGTTGTCTGTATAAATGCAACAGCTGGCAGGATGGGATTACGCAAGGTTTGATGCTTTGACAATGCGAGTGTTATGCGAGTGACCCACTGTGGATTTAAAAATTAGCTGATAGTAGTTAGCAGCTAACCTAAATAAGAAGAGTGGATGAAAATGTCTGGAAATCTGGAAAACACTTAGGCCCTGTGTTACATGCCACACCCATCCCACCTCTTTTGCTTCTGCGATCCTGGCACGCTGTCTAAAATCACACACTGGAGCGACATGAAGCTGCCATTGTTTGGTTCTAAAAAAAAAAAGCAAAGGCAGCATAAAGATGGGACTTCATAGCGGTCCTATAGTGCGATCTCTCTGACAAAAGGGCTTGTACCAACATGTACACATCCCAGGTCCTCACATATCCCTGCTTTGCCAGTGGACTTTCACGTCTACACATCACATGCTAGGTATCCTTATGTGCCTGCTATTGACATTCCAGGAAGCCACAACCAGCGCAGGGATGTCAACAATAGCACATGGTTAGGTTTCGGTAACAAAAGCAGTGATTTGGTTCAGAAAAAAACATCATGATTTGGCTCTTCACACGGGAAGTGGACAGCAGGCTCCCAGGTGAAAATTCAGGGTTTGCTGGACCCAGCTACCACCCGTGTCACCCATCCTTTAGGGACTCTCTAGCTCCTTATACGATATTGTTCTTTGCAGCGTTTCAAATTGATCCCATCCAGTGGAGTATCAATGTAATATGTGCTCACCTTTTTGTGATCCAGATGTTCAGGAGGATTCTACTATCTTCTAGATATAAATATGTAGATATAAATGATTCATTCTAAAAAAAATCCAACAATTGTTATTTTCAGGTGATTGTACACTTAAGAAAACATATGATAATATCTTGCATTTCTGCTGATATATCCCTGTAAACCCCACTCACCGGACCTTTAACCTATAAGGTATAACATTTTACCATGTTCTGTGTGATGTGATGAAATGTCCTCTGCTTTCTTTTCTTCTTCTCTGTAAACTAGGTTCACTTCAACCTCAGTCAAAATGTAATCTCCTTTTGGGAAAAATAAACTAGCACAAAGGAGGGCCGTGGCAGAGAGAGTTGTGTTTTACAAGGATGCTTTGGTCACTTGATGTAATTGAGAGGGGAGTGGGGGAAGGGAAGGGGAGGGGAAGTGCAGAGAGCTCACTCTCCTATTACTCTCTTCCACTCTAGACCCTCCTGCTTTACAGGGTTTCATCTTCTCAACATTATTGAGTCCTAAAACACACCTGCTCCCACAGTGCTTCGGCCTCACTCTGCCACTAAACGCTAAGTGCTTAGGCTTGCCTTTAAGACTGCGAGCTCTGTGGGAACTGTTGCTCCATTATAGCACTGTATAAAATTTTAGAAGGCTTAATGTTTATTTCTGTCTGGATGATGCTGTAGAACACCTCAAAATGGATCTGATTTAAGAGGGTGTGTGTTTTGGAGCCACTAATGGCACAAACACTGACATTTTTACCAGCAGGGAAAACATGACCTTTTAGAAGCAACATACAGTTTTGTGATGATGTTGCAAGCCTGCCTCGCACATACACAAAGGATCTGAGACCTTGCAGTGTTGCTTTAAATTTTAATTAATCTTTTTTATGAAAAAATTTCATCTTTGCAATAAAATGAAACATTGAACAGGGTACTGTAAATCCTGTTCCACCTTTATGGATGTAAACAGAGAATTAAAGATGAAAATCATAGGGAGTTTATCTGTGGTAATAAAAGTGAATGGTGTGTCAGCACTCACAATAAAGGCCGGACTATGCTTTGTGTAAAATGCTTGTTGGTTTGCCTTACAGCATCTGAAACCCTCTTTCCAATGGAGGAATCTGAGAGTGCTGTGTCCAACTTTTTTTTTTTAACTTTGCCAAACAGACAATCCAACAATTAAGTCCACCTTATGCAGCGACTGTCCTGGTGTGCAAGGGTATGAAAATAGCCTGGACTGAACTTCTCTCAGTCTCTCTTTATTCATTCTTTAGACAACTGTTTTGTCACTTTTCGCGTGGACAATCAAGTGCAACATCATTAATGCCTCTGATAGGAGAGGCTGTCTGTTGTAGAATTCATTTTGTCAAGACAGACTACAAAGACAAGCAGAAGACAGAATTCTTGAAGAAAGATCAGAGAGGCAGTAGGATGCAGCCATTCAGAATCTGTAAAACACTTTAACCTTTACATGTACACATGATATCAGGCTACTCAGATCATTTTGAGAATTTGTTAACATGCACTGTAGATAGATATTTACATAGGTATACACTTTATGATCCTTACATTACATAATACAATAATAATGCAATCACAATTTAAAATAAAAGCTAAAACAAATTACTAAAAGAACCCAAATCATTTATTTGTAATGTGCAATGTGGCTTATCTAAAAATAGCATAAAAAGTACATTGATATGTAAATATATAAAGTATACATAAAGCATATATTAATATTTTAAATATAAAAACATAAAATGTAAAATGTACCCGTATAAATATAACAAATATATGTACACACACATCTATACGGTAAAAGTAACAATCTACTTTCTCCAGGGAAATTTAGGGTTTCCTAATCTCCTATCCCTGATTATGGAAACTGTGTTGGTAACACGTCACAGTTAAGTAATTTCTTTTTCTAGTAACAAGTAGTGTAAGGCATTACAATAGGAAATTCAGCAATGACAGAACAACTAGTCCATACCCAGTGAGTGCACAGTTGCCCACATACAGTTTTGTTTGGGATACAGGTCATAGGAAATTGCAGATTAAATAGTCAACTGAACCCATTAAGAAGAGCAATGTATTCAGACAGAGTTTTTGTGAATTTGATAGTACGATTGCTTTATTGAAAGTACAGTCGTACCATTGACAAAAGCGGGATAGTTAGTGGGCTAAAACTGTACATTAGTAGTTGAGATAGCATGTTAAAAGGCATATAGTTAAAGTCATTGCCTTATAGAAGCTCAGTTTTAGTAGGATTAGTAGGTCCAACTTTTGCCAAGAGGGAACTTTAGATATTGGTCCCTAGATTATGTTCACCGAATTTCATGCAGATCGGTCAAACTTCCTAGGAAGAGATCGATTTTAAGTGTTTTTCAAAAAATTCAAAATGGTGGAAAATCTATATAACTGGAAGTTATGAGTTCTTGAGGCAAATTTGTTCCTCATGGAGAGGCATCTCTGTGCAAAGTTTCATGTCTCTACGACATACGGGGCATGAGATATGCCCATTCAAAGTTTGCAAAGTTGCTATAGCGCCCCCCTTTGGCAAATTGATGTAACATTGCTTGATTTGCATCCTCCTATCACCCTCTACCACTGTGCCAAATTTCACATGGGTTGACCAAGTCAGTGAGGAGAAAAACGTGGAGCAGACACACACACAGACCACACAGCGTCCACCACCACAGAGTTTTCGTCATTATATAGTAAGATTACTAACCCCTCAATAATTTTTTGTTACATCAGCATTTGAGGATTAGCTTGTTCGCTGTCTAACCAAGAATATGATGGCAAGTCGGAATAACTTTGGTTTCATGTTGGCTGGGCATGGGGGCGAGAGGCAGCTAGCATGTACCAAACGAGGTAAAACTGCTAACGCTGAGGCTGTCTTATTCAAATGTTGTGTGTTCATATAGCTTGCTGTCTTGCCAACATTAGCCACTGGTAAGTCTACATTCAGGAATCAGCTGACTCTATCTCAAACAGGCTCCACCCTCTACTGGACTGTATGGTTAATACTCTCCCGGAATCATGAGCGTATCTTGGCCCACTGAAATTTGCATAAATGTATTCTACTAATCAGGACATGTCTACCAGAATATAAGCAGAGCCCATAAGAGTGGTATGACAGTCTCTGCTATCCTCTTAACTCTTTAGTGATGGCAATCACTCACTGATCTAGCCAGTCAGGATCAGTGTGGCTGGGTTGATGTTATGTTGTAACAGGGTGTTCATTCTTCAGGCTCAACCCACTGTAGAGTCAAGTTCAAGTTCAGGACTGAGCCTGTGTGAGACAGAACTAAACTTACAATATGTATCCCTAGTTATATTAGCACAGGTGGAGCCCTCTACTTAGGGGCCCTGTTGCTCCTAGCACATACCATCATACAGCTCCTATGTACACTGTGGGCTTCACATGTATTCAGATAGGCACCTCCATATTGGCTCGCTATGTTTATGCAAATTTCAGTGGGTTATTGTGGACTTGTGACTGGAGTTGAGGAGTACCCATGGAGTCCAGTGGAGCTTCTGTTTATTGAGCTAGGGTTACAATATTGCAATCTTTGTTCAGCACTTTAAGTAACTTGCCCACCATTGTCATTGGACCTAGTTTGTTTGGGGTCTGTAATATCATTAAATGTGTCTTTAGAGTACATGCTGTTTAAAACCACAACAGCACAGGAAACAAGAGAGCATCCCATCTCACCACTCATCTCTCACATTTTTTTTTGAAAAACAGAATCCTCATTTCAGTCAGTCTGATGTTAAAGACTTAACCCACTTCCTCTTTTGGACTCATTTTGGCCAGATACTTGTTGAGGGGAAAGCCTAATGGGGCAAATGTTGTTTCTGGAGGGAGTCCAACAAGGCCAACACAAGCTGCTTGATGAACAGCGCTGTCGTAGCAAAAGCGTTAATGTGCAGGCTTTGGAGAATTATGATGAAGTTAGCTTAGCGCCTAGTGGAACACATAATGCCACCGGTATTTGTTTATGTCACTCTGGGTTTTAATGAGAGGGGAGTAAGTTGGTGAATGACTCTCTGGTGTGGCTGGACATCAATAAAACAATGTCCCAGTCTGAGAAGTTATGAGCAATTGAGCAATTGATTATAGAGTAGAAGGTCGAGACCGAATCATTCAGTCCTATGTCTCATCTACATGCATGGACGAGGGAAATAATGGCTTCAGATGAAGTGATTTACAGTGTGTGTGTGTGTGTGTGTGTGTGTGTGTGTGTGTGTGTGTGTGTGAGTGAGACAGAGAGACACAGAGAGAGAGAGAGAGAGAGAGAGAGAGAGAGAGAGAGAGAGACAGAGAGACAGAGAGACAGAACTGAGACTGCTGCTCATATGACTGGAGCTGCCTGTGTGCATGTATGAATGGATAAACTCCCTTATCTTTTTCTGCTCGTCTCCATTCTCCACCCCTCCCATGCTGTCCCCAGTGGGATTACATGCATAACAGCAGACTGCTCCACAGCGTAGGCGTCCCATAGGACAGCTCCCTCCTGACTCCTCCTTCATCTCCTTCTCTGTGGGATGGTTGAAATGGAGATGTCAGTGCAGCAGAAACACCGTGGCTGCTGAGCTGAGATTTCAGTTACCTGGCAGCACATCTTGATTCTCAGCAGTCAGAAGTGAGGCAGTGAAGTGTGTACAGAGGGAAAGTAAAGCTTACTTTGTGGAACCTGGACAGAGCAAACAAAGAGAGGAAGGTAATAGGTTTAACAATTAAAACTGTCGTTCATTTGAGCTGTAAAAATAGACTAAAATGGGATTTTGATCAAAAAACAAAACAAAAAAGCAGGTGTTTTTGTTAAATGTGGTACACTAAAAAAACAACAACTTATGGCGATAGATCCTAACAAACAATACCACCGCACCATCTCTCTCCTTCTCCTTTTCTCTCTCTCTCTCTCGGAGGCTGGATAAATAAGCAAGCAGTTTGCTGCCAGTGTGTGAAATTGTTTTTATCTATCTCTGCCATTAGAGAGTGGGTTCTATTATAAAGCTTTGCATTATTCAGTGAGCCTGAGAGACTGATCATTATGGATTTCAGCCCTTTTCCACACCAGTCCCTGGAGTCCAGCTCAACCTGCTGGCTGATGCATGCGTAGCTCTGACCTTGTGCTCCAAACACTCTGAACACTGGAGGAAGTGGAAAAAGAAACGGGTCAGCTCGGGAGTGTGTGCCATGTGTATTACCCCTCCAAACATTAAGACAGAACATACCAAAATGTGATTGCAAACTATCAAGTCCCAACACCATACTTTGTTTTTAGGAAGACAGATTGGGTTTTCAAAAAATAGAGTCAACAATATGCCTGCAACAGTGCCACAGTTTCCAAAGTTCCTGGCGACAAATTAGATTAGCTACACTCTGGGAAACTCAGCAAAAGCTGATTGACATCTAATGCAATTTTTCTCAGTGTTACAGCAGAGTAAGTGGCAGGCACATGGTGAGAATGAGGGAACATGGCTGAACATATGGCGCTGCAGCACTTTTTTATGCGTGGGATCGCAGATGAATATTGAACAGATATATCTGTGGCAAACCCTTACTATAACCTGACTGTATCTGAGGTGGGCTCTCTACCAGTGGAAGCACATCTCAGCTTGGTCATTAACATTAAACTCTGCACATCAAAAGTATCGAAAACTGCTACATTTGCTGAACGAGCATTGTATTGCTGCTAATCTGCTGAAGATAATGAATGAAACATGACTTGTTGATCCGTTCAAGTTGCGAGCACTAAAAGTAAGTATTGCTCGGTTTTTAATGGTCATGTGCTGAGATAAGGAAAATTTGTGACATGCTTGTCTTGGGCCCCGGCAATTAGGCTCTGCCATTAACCATTTGTAATACACGCTGTTCCTCGCCTTCAGCTTGGCACCTTGCTGATTACAACGCGCTGGATCAATAATTAAACAAATTAAAGTGGACTGCTGGGTCAATTTTCATCCCATCTTAGCCAGCGGCTGCAGCAATGTCATGCAAAACTAAAAAAAAAAAAAAAACCCTCCTGAAATGCAAAATGCAACAGTACAAAATGAAAGGCTTGCTAAAATGTCAGGATTCCACATTTGTTTGCAGGGTTCTGTTCGACGGCACAGATTTACGCAGTGCTCTGCCACACTGATGTGACAGGGTAACAGAAGTCCTTTGTGTCAGAGCAGGTGCTAACTCTTCAGGTGCCGTCAAACCTGTGACTTTAAAGACTTCATACAGGTCGGGCAGTGCAGTGGCAGGTGACTGTTACAGTAATATAGCCTGGCTATATTACTGGCAGAGGGGAAAAAGAGATTGTACTGGACTGTCAGTTGTATCCTACGGTACTCCTTACTTATATAAGGGTTCAAGTAACAAGGACACACATCAAAATGAAGTAAAGGTGGGCCTTCTTACTATCTCAAATAAACACAGGCCCAGGGACCCAAAGTGTCAGAAGCCCCCTTGCTTTCACCTGCAAAATGCCACACAAATAAACATGAACTGACAAGGAAGAGACTGAAAATGACTACAAAGTGACACAGAAGGACCAAACAAGACACTAAATAAACATGGGGAGATACAACATAGCAAAAAAAAAAGACTCAAAACAACTACAGAGACACACAAAGACCACAAAGAGACACAAAATGACTGAAAAAAGCTCAAAACAATAACAAAGACACACAAAAAGGCTACAAAGAGACACAAAATGTCTGATAAAAAACTCAAAACAAAGACACACAAAACAACTACAAAGAGATGCAAAGCAACTACAAAGAGACATAAAATGTCTGATAAAGGCTCACAACAAAAACACACAAAAAGACTACAAAGAGATGCAAAATGTCTGATAAAGACTCAAAACAATAACAAAGATACACAGAACAACAAGGCAACAAAATTCACCAATATGTCTATGTGTTCTGCTTCTATGTAGAGGCCTTTTGCATATCTGTGCCCAGAGGCCCATTTTCTCACATTCAACACATGCTGACATACATATGACTCATTTTAGTAAGGAAAAAGGAGATGGAGAGATTTTATATTGTTATGTAAAGGATTTTAGAACTAGCTGGTCAATGTGATGAGGACCACAGACTTATCTATTACTATTACTATTCATATATAGATTTATAAGGAAATATCTTAGCCATCTGAAAAAATCTGAGCTGGCTGAAAAGGAAATACGTCACAGATTGTGACCCTTAAAAGTGATCAACTCTGCTCAGAAGCTCTTGTCACAGATGATATGAGTGGCGAGACAAAAGTGTGCCCTTCTCATATTGCTTCATTTTAACAGTTTTTAGAAGCTTGACAAAGTAAAACTATTAAGTGTTTCACAACAGGAGCAAAGATGAAGGAGAATCTGGGGAAAAGCAACTTATATTGCAGGGATACATTTATTCTCTTATAATCGTTATTCTCTGATACTGCTTCAGGGGAAAATTTAGATGGACCCTGAAATGTGTTATTTTAGAGATGATTACCTATATCTATATTTATTATACTCGTTGATGACTCGTTTTAATTTTCCCTTTCCCTGCATTATAAAATCGAGCTCAAGTTCACATGAAGTTCACTTTCAGTATTTTTCAGTACCTGTGTCCTCCCTCCATCCCAATGTGATCCCAGTAGCCTACGAGTGTTGACCCTTTCCCTCGATGCGCGTCTGATTTAATAGCGCGAAAGCAGCGGGGGTGATTACGTAACACTTTTTTAATAATTTGGAAACACTTCACGTCCCTTTAAGCGCCTCCATCTCCCAGTGAAGAGTTTGACCGTAACCGCCATGAGCGCTCAGCATCTCTATCAGACTGTGTGTAGGCTACAGCGCCCCAAACTTTCTCCTTCGACAATCAACACCTCCCTCTCTTCACTGCTGCTCTGAGGTGTGGAAGACACCACACACAGTCTGTAGCTACATTCACACACTTCTAACTTCGAGTCCTCAGAATAGAGTAGGCCACGTAGGACTCTTCCTACGTGTTTGGACAATCGTGAGTAGCTCGTTGTACTGTGACCTCATCGACAAGCAACCATTGTAAAACCACGTGCCTCGGCGCGGGGTGGGGATGGATGGTTTTACGGTGTGAGAGTGAGGTGGTGGTGGTGGTGGTGGGGACTCCGTGGGACAGACTCCTGTGGAAGGTGGGGAGCAGATTTCATTTAAGGTGGACCAACAATTTCGCTTCATAATGCTTACCCCTGCGCATGAATTGTATTGTTAATGAATTCAGGTTTTCATTTGTAAGTAAGAGAAAGTGTAATTTCTCATTTCAAAATGCACATAGTTATGTACAATTTTTTGGTACTGTGCGTATTTGCATGGTATGCTATATTATACGTACACCACATTTCAGAGTAACATCCTACTATAATATTACACCATAAAAATAATTCACTGGTTTAACTAAAAAAAAGATTTGCATACATATTTTAAAGTATTTCAAACTCTGGTCTTACAGACTAAATCCTAAGTCTTTTATCATCTGACAAACTAAATTAGTTCAGTATAACCATCATGATTTGTTCCATTTGATTTGAAGTTGTTGTTGATATTTAGTGGTCAAACTATTTCAGCTTATTTATTTTGATTCCATCCCACTCATAAATGTCAAAAATGTTTTTAAGTTTGACCAACTTCTTAAAATAAGTTGCCATCTTATTAAAATATTTAATGAAACGAATATATGTATATATTTTTATGCTGTAAAGTGTCTTTATTTTAAGTGTTATACACTAACCCCATAAACATTTTTAGAGTGTAATTCCACCACATTTAACAGTTAAAACTTGCTATTTTCCATGTTTGGGTAATTTCATAAAAGTACGAGCAGCTTTAAAAATGTTGTTCATTGTTTGGTAAAACTACTCTCTTTATAAAGTCATTGTATGTATTTTATTTAAAAAATGTGATTTTTAACTCCAAACTGAACTTTCATCAAAATCTTTTTTTAAAATAAGCAGATTAAACCTGCTTTAAATTACTTCCTCCAAGTTTATGTAAATTAAAAACTTTGTGTGCAGCAAAATTGATTTTTTTTTTTTTTTTGGTACTCTGCTACAGTCAAATGTCTGTATGACTGAACAGCCTTATATAAACTAGTTAAATCAGCTCCACCGTGACCAACTTTAATTAGGCCTAAAATGCTCTTCACACAATAATGCACCAGTGTTAACAATCCAGTGTATGACACCATGAAAAGGCACAATGAGTTTTAATGCAGGACTTTTATCTGTAAAAGAGTAGATTCTTGTGATGCTTAAGTAAAAGATCTCAGTACTTATCCCGCCCTGATAAAGTCAAACAAGGGATAAGAACGTCATATGATAATGTGAGTTTACATTCTGTCTGTTTGCACTTCCAAAGCAGACCTACTCTAATATTCCTCAGTTTCCTTTACTACACTGACACAGTGTCGGCGCTCTGTGCTACTGGCGAGCCCGGCTGTGTGGGTGCTTTGTAAACAGTGGCACGATCTTAAATAAGGGGCTGGACTCTGTAGGTACAGCAGAACCAGCTGCCTCCCCTCAGTGATGCGGTGAATCTGCGCTGCGTTGTGTCCGCTATATAAACTGCACTCAGCGAGTAGAGCTCACAGCTTCAGTGGACAGCTCCGTGGTGCTGAAACCTCAGAGACACCACACACACTCAGTCACTCTCTCCAAGCCGCGATACATGACTGGAACCATGGACGGATTCTCGTGGAAACTTTTTCTACTTTCTTGCCTGGTTGTTTTGGAGAACTCTGCGCAAGACTTCGGACAGACGCAGTTTATCTGCACGTCGGTACCCAAGGATATGGACTTGTGCGCGGCCACGATGCAGAACAGCGGGCCGGCGGAGGACTTGAAGACCACGGTCATGCAGCTGAGGGAGACCGTGCTACAGCAAAAGGAGACCATTATGAACCAAAAGGAGACAATCAGGGAACTAACGTCCAAGTTGAGCCGCTGCGAGAGCCAGAGCCTCCCGGCGGCGGGACCCGGCGGAAGACGGCCGGGGTCGAAGAACACGATGGGGGATGTATCCCGGGGCACCACGGACACTCTGGCTCAGCTGGGACAGACTTTACAGACGCTGAAACAGAGACTGGAGAATCTAGAGGTAGGCAAGCAGAGGAAAGCAGCGCTGAAAGGGTAAAAAGTTAATTAAATTAGCCTCCCTGGTTGTTCATTAGAGTGAGGGTGAAGCCTCTAACACACTGCTGCAATGTAGTTCTGGCTGTCCGCATGGAGCCACAACATGTGTTGAGTTAAGAGTCGGAGAGAAGCATCATGCAAAGTAAACAGGGCAGCTGCCTTTTGGATAATGTGGCGCAGGGCATAAGCTACACACACACACACACACACACACACACACACACACACACACACACACACACATAACCTAAGAAATACGGTTAGGGCACGGCTACAAGCTTCACATAGAGTAGAGGGGGCATGTTTCAGGGAGTTTGATACCAGAGAAAGTAGCCTATTCCTTGTGCTCCTGTAATCCAGTATCTGTGTCCTTCTGTCCGATGCAGCAATACAGCCGAGGGAACAACACCGTGCAGGCGAACAGCCTGAAAGATCTGCTCCAAAACAAGATAGACGACATGGAAAAGCAGGTTCTGTCCCGGGTCAACACGATAGAGGAGACCAAACCTGCCTCCAGGAATGACACCGAGCAGCGGAACAGAGTGGAGTCCACGCTCACCTCTCTGCACCATCGGATCACAGACCTGGAGAAAGGTGCGTTTGGATTTTCATGGCGAACAGAGCGCGCGCACTTTGACGGCGTTGAATGTGGCTCTGCGGGAGTTGTAAACAAGATTAGGCGCGATTTAATCGGGTTTGAAGCTCAAGGGAATCTCTGCGGTGTTAATAAAAAAACACATAGAAATCTTCATTATCACAGCATTCATGTGGAACCGTTTACAATGCCGCAACCATCACGTTGCGCACAGAGAGTGTGAGGGAGGAGAGGAGAGCTGCATTGCTTTGCATATCTCAAGACCTGTTAGCACTTTTGCTTCGCTGAGTTTATGTGTTTCAAAGCCAAAACCTGACTGTCTAACTTGCACAGGAGCCTTTATGCAAATGCAGAGGTCATAGGCAGAGAAACTTTGCAGGCTGCGCCTTGCACTGGCGCGTTTTCGAGCATATATCAAGGCTTGTTCGCTTTTTCAGCGTGTGCAAATGCGCGTGCGTATGTTGTTATGTGCGAGAGAGGGAGGAGACAGAGCCCTCCTACACGGGCAACACAGAAAATCATTGTAAAAACTGTTCCATATTTTATCAGAGCGGTTATTTTAAAATTGTTTTAAAGAAAAGAAAAAAGAGAAGAAAGAAATCTGTAGACGAGATGTTTTTCTTCCATTTCTTCTATTAATTGATTTAAATATAATCAGAAAAATTCCATAATCTCCATCAGGAGTTCATGTATGTAAAATGTATGTGGATTTATGAATCAGCTTAATCCCTACATTCAAAATGCTGACAATCACTCTATCATGACATTTGATCTGCAGGTAAAGACACCAGGCCAACTGACAAGTTTCAGCTCACCTTCCCCCTGAGAACCAACTACATGTACGCCAAAGCCAAGAGGAGCCTTCCTGAGATGTACTCCTTCAGTGTGTGTCTGTGGATCAAGTCCAACGCCTCTCCTGGGGTGGGGACACCCTTCTCCTATGCTGTCCCGGGTCAGTCCAATGAGCTAGTGCTGATCGAGTGGGGGAACAACCCTATGGAGATTCTCATCAATGACAAGGTAAATTAAAAGTGATTATCATGGATAAGGAATGATTTCTCCCTTTTCTCTTCCTTGCAGGGTGGCTTTTTGCTTTTACATGCATCATGTGAATATGCAGAACAACTTACATTGGGTCCAACAGAAAAAGTGACACTATGTTGTGCTTTGATGATTCAGAGTAACCTATCAACCTCTCTGTGCCAGAATAGAAAATGGAATAACAAAAGGTGAGAAAAGGAGGGTCTTTTTATAGAGGAAAGGATACGTGACAGGGGAAGTGATTCAGCAGGAGGAAGAGAAGGTGTGGAAGCGATGAGTTTCCAGGCAGGGAGTGACTCTGCTACTTAAGTGTGAAAGAAAGATTGTTAACTGGAGAGAAAGACGTGATTTTTGCAACATCTCTGCTGCAGGTCGCAAAGTTGCCGTTCCTCATCAACGATGGAAAATGGCATCACCTCTGCATCACGTGGACCACCCGTGACGGGATGTGGGAAGCCTTCCAGGACGGAGTGATGCGGGCAGTGGAGAGAATCTGGCACCGTACCATCCCATCAAACCAGAGGGAGTGCTGGTCCTGGGACAAGAGCAGGTGGATATTTATTTTCACAACAGTGATTGCAACTCCTGCACTGTGATCCTGGTACAAGTTTGCGTTTAATTTAAATCAAAGATAAAAGGTGGGGATGTTTATGAAACGAGATTGTGGAGACACTGAAGAGATGGTCAGTTAACACACTCAGAACCCATTTATGTTCCAAACAAAGAATATTGTAATGGTACATTTCTACTCTAAATGCAAAAATAATTTAGATTATTGATTTTTCTTGAATGATTAACTAATCTGTTTGTCATCACTACTCAAAATAACCCCAATGTCTTAAGTATCTCCACAAAGCAATATGTAGAAAATCTCCTGAGATGAATATTTTGTTTGCATAATCAACAGGATGCATTCAAATATGATCTTATAATTAGAAAATCAAATCAGAACAGTGCTTCCCTATTTAAACAGGATTTCTATTTCCAATTTCTGGTGACACTCAGATCCCCTGTCCGTGGATAGATATATATATATATATAAAAAAAACCCTGAGTAAAAGCTATATATCTTTCATGTAATATTATAACATGTATACATTTCTCATGTTTACTTTAAATACAGCTTAAACAGAAATTATGCACTTTAACAATATGATTCATAGACTGAAATGAACCTTGCACTTCATCCTTGCCTCATGGTCCAAAAAAGGGGTTGTGATTCTACTGCAGTCCACTTTAGCTGATGTAGAAAACGGCAGTAGGCTCGTAGAAATCCCATCAAATAAGTTTGTGCATTTGGGTGGATTCATATGACAGCATATAGAAAAGTTACGTCAGTTAGAATGGACAGGGGATCTGAATGGGATAAAGCTTTCCAGTCAAAGCAGCATGCCCCAGCATTGGAAAAAAAAGAAAGAAAAAACAGTGCTTCATTAGTTTGACCTGAAGTTTGATGGGGAGAAAATAAGTTTGTTGCACAGAGCTAGTCATGTCCACTATGAAGAGACCCGGATATACTCAAGCATTTGAGTTAAATAAAATATTGCCATACATGCTTACAGAAGGTCAGACTGAAGTTCTGCAAAATAAAGATAATCTTTTAGCTCCTCTACGTCACATTTTTGCTTTGTTAATTTAGAGACAGCCATGCTCCAACTGACATCAAGTTAAGGTTCCTTCTCTGATCAGATAACCAACACTGTAATCAAAGCTTTCATGTGCACTCGTAACACTGAGAATTAACTCTTGTCTGCGTTGTTCCACAGGACAATTTGGGAGGAGGCTTTGACGCAACACAAGCTTTTGTCGGTGAACTAGCAAACTTAAATATCTGGAATAGGAAACTTTCTATCGCTGAGATCTACAACTTGGCGACCTGCAACAGCAAAGCACCGGCTGGCAACGTGTTCTCCTGGACAGAGAGCAACATCGAAATATTTGGTGGAGCGACCAAATGGACCTTCGAGCCTTGCCGTTCACTCAACTGAACTGCATTTCACCGTTCAAGAGAGGCCTCTCTGTATTTCTGAGCTTTTGTCGTTCTTGTCTTCATTTGACGTTTGTTAGAGACTATTTGAGTTATTGGTAAGCTTAAATCTGGGATTTCTTTCATTCTTAGGTATTTATGTGCAAAACAACACTTCATCTTGAGGGAAAAAAAAAATCTAATTCGTCTCGGAAACCTCAGTGAGAAAGTATTGGTATCTGTTTCTCCTTTGTTTTCTCGGACGTTCAGTTCAAAGCACACCTAAGCTTTTCGTTTGGCTTATTTCGTCTTGGACTGGCAGCTGGCAATCTGCGCCTTATGTCTGGACAATTCACAATCCAAGTGAGGAATTACATAACCGCTCCCACCCCCATCTCTCTGGAAAGTGGGAGATTACGCTGTCCATCCAATTCTTGTCAATGTTTGGCGCTGTGAAGTGATGTCTGACGCGGTACAGCTCCCTGCGACCCCCCCACCCCCCCACCCACCCAAACAACACCATCATCCCCTTGTTCTCCTTCACTCTGCCCCACCCTTCCGGAACTTGCACTGTGACTGACGAAGAGATCGCCAGGAGAGGAGGGTATGTTGAAGGACACTGCAAAGTCAGACTGTGGTACAAGTCAATTTGTAATCGTTGTTCGCTTCAAGTATTTCTGTAAGAATGTCGTTAACTTGCCAACATTGCTACAAAGCCTGGGTGCCTTGGGCTGGTACAAATATTCAGCACATTCAGTATGTTTTCATTTGCAAATTCAATGTTTATTGGTTTCTGTTTTCTTTCCTGAGCTGGGTTGAGTTTCTTGTTTCTCTGGTAAATGTAATTTAATTACAGTTTGTTATCTGACATGATGTGTTTTGGCAGGTGTTTGTACTACTCTGTATTAGGAATGTTACAGTATGTGTATAGTAACAGCATGAATGACAGAGTGCTGTGAAAGCATTGTTGAAATCTGCTTTACTATCTTCTCTGGGTCTGGGTTTTTTACTGTATTGTTATATGCTCCAAGCATGGCAAAACTGAGAGATGAAGAAATTTAATTTTTGTAATAAAATTGTGATACTTAATGTCACAGTGCATTCCTGGCTTTGGTTATGTGCATGGAAATGCTAGGGAAGAGAGGGGAGGGAAGGGAATGCGGAGCGAGTGGGTGCAGGAGAGAGAATCACTGATCAGATATAACAGTCTCACCGTGGTCAAACAGTAAAGAGGGGAAGCTAATTGCCAGAAAAGTGAAATGCCCAAAGTCAGTGAAGGTCACAGGGAGGGCGCTTGAGAAAAGAAATGAAACTGCGTGGGTGTCTATGTGTTTTTGCGCTGACTCTTTTTTGAGCTGACTGCATAAGATAACCCACTCGCTGCTTTGTTGTTGCTGCTGTGAGGTGCAGTGCCTGCACTAAAGACAGCGAGGCTGTCGGAGGAGAAAAGTGCTTCGTCATATCGGCTTTTCAATGGCCTAGTTCAAGTGAGTGCAGCCTAAACTAAAACTACAGCACTTTAAGCTCAACTTTCAGTATCAGTTCACCCAGATGACCTGTTGCTGTAGCACCAAACATTTACATCCCAGAGATGCGACTATTGACCGTTCTTGCATTTAAATGAACCACCATCACTTACTCAAGTGGTGATAGCGAAAACATCTGAGTCAAATTCTTTCTCCTGCTATTTGAACACATTTTCTTTAAAACCACGAGACATTTAAGAGCAGCTCCTCACAGTAGGCAGCTGTTATCTTTGTTTTTCAACACAATTTCCTTTAATAAGAAAACCTCTAGGTCCTGAAATGTTTATCGCGCTATGTCGTGCTGAATAATTTCTGCTCATATACACCACATTTTGTCTTATTATCACATTCTGTTTTATCTAAAGAGGTTCAACTCCACCGGGTTCTGCTTATGAATAAATTCATTGAGCTTTGACTGAGATATTACTGGGGAAACATGAAGGTGTAGGTCTTCACAGGTTTTCTATTTAACTAATTTTTGCCTTTCTGTGGGAGTGTTTACATACAAACTGAACTTTCAACTGCCTACAGGACTTCAGCTTAGAACTACACTTTTAAGCTTTTAACTCTTACACTTCAACAGACACTTCAAGCCTTTTTCAGTGTCTCAAATTCAACTGACAGTTTAACTGCTTAAGGTGCTCTTAAGGTAGACCCGAAGTGGACATTGTTCAGCTTGGGAAAGATTACATCACTGACATTTAAAATGCTTTCAACAATAATTCAGTTGATTTTAGCACTTCTGCTTCAACTCAGCTACTTTCACCATCTACATGTCTGACACCTCAACTAGTTTTTATTCTTTGCTGACAACACACCTGCTGCCACTGCCTGCATTCCAACAGAGACTTTAACTGTTAACGGTACTCATACTTAAATTAAAATTTTGATTGATTTCATTGTTTACAACCTAGACTGTATATAAAGATGGACGACATGACAGCTTCCCGAAAAAGGAAGCCATAACATGTGGACTGCCCTGTGGTGGCTGGCTGTATAGGTCATAAAGCCAGCCCTCTCCATGTAAGCGGATGGGACATGAGCCAAACTAAAAACTCCAACAACAGGTCAAATACATTTTTCCCAAAAATGGTTTCTGTCTTTTTTAGGTAGCTCTTATCGCTAAAAGAAGGGGTGTTGATGTTATGACTGACAGCTGTGTGTGCTACCCGGTGTGCTCTCTATCAGTGGCATTGCTCATGATTGGTTGGGCAGGTACGTAGGTGGAAACTGGATACCGTGGAGATCACTACTGCGCAGACTCTGGCTCCAAATGATGTCACCAGCATAATATGGCAGGGGCCGTATCCTGGATATTTTGGCTTCATTTTTGTACGGTGGGAGGAAGTGGAGACGCGTCATCCATCTTTATATGCGGTCTATGGTTTACAGTTCATTCAGCATTGTAGCTACTCTCATTTCTGCAACGTATCCTCATACAACAGCTTGTATGATATCCTACAAAAAGTGGGCACACAATGGTGTGATGTTATGTATTTAACATAAAGTTACGGAGGTTAGATTTAGCCAAGTAAAGTTACTGTCCAGCAACCACCGACTTTCACCCGGGAGACCGGTGTTCACCTCCCTTTTGACTGTTAAGCCAAACCTTGCCAAACCAAACCACATGCGTGTGCTAGCTAAAGTAACTATGTGTGTTTATTGTTGAAGAAAAGAAAAAGAGACATTAATTAGCGGTGTTGTACTGACGTAGTGCATTTATTTTGAAAGACACTGTGTGCAAACTACATTTCCTGTGATAACAGAGATGTATTTTGAGATCTTAGAATGCATGTAATAGACTAAAGTTAACGTGGCATTTCAGAAGGTCAACAACCAACGCACCTGAGGTAATTTGAACGTCATACCTGGATGTGGAAAGTCCAAACGTCGATATCTGACGAGATCGGAGTGAAAATGTGTTGGACATTTCCCTTTCTTTCAGCCTTTACTCTTTAACGTTAATTTCAACTATTTTCAGTGTTTACACGCACCACTGACAATTCAGCTGCCTGCACAGCTTAACTTGAAACTAAAATTTCAATAGCTTTCAGCCCTCAAACAAACAGACACTTCAAAATCAACGGACCCTTCATCTGTTATAAGTTCTTCAACTTAAACTGCAACTCTGAAGTTCCACTCCTCCATGTGGTTAGACCATGAATAAATTCATTGAGCCTCGACTTAAACATTATTGGGAAAGGCAAAGTTGTAGGTCCTTGCAGGGATCTCTGCTCAATACATGTTGATCTTAAGCTTGACCTTGAAGTGGATTTTCTTCAGCTGAGTGATCGTCTGCATCACCTTAATCTCACATGATGCACAGCAGCCAGTAGCCAGGGTCAAGAGCATTTTATAAGAATGAAAAAGCATTAACACAAGGCATCAAAACAATTTCTGTGGCGGCATTAAACACAAACGCACAGAGGCAGAAAACAATTTATTCTGTCCCTTAGCCATGTTGGCAGATGGATCCCAAAACACTTGCATATATCAGCCAATTACATTTATAGAAAATACCAGGACAGCTGAAAGATGACTGTTGGTGTTGGCTAAAGACATTGACATTGTCGAAGAATTACTCATGATTCATAATAAAGTTTTGAATAGAAAAGTACATGCTAAAAGTCTTTTAAACAATATGTTAAACTGTTTTGATAAACATTGTTGTGTTACCATATCACAAAGGAATCCTATATTGTCATATAACACTTTGAGACCAGCAGTTTATTTTGGCCAGATAATCCTGCCACTTAATTTGATGCCACCACACACAACACCTGACAATGACCACACACTCATGATTATTAGGTCTGCCTACTACACTAAGCTAATACCCTCCTGGTAAAGAAGTGCTAATCCCTGACGTAACATGTTTCTGCAGTGCAAATGCATTTGTGCTACAGACACTGCTTTGTGAAGAAGCTAATGGACTAAAGTAGATCCAGGCAGCCTAACAGATGATATTACACTTAATATATATATAACAAACAAAGATCAAGCCTCCTGTTTCTCAAAGAACTTCGACTGATAACACTACATGATGAAATATTGGACTCCCTCCCTCCCTTTTGCTGGCACAGAAATAAATTGATTACATTGTAATTGCTCCATAAAGCCTTGACGTAAGCACTAAGAAAGGCACATGACTGAAGGACACAGAGTACAGAACAACTTCTGGAGAGTGGAAAGTACTTTTGTGTGCCTAAGGTACAGTACATCATGTAATGTTTTGCTGGCAGAGCATTATATTCTGGGGCAACTCCTCACCTGGCAATGTAAACAGATGTTGTGGTTCGTACTGGAGATAAGGTGTTCTAGTTTGTTCTTTGCTAATTAAAAACCAAAACAAAGTATTGGACAAAAAGAAATTTTGATTTGATGGCCTGAAATGAAAGGTCATTCTCTGGAGATCGGAGTCTAATTCAATGGCAATCCATTCAGTGGTTGTTGAGATATTTCAGTCTGAACTAAAGTGGTGGACCAACCTGACCAACAGATGGACCAACACTGGCATCCCTAGAGCCATGTCACTCGCACGAATAAAAACATCATATTCAGGGTACCCAGTGACTCGGCAGGTAGAGCTGGCGTCCCATGTGTGGGGACTATGTCTTTGCTGTGGCAGCCACGGGTTTGATTCCAGCCCGCTGCCCCTTGCTGTATGTCATCCCCCCCCCCTTTCAAGCTTCAAATGTCCTATCAAATAAAGGTGAAAAAGCCCCCAAAAAATCCAGCCAGGGTGTTGGATCATTGATCTACTTGGACAGGGGAAAGCCTAAAGGGACATGAAGGTGATCAAGCATAATTTAATAAGGTACTACAAACACTCAGGTTCAGGCAGGGTCACAAAATAATTATTAGACATATCAATGAAACACACTTTTGTTTAACAAGAAATAAATGCATACAAATGTGTCAAAATCATAATTCAAACACAAGTCAAATTACATTGATAAATTATGATGTTCTGCTTCTGACACGGCCTTGATATTTTGCCACATCTGGTCTGGTTTATCATATGCAGCTAGTTGGCGGCGGGAATGTCTGACAAATGAGTAAAGTTGGCAAATGCTAGGTTGCTTATCTGTAAATGCTTAGGAAATTAGTGTTTAACATTGTATGGTTACACTGTTAGGCCTACCCATTTTAAACTACCCTAAAACTTAAATCAATAACCTGCAGAGCTGTCAACTTCTAAAAAACCTTGGAGTGAGATTCAGCGGGGCTGACCACAATTTTGTTGTTTAGGCCTACACATAAGTACCTATTAATTATTACCTATCAATATCACAGACAATTATGTTTTAATACTTATTTTTTCTTTTCTTTACCAAATACAACAGGTAACCACAAAACCTTCATTTAACATAATCTGGCCTATTACACGGACATAAATTCATGTTAAAAAAATAAATGCTGTGTCGATATTAATATAAATTTGTCTCTTGCATTTGTCATGATCATGTTTATAATTTGCCTTGTTTTACATCATTTTAGTGTGGTGACCGCTAAATGAACTCATAAGTGCAATTCCAGTCACATAATTTCAATCACATAAACAAACAATGTCTCAATTGTGCTAAATATGTCCATCAATGAGCATCTGCTCAGTTAGCGCCCAAAATTTATGACAGTGGAATTTTTCGCCTATCCACTGCTTGCTCTGCTCAGCTGATTGAAAGGATGGCTGCTGCAGCAATAGGCTACTATTTTAGTGGACTCTTTGCTGCTAATTTAGCATTTTTGACATTTACAAAGCTCTACAAATGCCTTTACATGCTCTCACAACACATATAAGAAACTAAATGTAAATTTTTCTTTTTTAAGACAATTTTTGGGGACTTTTTTGCCTCTAATGGATAGGACAGAGTGAAATGGGGAGAGAGAGAGTGGGGGAATGACATGCAATAAATTATTGCATGCCAGAGTCGAACCCATGACTGCTACGACGAGGTATCACCTCTGTATATGGGGCGCCAGCACCGTCCACTACACTCCCGACGATCCTACATGTATAGGACAAAAGCTAAGGACTATTTACTTAACAACACACATGCCAACATACCCGGAGGTGAGTAATGTAAGACCATAGACTGTGTAAGACTTGAAATACTTCTTCTTCTTCCTCCTCTCACGAACAGGAGGGCATCATTCGTCATCGTAAGTAGTAGTAGCCTAGTAATATAAGGTGGCGCCACTTACCGTATAGGAGTGGAATGACTACCAGCACTTTTTTTTTCCGAGTCAGAAATGAGAGGTGTGGCGTGAGACCGTGTGAAATCAACCAATTGCATGACTCTCACGACGAATGCGTGAGAGTTAGCAGAGAGTTATGACAACACACATTTTATGGCACCCAAGGATTACGGCATTACAGACACAACACCGACCGCTTCATCCTGTTAAAACAATATTCACAACTTGGATTAGTTTTTATGAAAAACTCTCCTTATGAAATATGAAGGAATATGAATAACTTGCAGGGTTATCGAGGGATGGACACATATTCTGACTATATGACAGCTTCAGAGGTAGGGAGTCACCACTTTTTTTTTTCATCTCTCTTGTCTACCAGGCTGCTAAATCTCAATGAATTACTATCGTAATGTAGTTTAAACATTTATATTTTATGTGCGATCAAAGTAGCTAACCATTGTTAGCTCAAATGGGTAGCAACAACCTATTTTATAGATCTAAAGAACTTCTATATAAAAAATGAACTGCTTGACAACCAGACCAGGTGTCTAATTGAGACAGGCTTTTATTTGTCAAAGTGTGTAGCCAACACCAGCTAGTAAAAGGGACTGGGTGTTAAACTGGGACAAGGCTTTTAATTGAAGTTCTACAGTACAGTCATGGGAATGGGGACATTATGGAAAAGTTATGGAAAACTAACTGACCCTTTTAGAGGGTTTTCTTGACTCGCTGGACGAGGAAAGACACCTTTTTCTTTTTGTGTTATCACTCCACGGAGAACCAAAGGAATGCCATGCAACCCAGCTGTTCCTCAACATCTGCAGAGTTTGGAGAAAACCCTTTCTCCAGAAGACGGAACCACTGAGGCTCCGTTTCTTCAAACGAGTCGACTCTGCTGATCCCTCTTCTGCCACACAGAGGACAGCCCCTTTTATCCTGCTGTAAGAGACACTACAGAGACCCCGCACACTCATCTGGGAGCAATGGAACAAGGTGGATGGGATGCACAGTTGGCACGCCAAGCAACCCAAGTAAAAGAGCTTTGGTCTGGGCAGAGACTTTATATTTAGTGTGTAATCTGAACTGTGACTGTGGACTTTAAAGACCGCCGTGTCCTTTTGATATTTGATCTTTGATTGCTGTTTTGTTGTTGTTATACCTGTGGTAAAATCACACATTGCCCTGTGAGCAACTCCTTAAGAGAGTTTTCCATTCTCAACACACACGTGTAAGCACAGCTACTTTGTTAGAGCATACAGTGTGTTCAGTCTCGCTGGACTCCATCTTGTGTGTACTTTAAAGGAGCACGTGGGGCCAGGGGTTTCATGACCATTGTCTTGCTCTAATCTCTTGCCTCACTCTTATCAGTACCTGGTGGGATGTGACTGCATCCGTCATTTTTGGTCTTTGGTAATGTGACCCCCCCCCCAGGAGGTCACTCTGTGGCTATTTGTGCATTATTTGTTGTATCAACAGCTGGTTGTGATGGCCAGTGCCCGGGTTCATGCCTTCTAAATTATTTGATTGTTATTTTGAACGTATATTAGCAAACTGAGACGAGGATTCCCTTTCTTTTGACTAAACAGGTTGGTCAGTGATCCCTGATCCAGGGTGGTGCCCCGGAATTATTAATTTTCATTAATAATTTATTTTCTTAATTGATTACAATTATTAATTCATAATCAATAACCAACCTGCCTTTAGCAAATCCCAACAAATTGTTGCAAACAGTCAAACAAGTTTACATGATGGAGCGCATAACAGCTCCCTTACAACTAAAACTCCCCAATTTCAAAAGGAGGTGGGCATCAGTAATTGATTATCTTGGTTAGAAAACGTTTTGTTTTGTATTATTTTGAGGTTCAATTCTTTGTGGATTTATGCATATGTACATGTAGGTATGCATATGTGTATGTATGAATGCATGTGTGTATGTATGAATGGATGGGTCTAATTATAGAGGGTTTTCACATTGGTAGTTGTGGGTCCTCTGATGTTGTATGATGAATCTTCATCCACATGCACAATAATGTCAGGTAAAACCCACTCTCAAGGCAATTTTGTTCTGCAGTGTTAATGGCCTGATCATTGCTGTTAATGGTAATGAAGTTGAACAAAAAAAAAAAGCTAACCTTGAGACTAACAGAGCATACACACACAATGAGCATCAACAGCGAAAGCCTTGAAGATTAACCAGATCATAAAGAGAAGGAAAGACATGCAAGACTTACACAACAGCCCAGTCAGACAGGTTTTCTGGCCACATACAGTATAAGTTAAAATTACATCCCAACCCCTAAACAACTATAGGCCTACAATAAGCTGTTAAACATGCAGAGGTTAGACCAATCTGAATCAGTGATTTATTCGATTCTGATACCAAAGACAATCCACTGATTTATTACGGCTTCTTTTATTGAGGATGTATATCTGCCGTAACAAAAGAGAAGGAGCAAGCTCTTTTCAAGAGGCCCCCTGAGTCAAGCCACCAGAGACAGACAAGAGTCATGGTGCTATTTTATATCAATTCCTCCATGGAGGTTGTTTTTTCTTTTGGAGAGATTGAGTGGATAAAGACATGACATCTCTGCTGACATCTCATTAATTCATAAGCTGTCCCTCGTGGCAGAGGCAAGACAGGAATAATGCTTCAATACACAACTGCAGCAATTTCTCTTGTTAACATTGGGGTGACAAAGCAGCACCATGTAATGAGAGTTGGGGGGTGCCACGCTCAACAAATAGAATTGCAGAGAATGTATGTTCCTTCAAAGATCAGTAAAATGGTGAAGCCTTTGGACTATTGATCGCCCTTTATTGAGCTCCAAGACTTGAAATGGTCTAATGGATTTGACTCACAGTGGATGCCTGAAAGTGGAACGCCAACAGCCAGCTGTCTCCTATGAGGAGAGTGAGAAAGAAAGAGTCTCTTTTCCTTTGCACACCTCCTCTCTGTTCTCCTCCCATGGAGAGAGCTCAACTGGACAGCAGGGAGTGGAACTTGTGGCATTTACTGATCAGCGGAAGCTTCCAGGAAGGATGCAGGGAGGATAATGAGGCTTCCTGGGCAAGCTGGGATCAAGGTGAATGTAGTCCACAACAGGAGACCGCTCCACTGGTCAGGACTCACTGTGGGACAAAACTCTCTACTAAACGAAGACCTGTCTAGACCCATAGAGAGAGGACTCACTCCTTTTTCAGCTTCTACTTTGAACAACAAAGGTGTTATTCCTCTCTATATATAGCATGAACATCACACATATGTCTCAGTGGGTTTCATGGGCAGCAGCAGCAGTTCACGAACCATCCCAGGAAGACAAAGAAAAATTTCCCTCTAAAATAACCTTAGGACATGTGTAACAATGTGAAAAGCCTCGGGAGAAGCGAGTTAAAGAGAAAGGTCTCCTCCACAGATAGAAGAGGAGCTGAAGGTGAGAATTGTGCAAAAGGCATGTGCAAAAAAAAAAAGCAAAACAGAGGAAAAGTTGTTACAATCAACGGAGCCTACGTACAAAGTACCCTACAACAGCAGGACAAACTGATAATAGCCCAATATGATGACTTAATCTGCCTTTATGCAATGAAGCGTCCGATCTACTCAAACCTGCAATGTCTGATTTATTTATTTTTTGGCAAGTTAGGGGCAGCGGTAATAAGCCATGAACATAGTAGTTTATTCAAGTGGAGTCAAATCAGCCTTATTTACTTCGCACTTTAAACACCACATTGTGACGCTAACAGCAACAGTGACAATCACATTATGCACAATTAAAGGCTAATGATTAAATGACTCTTGAAAATCTCATTGATGGGGGAGAATCGAATGGTGGGAGGAAAGGTTTTGTGGCAGTGATAGACAAAAGCCCTGACCCCATAACACTTAGTCCTGGATCTCGGGACAGACAGAAGTCTTTGGTCAGACAATCTCAGTTCTCTCACAGTGTGATATAGGGAGAGGAGCTCTGTAATGTAGGAGGCGGTGAAGCTGTTTAACATTTTGTACACAAACGTCAGAATCTTAGAAAGCATTCTGTAGCAGGCAGCCAGTGTAGGGAGGCAAGAATGGGGCTAACATGCTCCCTCTTTTTGACCTTGTTAAAACTCTTGCTGCTGCATTTTGGACTGGTTGAAGACAGGATAAACAAGACTGAGTAATACCAACATATAATGAGTTGCAGTAATCAAGGCGGGAGTATATAAAGGCGTGGATGACTTTCTCCAGGTCAGAAGTACAGAAAACTGATCCGAATTTGGAGATGGTACACAGCTGCATGAAACTTAATTTCACTATTTAATTGATTTGTCTAATTGTGTCAGTCCTACTAACATGCTGGATGTGTATCATTTCCTTACTGTCAGAATTTGATCGGAATCTGCAAGGTGACCTGTAATTAGCACCTCTACACAACTGCCCTGAGGCCTCATTCTCCCAGGGGCCCCAAAAGCCAGAGTTCACCTCTTGTTGGTTGCTTTTATAAACAACACAAAAAAGGAGGTGAGAGGGAGTCCATAGCAGCCCAAATGGAAAATTTTACCCCAGGATCCCCAAACAAAGTATTTTGACTATGGTCCCTCAGTAATGTGTCAAACATAAAGTATAGAAATTAAATGAAAACAAAATAAATTAAAGAATAAAACTGAAAAAGAAAAGACCTGCGATACAGTTCCTGAGCAGTTACAGTGCAGACAGCACTAATAAATACTCCAAATTTATAAATAAATTAAAAGTTTAGAGGAGAAATTAGTCAATCAAAGGCACTGGAAAAACAACAGTGCTTAATTTAAATTTAAAAGTGGTTCAATCTGGAGCTCATTTAAGATCATCGGGAGGCTGGTTCAGTCTGTGTGCAACACTGTAGCTACACACAGCTCCACTGTGGTTGGTCTGCCTGCCACCATTTTAATTGAATCCTTGTCAGAGCATTTATTTATTGGTTTGATTGAAGTTTACATCTCATACTGTTGGATCAAGCTGATTGTGTTTTTTTTTTTTCTAATTAACTTCAATGGGGAGTGCTGTCGCTCCAAAACAAAATCATAAATGAATGAGAAATAAACATTTCTTTGAGATATCAGTATCAACGGTATGTGAGCTTGTCTTCATCCCAAACAAGTCTGGACAATCCTGACAATTCAGACCCTTCTTTGAGATGCAGAAGCCTTTTGAAGTGTGCGTTTGATCTGAGACCCTGCTGAGTTAAAACCCAACTCGCCATAGACAGATGCTCTTGCTTGTGCTTCTGGGGGCTCTCAGGTGTTTCCTCTCTGACTTTCTCCCGGGTGATTCCAGGTTTCCTCCTGGTCACTGGACCTCTCTGTAGTCGGTGTGTAGTCGGTGTGTTTTATGTAAACGGGTACTTATTTTTCAGTTGATTAAGCAATCAGATTGTTTTTTTAAAAGTAGGTGTAACTGTTTAAGGGTCATAGAACAAACATGAATAAAAGGTTATGTGAAGTTTCAGTTCATGCAAAGACAAAAGCAAAACAACCATGACTGCAGCACACATGCCCATTGCCATAACAGCACAAACTCTGTGAAATCCCACCACACCGCCTCCGATCTGCTTTGATTTATTAATGTGCCTAGCTTTAACCTACTGCCACTTACCCCTCACTGAATCCTCAATGAAATATGTATGGCATGGCTGACGCACGGCAACAGGATGTCAAAGAGGAAGCTGGAGGAACAGTGAGTAAGGTGAAAGGGAGGAGTCATCATCACCAGGAGGCCTGATCTCATTTAAAAGGTCGTTTTGGGTGAACTCCCCCGTGGAAATAAGAGTCTGTGGGGGAGACAAATTTGATGGATTTATCAGACAAAAAGAAAAAGGAGTGATTTACAGTGAGAAATTTTTTACAAAAATAAATTACTGCGTAACTTTAAAAAATAAAAAATATTTGAAGGCAAGAATATTACTAAATAAAGTGAAAAACAAAGAAATGAAACACAGTAATGTTTTGTAGGTACACGTTTTGTTAGCACTGCTTTTGTTACATAAACTAAGCACATGCTTTTGCTGCCTAAACCTAACCATGTACATTTGTTGCCTAAACTAACCATATGCTTTTGTTGTTTAAATTTAAATGTGCTTGTGTTGCCTTCACCTAACCTTGTGTTTTTGTTGCCTAAACCTAATCACATGCTTTTCTTGTCTAAACCTAACCACGTTTATGTGTTGCCTAAATCTAACCACACGCTTTTGTTACCTAAACCTAAACATGTGCTTTTGTTGCCTTAACTTAACCAAATGCTTTTTGTTGCCCAACCCTAACCACGTGCTTTCGTTGCCTAAACCAAAACATGTTTTTGTTGCCTAAACTTAACCACTGCTTTTGTTGCCTAAACTAAGCACATGCTTTTGTGGCCTAAACTTAACCATGTCCTTTTGTTGTCTAAATTTAAACGTGCTTGTGTTGCCTAAACCTTATCATGTGCATTAGTTGCCTAAACCTAACCATGTGCTTTTGTTGCCTAAACCTAACCATGTGCTTTTGTTGCCTAAACTAAGCACGTGCTTTTGCTGCCTAAACCTAATCACATGCTTTTGTTGTTTAAATTTAAGCTTGTGTTGCCTTCACCTAACCTTGTGCTTTTGTTGCCCAAACCTAAACGTGCTTTTGTTGCCTAAACTTAACCGCATGCTTTTGTTGCCTAAAGTTAACCACGTTTTGGTGTTGCCCAAATCTAACCACATGCTTTTGTTGCCTAAACTAACCAAATGTTTTTATTGCCTGAATCTTATCACATGCTTGTGTTGCCTAAATCTAAACACATGCTTTTGTTAGCTAAACCTAATCACGTTTTTGTGTTGCACAGTGTAAACTGCCACGCCATCCTGGAATGTCAACAAATGCAGGAATTTACTTGGTGTGTAATATGTATACACAAAGGGCACTAAACGTATGGTATGTGAGGAGTTGGGATGACTTTTTTTGAAACAAACTGTTTGTAGGTGACATCTGGTGAGTTGTTTGGTCACTGCCAATCAAATTTTATTAAACCAGTCTTGTTTAGCATACTTTTTGCATGTTGACTATCTGTCAATTAATAAAAACCTAAAGATGACTATCCTTATGTTGTTGTTGTTTATTTAGTAATGAATATTTAATGTTAAAGCTACATAAATATGTAAGATATTGAGGCACATTTTCAGGAGCTTTCTGGCAATCTAAGTGATCCATATGGATCCATAATAAAGCAATTGTTTTTTACCCCTTTTTTACCCAGTTATTACTGTAATTGCAGTGTTACAAGGTGAGCATGACTTGTGCAGTTTAAGGAGTCACACTGCTGGTGTTTCCTACACATGTTCCTCTACACTGTTCTTTACTTCCACACTTTATAAGCCCGTCTCTCTCGTTTTCTCCCTGCAGTCTTCTCTTTCATATTCCATCCTCCTCCTTCATCATCTTTATTTCTCTCACTGTAAACCCAACTCAGCAGGCGTATGCTTTTTCTTTATTTTGCCCTCCCGCGTGCTCAGCCTCCCACATTCCCCAGAAATTCTTTACGCACTCTCTCATGTTCTCACTGCCTCCTCCTTCTCCTCTCTCTCTCTCTCCCTGTCTCTGGGGAGCCAGTTACAGCCTATCTCACAGAAACGGGCCATCCACCAGAGGAGGCCGGTGATTTCCATAACCGGGGAGTGTGTGTGTGTGTGGGCACACAGTGGTCCGCTGCATTGAGAAAAAATACACTTAAAAAAAGGGTGTGGACAAGAAGATCACAGAGAGGATAAAAAGTAAAAGCACAAGTGAAAAAATTAAGAAAATTAGGTACCTGGAGACGAGCAGGTCAAGAGGTTTGAAACAATGATTTGGGCCAAGTATTGGTCCTGGGCTTGTTTTTTGAGTGTTCACATACCAAAGACCAGCAGTATGAGCACTACAAAGTGTCCTTGGATGAGTTTGCAGCCTGAGCAGGATTAACACTGCAGCTCTCCCTTAGTTTTGTACACTCTAATGATGGGGCCCGTCTTGTGATCAGGGCCCTGAGGAGGGGCGGAGATACAGTGTCACAGAGCAGGAAGGTGGAGGAGAGATGTGTAAATAAAGTAGATAGAGAGCGACAGATGAGGTGAACAGGAAAGAAGATGGAAAAGGAGAAGGGAAAAAAGGATGAGAAGACTTGAGAGAGAAAGACAGATCAAATGGAGCAAAATGAAGAAGGCAAAAGACAGAGGGGGAGAAAGTAACAGGAGATAGGGTAGGTTATGAGAGAAGGGCTCAGCAGGACAGGGCTGATGACAGTGAAACAGAGTAGATGCTGCCACATGGGTACACATACATATTCCATCTCTAAAGCTGCCTTTCTTTGGAATCACCAATACCCCCTCCTTTTCACTCTATTTCTCCCTCTCTCTCCCTCCCTTCCATCGCAGCCCCCCCGCCCTCTCTGTGTGCCAGAGCACCGCAATAGCAGTATGAATAATTGAATGAGCCTGAATCGGGATAGAGAATTTCTGTTGCGGTTATGTCTGCTGGTGCAGCAGGCAGGCGGGCATTCATGACAAAAACAAAATAAAAAAAACACACAAACATAATCCCTGACTTTTCTGTTTGCTTCAGTGTAAATGTGAGAATACACTTGAAGACACATAAACACATACATACACACTATCTCATGCACACAGCTGGAGCTTGTGCTCAGAGTAAGTAGCCCGTGTTGCCGTCTCACTGTGGGGATTTAAGTAAAGGAGAATATTCAGCTACAGATGTACTGGAGCCTCTCTCAGGCTTGTATGACATTGAGCTGATGTTCAGAGTCACAGTCTGAGAGGAAGAGAGAACAGCCAATGTTTGATATGAATATTCCCGAGAAGATTTCCACTGGAGGGGAATCCGTGCAGGATCAGATCAATCCGTTCATCCAGTGGAGACAAAGAAATAAGTAGAGGACAAAAGTTTGAAATGTACTGTACTGCAGCAGACATGTATGTGTGTTTTGTATGTGAGAGGAAAGAAGAGACACAATTACTGCAATGCATGTGTGTGTGTGTGTGTGTGTGTGTGTGTGTGTGTGTGGTAGTAATTATGACAAAGTTCTTGTATGCCCTGAAGTATCATTTACAGGTGTGTAGGAACAAAAAAGTGACCCCTGCAGTCATAGAATCCTGCACACTGTTCATCACTTCTATTCACTTTTAATACAGTCACAACTACATCAGGTAAAATTCATTTTGTTGAAAAAACGTATGCAAGTAAAATGTTATGTCATGAAGGAGTGTGTATGTGCGTGTAATATATCCCCAGAAAATGGATTAAAAAATTCACAGTTGACCTAATTACTTTGCACGTCTGTTGGCTTTGCTCCCAGATGGAGGCAAGGCGAGTGGGCAGGTGTGTGTGACTGTGTGTGTGAGAGAGAGTGCTAGTTTAATATGTCACTTATGTTCCCTCTCTCCCAGGAGGCCACATGGGGGGACGACGGACCAGCCTCACAGAGTGGCAGATTTGGGCCAATTAAGCTGGAACTGGAGCATAAATACACAAATTCATACACACACACACACACACACACACACACACACACACACGCACACACACACACGCTGTAGCTGTAGCTGTAGCTCGGGCCCGACCTGACAACACCCTGTGGATACACCCTCCTGATCTTTCATACACACACAGACACAGTTCCCTTCTGTTCCACATATCACAGGCATTTAAGCAGGTACTCAGCCTGTTTTCTGTCCACACACACACACACACACACACACACACACACACACACACACACACACACACACACACGTATTATAACACATGCAGTGGAAAGAATATAGGAGGTGTGTAGGAGAGAGATGACTAGGACACAATATGCAGACTAACTCCTGCACACTGTCTAAACCCTCCTGTAGACTGTGAGATTTTAGTCCAAGCTACACTGTGCGACATGGATCTAATAAACATGGGTATGACGTCAAGTTTGATGTATGCAGACTTTATGATGATCACATGCTACGTATGATGCATACTGAGAGCCGGATCTACTAAAGTTTTGCGTGTATAAAAATGTGTGCAAACTCATTGCACATGCAAAAAAACGTCCAAACTGATTTACTAACAGTGCGCACTAAGGGTTGTCTTTCAAATGCAAAATAGCGCGTCTACTTCCAGTTAGTACATTTGCTGCAATGAATATGGGCGTTTACGCGCAATTGTATAATACGCCAATTTTTCTTTTGTTCTTTTTCTGATGCCTTGATATCTTCTTTTCACTTCATCCACTGTTCGCATTGTTTTACCAACAGCATTTACTTTTTCACAGATTTCTTCTCATATAGTGTTCCTTTGTGAGACAGTCAGGTTTCTTTGCTGTAGCACATTTAAGTGTTTATTGGCCTCATCTACCAACACCTCTAATTCCATACGGTCGAATTTCACTTTGCCTTTCTCTCCAAACTCGCCATGCTGCAAACCATAAAACACTGTAAACCCTCATTTAAATAGGGTGTCTCCAACACGTTTGCCCCTCTCGTCATTTACGCAATCACTCTCAGTAAATCACCGGCAGACCGCGGTTCAGCCCCACACTCAAAATTCTAGATTGTGCAGGCAAATTAGTACACGCAAATTGGGTTCTTTGTAGATCAGGTCCTGGGAGCGCAAGGATACTGCACAGGTTATTACTTCTCAAACTGTGAAGCACAACATAGAGGGTCACATTATTAAATAGTTTTGTGGGCACTATACTATGGTGTGTGTGTGTGTTTGCTAGCTGCTAGGTTGCTCACCTGGCAGCTGTAACTCCGCCACTATTTTCTTCCATGCTTCGTCCTTCTTTATGCGGTCATAGTAAGAGCGGGAGGACACAGCCTACAGGCAAGGCTTCTGCTGCCACAACTCCACAAGGTTTTCCTCTTTGCTGGAATCCCACACATTTCTTTTAGCACTTCCTTCGTGGCAAGCTGTTATCCATCTCTTTGTTTGGGTTTAGGGCCGTTGTGTCATTTCCTGCTACATTTCTATCGGCTTAGACGTAGGTCGTTACAGCACAGTCACACAGTGAGATGGTCATCCCAAATTTCTTACACTGTCAGAATTTTATCCCAGGCTGTCTTTGATGGTCAGTGACAGTGACAACAGCCATCATTTAACCTCTCTCACTGTGTGACGTAGGACCATCATTTTAGAGCCACGACCAAAGATATTGCCACATTTCTTTCACGTTGATCGTCTTTTGTCTGGGACAGCCCAAAATCCCACAGTGTATACTGGGCTTAACTTGCAACGGAAATTAATTTATTGGGATGATTTGGTAACTACACCTACATCAGGCAAACAGTTTTCTGACAAAGAGAAGCCCTCTTCAGTATGAGGTGGCTGTGACCTTGCAACCAACCACATTCCCCACACGCAGTATGAATGTATAAATACCAAATATGTGATGATCATAAACATACCACAAAGTGCGTACATTTAATAGTTAGGTTCTTAGAAATAAATGCTTAAAGTCCTAAAAGTTAAACTGCATTTTCATGAAGATATATTTCCAAAACTTGAAGCCGTGAGGTAAATGAAAAAACAGCATCATTACACAAATAGGAACCTTCATAATAAATACCAATGGGCAAAAAGATCCTTCAGGCCCCAAGAAGTAATTGCTTTTCCGGGCCTGAAGGATCTTTTTATAAGACCCTACTTAGAAGTCTTGGTACAGCAGAGGCTAATTTGATTATTAAGTATACTGTGATGTAATTTTTAGCTCATTGGTATTTATTATGAAGGTTCTTATTTATGTGCTGATACTGATTTTTGATCATAGCGCCAGACAGAAATTTAAGGGATGAGCAAAGTTATGACAACTCATCCTGAGGAGAACATATATATCAGCTGAGATATTTCACCAAAAATAAAACATGCCAATCTCATGATGGCGCTAAAGAAAAAGTCAGATGAGTCTGTGTCTGGGAATCATGAATATCTGTACCAAAGTTTGTGTCAATCCATCGAGTAGATAATTAATTATTTCATTGGATAAATGAAACGCCGTACCCCCTGGTTCAAAAGTCAGGGAATCACCAAACTTATTACAATTTTAAAAACTTGCAAGCTGACATTGCAAGCACCACAGATACATTTTGTATCTGTATCAGTGTATTCTGCAACTGTAGGCTGTAGAGGCAGTCACAGTGTAAGAACGTGGTCCTAAATTTTAAATAGGTTGTCCTTTGTCAACAGCTCTCTAATTCAACTGGTGGAAGTGTCATACAGGGTGATCTGAGAGCACATTTTGGACTTAAGAATAAAGATTTCAGGATTTTTCTCTTTAAATTGTCACCTTACGTCTGGGGAAGTCTAAAATTGCAAAGTGTGTTGTAGTCCTAGAAAAAGAGTGGTCAAAATCTGCAGCAGAGAGAAAAGGCCCAGACACACCAAACCGTCATCAGAGACAGACTAAAGAGCTCAATGGCTAAAGACAAAGATTTTTACCTCATGTAACATGTTTTGATCTCACTCCATCATGACTTTATCCATTTGTTTAGCCCTGTTCTACCTCTGTGGCTCTCGCACTGACCTGAACTGCCAATCAGAGTGATCTCATTCGTGGAGGGGTTCCGCCGTCTCTGATGCTTAATCAGCCAGCAAGGGCTGACAATGGCCAACGGTGCGGGACACACCACAAAGACTATGATGACAGATGCTCACTGACGGCCCAACATTGAACAATACCGACTGTTGGTTCGTCAGGGCCTTGGACCCTGGCTTACAGCAGCAATGTCTTTCGAACCCCATCCCTCCAGTTTATAAGGCCTTTGTTATAAATCTGTTGCAGAGATACCCTCATGACATAATCAGGTTATATTCTCAGACTTGTTATTTTCTCAGAAGTATACTAAATCCAGTTTAGGCATCTAAACTGAACAGAAGGTGCTGCATCAACATACACAGAAACACCAAGACTGCAGATGTAACTCTAAATCAGACATCTGTTGTATTTAAATGCTAATGCAAAGCCAACAATTAGGGAAATGAAAGTAAAATCTCTGCTGCTAAATGTGCTTTGCTCAAATGCTGGCTGCATACTATTAAACTTAATCAAGATAGGGAGGGCCAAGAGAGCTAGCTCAGTGCAGTTCTAATGCTAAGGGATGCCCTCATGATCATAACAAGCACTGCTGATTACTCATTAGTAGTGAGGACTGTTTGGTCCACATGATTCATCACTGCATAAAACCTTACTGGCAGGGATATTGTTTGCCACTGCAGCAAAACATTACATAATATAACATATAAATAAGTTGGAATTACATAAGCAAGCACAGAGAAGCAGCAACTTTTTCTTGGATCAGCGGCTGGGGACTGAGAGCTGGCGGATGATGGAGGGAAACAGACAGAAAGAAGGGAATCAAAGCGATGATTCAGCAACTGAGCGAAAGCCAAGCAGAAGGCATGTGGCTGCGAAGCTCACGATGACAAGGCAGAGAGAGAGAGAAGACTTCAAATGCAAGCAGGAGGAAAGGACTTGGTTTCTCCTCGGATAGATGAGCTTCATGCTGAGAGATGGAGACATGAGAAGAGAGGAAACAGAGATGAGCGCAGAGGTGTGGAAGTGGAGGGAAAGAACGATGTTAAAGAAGGAGAATATAGGACACGATTATACTGACTGATGTGTTTCTAATATCGCGTGTTCACCTGTGCGTGGTATTCTGTTGGATGGATGACAGGTTGATTTAGGCTTAGAGACGCACCACAAGACAACCAATCAGTCTTGTGATGGAGAGGGGAACAGTTAGAGGATTTTACAATGAGGTCTCTGCAGTCCATTAGGGCCTTCCATCATTGTAACTAGAGTATATTGTTCTCAAGAAGCTTGAGCATTTCACAGCAAGCACTATGTATTCTACTGTAACAATGAATTGATCTTACCAGCAAGTGTAGTATTGCCTCTTTAGCCAAAGCCCATTTGCTCATGACATTTGTTTACAACAAAGGAAACACTTCGCACATCTATTAAAAAAGACAGGTGCGTTGGAGAGAGAAGACCAAAAAGTTGCAAAAGGACTCCCGCACACTGTCTAACTTGCAATAAATAATTTATTTATGACATTTCGGTACTTAGGCACGCTCTGATGAAGGTCTAGTACCGAAACATTGTAAATAATATAAAATATAATGACGATAAAGATGTAATGAAGATGATGACGCGTATAAACGCAGCGGCTTGGTTCTCTATGCTAGTGCTACCTACTAGCTAGTACTGTTAATGCTAAGTGCCGGACAGAATTGTGTTGTAATGTACAATGTACAATGACCATAAAGTTGTCTAATTCTAATAATTAAAAGACTCGTTCCCTTACCGCTCTTTCTCTTAGTCGTGCGTGTGTTGTTTGCATTCCTCTGCTCTTCTTCTCCATTGTCTTCTTTGGCAAATAATACACACACACAGACCAACTTCCGGCATGGACTTCCGGTATGGATTGGATATATGGCGGCGCCCATGTCCACCATCATGTCTGCAGCTGGGTCGTTGTCCTATTCTGGGGCCTCTCTGTCTTTCACGCACGATGTGGAAAGCCTAAGGCTGAGAGAGCACACCTCTCCACCCCTCCATCTGCAAATGAGGAAAGTCTTAAGGCAGAGAGAGCAAACCTCCCTGCCCCTCCATGCGCCTACATGGAAAGCCTATGACAGAGCGAGCAGCAGCAAAGACCCTACAAGAACAGAACATGGCCAGCATCAGTGACAAACAGAAATGACACGGATAAGTCAGACACAACTTATAAAGGAGGAGCTGGGGTGGAGGTGCGTTTGCAAAGCAGCTTGCAGAGGAAGTAGCAACATTAGACAGGCCAGAGCAGTTTAAATAGCGTGCCCTGAATGAGATTTGCCAATTGGTTGGGTAGAAAGGAATCATGTGATCTGACTCCATCAGTCAGCTGCTCCATCAGTTGATTGGGCTGTAGCTGGGATGAGAGCTCAGCTTGATGTTGTGTCCTGCCTGAACAGACACTAAGATCAGTTTATTAGCTAGGTAAAATAAATGGTAGATTGATTATTGATAGGTTAAGGAGGTGATGGGGTGGTTGCCTGACAACAATAAAAAGGCGCAGCAAGCATGTTTTACTTAATTCAGTGGACCACAGCTGGCAGTGGGATGTTACTATGGTATGCCTGCTGGAGGATTTGCTATTGGTTGAAATATTTATGTTTGAGCTGGACTTAACTGGGGTCTACAAGGAACCCCCAGAGAACAAGTCTTTCAGAGGTGAAGGACCTGAAAGATCTTGAAGTCATGAAGGTCACATTGACTGAACAGTGTTTCTTTTTTTTAAGTCAAGTACAGTAGGTCTGTCTTTTCAGCATTTCAACATAAACAGTGACTCTTGACCAGCACATTCATATATCATGGTGAATGAAGGGTTTTTTATGTAAATGGTCTGGAGTCTAATATTAATGTTCCATTATAACTTTGCCAAAAACAACTATCAGCTCCTCATGCACGACAGTGTGCTGTAAAAGAAATGAAGGATCCCTGGCAGTCGCACAAAAATGATTCATTTACCTTTAACTGTGGCACATGCATGGATTTCAAATTAATATCAAATGGAATAAAGTCCTAAAAAGAGCAAAAACATCGGTCATGTTGCAATCATCCTGTAGGGGAAAAAGAAGTGTTTTGACTGCAACAGAACATGACCTCATGACCCAGAGATGGCTATATGTGGGGTAAAGGCCAACTCATTCAGGGTCAGTTTCTCCCAACCCCCTTACCAATTACTGCTGTGATGTCCCAAAGAAAGACAACTTGAGCCCCATGCACACTGCAGAAATCCCTCGCCTCCCTCTAACCACACACAGGTAGCTGAGAGATTCATTAAAAATCCCTCTTCTGGTCTTCTCTCATGTGCACGTCGCCCCTAAGGGACTTCTGAGAATCTCTTCTTTTCCCGGTTCCACTTAACTGGGCCTAAAACTGACTTTCACATTGATGAACAAGCAAAGGAGTCACCTTCTGAAGGCTTTCACCATCTGACACACACATTTTGTGATGTACTGTCCTGGCAGAAACTTCTTGCGATCACCAAGAAAGAAGAAGAGAATTAAAAAGTAATACATGTAATGAGAAACCAAGAAAAGAAAAGTGAAAGGAAAGTTGAAAGAAAATGTTATATGGTTGCATAAATGAAAGGCCTTTTTCACAGTAGACACTTCCACTAGTCATAGCAGGAAAAAGACTGATTTAATTAATGATATTAATTATGACCATATTCCATTTAGTTGAGCCAGCTCCATAACCCTGGTATTGTTTCTGCTCACTCATTAGAATGGCTTACGTGTACACTTCATGCTGCTGAGTTATACTTAATGTGATACCACTGGTGCTTTTCCTGCCAAATAAGTCAAAATGTGTACTGTGAAAAAGCTCTGTTGAATCAAGGATTGTTTTGGGATGGTCCTCACAAGAAAAACAACAGCAATTGTTCCCTAAAATTGCCTGTCTATATGTTTACCACTGTCTGTCGGGAACAAAAATAAAGGAAGTGTCACACTATTAATACTGTTGCACAAGCTTTTATCAAGGTGGTCAGGGTGGATGGTTAAGTCAGCAGAGTATGCCACTTGTACACTATGTAGGGCGTTGTTTGTGACCATGACTGCAATAGTTATTTTCAACCTGACCAAACCTTGAGGGAACATTTTGCCAGTTTCCAGCTATTGTCTTTCTACCTACCGTACTACACTTGCCAACTGAAACACCTCGCGGAAGCAAGTGTGCATCTACTCACAAACACGAGGCTTGTTTTTGTGACAGTGCAAAATGTAAACATTAATGGCACCCTCCTTGGCTGTAATGTTAGCTTGCTCAGTGGTGCTTGGTGAGATCTTGTTGTGACCAATATCATGTAAGAACTATTTTCTTTTGATCAAACTACATCTACTGCTAGCACCGATGACAGTTTAGCCAAGGAGGACATCCTTTTTTTTTATCTCTTGCTGTCGCAAGCAGCAAGTCTCATCCAGAGGCAGTAACACACTATCCTCTGCACTGTTATATGGCTGAAAGAAAATAGTTCCCACATGAGACTGCTTATAACATTGTCTGTAGATTATCTTGAGTAACAGGTCATGATATCTGGAAAAAGACATTGCAAATTTATTTTTGGGTACTTTGGGCACCATAAACTGGGTGCCATCTAGTTCCATCATATTGGAGAGACTGCAGACATCTCTATGACCAATAATAAACAGAAATGATTCTCAAGAGCAATTTTTGGGCAGGGACCTACAAAGTGGCAGTCAAATTTACTGTTGTAACACATATAAATGGAACCGGCATGGCCAAATGTATTTAATAATTATATTAAAAGTAATAATAATGTTTCGAACAGCATCCTTACCTACACCCAGTTCAACACAGTAGCAACACTGTTGTCTTCTTTTTACACAACACTAATAAACAGAGGCTTATCAAACTTACCTGAGACTCTGTGACCCTGTCTGACTGTCCCTGCCTCTCTGTGCCCAACTTTGTTATCTGTGCTTCCTTTGCGTAATGACACCATTATGAAACATTTCCATAAGCACTCCAGGACTTTTTTTTTTTTTTAACAAAATTTCAAAAAGTCACCTTTCATATTACAGGGTCTTGCTACTTACTTGGAGTTTGGTGCACTGAACAATGATTGGATGTTGGTTTTTCTTTTTTCTGCCATTTTTGACAGAAAACACACACACACACACACACACACACACACACACACACACACACACACACACACGCATACACACACCATGCTGATTAATTACAGTAGTCGGAGAGGCAACACTTGTTAAGTGAATTAAAGCTAATATATGTCTAATTGGATTTAATTTATTTTATTTTTTTTTTGCTGTCAGTGTCTGGTTACAACTAATAACGTGTTTTACTCTGTTGAAAAGTTGAAGTTAGTAAAGATTTCTGGCATGTGTTATATTGAGTGAACTTTTGCAAAGTAATTACTTACTGGAGCTCAGTTTCCTTTACTCTGGCTGGTGGTGATGGGGGGGGGGGGGGGGGGGGGGGGTACCGACATAAAAACTGTTGCAAAAATAGGATGAGGTTGACTAAATATGATAAAAAGTAATAGGGACATTTGACATAAGACGAACACTAAATAAAAAATCACTGAAAATTAACTTTATTATCAAACCTCTGACCACTACCTGTAATGCAGCAAATACCGGATAGACATTAGTGACAAGCTAATGAGCAGCTAAAGAGCCAGATTTCCCTCACGAATAGATGGACACTAAAACAGAACTACAGCAGGAGTGAATACTGGACTTAGATTGATCAGAAGGCCAGAAACACAACTCAAAATAAATGCTAATGCTTGAAAAAAAAATGCAATCATATGTATAATATATATAATATTTTATTATTTTATCATTTGTGGAGTGACAGGAACAGGTAAATCAAAGGCCTGGAAGAAGGTAATGGATGCCATTGTGTCCTCTGTTGGAAGAACCATCCAAGAAGTTAAACAAAAATGGTTCAATGTAAAACTTGGCTCTTCCCAGTCACAGCTGCAGATGAGTGCATTGATTGCAAAGAGACCTCTCTGTTAGAAATTATTCCTGACAGAGACAGCAACGTGATGTACATGTTATATTTAGTGTTAAATCACTATACATTCTGACAGCCATCAATGATTACTGTTTGGTCAGTAACATGGGTCTCACAGTCTCTCCACTCAAACAGAGAATACATATGTGGAGTTGTCTCTCCTGATTGATTCAAGCGGGAATAGGATGCCAGAAATGTAGAAAAAACATGTATTAAATTGATTTAAATAACTCATTCACATTTTTAAGAAACATCTGAAGCTTAAATCTGCTAACTGCCAACTATTTTTAGCTAAATGTGTTATATTTCTAATCTTTTGTCATGTTTCAAAGGCATCTGGATATTGTGAACATAACAGAGCACAGTTTGAACTAGAAATGTAATTTCTAACATTTCCAAGCAATATTTATGTGCATTCTTTATTTACTTTAGCACTATGAGCAGTCAGAAGCAGGTGTAGATTTTGTTAGTAACTATGAGAAAATCGGAGCTACTAACATATAGATAGATGATACTGAACCTCCGTAATTTTACGTTAAGTATGTAACAGCATTTATGGGATGCTAATTCATAGGATATCATACACACCATTGTATGACGATATGTTGCATGTTAACAGCTTGTTTCCTCTGCCCTCAAGTGGACAAAAAATCTTTTGATCCAGGTTTAAACAAAGTGGTCCTTGAAAATCTTAGGGGCTATCACTCTGTGAGACACAAATGACCGGTGTAGCTTTAAATTGCACTTTATCTATTAAGAACAGTGTGGCAGATCCACCGGGGTGAAGGGGAACACCAGGAGACAGGCATGTAGATGACAGAGTCGGGCAGATGTAGATGTAACCCTTCACCAAAACAGAATTTCCTACAAGGACTCCTGCACGCTCCTCTGGGGATTCTCAACCGCCACCAGCACACGCACCAATCCACACAAACACATGCATTCACCTGTACATGAGCACACAATGTCCCCAATGCATCAAAGTCTGTTACCTTCAGTCAGGAAGGCACATGAAAGAGGAAGTGCATTCTTTCTGTTCATCTTCTGTGTAGCCCAGTGTGACGTGATTTGTGTCCCGGCCCCTTTAATCTGATTCCAACTGAAAAGCACCACTGGGCCCTGCAGGTATACTGTAGCTTTTCCAGGAGGGAGACACAGACAGACATACAGTTAATATTTCATGTCTGGAGAGACTTTCAGCTCAGGAAGAGCTTGGGACCACATGAAACGCTGTTTGATGGTTAAACCAAGTAGTGAGAAATCAGCTGGAGGAAACCTCCGGGATGAAAGGGACCAAAAGCACTTCGTCTCTTCTTTCTCTTGGAAGTCATTCATCTGAGAGAATCGGAGATCGTTTTGGACTACAGAAAAAGCAAAGCATAAATCTGTAGCCAGTCCCTGTGATTCTGTGCAGTCAAGCATCCGTGACAATGTGCCTGCTTACATACTCAACAAACATATTGAGGATGCACTTTGTGTTTTATATAAAACTTATCAAACAGAGCTGAATCCTATACCTGCTGCACAGGACCAAAAGGTCTGGATGTTAGCATTGTGCTTAAAAGAGCTAGAAATTTGAGGGTCAGATTAAGACTAAAAAATTAGGACTTGAAGCTGGATTGGGACTTTATAGCTCTGAGACCTGACATACCTAAGCCTTGATTCCCTAAAGACTCACAGTAAAAGCATCAAGTCTCATGTTTTGATCAAATAAATCTCGTAAGAAGGCCAGTCTAAACTGCATGGATATACACAGCTTGAATATTAAACTCTTATCACTATACTGTAGTGAAAGGACTTGGCTGTTATAAACACTGCTTTGAAAAAGATATGCAAATATTTACCCACATACCCACATACTCAGCTCTGCTGCTCATCCCACAATTGCATTTCCTTACAAATGTGGCATAATTTAAAATGGAAATAAACAGGCTTTCCGATGGTATATATATATACATATATATATATATATATATATATATATATATACATATATGTATGTATGTATGTTATGGTAGATATATGGATTTGTTGCCAAGAAGCAGTGTTATAACAAAGAAATGATCTACCAAATACAAATTTCCTTACTTTTTGTGCTTACTTTATATAGCCAAGAGGCTGTGACAGTGTTGTGTCATTAAGACTAGTCCATACCCATTGAGTGCACAGTTGCCCACGTACAGTTTCACATGGTGTGTGTTTGGGATACAGGTCATAGGAAATTGCAGATTAAATAGTCAACCAAACCCATTAAGAAGAGCAATGTATTCACACAGTTTTTGTGTATTTAATAGTACGATTGCAGCCACAGCAATCTGTCGCATTTTAGCCATTTTTCTGTTGTTATAGCACCACCCAGTTGCCAATTAGAGTTAAATTTCTCCAGTCACCTTGAGGCGTCCTGTCCAACATATCTACCAAGTTCAGTAAAAATCGATATAGCAGTTAGTAGTAGTTAGCAGTTAGTTAGTCAGGTCAATAATGGAGGGGTCCCCTCAGATTATGTGTGGTCATATGCCTACAAAGTTGCATGGTGATCAGTGAAACCCTTGAGATGTTATACACGTTTATGTGATGAGCCACGCTCTCTGCAATATTCATTGCCTTACAGAAGCTCAGTTTTAGTAAGTTTTCCAACTTTTGCCAAGAGGGAACTTTAGATATTGGTCCCTAGATTATGTTCACCGAGTTTCATGTGGATCAGTCAAACTTCCTAGGAAGAGATCAATTTTAAGTGTTTTTCACAAAATTCAAAATGGCGCAAAATATATATAACTGGAAGTTATGGGTTCTGGAGGAGAGGCATTTCAATCAGTTGCTATAGCGCCCCCATTTGGCCAATTGATGTAATATTGCCTCATTCGCATCCTCCCATCACCCTCTACCACTGTGCCAAATTTCACATGGATTGACCAAGTCAGTGAGGAGAAAAACGTGGAACAGACACACACACAGACAGACACACAGAGTTTTCGTCATTATATAGTAAGCAAGATGTGGGTAACAAGTGAGAGTTTTGGCTAAGTGCCGTGATATTTTGGTTTGCTGTGGTTAATCTTTACTTTTTGTGTGTTTTCCCTGCTACAGGCGATCTGGTTCCCTTTTGGAGCTCTTTTTTTGTTGGTGGTCCTATTTTCCCATTTTTTTTGGTTGCAAATAAGTTTCCTTTAAACTGGCTATTTGTTTGGCTTGCCTTTTTCTTTATTGAACGATCCCTCTGTTTAATTGTGTTACTCCCCACATCCCCTAAACCTCTGGTGGGGATGTAACAATGAACAAAATAATCATAAATATTACCAGCAGCTCTAAATAAAAGTAACAATGACAGAGAAATGTATTAAGATATGTTTGAATCTACACTGTATGCATTTTTTTACTTAAAAATTAAAACTACATACTTTGCAAAGTAACAACAGTAGTTTTTCAGGTTAACCTCTATCTCTAGTGAGTTCAGTGAACAAGCATCTTGTTTTATATAAACATATATGAACAATAGGGTCAGCATTCAGGGCATAATGTTATGAGAAAGTGCTATGTCCCGATTGTGTGCATACTGCATGCAACATTATGTACGTTTTTAAGGGCAGCTGCAGCACCTTCTGAAAAGAAAAAGAATGCAATTTGGAACACACCTGTGGTGCTTTTGTTACCTTAGCGTGAGTTCTTCATATCTACATAGAGAGCGGGTCCTCATCACCATGTTGCACCACCATGTTTCTACAGAAGCCCAGAACGAGCAAATGTAACACTGGGTTTAAATAGAGCTATTTGCATTTTTGTGTCGACCACCGTAGTTATCAGCTCCTCAGCAACTGCTTTATTCACTGTTTGCAGGGGTTTAAAACACTGAGTCTGTTTGTTTTGGAGAGGAAGAGAACTCTGAGGATAACTCAGCTCCTGGTAAAAACCCTTTGAATGTCTGGATTTTAAGCTAGCACAGAGAAAAGGGTAAGCACACAATAGCAGGTGCCAATTAGCTGTCCATCTACAACATGCCAAATAGTGTTGGAGAAGCACTGACTTTTGCTTTATTCAGTGATTTTGAATGCTTCTTACTGCTTTTGTTTTGGAGAGGTATTTTGTCTCCAGGTGAAAACCTCAACAGTCAAGAGAAGTTTCATCTTTTTGTCATCTGCAATCCTAGCTAACCAATGTCAGCTTGCTAGCTGTATAACCACATTCAAAGTCTTTGCCTATTTTCTAGAGGTAATCAGTGGACGTTCTGGAGGAATGTAAGAAGTCACAGACTGATGCAGAAATGAATAATTAATCCACAAAGAAAGTGAATTGCAAATTCATTGATTATAAAATATCTTGTGTAATTCTTTAAGCTGTCCTCTGTGTCTCCACATTGTTGTTGTGTCTCTTAAAATAGCTGAGAAAATTCCTCACCCTGCTGTAGACGTCTCGAACAACTCTTGTTGTCTATCTCTGGAGCTCGTCAACTGCAATCAAAAGAGAACTTAACACTTTGCTCTTTTCTTTACAGAGTGCCGTGACCCTCACCTCCATTTCCCTCCCGTCCTTTGTTGGCTTTTCTGCAAATCTGCTGAGAGAAGTCTCAAGGGCAGACACGTGTCTGGACATGTTCTCATTTGTCCTGGTCAGAGCTTCAAGACTCGCTTGATTGATTTCTTAAGCATTTCTTTGATTCTTGTTCCATGCTATTTCAGACTTTATTCCTTTATGATGTACAGGAATATAGAGAGGAGAGATGTCACTGCTCCCCATGCTGAAGACAATAATGGTCCAGTGCTGCACTGATTTCTACAAGTTCTCCCTTATGTTATCTTTCTTGTTTTACTATCTAATGCATGGGCCTGCATGGGAGGGCTTCATTGCCTCTCAAAATATATTTTTTTATTTATGAAAGCATACTTTATGTTTCTGCCTCTTTTCTTGCAATCTACTGCATTTCTGTGTCCTAATGCCCAATGTGTAACATAATGTAGCTAAGAAGTGAACATTAAGTATATAATCATTAAGTTTACTAAATTATTTTACATTGTTAACCATCTCAGTTTGGCTTATTGCTGCATGTTTTTCCTTGAGTAGAAAATACATGACTCTCGCTCCACCATAAGTTAGTTATTAGATTTTTAAAACTTAGTCTTGGATGTTTGAAAGTTAAAAGTTGAAAAAAATCCAGGAGTTGAAAAAAGCCTGGGTTTTTCACTTGTCATGCGGGCTGGTTAGTTCAGGCAAATGATTTATTTTTGGCAAAATTTTAAATGTGACATAGAAGAAGTGATTTTGATGAAATATCACTATTTAAAGCTCAGATTTTCTTTTATGATGGAAGCATTCATTACACAAAATGTTTCCAAGGACTTAGAAATTTGAAGATTGAATGGTAATTTCTGTTTTTACACTTTCTGTCTATGATAAAGGGAATCATTTTGGCAATTTTTAGAGAAAACACATTTTCTTTCAAATTTGGCAGTGATATCAATACAAAATACAACCATTTTAATTTGTATGCCCCTCCTCTAAGCCAAAATAAAAAACTTAAGGTTCTCCACAGTGTTAAAAAAAAACATTTGCACAATTCCCTCTCATACATAATGAACAGTCCATTACAAAAATGTTTGCATTTTTATCTCCAAAAGCCAAAAACTAAAAATCAAACCTGTGATTCTACTTGCATAAAGTATTAAAGGATATATACCATTCTACAGTAGGTTACAGGGATCAGGGCCACAGCCTTGTAAAACACAAAAATGGAAATAATCAGCCACAAAAGTCAGAAAAAATAAATCACATTTCTCAATGCCATGATACCCAGGAAAAAGACAGGACAATTATAAAGCTGAGAAAACAATTTATACTTTGGAATGTGAAGATAAAGGGAGGTCAGAGTTGATGATGAGCCAAAACAAGCCAGCTTTCTTCAAAAAGATCGAGTGAGAGAATAGAGGAGACAGAAAGGCTGCTGAGAGAACTGTGGCAGTGCTGTCAGAGGACGACAGCAGGATCGCTGCCCTCTGTCAGAGTCTTCAGGCTCTGAATAACGAAAAGCAAAGATGTTCACCGAAGTTTCAACTGCTCAGGGCCTCTGAAACTCAGAGTGAAAGGGGAGATGGAAGACAAGATGGAGGGATTGCAGATGGGAAAACTGTTGAGCAAAAAGAAAACAGCAGAGGAAAAACTGTCAGACCGGTGAGGTAAAATCCTGTGGTGTTAATAAAACTGCTTAATCTTTAGCTTTGTCTGATTAGTGAATAATGTTGAAATGTTAATATCTGGTGATAGTGGTTGTAGTAAGCAGGTAGGGACGGAGATAAAAACATATACATACTTTCAAAGGGCAAGAGGTTTTTGATCAAGAATACAATATGACCATATGCTTTTGTCCACCTCTTTCTGGAAATAATACATTGTTTCAAAAGTACTACAAATTTTGGGTGGTTACTCTGCCTCTGTTTTCAGTAAGTGCTTTTCCATCCTCCTGTTTTTATGCACATTTTCAATTTGCACTCAGACTGTAACCTTCAACCCTCAAATTAATACATAAAATAAAAAGGACTAAAAATAGTCTAGTTGCAGTTTATATCCATGTCATCCAACAACTGACAATGCTGCAAATGTGGATGTTGCTGCAACGAAGCTATATAGTCTGAAATGTGGACACCTCACACACATCTTCCCCCCAGCAGCACAGAAGATCTATACAATCAGCACAGTTTCAAGGTGGACACCCAAGATTAGTGTCACCAATTCAGTATCTGACCAAATGTCTCCCCTTCTGTTCCTGAGATTTGATGTTGAAGAATGGCCAGAAAAGTGTTGCATTATGATGTCACAGTGAACATGACCTTTGACCTTTTGGATATTAAATGTCACCACTTCATCATTTTATCCTATTAAACATTTGTATGAAATTCACAGTTATCTTTGACCACCAAAGCTGAATCAGTTCATCATTCAGTCCAAGTGGATATTTGTGCAAAGTTTGAATAAAATGCCTCAAGGTGTTCTTGAGATCTTGCGTTTACAAGAATGGGATGGAAACATGGACAACCTGAAAACATACTGTCTCTGGCCATGGCTGTCGCTGGCACAAACGCATAAAAATCCTATTTACATTATGTTTTCAACACGATTTTCAATTGTTTTAGAGTTGACTGATGCTCTTTTAGTTACAGCATTTTGTTGTGCCCTCTTCTTCTGTTATGATTTAATGGCAGCTCATTTGCATTTTCTTTGGGCAATTTTCTGGAAATCTGATAAAAAGCTAGTTTAAAGTTCCAATTGAAAAAACTGTCAATTAAACTGAGTGTAAAACTACATTCCAATTTTTGTTTTTGGTTTTAAAACAGTAAAATAAAATGTTTAGCGCCATTATGGTAATTAAAAATTAAGGTGCTATTGGGCTAGTTATACTGGGTCCAGACTACATGGTATCAGCCCGATTATAGCCTGATGCAGTGTCATACAGTGTCGGCTAGGATCATGAACGACAGTGACAGTGGGTAAACTGCAACTCTGCAACAGGAAGGCACCTACGGCAACGGGAGAGGAGTCTGTTGGTTATTTTTAGCAGGCTTCCCTTATGTATAAAAAAACACCAACCTGCGTATGTGCTAAGTTTGGTGGGAAAAGGCTATTGGAGCACACAAACCTGATAAGAGTATTTCATGTGATTTTAGCACTACGTAATAACCTGCCCTGCTTTCCTTTAGGCCACAATCTGCCATGCTGCACTGTATCTTCATTATTTGCCCGGTGTCCTACGCTCTGTCCATCCCTCTGACGTGGGACCAGTCTGCTTCCTCCACCAGCTGATCCTCTGACCCCCCTGCTGATCAATACTGCCCCATCTGACCACTTCTATTCCTGGCCACCATCCCTGCAGAGTCAGCCCCCTTCCACCCTGCCCTTTTTTTCCGCTCTGCTCGCTGGGACCGGCCTGGCACAGCGGTGCCTCTGCCAAGTCTGACTCATTTAAAGAGAGACACTCAGTGACAACACATTATGCACAATATGGCCTGTGGCTGTGTGTGTGTGTGTTACATTGTTTGCTGTTCCCATCAAACTCGCTGTATTATTTAACACAAAACACGATTCACACAACCAATAGATATTAACAGATGACCAGCACTTTGAAGCAGACCAGGGACTTTTATGATTTATTTACAAGGCTCCCTGTGTAAAAAGCTGAGTGACCCAAAAATGTAATGAGAACAGTGTATAAAAAGAGCCAGTCTGACCCATATCCACTTTAAATATAGGGCCAGTGCATAAAAAAGATACAGTTAATATGACGTTGTCTTGGCAAGAACTCAAACAGCTGCACTTTTAAAAGCACATGAAAGTTACAACAAGCACTCACTCTCTCGTACTGGAAAACACACACACGCACACACACACACACACACACACACACACACACACACACACTTGGGATGGACATCTTAGTGGTCTTCTGTATTGCTTGTCTTCAGAGTTTTTGAGATCCTTCACTGCTTTTGCAACCTGAAACAAGAGGAGAACAATACATCACTATCTACAGTATTCAAAGACAAAAAACAACAACACTGCGAAGCATTAAAGCTTTTACTGTAAGACAGATTAACTGATGGTCACCTGAAAATTGCATTATTTAGCATTCAGCAGTTCTCTCAGCTCAAATTGCTACAACACTGGAGCTATGCAATGCTGTCATTCAACTGCAACATGTTCGAGTTCTTATAATAGTGCTGCATCTTGCAAGTATTACACAGGCACATGCTGAAAATCCTTGTTCACTTCCCAAGTCCCCTTTCAACTGCACAATTAGTTGACTTCTGTGTCCTACATGAGAGGAAAATGAGATATTTCTATAATGTCACACAGTCTTGGGAAATGCTCCATAACAATGTGACCATATATTGTTACAATGCATCCTCTTCTCTCAAACATAATGGCCCTGCTATTATTTAAAATAGTCTAATTAAAAAAATGACAGGATATAAGACCCTATAAAAACAGTTTACCTGCTGTAATTAAGTTGAGATATCCTTCATTATGCAGCTGACATCCAGCCAGGGGGATGTGACAGTCTGCCGTCACTGAGGACCCTCGCTGAGCACATTATCTTTATAAGTTTGATTAATGACAGAATCATCACTGTTGCAATAAAGTGTAACAGTGTGAAGACATGGATTTCTGCAAGGACAGCAGGTGTTCTCCTCTACATTAACTTAAGGTCAGTCTCAAATATTATTGGGCTTTGATAAAACTACCTTTCAATGAGCATCCTGTCATCAAGCATTCCCCAAACATCCCTACTCTCATAGAATCCCTCGACACCATCTCCTGACACATGATGCATGCACACACAACGGTTCATGTAATGAATTAGTGCCCCTGCTGGTTAGGTTAGGTCTTAGCCTACCTAACGACGTAACAAGGTACCTTAAAATAACTCAAAGTTTACTTGGTTTCACATGGGCAACAAACACCGGTCTCCTGCAGGAAAGTCATGTGTTGTTTGACTCATCCACCACCCCAACGTACCATGTTTCGTGGACTTTTGCTCTTTTATACTACTTCCTTCTTTACTCCTGTCAGTGCATTCATTCTGTGATCATTCAGGAGCTCTAACAATCATGTGGGTTATATACAAACTCTGGTGCAATGATTTTCCTGACTCTGAAGGTATGAGCAAAAAAATGCGTCATTCTGAGTATTTTGGCCAGTTGGGGGTTTTTTCCTACTCTGAGATGCTTCATTAATACCAACCCTGATCCCTTAATGGGAAAGCATCCAGATCTGATGGTATAGAAGATTTATTTTAGCTTAGAGGTGAATTCCACCAAGGGGCTTCATCAACACAGTACTGAACACATCATGCTATCATGCCACAGTTATTTCTGTGCTGTAACAGCAAAAACTGGAGTCTAACAGTGCGGCCCATTAGCAGCCTCTGTCATTATTTCCCCCCAAACCGTGGAGGCCTCAGCCTGCCTCCCTTGTCCAGTTAGTCTGGGCCCTACAGCAACACAACACAAAGCAATCTGCACTGAATAGCCATCCAGGACATTTTCAGTGCATTACAGAGGCAATCAGCATCAGCAAATAAACCAGAGGAGAGCGACACTGAGCAACGGAACAGCAGAGAGAAACTAGAATCTGGAATTGCGCAAGAAAGACGGGTAAACTGAAAAAAGGAAGAGCCAGGTGGAGAATGAGATGGCAAGCTGTTATCATGTTACAGGCGGCCACAGTGTCGGTCAAGGTGCTGAATGGGCAATAAAAGGACAGCATAATAAAGCTGTAATGGCAAGAGAGCAGACATTACATAAGGCTGACTTAGGGTCAGTCTTAAAAGTAAGAAGATGAGGCCCCTGCTGTGTCCACAGCAGCGAGGGTGTCCATGTCTAATGTTAGTTATTAGATATGGACATACTAAGACTTGGCTGGTGATTATGGAGAGGTATTATTAGTTCTGTGCATGTGTGTTTGATGACTCAAGCGGCCACATTTTTCTGCAAAATCATCACTGCGGGTGAATTAAACACACACAGCATCCCTGAGTCTGTCCTGATGGAGCAGCACAACATGAAGTAGCTTGTTTATCTTCTTTTCTTTGGAGCTGAGGGTTTGTTACATATCATAGCTTTGCATTAAAAAGTATTAGGTTATTAGAATTAGTGCTGTTTTGTCTTCCCTTGTGTTGCCATGCAGATCAGTAGCTAGATCTGGGCAAAATCAACACTAGGATTAAAGGATTATTTCAGTTAATTGCAATCTGGGTCTTCTGCATCTTTGGTCATCATCTCCATTAGTAATAATGACTTTGTACTCACAAGATAATTGCTGATACCTCTGTCAGATGATGTGTATGTATAAATTTACGGGGATATATTGCCAGAAATAGAATTTAATATAACAAGTATGTTTTCTTTATTGCATTATCACCTGAAAATAAGAATTGTAGTGTTTTTGTTACCTTAGAATAAGCCATTTATATCTACATTATGGAGATTGCACCTTTCTACAGAAGCCCAGAATGAACAAATCAAACACTGACTCTAAAAGGTTTTGGGGCAGAAGAGAAAAAAAATTCTGAAAAATGAACACTAACTACCATTTCTCAGAGAAATTTCAGCTAGTTGCAATCTGCAATTCTCACCGCTAGGTGCCACTAAATCCTCCTAAAATATACACACTGGACCTTCAAACAAATTCCCATGTTAACCAAAGTTATTTGGAAGAGAAAGTAAGGCAAAGGGTAAGCTTAATACTGAAACTCATTTATTCATTCATTTATTCATTCATTCATTCATTTTCCATAATACACTTATCCTGGTACAGGGATGTGGTTGTGCTGGAGCCTATCCCAGCTGGCATTGGGCGAGGGGCAGACACATAGAGGCAGACAACCATTTATGCTCACATTCACACCTACAGGCCATTTAGAGTAACCAATTGACCTAACATAGGTGGGACAGTGGTGGCACTGTTGCTTCACAGCAAGAAGGTTCTGGGATTGAGTCCACTGCCCAGTTGGGGCCTCTTTGTCTGAAGCATGCATGTTCTCCCTTTGTCATTTTGGGGGTTCTCCAGCTTCCTCCCCACAATCCAGAGACATGCAAGTTAGGTTAATACCCAAACTATTTTGTAAACATCCATCAGAGTTCACAAAACCAACTTCCTACTTCAACACACTGACCAATCAAACTTGTTTGTTAGATAATATGATAATGTGGCTTATTTACAACCCTTCTGAATTAGATTCAATATACCATGATTTATTCGTCACACACTCATGTTTCTCAGTATGCGCAGTGAAATGTGTGGGTGGCATACTCTAGAGGATGAGGTAAAAGGTTAGTATGCAATTATAATCATAATCAGAATAGTCTTCTTATAAACTTTGAGTGCACATATCAGCCCATAGTAGGACACCTTGTATTACTCTACACATCTGCCAGCATGTCCTCAGCTGCGGGCAGTAGCACACCTGCTCAAAGCAGTACAGATGGATCAATCAACTCTTGATCTAGTTTAGGAATGACTGCACAGTCACCAAAGGGATGATATTGTTGACCAGTACTGCCATGGAGCTTGTCACTAGTTCTTTTTTCTTATGATTTTTTAATGGCTTTTTGCCTTTCTCTGTGTGAAAGGGGAAGAGAGAGGGGAAGAAATGCAGCAAAGGACATGCAGCAGCTGCTGAGGCAAGGACATTACCTTTGTGTATGGGAAGCCTGCTCCACCTACTAAGCCACCAGCTTGTCACTACGTCTGACAGCTAGCTGATGTTGTCAGAGCTGGACTGGAACATATTCTGTCCTGCAGTGTAGCCTCTGATAGGGCAGTCGAATACCTGACCATCTCAGTTTCCTATACCATGCAATCAACAGCAAAGTTCAGCAGAACATTTTGAAGGTTTGCCCTGTTAAAATTCCCAGCCACAACGAAGGAAACACCTAGATACCTGGTCCAGTTGCCAGCACGGGACACCATTCAGCTTTGTCAATGCCACATCAGTATCTTGCTTGTGGTGGTTTCTACCCTGCTAAGATAATGTGAGAACTCCTGGGGAAGGTAGAATGATCAGATGCTATGTTCCTCAGCTCTGGAACCAACTCGCATCAAAGGTGCTCCAACTGTAGCCAGCCTCAGATTTAGAATTAAAACCCAACTGTTCTAGATTATTTTTGTTAACTAACTGAACTGCAAGCTGCTTTAATTCATCTTCTTTTCATAATTTATTGTAATGTGTTCTTTTAACTGTTTTAGTTGTATTTGTCTTTTTTCTATGATTCTCTTATCTGCTCACTTGTGAAGCACTTTGAATTGTCGATGAGTGACTATGACTTGTGCTATACAAAAAACCCGCCCTTTAAGGTCTTAGCTATCACTGTCACCACAAAATGTTTCATTAACAACAGAGCAAATGGCAGAGATCTCTCAATAACATACAGTTTAACTTTCCTCAAAGCGGTTTAATAAGTAATGAGGTGAATTGCTGTTTTGTAGTGGTTTCCCCGAACACTTCCTGTTGTCAGAGAATAAAGACACTGCAGCTGATCTGCATCTGATCTGACAGAATGCAGGAGGTGGGAGAACAAAGAGGAAAATAAAGGAGAAGGCATCATTTGCTGCTCTTCCTCTGTGAAATATGAACCTGACAATGAATTCAGATCACAGAAAACGGATGTTTTTTAGACATCTTAACATTTCATAGAGGAAATACCTTTCATGTTTTGCTTTTCAACTGAATGTTGTATTTCATGCAGAGAAATTGTCATTGCTTTTAAATATATTGCAGATAAAGACAGAATGACAGACTGACACTGTCAAGTGAAAAAAAAAAATATAGGTGACCCATTCCAATTTCTTCCTATATTTTCTTACAGTCACATCTGATCTCTCCTAAAATAAACACTTAATAAAAATATCCCCACTGTTGAGCATGGCCTTTAGACACAAGCTTGCTGCAACACATTTTGACACTGCATGTGTTGCAATTAAAAGCTTATTGTTAATAAAAGACAAACGCAGAGTTTTGGAACCAACACCTTCTTTAAAGTATACATTGAGGCTTTGATAGCTTATAAGTCAGGCAAATGGAGTTAAGGAGTGTTACTCTAATTGGATATTATGCATCTTTTCTAATTACATACAAGTCACAATGATACATGAGGGGGGTATTACAGAGATGTAGCTCTGATTATAAACAGGTAAATTTTAATGTATTTATTTCATTCAAAAATGTTTTCAATGATTATGTATTTGCTAACAAACATACATGAATGAAAGTTACTCCTAGTAAAAGGCTGCAGCCAATAGAAAATGAATGCTTTATGGCATCTGACAGGCCATATTCAGATTCAAGCATCACTGCACCATTTTTGAAAAAATGAAAGCCTTTATTCCCTCTGGTTTACAGCCTTTTTTAGTTAAGGAAGTGGAAATTCAATGAGAAGCAAATTTCTGAGCAAAACAAAAATAAAACAGAAATAAAACAGAAGAACAAAGTACAACCCCGATTCCAAAAAAGTCGGCACACTGTGTAAAACATGAATAAAAACAGAATGCAATGATTTGAATGTCCTTTCTGACTAACTTGGTTGAATACAGTACAAAGACAGTATATTTGATGTTTAAACTGATAAACTTTTTTGTAGATTTTTAAAGATATATATTTTTTCACTAATTCTGAATTTAATGTGTGCAACACATTCCAAAAAAGTTGGGAAAATAGCATGTTTACCACTGTGTGACATCACCTTTTCTTTAAACAACAGCTTTTGGAAACTGAGGACAATCATTTTTAAAGTTTTGAAATTGAAATTCTTTCCCATTATTGCTTGATATACGACTGCAGGCAGGTCGGTCTTGTACCTGCAATCTTTTTCTATGAAGTCATGCTGTTGTAATATGCAGAATGTGTCTCATTGTCTCATTGGAATAAGCAGAGACGTCCCTGAAAAAGACGTCGTCTGGATGCATATGTTGCTCAAAAACTTGTATGTAGCTTTCAGCATTCATGGTGCCTTTTCGGATATGAGAGTCACCCATGATGCCATGGGCTTTAACACACCTCCACACCGTCATCTGGATGGTCCTTTTCCTCTCTAGCCCAGAGAATACGCCATCCATGGCATTCAATTTGAAATGTGGACTCTTCAGACCACAGCACACTTTTTCACTTCCAGTCCATCTTAGATGAGCTCAGGCCCAGAGAAGTCGATGGCGTTTCTGTATGCTGTTGATGTATGGCTTTCATTTGCATGGTAGAGTCTTGCATTTGTAGCTGCAGTGACAAACAGTTTGACAATAGTTTTCCAGAGCCCATATAGTAATAAAATGTATATAATCATGTTGGTTTTTATTGCAGTGTTGCCTGAGGGGTCAAAGGTCATGGGCATTCAATGCTGGTTTTCAGCCTTGCTTCTTACATAATCATGAGAGATTTCTCATGATTCTCTGAATCTTCTGATGATATTGTGGATTGTAGTGAAATCTCTACATGCCTTGCAGCTGTGCACTCAGAAATGTTGAACTATCTGTCCATGCAGTTTTTCACAAAGCAGTGAACCATGCTTTGTTTTAGCTTAACAACTGAACCTTTCTAGGATTCCCCTTTCATACCCAGTTATGATCTAATCTGTTACTAATTAATGCTCTCGGTATTTTTTGAGCATTTCACAACTTCTCAACAAACCAAGAAACAAATCAAGATGATGGGCCACAATATTCTGGCAGAGCTCCTGTTAAAGCCATAGTGTGTAGGAATTTTCCCATCTAACGCTGAAATCATATATTGCATTCAAACAGATGGCGCACTCTAGCACCTCACTGTTTCAAACACATATTGCAACAACTGTAGCCGCTGTGTACAAAAAAGCTATGATAACACTGATGAAACCATGTCATCCGATACTACATGGAGTATTCATTCAGGCTCCTACACAGACACACGTGATGCGTGTTGACAAACCCCCTCCTCACCATGCTGGCTGTGTTTACAACGTAGGACTGTTGGGGCGGATGTAAATCAAAACAAACCATCTCGTTTTGTCTTTTGACAACTGACACGTGGCTCAACCTCACACACCTCATCCCTCTCCTTGCATCACTGCGCTGCTAACAGCAGCTAACAGCTAACAGCGCCTCACTTAGCTATTAGCTCTGTTAGCTGTGATTGCATTACCTTTCTCCTTCAGCAGCTCTTTCCACCTGGGAAATGCGACCCCAGTGTTGAGCCTCGTTTTTTGAATTTGCCCGTCACATTGCCTTTTTAATTCCCACGCACTTTCTTGGTGACGTGCATCCCGTCTCCTGTGATGCTGCATATGCATGATTCTGCATTATGCTCAAAGAGTGGGACTTTGTTATGCTGCAGTGGTGCCAGGGTAGAGGCGAAACACTTCTTGCTCCTCTCCTTTGGCTTCTCGACAGCACTGGCCTGGCTCTCAACGAAAACACCGAAGGCGGGGCTGTATGTCCCTTGCTGGCAGATGTATTCTCAAGATGGCAAAACATGGGAACCCCCCAGATGACTTGCTTGCACAATGTACAGACAAATCCGAAATTCCCCTTTTACGAGAATAAGTCAGATTATTGGTGGAGGTAATAGTACACAAATGATGACATATTTATGAATGCAGACATCAATTTTTGCCAATAAACAACTGAAAATGTTACAGTGTCCCTTTAATGCATAAATCACTTTAAATTTGATTATTTCAGTCTGCAGCTTTGCTCTGGTATACTCATTTGAACAATGAAAATGGAGCACCAGCATACAGTTCCAAAGTGTGCCTAATAAATAAAATAAAAGTACAATCACCACAACAAACATCAAACTAAATTTGAAAAGTTAAATCAAGTAGACACATACAACAGGAAAAGTTTACTTTGTAAATTATACAGTGAATGAAACAGAGCTGGAAACTGGCATTTACCACTGAGAATTGTCTGGAAATTCATCACCACACTTAGTGACTTTCACAATAAATATGATTTGTTGCAATATGTGGTGGGGTCCCACAGGGATCCATTCCTGTATCACTTTTGTTCAGCTTATACTACTGCTGACAAAACATGAACAAAAAAATATTTTCTGTCAAAACTTTTTCTGCCACTCTGCTGCCAACTCTGCTATCAAATATTACCAAATTGACTGCCAGCAATCAAAATAGAAACCTTACCAACTGTAACATCACAATAAACTCACTGTAGTGTTGTGTGAAAAGTTAAGCTTTCTTTAAGTAGGAATATGCTTTTCCCTCAGGGTTTCCCATAGTTTTATGCATTCACCGCTGAGATCATTTCACAAACCTCTATACTCAACTAGACCAGAATCGACTCAGCTGCTGCTGATACTAGCTCTCATACATACTTGCTGCCCTTGACACTTCCTATACATGCCGAATTTTAGCCCATACACTTAAGAATACCAAAGGATACCACTTGGAGGCTTCAGGACTCACCAGATTGATACATGTACCAGTTATAGGCAGTAGACTCAGTGATTGTTAGTCTGTGGATACTATTCCTGGCTGCTGACTGAGTCACTGCTGCAGTTTGGCTGCCGCAGTATACCAAGACTACATAATACCAGAGCTTCCCTGCATTAAATTTATACAGTTTGTGCTAACCCTTGGTTACATCACTTACCATACTTATGCTGATGACATCCAATGTTTTATTTCACTGTTCTCCAACACTGAGAATCCCATAGACTCTCTGATCAACCTCTAATACATCGCTGGTTGTGGTTGCCAAGACAGCAAACTCAGTCATTTAAAATGTATGACCAAATTAAAAATTTAAGGGCTGTTATGGACGCTGATCTGAACTTTCAGAATCACATTTATAGCATCACTACTGAGAAATATTTCTTCCACTGACAATCTGACACTGAAAACTCACAGTGTCTGAACAGATATGAACAGCATTTCCTTCTAAGCTGATTTTCCTAATTAAACCATTCATGGGCTGCAGCTCATTCTAAGTTATCCTTAGAAATCTTTGTTGGCTACTTTTTACATTCAGCATCAATTCAATTTAAGATCCTCCTTGATATGTTCAAAGCTCTTAATGGGTTCGCTCTACATCCCAAAATAGACATGCCCTTAGTCTGCACACAGTTGTGTTCTTCTTTGTACTGCACTGCACTGTACACAGATGTATGACAATAAAGTCTCTGTTATCTGTGTTCTCTTATGATGTCTCTTTATAAACCCAGCAGATCTATCAGGTCTCAAGGCACCAATCTCCTTCATCTTCCCAGAGCTTTCTCCAAACCTGATTTCACATTGAGCAGAGAGCAACTCGCACCAATATTGTTAAATCGCCTGATAGGTCTCGCAATTTAATCAAGAAAGCAATTTTAAAGGCTCAAATTATTTTAGCGCATCCTTGTCGATCCTCTTTATGAAGACTTTGAGCTTCTCCCCTATGGAAGAAGATTTAGACTGCAATGGGCTATTTTGTAGCCTTTGTACAGTATGTGTTTTATCATGTCTTATGATAAAGTCGTGTTCATTTGCAGTTAAATCAACCTATTTATTCAGTTTGTTGTTATCTGTAAGCATTGTTGATCTTGTATATCTATTTACTTTGTTTCTGGTTCTTGTGTTCTATTCTCCTTTTATATTTTAATGTTTTATTAGCCTCTAATGTTCTGTAGTAAATTAAATTGTGCCTTATAAAAAAACTTCATCTTGAAAAATCTATTATTATAGGGTGGTGTTAAACCTGTCCAAGAGAGTTCCAGACACTTGGAGGATTAAAGCTAACTTAGGGCTTGAGGCTTGAAGCAGAAAAAGCAAGGAAAGGGTTGACTTTTGACCTTCAGCAGCCAGGTGCACCATCATCTGTGCTAACCTGTCTGACCGGAGAGTCTGTGCCAGACAGCCAAGGTCAGCTCTGCTTTTGTCGGCCTGCCACAGTCTAACTGTCTGTCAGAAAACATGGATGTATAACAGAGAACAAGAGAAGCTCAGAGGGCACCAGTAAGGCTCTGTTTGTCACTGAGATGGGAGCTGTTTTAAGTGCACCTATAACTTACACACATGTAGCAAGTTAACATTTTCACATTTCTCATCAAAACTTAAAATTGCTTTTCTATGTAAATTTGGTTTTATAATAAAAGGTATAATCATAACTTTTATTCCATTCTATTTGAATATATTCACTGTGCTACTTTAATCTATTTATCATGTTATGCATTCATGCACATACAGGCTGGTTATCTGCTGATCTCTGGTCTGCTTGTGTTCTGTCATCCTACTACAGCCACATTCCCCTCATGAAAAATGATGTAGGCTGCAACAGGAAATACAGATGAGACAAAGCATCCTTGGTCTCACTTTTTTCTTTTTCCACTGTTGGAGTCTAGCTTTCAAATAGAGCTCGCAGTTGATAATATAACGTAAATGACCTGGCATAAACTCTTATTGTGTAAATATATGGTGTACATGACCTGGCATAAACTTAGTATCCTGATTTTACTTCAGCTAAATGATCTGGCATGATTCAGACCAAACTTGGTTATATGAGGAGAAGCAGTTGTTTTCGGTGCTGGTCGTAGAATAACAGGAAAACAATAGTTTAAGTTACAGGAAATACTTTCTAATGCATTTGGAAAATAAATAATAAGTGTCAACTGATACTGCTTAATTGTCAGACACTATAAATTGTCATGATGTACTAATTCTTTGGCTTTCTCATGAGTAAACCCTCAAATGTCAATCCTATGTATTTTTTCTCTTTATTGTACAACAATAACAGACCACAGTGCAGACTGCAGAGAGCTCCAGTTGTGGATGCTGGTCTCTGTCTGTTGTGTGAATGCTAATAAGTTTATGCTACATACAGACATACATATCATGCTTAAAACTACTACAACAAATACTTCCCAGTGTATTGCAAAGATTAAAGCTAACAGTGTGCATGTCTGCGACTGTATAAACCATTTAACGAGTCATGGTCATTCATGTCATGACAAAATCATTGTCTCGTAGTCGTGGGCAGAGTATGTGACAGTGGGCCCCTGGGCACAGATATGTAAAAGGCCCCACCACCTCTCCTACATAGGAGCAAGACACATAGACTTTGTGTTGGTGTCGCAGCTCTGAGCGAATGGTCCTGTGTCTTTTTTTCTGGTCGATACATGTTAATTTGACATTTTTCAAGTGAAAGCCAGCGGGGGTCGCTGAGACTTTAGGCCCCTGGACCGGTGTCAGTAGGCCTGATCAGCAATCCATCCATGCTCCCAATGACATATCTGTTACTGAACATTTTCAGTATGACTACAGACTAATTTGGCCACTATATATGATAGAATTTTCTAAATTCACTATTGCCCCCCTGACTGACTGATAGGTTGTTGTCTCTGCACAAGCATCCTTGCACAACCTGCATGCACAGACTCTAAATACTGCAACTGTTCTGAGTATTTCTGCAAAATCCTTATGCTAATTGGTGAACTAAGTGCAGTCTTGATATAGAGGCCCCTACCCTACGTCTCATTACGAAATAATGAGAGTGACCTAAAACATAATTTACATGATATGTGCAAATAGGCTTTCACTTAGATTAGCAAATTATTCAGCTCCCCTCTCACTGAGCACAGTTAGTGATTATGATTTTGTGATAATGCTACTTTTTGTTTGGTAATTTCAGATGGGCCTAAGTCCTGTTTTGGTCAGAACAGCAAATGTGAGACCAAGACAAAGACAGAGAAATGCTGTGCAACATACTGTACAGACTTCAACAACAGCTGGCTGCTGGATTTATTAATGTGCAAAACTAAATTTACACATGATGACACACCCATGGCCACACACACACACACACACACACACACACACACACACACACACAGTTACCGCATGCATACAAAACATTTGCGCACAAAACCCCCGGCAGTCAGCACATTTCGAGACGGTAAACAAGCCTGGGAACTGCTTAGCCATGCTGGTCAGGCTTCAGGCATTACTAGTGCACATAACATGAACCCCCCACCCCGTCATCCACACACACACACACACACACACACACACACACACACACACACACACACACACACACACACACAGGGCTGTAAACATTAGCAATATTTTCCCATTTCCTCTGCAGGGCAGACAGGAGAGCAGTAGATCTTCAGGGGGGCTGAGCCCTTCACTGGTAATAATCTCCTTTACACTTCACACTGCCAGGGAGATGAATCATGGTGGATGGTGTCACAGTGTGTGAGAGAGGGAAGGGGGCCCTAATGTGCCCTGCTAAGGCTGCCCTTTATGGTCCTTGGGTATGTGCTTGTCCCTTGGTGTGTGTGTGTATTTGTGTGTGTGTGTGTGTGTGTGTGTGTGTGTGTGTGTGTGTGTGTGTGTGTGTCTGTGTGTTTTTGTGTGTGTGTGTGTGTTTGTGCGCATTGGGGCGGACCTCTGCGTGTGTGTGTGTGTGTGTGTGTGTGTGTGTGTGTGTGTGTGGATTCAGGGGTGCAGAGAGAGGCCAAGGATCTTGTTCAGACATTGTCAGCAGACCAGAGGTGCAGAGCTTTTTTCGCAGAGGCAGATGAGGCTGCCTGGATTCAGAGTTTTATGTACAACTAAAAGGTGAAGGAAAATTGCAAAACATGCCTGGTAATTTACTTCACAGCTTTTACTCCCCTTTTCAGGCTGATTCACATATTGTACTTTTCTTGTAAGGAGACGAGGCAGGCTCTGCATCTTTATGTTTACAGACTGCCTCAGTAAAATGCATTTTTTTAAGAGTCTGAAGTTTGGAGATGTAAGACGAATACACTGATCTTTCAGAGAGATACCGTAGATACTGCATATGAACTTTAAGTATTTTGCTAACTGCTCAGATAAACAACTTTACTTAAGTGTGTGTTTTGTTGTCGTTATGCATTTTTGTGGTTTCTGTCATCCTATGCAAAATGCAAACTATCTCACGGGAAAAGAACCAGCTTGAGCTGATTCAAGTTATAATCCCATCTAATTTTCATTTATTTATTTTTATTATTATTATTTTTTTTTTACAATGTACTCTTTGTCTCTGGGGGCTGCTTCAAAATCATCATCGGTTCTAAGGAAGACTACAGGAAGTCTCCACCTCCAGGTATCCAGGAGGCTTGCTCTTGACACTGCTCAAAAAACAACTGTCTCCTCTTGTTTCACTTGCATTGCAAATTAGATGCATTTCCAACTGCAAAAATGACATCATTTCATGAGTGCAGAGGATGTTATGTGGACACTGGAACCTTCTTAAAGAGTTTTGGCTGGCCTGGATATTCAGGCAGGGTATTTATTTGAGTGTACAGCTGAAGAAATGCAGCTGAGAGAGGATGAAAGAAGCCAGTGGAGAGTGGTGGAGAGCAGTGGAGAGTGGTGGAGGCTGCAGCGGCTTCAGCCGTGCAAAAGGATACAGCTGGCCAACCTGAGGTGCTGAGAGTGCACAGCGATTGGTGGTGCTCAAACTGACCCCAAATGCCAACAAAAACTGAACTATTCTGCTGCACTGAATCTAGGCATCTGCAGGTTTTGGTGGATGCTGTCACCAACTGTAAACCAAAGAGAGCCTATGTGCATGACTATGCATAAAAGTTTCGCCCGTCACTTTGGACAGAGGTGTGCTGAAGGCTACGGATGGACTACTGGGTAAGTATATCAACAATAGCCTGAGTGTGTCACCAGCTGATTTTTTTTTTTTAAGAAAAGGGTGTGGCCATTTCTGTCGTTTTATTTTGCTTCTGTGTCTGAATAACGAGAGCTGCTGCCCCACCATCAGCTGTGAGACAGTGGGAAAATATGGCATGTAGATTCAGCATTTCACATCTTACTCTGTGAATGAAGGGTTTCATTTCGACTAAACCAGAGCTGTTGGTTGTCGAAACATTAGACTGATTAACCATGACTGTCTCGGTATGTTTTGTTTTGCTTCTGTCAGGTATGAATGGAGTGCATGAATATACTGTATCAGCAACTACCGGTGGTTGGGCTAACTGTGGCCAGTTGGAAAATCACTGGAGACCATCTTTGATTTGATTTGATTTGATTTGATTTATTTCTGGAAGACAATAAAACAGTATCCAAAGGATGACATGCTAAAGTAAAATACTTATTTCCAGCATAGTCCTTGGTCCATCTCCTGAAATCCTGACAATAAACTGGATAAGACAACCAGGCCATCAGGGCTGGTCACCTAATGCTATGGCCAACTTTTGGCAAGAGTATTAGCTTTGTGCTAGGGTAGTGTTACACAGCTTTCATGCACTATACAATAAGACATGGTTGTTGTTGTTATTGTTGTTGTTGTTAACACTAGTATTATTTCATTTATGTTTTTTTTTTCAGTGTTCTAGATGAATAGTAAAGTAACTTCAGGTGCCTTTACCTTTTGTAAACAAAGCCACATTTGAGAGACCCACCTCATTATTATTTTTAATGGTGCAATTTGATGTATTCTGTGCATACATTTTATCCCTAGCAAATTTATGAATTAAAAGTATGACATAAAACATTTTACCCTTCAAAAAGTACGGTACCAGTAATAAAGTCAACCTTCAGTCGATTTCTTTTTTTTTTTTTTTAAATTTGATAGAGAGATAGGGATGAGTATTGATAGGATTTATTGACACTACTACTCTTATCGATACACCTAATCATTTAAAAAAAAAAACAATACTTGTATTTGTTCTTTTTCATTTCTAAAAATTGTTTAATAAAAAATAGCATTATTAATGCACAATAATTTCCGAACAGGATTGGAATTGAATATTTTAGATAATGTTGTTTGTAGAGCAGCAATAGTAATGTTTACAACAGCAAAGTCACTCTATAAACTCAGTAATATCTCACTGGAAACTAGGGATGCACGATAATATAGGCACATCATCAGAATTGGCCAAAATTGGCTGTAAAATAAATCAGAATCAGCCAACATGCTTTTTCTTACTTGGCACAATAATGAATATTACATACATTGAAAAGTATTGTATGTCATATCTCCATCCGCTGGTCGACCACCATGATAATGACCATACATGCATAATATAAAGCTAATTCCACTGCAGAAGAGACTTGATAATCACTAAAATTAGATAGGGAAAAGTGAAAGATAGGAAAAGTGGATATATCAATATCGGTATCGGTATTGGTTATTGGTCAAATGAGTCTATATATATGGCGTATCGGATATCAGCAAAAAATCCAATATGGTGCATCCCTACTGGAAACAAATGTAAAACGTCGTTTTTCTCAATTATTGGCCCATACGCCTAGTTATCTTAGCTGCTATGATGCCTGACAGGAGCTTAGATGTTGTGCAGGTTATCGGTCTGTAGTTGGATGGGATGGTTCCCTTCTGAGGGTCTTTAATGATCAGGACTGTCCTGCCCTGCGTCAGCCATTCTTGGTGGATCCCACCCCTTAGCAGCTGGGCCATTTGTGCTGCTCGGCGTTAATGGAGTGCAGCTAGCTTCTTCAGCCAGTATGCATGGATCATATCAGGACCTGGTGCCATCATCCAGCTCTTCATCTTTGACACTCTTTCTTGGATGTGTGCCATTGAGATGGTTACTGGTTCTTGTTCAGGGAAGATGCTGGGGCCAGCTCTTAGGTCCACTAGCCACTGGGCATAGGTGTTTTGCGATCTTTCTCTTTCCTATAGGCCCTTCCAGTAGTCTCAGCTCTTGGTGGGTCTGACATGCTGTTATTTCCCTGCTACTGAGTGGAGCTCAGTGGGGAACATACTGTTTATTTTACTGGCATCTAGTTCTTTGGTGTATCTCTTTAGCCGGATGGCTAGAGCTGTTAGTCTATGTTTGGCAGTTTCATGTGCCTCAGGAATGGATAGCATGTTGTACTTCCTTAGAACCCCTTTATTCACAGTGTTCCCTCTGTGTAACTCTGCTAGTTGGCTAACTTCTCTCCATGTTGCCTTTATCTTAGCCTCCAGCCGTCTCTTTCACGGGGGGTACTGGTTCTTATGTACCATGTCCATCTTGGACGTGATGATCCTTGTAGGGATGGTATTCAGGACAGCATTCACATCTTCTAGCAGATCATCTGAAGGTACTTGGCAACTCAGCTTTATATATACCCCCTCTCTCTGGGATTGCTGGTAAATATGTGTATATCTATCTATCTATCTATCTATCTATCTATCTATCTCTCTCTATATATATGCGTATGTATACATATATAATGACTACTGGATGTAGTCAGAATAAAACACAGCTTCCCCACCTGGTTATAAGTTGTCCTTTTAGAAGAATTTACATCTAGGACTTATACCTGTAGTGGACCATTGGACATACACTATGTTTACAAGCACAAAATATTCCTGAAAATAAACATTTTACATTTACATGCAGCCATGCATACTGTACTCGGATAAACAAGCCCTAACATGTCATTCATCACATCAAAACATTGAAAAGAACAGCTGTAGCTTCTCTTGTTATTTTGCTACTTTGCATTAAAATAAGATTTTTCCAAAGTTTCCTACCAATCACAAAATAAGGTCTGTCCTATTTAATGGGTTAACAGCTTTTCCATTGCATAAGAACCTTACGAGGTGCTAATGACTGTTACAGGTATTAGGTAAACCCTGAGGTGTTTCTGGGTGAACTGAGTAATGGCTTGAGAAAAACTAGATTTTGAGTGAAACACACATTAAAATCTCAATGAAAATTCTTAATTATTTTTCTTTGGCAAGTGACCATGGGATAAGTGAGATAATGTCCTTGAAGGTGCCCACAATTAGAAATAAATAGTGCTGGAAAGTTACGCCTCCTTGTTGGCCATTCATTCCTGATAATGGACAGTTTGTAAGGCATTATTCTTTACTTAATGGACAGACATGAGCGTGGTATCAATCTTCTAACTTCAGTGAGTAGGTGAATATGTGTGTTCACCAAATGCTGTCCAACTATTGCTTCAGAAAAGTATTAAAAAGCCCCAGATAAAGATTTATGAGTTCCAGTGTGCCACATATAAAATGATTAAATGACCAATTTAGATTACTGGTGACTGGAACTCTAAACTTTCACTAACAGCTATATATTCAATATAAATCAACATTATTATTGTTGTTTTCTTGATCATATTGTACATTTCATACAAAGAGAATGACTATTTTAAACTACATGGAACATAATATTAAGTGTGCAAACCAAACAGTGTCTCTGTTGCATGTCAGAATATTTCTTGGATTCACACTGATGTCAAAATGCAGCCAGGCTTGTTTTTAACTTGGGTTTAAATAAAATGTTGTGTACTGCAAGCTTGATGCATCTCATTTTAATGTCTGAATTGGTGGGTCTATGTAAACCTATAAAAATGTACACACACGCCAAGGTCTTTTCATTTCACACAAATTCAAAACCTTTCAGTTCAGCATTTTTTATTCAACCTTTAACTAACTAAATGAGCTGAGTTGACCTAACTCATACTGAGTATCTTCTGTGCTCAATAGTCCTTCATGGCTTCATCTGAGAGCAGTCTGATGAAACAGAATCTCATGAAAATGCAGACAGCTGGTTTAGTCTCATATTAACACCTTTTCATCATTTTTTGAAAACAGTTTTTATGACATAAGCATTAGTTTTACTTTCCCCATACACACATGAACATAATATTATGGGTAAAATCATGAATGTATAAAGTAGAGAACTCTTGGTTGGTCGCATCTTTGAAATGACACCGGATGCAAATTAAAGTGAGGGGACTACTGAGATGTCATGAAAAAAGAAAAAAGCAATCAGCACACCAAAAGAGGTCCTGTATCCCAGAATGCAGAGTGCAGTCTGAGGAAGAGCATCACACTCGAAACATCACGCAAAATAAAAAACTGCATTCGGGAGCTCTTTTGGTGTGCGGATCACTTTTTTCTTTTTTCATGCTTTAGATACTTTGCGATCCAGCACCCAACCCAGTGGGCTTCGGGGATGTGCGTGTCCCACTCTTTATCACTACTGAGACATCAGCCATGATGAAATGGAATTGACGAGCACATCAGATGCAGCATCAGGTCTCAGACCTATGCTGTGTGACGTTAGCAGTGACCTGAATGATGAGGACATGGCAGCGTGACAGGGACAGAGACACCTGCCATCGATCCAGTCCCCAGGAGATGCTCGCTACCTACGCAAACCACTGATCGACTTCTGGAGGGAAAAAAAACCCCCCGGAAACACCAAAATTTATGGGCAACATCTGCGGTGTAGTGACAGGCCGCAAGTCAAGATCAGAGGGTGAGTTTTTAAGAACTTGTGCCTCCGTGATTCAAAGTGACACTCACAGCATATTTTATGGTAGTTGACACTTTTGCCTAATATTTATGACAGACACTTATAGTGGCAGCAATACTAGTGGCAGCAGTAGATGTAAGTACATTTACCCAAATAACAGAGTACAACTATACTACTGTATAACGTTATTTTTTACAGATTAAGATTTTACATCAAATATGTATGATCTGCTTACAAAATGTTCTTTATTTTTACTATCGAAGAATAACATAGCTCCACCTACTAAAATGTTGCTTATACACCCAGTTTTCATTTTATGAGGTATACCTAGTTACAACTAATGCAGTCTGATACAACAGTCCTGCAGTAAATCCTACCCTCGTGAAGTTTATAATGTTTCGTTTTTGCTGAGACTGTTTGAGAGGTGTTGATTCAACTGGATGATCATTTTGGAGGCTGCAGCTGTATGTAGACCATCTTCATTGATATAAATGCACTGCACAAAATAAAATATAATGAAAAAAATGAAAAAAGAGTATATGTTACATATGCATAAGAAATAAATCCAATAATAGAATTTATAATAATGTAAGGGAACATTCTGTTTGCTGATAATGTTTCTTAATAACACCTGCTGGAAATCTTGTTTTTGCTGATGTCCAACAGTTTAATGTCTCAGGCATAGGTTTCATTTTCAGCATTGGTGTGGGATCCTCCACCGGACACTTTTGAGTGGCAAACACTTCATTTCCTACATTCTGGTGAGGTTTTAGGCAACAATTTACGGTTAAAATATCTTAATTGATGTTGCGAAAAACACAAAATTCAGGCGACAGGTAATGATATAAATTGTAAAAATATAACTTAATATAATGCAGTAAGGATCTCAGGCATTCTGCATTGCTTTCAAATATTAATTCTTGTATCAACTTTTCTTATTAATGTTTTCTCTGCTGAGTCAACACACATGGAGGCATACTTTACTTTTCCATCCTTCTTTGTGTCTTTTGTTTCGGCGAAGTAATGTCTTTAAATATGCATGTGGCACTGACTCATAATGATAAATGAATTAGTTTTCATTATTTCAAAAACTCCCAGACTTATTTAATGAGAAAGTCATAATGTTTCAGGAAAAACTCTACCTGTTCTAGTCTGCTGCACATTATTGTATTGCTCTGCTGATATGGTAGTTTCCCCCCTCAGACTGTCTGACAGACACAGAACCTGGTTGAGACTCTCTCTGGATAAGACAAAGTTTAAACGGCTGTGTGCTGTTAAGTACTGGTGGGGACAATCCTGTCCTCCCAGAATATTCTTAAGGACATGTTCATATGCAAACTCACACCCCTGCTGGAGTGATGTACAGCTGTACTGCAGGTTCTGTCAGTACCAGAGTTGGGTATAACGTGTTAGAGTACTTTGATAACTTTTTGCAGTAATGAGTAACCTAACGCGTTAGTTTGCTGTCTGAGTAATCAAATACTTGAGTACATTTTCTACAAGCCATCAGTTACTTCCATTACTTTTAGAACGCTGGTCCTGCAGCTCCAAAACAGCAATGACTGTCTTTTGGTTCTAATAACAGAGATAACGTTAAATCTATCAGTCTGAAAGAAGTCATGAAGCTTGTGGCTAGCTACGTTGTAGAAGACATGCTGCCGTTGTCTGCAGTGGAGTCTAAAAAAAGGTGGAGGAGGACTCGCTGACAGACAGGTCAGACTCAGGAGGACTTACATCATGTCTGGTACACACTACACGACTTTTCTGCCCGTTCTGAAAGTCACTATGTCACATTACACGAATGTGGAGTCATAAAATCGTGCCGTGACTTGGCCGACAGACATGACACACTACACGATGGTACTCACCAATTATCCCCGGTCATCTTTCACAATGTGTGTGATGTCACTGGGTTGTTCTTGTCCTATTTTTATTACTTTTACTATTATTTCAGTCACTGTGTCTGTTCATGTGTCAGCCGAAATGTTGTTATAGTCACCTAAATGCGCCAGCAGATGGCAGGAGCTCCATTTTAAGTACCGTATGAAAACATACAAGCTACTGTATCTTCCACAACCAAGTTCCTACAAATGTTTCACAATAAAAGCCTACTTAGAAAATGGAGGGATTCTCTCAGCCGAGGTTATAAGGGGCTTTTAATTTGAAGGAAAATGAGGAAGTACTGAGTTTGAAATGACGACACAATGTGTTAACTTTGAAGACAATGGGAGCAGACAGAAAGTAAACATATAGAGATACAGAGGGATTAATAAATAACGGACCGTCTATAATGTAGTTTGTTTCAAATGAAGCTGGGAGACTCTGCAGTTGTGGTGAGTAAAAGCCCTGCCGCTATTTGTTAATGTTAGTACTTTATGTCCGACCGTGAGGATGTAGCATTGTTTGCTAGCTTGATGCTAATGACAGTAACGTTAACTCAGCGGGTTGACAAAGTGCCTCTGCTGTTTCACACCATAATTTTCCCCTTTTACTCTGTGTGGTAACATCCCTAGAGGAAATATTAAAAACGCTGGGGTGTTGTTGTCATACAGTGTCTACGGCAGCAGATCGTTCTGTGTTTCTACTGGTCAAAGTGACAGCTGTGATGGGAGAACTGGATCTCAGTGAAGGGCAAGTGGTCCATAACTTTAATTTTGGAGACAAAAAATGTAGGCTTGGCACCCTGTGGTCCATTGCCCAATAGGAAATGTAGAATACTCAAAAGTACTTTACTTTTCTCAGGGAGTAACGTTGGAAGTACTTTAAAAGGACTTGAGTTACTTTACTCAGGGAGTAACGCAGTAAAGTAACTGGTTACTTTAAAAAAAAAAAAAAAAAAAAAGTAATGCAGTAAAGTACTTTGATTACATTTAAAGTAACCTCTACCCAACACTGGTCAGTACACTATGCTAGTACACATCCCTGTTGTTGCAGTGACACTGGGTGTGGTCAGAATGAAACACTGCTTTGCCACCTGGTAATCAGTTGTTCTTTTACAAGAATTTAAATTCAGGACTTGTACCTGTAGTGGAGTATTTGACATTGTGGTACTTAAATAAAAGATCTAAATACTTCTTTCATAAACACAATTGGGTAAGAGTACCAGAAGCAGCAGTAGTATACAGCTACAGCTGTAGCAATAACAACAGCAGAAGCAGTAATATTAGTGGTGGCAGTAGATATAGTGGTATTTGCATTAGCAGTAGCATTATTGCAGTGGCAATAATGTAGCCAGCTGAAATAGCAGCAGCAGCAGCAGCAGTAGCAGTAGCAGTAGCAGTAGAAGTGGTAGTAGCGGTAACAGTGGTTTTAAAAAGGCAGTAGTGGAGCAGTATTAATTTTGGCAGCTGTTTTAGTCTTTGTCTTAAATGAAAATACATATTTTTTTTAAAGCCTCAGTGTGTAAAAATGATGAGTAACAGTGACATCAGTGGTCAAGTTCTAGATTGCAGCGCTCACTTGCTCACCTGTCCCGTCGGGTAAGTGACGGTGGCCTCATAGGACAAAAAGCCGAGATGGCATCATCCATGAGTTTTCCAGGAGTATCTAGCGACGAGGTGAATATTTATTTAGGAATCTAAACCACGTTACAATATGTTATAGCTTACCAGTGAGATATAGGTTATCTGTGAGATATATGTTTGGAGTGTTTTATTTCTAATTGTATTGGTAACACGAGCAAACGTTAGCACAGTAATGCTAAAATAACACGTTTATGTGATAGTCACGGCACAGTGCGGCAATATAGGTTGGTACGATTATAATATATGTGTTTCCAGAGTGAGAGGCAGGGAGAGGAGGAAGACCAGGGAGAGGAAGGGGGCGAGGGGGTAAAGACAGTGCAGGAACGGCCAGGCGAGGAGGTAGTGTCTCGGCTGCCCAGAGGGAAGAGGAGGAGGAAGAGGGAGAGGGAGAGGAGGAAGACCAGGGAGAGGAAGGGGGCGAGGGGGTAGAGGCGGTGCAGGAACGGCCAGGCGAGGAAGTAACGTTAGTGTCTCGGCTACCCAGAGGCAAGAGGAGGAGGAAGAGGAGAGGGTGGCAGCCTTCGCAGCAGCGCAAGAGGAATCAACAGATTAGGCTGTAGGCTAGGCTAACCATTTAGCCGTAGCTCTGGGATAACATTAGCCAAGGCTAGGATAACGTTAGCATGTACATGTAGCTATCACTTGAACTTAGGTGAGAGGGAAAATTAGTTGCAAACATGACACCAAAATGATTTTAAAATATCAGATTGAATTACCTGTCCAGCAGAAAACAGGCAACCTCCGTATCCCTTATGAAATCCTTCTGCTTCACCTGGAATAAGCAACGCCGATATTCACTCGCGTTTTGTCCCTTCCTCGCTTATCTGAGTTTTTTCTTTTATTTGGTGGCGTGGTTTCCCTCTTACAGGGCAAAACATATGTGTGGTCCTCCATTTAAAGTGCGACAGAATCATAAAAAGAAGCAAAAGGCGAAGCGCGTATATCCCTTTCGGCCACTGTATTCAAATATGGCGACACAAGAGGGCAGCCTCCAGCAGACTGCGCCCTCCCTGTGTATATATAGAGAAATCATTCTAAGCCTATGAGAAAGCTTCCATTTGTATGTGAACTGCATTACACTTTAGTAAATATATAATTATGAAAGCAATAGCTGATATTTGCTAATAAGCAACCACGTAAATTACACATTGTAACTTTAAGTCATATTTAAGTCATTTTTATCCTTCATAGCTTTAGTCTAGGTTTGCAGTTCAGTGGCTAACAAGCAGAGCTAGCTGCTAACAACCACCGCTGCAACTAACACACTCCAGAAATCAAATTTAGCAGCTCCGCCATCCACAGCCTGACACACGGGGTTGCTTATTTACTGCTGAATTATTATGGATCACTGACGATGCTCCGGTGTGCGTGTTTTGCAGGCCAGCAAAACTTCACACCTCTCACATGGTATTGGAAGATAATTGCAAGCATGGCCTCTTGGCTTTCAGTTTCATAAAAATATGTATCATTCAGTTCTCTTTTTGTCTCATTTTGAATATCCAATAGTCCACCAATAACATTTTCAACCCATCTCATAGTCTTTATTATGAAAGATCTATTTTCAGCTCGTTAGCTTCATCTTTGGAAAAATGGCTGTTGACAAACATTTTTAGTCATAGTTTTCATTAACAAAATTAACACTGTAGTGGAGGTACTGTAGTAGTTCCAGTAACAGAAGTAGCAGTAGTAGTTTATTCTGTAAACAATCTGATTTTTTCAATGGTAGTATTCATATTAACAGGCGTAATACAGGACTACTAGTACAATTAGTATTAGTATTAGTATTGGTATATTCCAGTAGTAGAAGAGAGCAATAGCAGTAGCAGGGGTAGTAATCATGTATACATTATACAGTGGGACACTAAATGACACCTTAAGAGACTGTACAATATTTCATACTAACACACCAAACTCAAAGCAGCAGCAGAGACCAAAAGCTGTTTTTGGCAGTGTTAACATCAACAGCTTGTCTGCCGAAGCTCACTGGCTTCTTCCCCAAGAGAAATTATTTGCAAAAAATCTAATATTGCCCTCTCTTCAACCAGTGGAAATAAAAAAGGAACAGTCTGCTATTGTGATGCTTGACAGACACCGAGGGGTTTCTACTACAACATATTTTTATATAATATTTAAGAGCTTCTTGAGGGTTCAGTTGGAAAAGACTCATACCATATACTGCCAAATGAACTTAGCTTCATCAGGTTGATTTCTTTAATTCTTGCTCGCCACTCTCATTTGACTGAAAAGCCCTTTAACAACACCTACAGCATCCTGGCTAATCAGGAATTCCAAGGAGAGAAAAATCAGTGAACGGTGAGAAGTTGAGTCCCTGCTGCCTCTCTGTCTGTCTGTCTGTCTGTCCCTGGTTTCTGCTCCACAGCTGCTGCTTACCAATAGCTGCATCGCTTTGAAGAGTTGCCCCCTCATACCAAATTCTGATTGGGTCAGAGCGATACAATTCACTGCCATGTCTGACAGCTGTGTACCAGAGTGAGAAGATGATGGAGGGCAGGAAGAGTTAGAAAGATGGCCGGGACAGGAGAGATGAGAAAGAGGGAGGCAAAGGCAGGTGAACAAAAAAGAGCAAGGTGTGATGACAGAAGGAGTGAAAGCAAGTAGAGGAAGAGAGAAAATGAAGAAAGAGTAAAGAGATGTTCAAAATAGGACAAAGGCAGAGGGATGAGAAAGACAGAAACGAGACATGTACAAAGAGAAAGAAAGGATGTTTGAAGCTGCCTGACATTAAAGCACAGGCTTTACAAGGCAGCTGAGCCTTGACACTGAAGGGTACGATGAGGAGGAGGAGAAGAGATGAAGGGTCCCTCTGTTAAACCCCGTCAGTGAAAAGAATTGACATAACGAATAGTGCAATCTGTGCACCTAACAATCTGCACCACTGCCTTTTCAACAGCCAAGATTTACCACCGAGCACAGTGTGTCCTATATGCTCTATAACTACGTAGCATTATGCCGGGATGTCATTCATAAATTTATGAGCAAAGCACATGTTTGCATGCACAGAGAAAAAAAAAACACATTCGTGTGACATTTAAGTTTGAAGTCAAATATCAACATCATTGATTCACTGCTCATCTCGCCGACAAATCACACTATTGCCTCGCCTGTAGTAAAACACCATATTACTCTGATGCAAATGAGCTGTAGTGGGTGTGATGCATGGAATTGGATGTAGTATCTTCAGGAAACTCGCAGGCGATACAAGCCTCCACCATTCATGTTGATCTACTCTGCACCAACATGCACATTACGGCTTATGAATGGCCTAGGAGACGAGGCATTACAGTGGGCTGCGGTGAAGGAGCCCAGAGGCCGTGGGTTTTTTAGAGTGAGTAATGATGTGTGTGAGTGAGGAGAGGTGTTTGTGCGTAGGAGTTGCTGGTTTTCCTACAGTAACGAGTGAGGCGTAATGCGATGGCATATTGCAAAGACAATTAAACAAAAAACAACAACACATAATTGTGAGCACATACCTATACTCGCAGAGAGTATCACACAGTATCACACATGTGTGAGAGGGTTAACGATCCTGGAGCTACTGATGGGAGGGCTGAGATGAGGCTGACGCTGCAGATCAGCTTATGATTATTCTGGGGCTTGAACCTGTGAGCTGCATCCATTATTTCCTCAGGGGTTATGATGAGTGTTTGTGGCCATAAATGTGTATATGTGTAATAGAAAGAGGGAGAGTGTACAGTAAAATGTGTGGGTGTGTTTGTGAATAAATATGAAGGAAAGACAGGTACATAGCTCGATTAGAAGGAAAGCAACTGCAGATAGCTAGACAGATTGCTAACAGTACCATACCTTGAAAAGTATAGTATTTCATTCTCCACCTGCTGGTGGGCCATCACGATAAGCGTATGGATGCATAATATAATGTTAACTCCACAACAGAAGAAACTTGATTATGACTAAAATTAGGTGGGGAAAACTGAATACATGGATATTGGTATCAGTTATTAGCCAAATAAGTTGTTACATATCAGTACCTGACTAAATGTCTCCCCTTCTGTTCCTGAATTATGTATTGAGTGATGGCCAGAAAAGTGTTTTTGGCAGTGGTGCCAAAGTGAGGTTGATCATTGACCTTTGGGAAATAATGTCATCACTTCCTCATTCTTTCGTATGAGACATTTGTGTGAAATGTTGTCATAATGACCATGTAAATGCTTAAGTTATGACCAATAACATGTTTTGTGAGGTCACAGTGACCTTGATCTTTGACCTTCAACCACCAAAGTGCAAATTTGTGCCAAATTTGAGGAAACTGTTGAGTCCAAGTGGACATTTGTGCCAATCCACAGGAAATTCCCTGACATATTGTCTCCACAAGAATGAAACTGATGCAAGGTCAAAGTGACCTTTACATTTAAGGACAAAAATTTTATCAGTTCATCGTTGAGTTTAAGTGAACGTTTGTGCCAAATTTGTGCCAAAGAAATTCATTTATTCATCTTCTAACCGCTTCATCCTCTTGAGGGTCGCAGGGGGGCTGCAGCCTACCCCAGCGGACATCGGGCGAGAGGCAGGGTACACCCTGGACAGGTCACCAAACTACCGCAGGGCTGACACATAGAGACAGACAACCATTCACGCTCACATTCACACCCACGGACAATTTAGAGTCATCAATTAACCTAGTCTCCAAATAAAGAAAGAAATTCTCTGGAGGAATTCTTGAGCTATAATGTTCATGAGAATGGGACGTACGTATGTATGCATGTATGTACGGACGGATGGACGGATAACCCAACAATATAATGCCTCTGACGATGGCTATGGCTGGCACAGTAGTCTTGCCACCAGACAATCAGAGATCTCTGCCCTCTGATAGTCTGGGGACACTCCTTTCTAAAGTGTGTTTAATATACACTGGCAAAAAAGGCCCGCAACAAAGCAACGGTTCTTGCATTTTTGAAAAGGACACGCCCTCCCAGAAATGTGTGCTCCCCCTTTTCTCACCCGCAAGAAAACAAAAACACACAGAGAGCTTGAAAATGGATGCCGAGAGATTTAACTCCATTTTATCAAACATGTGCTCATCGGTGAAAAAAATAGTTTTTCCAGCGGATGAGTTACAACATGATTGAGCTAGGGCTGCACGGTACATGCAGTAGATAGTAGAAATGATATAAATTTGGCCCACGGTAGAGATTTGCACTCTACCGTCCTGTCGTCGATGACGTCATTGCACCTGCCTCAGTGTGAAAATGGCTGCAAGCACAGATACAGCGGAGCAAGAGGAGCTCGTTTAAAAAAACGGTGCTACGTCCGTGATTTGTACTTGGTTCGGCTTTAAATGGTCGGATACTGAGCAGAAAAACATAATTTGCAAGAAGCGTCGAGTGACAGTGACAGCAAACAAAGGTAACACAAGCAATTTATTTTACCATCTCAAGGCAAAGCATATTCGCGGTGATGGTAACTTACCGCAGTAAACATGAGCCGCTGCTTTTGTGATTAATGTTACCTTCATACCGCCTCACGCACCTTCCTCGCTCCCTGATGGAGGTGGCCTGGCCGACCGCACCAATCCCAGGCCCGCAGAAGAAGGGGGCCCGGGAGCCGCCGGCCCTCTCTCTTCCCTCTAACGTTTATACATACCATATAACTTTTTATACACAATAATAGATGGATTAGCAACTGTTTTACTTCTGACAATAAATAGTTTCCATCATAGACTTGTATGGCTTTTTAAATTGTTTTATTTAAGGTGTAAAAAAGAGAGAGAAGACGATACCGCGATATCATACCGTCACCACATCCCCCCAAAATAATACCATGATACCGTGACCGCCATACCGCCCAGCCCTAGATTGAGCTAACTGGAGTAGTTTCATGTCGTATCCGACAACGGGAGGCTTTTAACAGATGACGTCCTGATGTTAGTGTTGCTGCTGCTGTTACCTGTCGCTGTCAGCTGCAGCCACTGATGCTTTCTAGACATTGTGATTTCCCAAAACTGAATAGATACCACACATAGCAACACAACTGCTTTGCTAGCTCAACCATGTTGTAACTAAGATATCCACTGGAAAAAAATATTTTTTTCACGGACCGTTTATTGAGTTATTACCTATTACAGACACAACAGCTAACAGTTAGCCCAGCTAATCTATGATAACCATGTTATTCCAAAACGTGCACACAGAAATAGTAATCTTTGTTCAGTGTTTATAGACTTTACAAACATCAGATTAGTCTAAACGGTGATATAGTGATGTGAAAAATGCGAGATAGATATAGATATAGATATATATATAGCTAAACTCTGCTGGTTTTCTACCCGAAGTATTTGTGAACAACAAGGTGATTCCCTCTATAGTCCAGCCGGACAGATAAGTCATGGCCTTGTAAAAGATTATGTTTGTTTCTTTTAATTGGCAACAATGTGTCACCACAAACGCAACAAACATCCACTAACTTTGACGCCGTTTTCTGCAAGCCCGACTGAGTCATTTTGTACCGCTACATGTGTTTCTAGTCGGACTATGTTTACGAGCACAAGAGTTCAGCGAGCCACCGAAGGACCGCCCTGAGGATTTACTATTGGTTCTGCAACGTAGGGAGTTTTTTAAACTCTGAAATTTTATCCGCCCATCTAAACACAAAATCAGGGGGAAAGTCATCAGTCTTTAGTTAAGCAAAGCATCTAAAGACTGACTTGTGACTGTTACCAAAATGCCCGGCCAAACAAGTGCCTTCTATAAAGAAAAGTTAGGATTTCTAACTGCTAATCCTTTGTGCTTTGGCTAACAATCTAACAAGCCTTAGCCTTAGGGGTCTGACTGCAGATATGCCCTGTCCTTAGTCCACAGTCCTGTGGCCATGAATTCAAATATGGTTTTTGATTTAGTGATTCTCACAGAGTTGGTAGTGAACAAGTGGTTGAGCAAGTACACAGAGACTGAGTGTCTTAGGCGGAAGTCAGCTGCTGATACAGAAGGTGCTCGATTGAGTGTTGAGGTAAACCAAGCGCAGAGACACAATTATTTTTCTGGTTTGGTACCACACATCTCCTCCTGTTCCTGATTGGAAGGGTCATGGTCCACTATAATAATACCACAAAAACATGGCATTGCCATGGCTCAAAACCTCAAAAAATCCTGCCCACACAAATCAATAACCAAGTGGCACCTGCACCAATCCAGTCCTGACTTTTTCAAAAACTGAAACTTGAGAAACAGAGAGAGAGAGATGAATACTTTTCGGAGACATTTTAGACTGAGGCAGCACCTGTTGTAGATGACACACAAGCTGTAAATATTCCTTTGTATCCCCCTGGAGGAAAGTTGCTAGTGGAATCGGTAGAGTACCTTATATTACATAAAGCCCTGCCAAAAAACCTTCCAAAAACTTGGCAACATTACAGTCACCAGAAAATATGCCAAGTCGCTTGGTTGCACAGGAGACATAGTCAAATTAAGTTAATTTTATTTATAAAGTGTAAAAACAAATCAGAAGTTATCTCAGGACACTTTTCATATATAGCAGGTCTAGCACCATACCCTTGTATTGCCCTTGTATTGCCAGTGTTCTGGAAGAGTTCCTGTTTCTGAACTGACTGCCATATCCAAAGGGGCCAAGACTGTCAATGCAACATCATGAAGGGTGAGTTGAAATGGATGACAGAAATTTAAGGTCCATGTCTGACCAAATATGTGGTTGGTCATCCAGTAACCATCACATCACTGACAAGACTTCAACATCTGTTTTTTTTCAGGTATTAAAACATACCGTAAAAGATGTGCTGCATGTAGCACATTGTACCGCTGTCAGGAGTCAACATTAAAGACTTCTGGCATTCCAATAACCAAAAGATCCTTTGTCAAGGCTTCATGTGTGCAAATCATTACACTAGGAATGGGTACTTTGGATAGATTATCGGAAGAAGGCCAACAATATTGTATTGAACACAGAATAAATGGTCAAGGCAGGAAATTGTGATGCTAACACTTAGCCCTGTCACTGTTTTGTTTAATAGAAGACAACTGTTGTTAATATATGAGATTTTTGCTTTCAGAAATCAAATGTTTTCAACTGACGGTGTTTTAAACACTATCAACAAGGTGCTATAGGTGCCAATAAAAGACTTTTTAATTGACAATATTTCAGTTTCTTTTCCTTCTGCGATGGTTAAGCAGCGATAATGTGCCCTTATGGAATTGTGAATGCAGTTAAATTTGAAAGCCCACGAGATTTTGCAGACACGCTGCTCTCTTTTAATCACCTGCCAAATATGGTGATGTACAACTTTGCCAGGGGTTTGGATACTCACAGCGATTTGCGTGAGCCAGAAAAAATGCCCTTCAGGCCAAATGAAGGCAGACTCGCTGAAGCAACACCAGAAAATCTTCAGTTTTAAAAGTTGAAAAAGGACCTATACACATGAATGTGCACCCTGCTACAGGACCTGCAGATCACTATGCACTATACAACACTTTCCATGAGGCAGACACAAAAGAGCTTTAAGATTGCCTAAGAATATTGCCATTGTCCCAGAACGCTGTGACTGGGTGAACTCTCAAACAGCTGTTTGTCTGCAATATGAGAAAAAAACAATACTCTCTGAACCTCATGCCTCCAGGAAGCCATGCCCTTCTAACGCAAATTACTATTCATCGTCCTAACATCACGGTGGATGAGAAGTCCCTGACAAGTGTTACGAAAATATCGTCAAGGGACAGCTCTCTTGATCGAATTAGAAAGGCCATAATAGGTGCATAGGTGCATTTGTATGTGATCTTTGCCAGGTGTAAGCCTGGAGGGGATCATGTGTTTGTATGTGTGTGTGTGTGTGTGTGTGTGTGTGTGTGTGTGTGTGTGTGTGTGTATTTGTGTGTGTGCACGCACCTTTCTGTCTGAAGCTAATCGTCCAAACTATTGGACTAATTGGCCTCATATTTTGTGTACACATGTATGACTGTATGCTCATGGAACTCTTGTGATTGGGGTGATTCAGAATTGTTGAAAAATCTGCTTTATTGACTGTTTTATACTCCTCTTAACTGGCCCGATGAGGCCATCTTTTTTTTTTTTCTTTTTAAACAAGCCTTGCCGTCTGTTGCAGGCTAGTCTGAGTGGGCGGAAGTTTGCTGCATAGATCAGCCTCTCATTGGGTGGAACGAGCCACCCGCTGAAGTCCCGCCCTACCACCTCCGGTTTTAAGCGCACTGTTGCTGTGGCACCGCCAAGAACGACTGTGATTGGTTGAAAGAAATAAAAAAAACAGGGGGCGTTTTTTTCGCCACTCTTAAAGTGAGAGTCGGCGCAGCCAGACATTTCTTTTCTTGAGAAAGGTCTGGTGAGCGAGACTAGTTGCAGGCTACCTTTTGGCCTTTAAATGGCTAAAAACTGACATCCATAGAAAAGTTTGGTCTCATTTTGAAACAGAGCATCTGCAGACTACTTCCATACATAATTTACGAACCACTCAAGTTAGGCGTGTTACAAGATGGGAGCCATGAAGGACAATTCTACCAAGTGCAGTTGTGCTGAGGCTTTGTTCCATCCATTGCATGGCGTTATACCACACCTGGAGCATTGTAGAGGCAGATCTTTTGTGTGCCAAATTTGGGGATTTTTAATTTGGTCATTTTTCATTTATATGTGTGCTTCTACCACAAGTAAGTAAGTAGGTGACTGTAGTAAAATGGTTTCTTTTTTCTATCTATTTTTGTTTTGTTGTTGTTGTTATTGTTGTTATTTACTCCTTTGTTGTGCTGTAGCCTATGGACAAATTAATACCGATAAAAGTCCAATTTTAAATGATATGGATCACAGATTTCTGAATGTGTTTAAAAATACATTCATCCTCATTATGTTGTATCTGTATTTCACTTACAGGGCCACCCGTACTGCTGTGGCTCTATCAAAAATAGATAAGGCATGTATTTTTATTAGCTTCTGAAACTCACTCTGGCACATCTGTGGGAAATACACTAGAAAGGCTGCGACTGACTCAGGCAGCCACGTGGCAGAGATCTGCACTTTACTGAGTGCACTTGTCTGGTGCGGAGTTTGCATGTTCTCCCTATGCCAGTGTTGGTTTTCTCTAGGTACTCTGGCTTCCTCCCACAGTCCAAAACCAAGCAGGTTAGATTAATTGGCCGTAGCTGTGAATGTGAGCATGAATGGCTGTCTGTCTCTATGTGTCAGCCCTGCGATTGTCTGGAGACTTGTCCAGGGTGTACCCTGCCTCTCACTCAATGTCAGCTGGGACAGGCTCCAGCACACCCATGACCCCTAACAGGACAGGTGCTTAAAAAATGAATGAACTGAATGCATCAGTTTGTAACTTAACTTCATGGTGAGTAGCGTTCACTCTCTTGACAATTAACAACAATCGTTTTATGGCACTCAAGGGTTTACAACACCTGGTATGCTGACACAACACAATAGTGGCATAACTAGAGCTAATAACACTTCAGAAGAAACAGTGACCAATACTGCAGAAGCCAACTTATATGGTAATTTGTAAGACTTTTATTTAAAAGATCAGTGCTGATTCCAAGATAAAAAACCATCTCGCATTTCTGTGCAAATTATGACCACCAGGTCTAAAAGAGCAAGTCTGAACGTCAGCCACATCTTCATCATTTGAAACAACATATCAAGTTTACAGCATCCAAAAGCCAAGATCTGGCCCTCACTCTAACGTCCTGATTCCACATTGATTGACACAGGGGGCAAGTCCACAACCCAACAGCTGCAAGGTCCTGGTCCTCTTTTCCCATTACTGCTTTTTTTAATTTTGTGTTCCTCAGAACTGAAATCACAACACATCCTTCAGCTATAGCGACTACATGAAGCAGGTGGCGAAACCTGTACCAGCTCACCTGGAAGCATGTGAATTTTATTGTTTATGTTTTTGAACTAGTACAACATTTGGTTCATGCAGGCTCAATACAATTTCAGTGGCATTACTGAACCTATGTTTTTCTGCATAATATGATACATTGTTGAAGTGGAAAAACATGTACTCAGATTGATTTCTATTGACTTTTAAAAGTAATCATTGTTAGTGATCTCTAGCACTATACAGCAATTTATTTAGTTTGGGGTGTGGGCAGTGGCAGTGATTGGGGGCTAGGGGTGGATAGATGGGCCACAGGCTGGACTCGAACCCGGGCCGCTGTGGCAACAGCCTTGTACATGGGGCGCCTGCTCTATCCACTAAGCCACCAACGCCCCAAAGTCTGTACATTTAATGGAAACACACAGGATTTGTATTTCTTTTAATGCGCATTTCCCAATGATTCAAATCACTTTTGGTAGGAAACATAGCTAATGTCATGGACCCTTTGGTCATAATCCTCTTCAAGAGCAGCTGGTAAACTGATGATTCTGCCCACTATCATGCTCATACTCAATATTTTATTTTATTTATTTGGAAAAATGACTGATGTTTATGCTCCCTTCTTTATTTCCCTGTTAATTTACTTGTATACCTCCACCCCAGATCAACTTTGTCTTGGATATTAACAGGCCAGGTAAGGAGCTCATCATCAAAGATGGACTAACTTGCCTGTCCAGTAATATTTGGACTTTGGACTTAAAAGAGACAATAAGTAAACTGTCTGACACTGACAGCAAATCATGATAATAGGTGTGTTTGATAGGGGTGTGGTTTGTAAGGTCTGTGAGGCTGCAGGTAGACCCACTTTAAAAAACACAAACACATATGACCTAGTATCCTCAACAGGAACTAAGACCCATAGCTACAGTGGACAGATGGAGATAGCAAGATAGCTAGAAAAATACCTGGCTAGCTAGACTGACAGCTAGTCATATAGGTACCAAGCTTTAGCACCTTTACACATTATCCATCCATCCCAGTTTTTATCCGCTTTTCCAGGGCTAAGTCATAAGGGCAGCAGGCTGAGCAAGGTAGTCCAGACGTCCCTTTCCTCTAGCAATGCTTTCCAGCTCCTGGGGGTTATGGAGCCTGCACTGACCCCTTTCAATGTGAAGGAGCAGCAGCTCTACTCCGGAGCTCCCTCCAGATGTCTGAGCTCCTCAGGCTGAGGCCAGCCACCTTACGGAGGCAACTCAATTCGCATACTTGTATCTGCCATTTCACTCTTTCAGTTACTACCCAAAGCTCATGACCATAGGTAAGGGTTGGGATGTACATGAAACGATAAATCAAAAACTTTGCCTCCTGGCTTAACGCCCTCTTTGCCACAATAGTCTGGTACACCGCCCGCAACACTGTAGACACCCTGCCAAACCGCCTATTCTACCCTCACTTGTGAACAATACTGCGAGATACCTGAACTCCCTTGCTTAGGACAGTAACTCTCTCCCAACCCAGAGGGAGCAATCCTACATTTTACGGCAAAGAACCATGGCCTCAGACTTGGAGGTGCTGACTCTCATCCTGACCGCTTCAACTCAGCTGCAAACCACCTCAGTGCATGCTAGAGGTCACAGTGTGATGAAGCCAACAGAACCACATCACCTGCAAAGAGCAAGGCTGCAATTTGGAGATCCACAAACCTCACATTAACAACTGTGTATCTGGGTGATGTTAGCTTAAATTATATTTTAACTACACAAGTAGGGACTACTGCCCAAAGTGCAGACTAGTGCAACTAGTGGACTAGTTGGGCAAACCTCTACTAGACAGACAGAAAGACATGACTAGAAAATCAGAAGAATAGACAGAGTGATCTTTATTCAGTGAGTGTGCTTAGCTCAGTTCACTGTGATGAGGTGCACTGAAGTGTTCTGGGCAGATGTCTATCTAATGCTCTCTGTAGGATTATTAATATTCATCAGCATCAGCCAACTCTGATCAATTGCACAAGCACACACTCATACAAACATATGCACAAAGTTAAACAAATCATCTTTCAGGTATTATTCCCAGAGATGTCAGGACAGCATTGATGTGAATGAGCCTGTGAGTTTAAAAGAAAAGCTGATTACTTTTCATGGAGCAAAAAACAGAGTAAACAGGGCTTTGAAGAATCCTGAGCCTTCATAATGGAACATGTTGTCTGAATACTTTGAAAGATGTACACTGGAATAACCAAGCAGTTTCAGAGAGGGAGGGAGGGAGGGAGAGAGATCTTTCGAGGCAACTAAGTCCCACAGTGTATTGGATCAACAAAAAAATCTAGACTTGCCAACATCCCCTTGGAACTGCAGCGTTCATTACACATTACAACATATTCATTTTTGATTAAATTAACATCATATTACCTCACAGTTGGTGAGAAATTACACAGAACAAAAATTAAAATGCAACACTTGTGTTTTTGCCCCTGTTTTTCACAGGTTTAAGTTGAAGATCCAAGACTTTTTTATGAGCATAATCCATCCACCTGGCAGGTATGGCATATCAAGACGCTGGTTAAACAGCACACCACTACACAGGTGTGTCTTGGGCTGGTCACAATTAAAGGCTGCTCTAAAATTTATACTTCTATATGAAAAACGACATTTATTAGGCTTTATGTTGTACACACAAATCCACAGCATCCCAAATATGCTCAGTGGGTAACATGTCTGCTGAGCATGCAGGCCATTGTATACATAGGACCATGCATTATCATGCATTCAAACTGCCATCAATAAAATGCCCCTGTGTTCTTTGTCCGTAACTAATGCCAGCCCTACCATAATGCCATAGAAGGTGAGCAGTTGCCCACTCAAGTCAGTCATAGTCAACCTGAGTTAGGTCAAGACTCTGGTATAATATATCAATATACAAATATCATGCAGACAAGCTTCCCTGAAATGGTTTCTACAGGTTTGTGCAGGATTTCTTTCAGTTGTGCAAACCAAATATTGCACCAGCTGTTTGGCTGGCTGGTCTCAGATAATCTTGCAGTGAAGATGCTGGATGTGGAGTTCCTGACTGGTGTGGTTATGCTTGATATGCGGTTGTAAGGCCAGTTCAATGTCCTGCCAAATTCACAAAAACAACATCGGAGAACGCTTATGGTAGTGAAATAAACATTCAGTTCATAAGCAACAGCTCTGGGGGACATTCCTGCAGTCAGAATGCCAATGCACGCTCACTCAGAACTCACAGCATCTGCGGCATTGAAAGATTGCAGTCAGGCTCATGTTAGCTGTAACTTCCATCTGTGTGGTCAAACCAGTCAATGCTAAAATTTAAGACAGACACAGGCAGAGCAGAGCAAAGTCTTGGCTAGTGGAGCGGACCTAACATCACTACCAAATACACACACGCATGCACGCACGCACGCACGCACGCACACACACACACACACACACACACACACACACACACACACACACACACACACAAACATCAATTCTCACTCCCACCTGGTGTTTCACATAATATGCAATTATGATTAAAAAAAAAACAGAGAGTGGATGGGGACATGCTATAATGTGAACCAAAGCGTTGAGGATTTCAACTTAACAAACCAACAGCTGGACCAACGAGCTGTATCCATTTTATAATAACAAATACACGATAAACTCCTACAAGAATTAATTTAACATTCTGATCATGGATCCAATAGACATCTGGCAAAGATCTCTTGAATAGGCTAACACACAGTTCAGTGTTGCACAACAAAGCTAAGGTGGGAATCTCATTAATGTCTAAAGCCTCCAGTCAGTGGGAGAGGCTTCTGAGAGCGTTAATCCCACTCCTGATGAGCCGAGCATCGCTGCTGACTAAAGCACCTTACAAGTGGGAGAGCAGTGGCCTGCTGGCAGTGACGATGGAGTTACTAAGCAGGGGTGGACTTCACATAACAGCCACTCAATGAAAACAAAAGCCCTGGCCCTGTCTGCTGAGCCTCTTTTCTACTCGCCGGAAAATCTAATAACCGATGTTCACAGCATCTCCTCTGCCTCGTCCAAGGCTGATGCGTCCTTATTACAATAGATCGGCCTCAATTGATTTGTCTTTAGAAGCCTCAGGGAACATAAGGCATCATTGATTTTCTGGTTTATAACGAGGGCATGTAAGGAGTTCGAGTTTGTGGTGAAGTGGATGGCAAGACACCTGGGCTGCTCGTGAGCGCACGGGAGGGTACAGGGGTAAGGACACACAGGTGTGTGTAGGATGTTGGTTTGAGGGAGTGTGCTTTGTGCCAGGGCTTCTATCACAGATAAACAAGGCCATTTGTCTGGTACTGCAGCATCTCACCTGTCGTTATAACTCATGAGCCAGGCGGTGTTGGCCTGGTCATCTATCAATCAAACATGTCAGGATGCCACAACAGAACAAGACGCTGCTGACAACAGTGCAAATAAGGTACATCGCCACGGGAACTTGTTTTGTCAGTTTAAGAGTGACCAGAAACACAAAACACAGAAAACACGGTGCTTTTGTCTAACCTTGCAAAAGTGACTTGAATGTCATAAGTGAATGAATAAATGCTAAACTTCAATCAAATACACATTCTGGGCACAGTCGCCAGAGTACAGTATGTCAACATGGGCTGAGGAGTAACAGCTAAATCACAATTACCTGTTACATTAAGTCACTCATCTTTAAGAGATGAAATGTTCTACTGGGCTTGAACTTTTTAAAGGGGTGGTCCAGTGATCCATAAATGCACATCCACAAAGCTGGGGGGGCTTGTGCAAGACAAGATTTTAAAAAAAGTCGAAAATCAAAGCAGCAGAGGCCACAACATCCTAACTTTTAGTCCCTAGTATGAGTCAAGCTCCAAAAACACTGGATCTTAGGTTTCCCATCATGCAACTCAACACAATAACGCAGGATGTCTCAAGCCTAATGTCCTTCACACAGCAAATCGTTTTTTCATATGCATTTTTTAAATCCGTCATTCAACGATAACAACAGTCCTAGTTTACAAAGGAATATATGAGAATGTACATTTCGAAATGTAGGCCTAACAGTTTTGGCTTTCATTTAATTGTTTTGGCCTATAATAATCATCCACTCCCAGCAATTTCTTGTGCCATGAAATTACGCATCTGTGGCCAAAGGCAATTGGTTAATTGGTAGCATGTTAAAGGACATGCAGGATATATAAACAATTCTGATTCACCTGTGCAAGTGTTAAGATGGCATATCTAGCCTTGCTAGAGGATATTGCAGCCCGTGCCACAATAGCAGACTGGGCTGGGATTTCACAACCCTCCCTGAGCTGTGTCATCCCACGGGTATTGAATGTCATCCTAAGGCTATTGCCTGAATCAAATTCCCATATGATGAACATAATCAGACCAATGTGAAGAGGGGGTTCCATGGCATAGCTGGAATGCCAAATACAACAGGTGCAATAGACTGTACCCATGTGCACATCAAAGCTCCATTGATTGACTCAATGCAATACATGAACAGAAAAAACTATCACTCCATCAACGTGCAGATGATCTGTAATGCCGACTGCCATATCCTTAACGCTGTAGCCCGCTGGACAGGAGACACCCATGAGTCATGGGTAAGACTCATTTACTTTGCAAAACAGTACAGTGGGAATGTGTTTGGAGGCAGGGGCTGTGAGAAGTGGATGGCTTGTTGGTGAGCATTTTTTGTTCTGATCTTTTATTTGAATTGTTTTTAGTTAGTATTTTTAGTAAGTCTCTATTCCGTTAATGCTAAAATGTTACATTGTTTGGGTGACCGGGGATATGGCCTTAAATCATGGCTGGTGACACCATATGCAAACCCTAAAACCCCTCAATAACATACATGCCCACACACGCGCCGTAACAGAGTGCACTTTTGGCGTGCTTAAGGGCCGTTGGATGTGTTTGGTTACAGCCGGTGGCAAACTACATTAGCTATACGCCTGAGAAGGTTTGCAAGATCAGCCTGGCATGCTGTGTCCTCCACAATCTTGCAATGACCCATGGCATTCCTTTAAGACCCGGCGCCATCGCTTCTAACAAACTGTGAAATTTACTACTTCTCTCCTCGCGTAACCACTTCCTTCATTCATGAATCAACTCTAGGCAAGCGGTTTCCTTATATGGAGAAATGGGGGCCTAGTAGTATGCTAATTGCGAGCATGTGCCTGTCAATTTAGAACGATTCTGATTCACACACATACACAAGCTGATGAGAACAAAATTGGCCGGTGCGCAGCTGTCATTAATCCCACAGTGATTTTGCATACGCACTTATTTTGTGCGCAAAGTAAGAACATTTCCACGCACACATCCATTGTTCCTCTATCTCCTTGTGAATGTAGATATGTCTCCCACAGTGCAAAGGCCTTAACTCAAGATAATACTAATGATATCATCAGAGTAATTTTCTCCAACTTTATAAAGCTCATCCAGAACCACAGGACACATTATAAACTGTTTTTACTAGGGATGCATAATATTGGATTTTTTGCCGATACCTCATATGCTGATATGTAACAACTCATTTGAACAATAGCAAATACTGATATCAATATAAACACTTTTTCCCTGTCTTATTTTAGTGATCATCAAGTCTCCTATGTAGTGGAATTAACATCATATTATGCATGCATACTCTTATTATGATGGCCCACCAGCAGATGGAGACATGAAATAGAATAATTTTCAATGTATGTAATATTCATTCGCTGTGCAAAACAAGTTGGCTGATTGTTAATTTCAAAGCCAATATTGGCTGAAATAAATGGCATGCTGATATTAAGGTGCATTCCTAGATTTTACAGGCTTTACTTGGCAAGTAAACTGACTTTCATGTGTAAAATTGGTGGATTGCCACTTTATTTTGACAGGAAACTTTAAAAACATGCCTCTCTAAACATGAACTAAGTGTGTCTTCTAAATACATGGTAAATAATACTGTAAATAATACATGAACAAACATGCCAAATCTGCACAAATTAAATGGACATTCACATGTTTTGGTTGTCTGTGTCTATAAATTCTGCACAGGTTTTAAGCAAACATTTTTGCTGACTCAAACCTGAGTCCATAACATTCCATCAACTACACCTTTATACAAATACATTCAAGAAGAGGTGACATTATGACATATTTAACCAGTAACTCTGATACTTCAAAGCATTCCATTACTGCTTCACACCCAAGATGGTATTTATGTTTTATTAATGATTTTGTCACTCCATGTGTTGTTTTTGTTAGCTGCTATGGTGAAAGACAAGGGTGTCATGCAACAAGGGCCCCTGTTTGTGCTGTTTTTTTTTAAATTCTTTTTACTGTGGTAGAGTGAAGGCATATAATGGTGAGTGGCAGCATGATATGAATGCTTTGTCTAGAGTGCAGTGAGCAGGAGCAGGTCCTGTAATGTAAAGGTGCGTTTGAAAAATCTGTCTTTTTCTAAATGCCAACTTCTCCACTGCAGCTAGGTATAAAAACTTTTTAGCCATATTCAAGCTTTTTTCTCCTAAATTTCTTTCTATTCAGATCTAAATAAAAACACTTCATAGAGGATTATCTCTGAAGCTATTCTTCTACTGGGGAGCCAGGAGCAAAAGCTCAGTCAGTGCGTTTACATGGAGCCATGTATTCCTTTTGCATTCGGGTTGGAGGCTCAACCCGATTAGAAATGCTCCTTGTAAACACCTCAACCCGAATGAAAACAGCCAACCTGAAAGAAAATCTAATCGGGTGCACAGGGGTGAAATATTCTTTTTCGGAACCCGAATGGCACAATTTTTCTGTCTTGTATACACCTCTACCCGATTCCAGACATTCCGTTCTTTCTGCGCATGCTCACTACTGTCTCGACGTAAGGCGTCATGACGCGCACTCTCACAGTTCTGTTCTGTGTTACTGTCGGGGCTCACAGTTTGCAGAATGCAGCCGGATTTAACAGTGACACACGGCTAGCAGCACATCACATTTCCTAGTGTTACCTCGATCATTCGCCAGTTAAGGCAGGGGCAGACTGAAAGCAACACAACAATCAACTATTCCCCCATGTTACAGCGCAATGGTCATGTATCTGTGTTGGCTATATAAGTACATATATGTCCGCACCTCGTCCTAATCCTAATCCTCTGCTGTGTGTCGGGGTTCCAGTCCCCTGAAGGGGATGTCACCGGCTCACTATATATTATCCTACTTAGAACATGGCTTTACTACTAAAATATTCAGTGATATGACACAAATTAACGATTAAAGCACATTTTATTGATTCAAAATTCGCTAAAAGAAATGTCTGTACTCTGTAGACATGGCAACGGCAGCCTAATGATAATTAATATTGAAGTCACCCTTCACAAAGGCTGCCCCCCTTAGTTACTGTTACTAAGTCCGACAAACTAGACTGAGACGAAGCTAGACTGGCATGGCGCTATCACTGTCGCTAACTGCACTCCCTGGAGAAATACTCTCAAATTCCTACAATATGCATTTGAAGGATATATTCAGGGTATCAGACTGACACAGCAACGAAATCAAGGTAACACAGTGTGTGCAGATGAACAGTGTTTAGCTTCACCCCCATGCCGCTCCCAGCACCCAGACTGGCAGCTGGACTTTCGGGGGGTAGGAGGCTGCGGAAGAAGTCAAACAACGTTCATCTGCGCACAATGCGTTGATGCACAGCTGGTTGAATAAGTTTCCTTGCTGCCCTTCGCTGGTTCCTGTAGCCCTACAGCAGGGTCGCCTTTTTTTTTTCACTGTTATAGCCTAATCATTAAAAAGCAAAAGCAGCATGTGTATACATTCAGTAGGTGCGTTTCCGTTTCTGTTGGCCTGTGTGGACTAACGTTAACTGATTTTGATGCTCCTCATGCTATGGCGTCCCTAGCAACGGAGCAGCAGGGCAGCAGTGATAGTAAACACCGCAGAATTTTGTTGATTGACCAATCAGAATCAAGTATTTAAGAGTGCCATGTTCTAACTATGCACTAAATACCTCCCAACCTGATTACATACACTGGCGCATGTAAACACCCGTTCCAATAGAAGACATCCCATGTAAACAGGTTGGCCAATCGGAATGACTTCAACCGGGTTCACCCAACCTGATTGAAAAGTCCTCATGTAACCGCACCTACTATGGCTGAAGTAAATCGTGATGGTGCAGTATACATCCGCCTTTTACTCACAAACAAGATCTTTGCACCCAATGAATTTTAAGAGAGATTATTCGTGTATAAACCTCAGGGCTAGGCATGACTCTGCCTCACTGACATCATCTGCTAGCAGAAAAAAAGTCCTGGGGAAAAGGTCACAGCATGACGGGAGCACAGAGAAACAGACGAAGTGAACACTCTATTGATTTACTCGTCCATGTGTCTTTGTATAGGTTTGAGTCAGCCTCACACCCTTCTCTTGCTGTAGTGATGTCTTCTGAACACAGTAGTGTGCCACATGAATCTATGGCATGACTCACCCTCTCAGACACAACTGCCTCAGGGTGTGAGTTACGGTAAAGGCTGCTGGAAATGAAGGAATGGTTATGACGAGGTGTTTGTGGGAAACAGAGACTGTATAAAATCCACTGCTATTGAGCATTTGAATTTTGTTTAAACACTCCTGCTTTCCACCTTTTTCCTGCCTTTAGTATAACCACAAGTACTGGACGTAGAGTCAGCCAAACTAAAAAATGTATATGTCTCAACTAGGGCTGGATGATAGGGCTTAAAAAATAATATGGTGATATATTTAGGCTATATTGTGACACAAGGTATATATCACAATATTTTGAAATCTCCTCATAAGTGCTGTAGACTACTAAAATACAAAATGATTAAATGAACTACAGTAACAATAAAGTTAAATAAAGTAGATACTGTCATTATAAAGTTTAATAATGTTTTAATGTAGTGTTGATGTTTTTAGTGTAAACCTGAAGCTTCTGGTCAGCAGTCAGGAGTTAGCGGTTAGCAGAGAGTTTAACTGTTACAGTGGCACCTTTAAATGTGAGGATTTACTCACTGTGAACTGGAGATACATTAACAGCTCTCCAGTTCATAAATTAATAATATTTGCAAGTCGCAAATCTGTGGTGTCCATGGTGCTCCATGGTCACAAAATGTGACTAAATAGTCGTAGTCTGAAACCATGGAGATATGGAAACATACGCACCATCTGCTCACGCTATCGTTAATCTCATTAAGTTAAACTGTAAGCCCAGCACCGTTAAATGTGAAGATTTATTCATTGTGAGCTGCAAACAAATGACCAGCTCACCAGTCAATATATTAATAACATCTGCAAGTAGCAGTGGTGCTCCATGGTCACAAAATGGGAATAAATGATCATGGTCTGAAACCCTGCAGATTAGAAAGACGCTTAGCCTGTGGCTGGGACACACTATCGCTTGGGAGAAAATGATCTGGATGGGTGGAGGAGTGTGTGCGACATATCATGTTTGTTAGTCTTTTTATGTGTGTGTGTGTATGTGTCTGTGAGAGGGAAAGAGCCACAAGGTTAGAGTGAGAGAACCAAAACGCCCAAGTCTTATGCCAGTGGCTAAAAAAAAATTATGTGACCATTTATACTCGATGTTCCTGTATGGTCAATTTATATATCCCATGTGGAACAAGCCACAATACAGTGACTATAAATGATATGCATTGGCACCGCCCCTCATCTCAACTTATTTTAACTTTATTCTACTGATAGGAAACTGAACTCTTATTCTTCAGCATACAGTGATTTTGTCATTGGCAAACTGTCTCTACCTGTCTGTCAACAGCTAAATGAAGCAATGTTTGCTGCTGCCCCCTCCCCAGACCCTACCCACTTATTCACCCACCCATTTTCTTTTCCCTCTCCTCCCATCTCTCATTCCTGGGACTCAGCGATTGTTCTTGTTATCGCTGAGGAGTGCACGGGGGTTTTGTGTCAGTGTGTATGTGTTTGACGGTGAGGCGGGAGCACTGGTGAAAAATGAGGCAGGTGGTGGCAATTTATCAACACTTGAGCGGCGCATGGCGGCGTTCTGGCAGAGGGAGGCGAGGCCACGCAAAACACGATACTGAGGGTTTTTCTGTGTGAGGCCAGGCGTGATGAAATGGATGCGGTTTCTCCTCAGCTGTCTCAGACAGACAGTGGGGAGGATGGATGAAGATAGAAAGACAGAGGGGAGGGAGAGGGAAGGGTCTTTCCTCTATCTGTAGGCTTCCACATCAAGCATCGGCTTTTCTCCCTCAGCTACTCTCCACATCATCCCCATCATCCCCCCTCCTCCTCATCCCAGGGAGTCAGTCTTTGAGGGTTTGCTCTGCAAATGTGCAACATGCACTTTTTCCTTTCCCTTTTTTCTCTTTCCTATGTAATTTGTATCTCTGTTGGTGTGGAAACAGATGACAGAATGCCGATGCAGGGAATGAACAGGGAGAGAGACTCTTTCACAGTCAAATGATGACATGTCAACTCTCCCTCTTGCTCCCACCAACCCTTTAACTTTCAAACCATCTCTTGATGTATCTCCCTCCCTGTTATCTGTGCTCTCAACTCCCTAAATCAGCACACACAAATGCGCGCACACACACACACACACACACACACACACACACACTACCCCCGTGCCACCCTTACACTTTCTGACCTTTCTGCAATTTATCTCCCTCCCTATCATCTCCCTCCCAATCCCCACTTCAATGCATAAACACACAAATACACATATATACTGTAGACACACATTCACACTGTTACTGTAGTATGTGGGCCCCACTCGATGCCTGCAGCTGCCTCAGGCACACTGTGAATCTCTCTCCACAGGGAGGAAGGCATGGAGGGAAAGACGTATCAAGGCAATGGAGGGGCCAGTAATAAAAAGCAGCAAAAAGGACAGAAAAACATGTATACCGAAAATGCTGGAGACTTGATAAATAAAGAAAAAACCCTCTCGGCTAAAAGTTGTCCTTCACTGGTTAAAAATTACTCATGACTCCATCTGTTAATATCTCAACAAAAAGCAGAATGTGCCAATGATTTCATCGTGCTGCCAGATAAGGGAGGAGTCGCACAGAAGCGATTAGAGAGGGCTGAATATATACAAAGAACAAACACGTTTTGATGAAGCTGAGCCAGTGTAACTGGAACAAATGAGGGAACAATGAGTGGGGAAGGTAAAATCAAGGACAAATAAGAAAAGGAAACAAGAGAACAATAGAGGAAACACCTGGGGAGATTCTTTAGTGGAGAAAAATGGCTTCATAACTCCAGCATCGATTTTAACATTAAATTAAACAGAGAGCAGTTTGTGGTTTATGTTCATGCACATACAAACTGTGAGGCACAGCAAACAGCTATGATGCTTTGACAAAAAATCTTTGCACTCACTCACAGTATCGATAAAATGCATTTGACAAAATGATACAGGGGTCTTTAAAGAAAAGGAAAGGCTACAAGCTGGGCTGTAGTTTTGTAGTCTGGTCATGCAGCACATGCAATGAGGTGATTTGAAAATGCCACACTCTCCATGGAACTGTTTTAAAAGATGAGACATGCCAAAAACATTACTACATTGCACTTGTATGCCTCTGCTAAACAGTCAGGTTGCACATCTTCCCCCAACACAGTGACCCCGTCACAGTGACCTTGACCTTTGACCACCAAAACCTAATCAGTTCATCAGTGGACATCTGTGCCAAATTTGAATAAATTCTCTCAAGGCATTCTTAAGATATTGTATTCAACAGAATGGGTGGGATGCAAGGGATAGACGGACAGAAAACCCGAAAACATAATGTCAGGTTCACACTGGACACTGAAGTGCCCTGATTTGTTAATTGTTGTACAGAAGCCCATCAGCAGTCACACATTTCTCCGCGATGGTCAGCAAGCGAATCTGCTCTCTGCTCTGTTTAAAGGTGCTGTATGTAAGAATGTGGCCAAAACAGTTACTGCACTCCAATTCAAAATACTGCCGCGAGTAATGTCCACCCCCCCTCCCCTACAGATTTGAGGTTGCTGGACAGCGGTACGCTGGAGTTGATTTGTTTGCCCACGGGCGGCTGCTGTGGCAGGGCCGCGTTGCTGCGTCCTTGATCTTTGATTTTCCAGTGGGTCTTTCGAGCAAATCCGGCTTCTCTGCTGCTAACGCTGCTGCCGGGATACAGCTGAGGAGGAGCCTGCTGCTAATGCTATGTACCGGGACACTGCTAATGCTGCTTGCCGTGCTGCTGTAGCTCAGTCATAACTGTAACTGATGCTGAGACTCTACTGACTGCCTGACTGGTAGACAGCGGTGGGTGGCACAACAGGCCAAAACACAAATTCAAAAGAGTGTAAAAATGTTTTTTAAATGTGAATATTCTGGCTGCACTATTGCTGTCCGTGATATTAGTATGTTAAATGAACATTATTCCTTAGTCTCTGTGACATATTAGGATGATTTTAAGACTATTTGCTTTAGATTTCTTACATATAGCCCCTTTAAATCACATATCTAGAGCTCTGTCTGCTTGTGTTTGTGTTTGTGTGTGTGTGTGTGTGTGTCTCTCTCTCTCTCTCTCTCACTCTCTCACTCTCTCTCTCTCTCTCTCTCTCTCTCTCTCCCAAAAGCACGCAGGCACTGCTCCATGGAAAATTGGCAGGTTTCAAGGCGCTTTTGCGTCCAGTGTGAACCCGGTGTAATTCCTCCAGCCATGGCTGTCGTGGAGGCATAACAAGCTAGAATGGCAGAAACGTACTCTTTAAAACAGCTTTTAAAACAGCATTAGTCTGTTTTTTTGGCTGCTTGGGGGCAGAACACCACAACAAACTTAAAGATATACTATGCAGGATTTTTTTTGAAAAACAATTCATGGACTGGTATGAAAGTAATCCCTCTCAGTCATCACTTATGATCAACAGGAAGTGTGTGGCAATGTATCTGTCTGCAGAGACCCTGCCTTCTGACTGTATTTTCTGATTTTTTATTATTTATTTACTTATTTTGCTGTGTTTGGGACGTTCCCGGGCACAGTGTGCAAGTAATGTCGAAACTTTGAAAAAAGGCAGTGTCCAGGTTCAGGACTGTAAGCAGCACAATCCACGAGAAAGCTACAACACAGCGCTGGGAAAAAACGGGAGTGAATCTGGTATGATTTTATACAGTTGTTCTGACTAACATGTTATCTGCTTGCTGCTGCTACTGGATACATGGTTGACAACAGGTCTGAAGGTATGAATAAATAGTAAAGCTGAGGGATTTGAAACCAAAGCGATGTGCTAAAAGAGACTCTGCTCTGTAAAGCTGAGGGAAGCCACTGTTGATCTAAGAAATTTATACAGTTGATGACTTTTCTTAAAATAACTGTGTCATATTTGCTGAACCTGCTAATTAATTCCCATAGAAGTACATAACACAGATAGCAAAGAAAAGCATGTCCCTTTATCTCTTCCGTCTTCTAATGGCATTTCATCATCAAAAAAAATGAAACAATTAGAGCCAAACAAACTTTAATGCAGCTGTCAATCATGTGATTTGCTATGTTAACTGCAGTCAAACTGTTAAACTCAGCAACACTGATCAAATATGAATCAAGATTCTGTTACTGCATTATCTATTTTTCACCTCAATTATTTTCAGAAACATATTTTAGTGTACTGTTTAGCTGTAAAATGAGAAAGCTTTGCTCTGGCCTTTCTCATTTCACCACTAAATTGTACACTAAAACAGTGGTTCCCAACTGGTGGGTTGCCATCCAAAAGTGTGATGCGGGTCTATTCTTAATGGCCTGCAAGTGGCTCACAAACATGTCAGGTTTGTAAAAAGTAGGTTACACTTTATTTTTAAATACAGTGAATTTCCAGCACAGAGTTTGTATTTTGAGGTGCCGTTTCCTGCTGTAGAGTGAATACAGAATGGATATCTACTTGACAGAGACAGCAAACACTGTATGATGCTGAATGTATTAAACTCTCTGGACCTTGAACTGATGACAAAGGAATAATCTGGACTCCGTGGCTGGACCAATTTGAGAATCGGTGCACTAAAATATGTTTCTGAAAACATTCGAGAGACAGAAGAAACAGGCAATGCAGTAACAGATCTTGATTCATATTTGATCAGCTCTGCCTAGTTTGACAGTTTGACCACAGTTCATGAGCAGTGATTGACATGATTGACAGCTGCATTAGAGACTCCTCCACCCTAATTGGTTTTATAAGGCCATTAAAGGCGCTAAAATAATGGAGCAGGCAAAGGAGTAAGATGTTTTTTTTTACTTATTTGTCTCGTGTGTCTCATGTCTCATGTGCTGTGTGAATATTATGACAGTTTCAACAGATGACCATTTGTTCAATAGAAACTAAACTACAGCTTTAAAAGATAACTGGTCTCAACAACTTGGGTGTTATTTTCATATATTTGGCAATCATGAAGTAACTTTGGAGTACATTTTTGCACAGAATAAAGACAGTGGATTTTGTCCACCATCACTTACACTGATAGCCTTTTAGAGATGTTTTAATGGCCATGAACATGGGTAATGACTACAGCTAGCAAAATCTGCCTCAACATCTACACAGGCACCTGACTGCTGTTTTAGGTCAGACTTTGACAAACTGTAAACCTATCCTTCAACTCTCTTAACCTTGATTCATTGTGTTTGTGTGTGAGAGAAAGGACAAGCGTGGAGAACAGAGAGACAGAGAGGTAGAGACAGACAGAGAGAAAAAAAAATATCATTAAAGCTTTGAGCCCTTGAGTCACCTAAGCATGTTTTATTTACTGTCCCTTAGAAGCAGAGTTGGCGTCAGAACTGTTTGTTCCACAGTCTGGGTCAGTCTGGGCTGAGCGCCTGATACACACAACCAGAGGCTACGGTCCTATAGGACACACTAGACACACACACACACACACACACACACACACACACATGAGAAATAAAACATGATTCTCTTAGAAATTAAAAGAATTTAGAAGTAACACAGAGAAGCCTTGCTGAATTTAACACATTCAGGGGTGTTGCTGCCATAGCCTTATATGGTCTGGTGTGACCAGTTGCTTATGGTGGCTCACGGAAGCTAATGTTAGCTAACTTTAGAGAGCTGCCCATTCACACTCCCGCCGCTTTGTCTGTGATGTCCACGTCTGACAGCGACCCACAGAGGCACCTTTCACAGTGGTATGATATGCACCAAGTGCATCACATTCAGAGGAAGCGAGTAACTACCCAACTTGACAAATATGGTCATATTGTCAGTGGACTGTGGCGTCAGACACACAGAGGCACCCTTCGTAGTGGTATGATACACATAGCTATCATGATCATACCTATTTTGTAGTAGGTATCTACAATGCTTAGGAGAAATGTATTGGAGTAAAAGTATACAAAGTAGCATACAAAGTAGTATACATCCACACACACCTTCAACCACTGTGGCCCAACTGGTTGATAAATCAGCTTTAATAGGTTAATCCGAATCATAGGGAGGTGAGATGGGGTGATGGTGTTTAAAAAATGTCAGGTACACAGCCAGTGAAACATTCACTGCCTCTGCAGCTCAGTCCTCCAGTTAATACTGAGCTGAACAGTACCTGCAGCAACAAGCTGTGTCCTTGTATCACCATAACTTTTTAATGAGAGCGTCTGCTCCCAACAGAGCCCATCGCTCCAACCTTGGGCCAACTGCCTCTACAATGTTTTCCATGACATTTTACAAATGTTTTTAAAAAGGGCAGTAAGGTTTGTATAACAGCATGAAGTTGATTGGAACAATCTCCATAGTTGGAACGGAAGAATGATGGTCTGATGGCTTATTGATAGTTTGGGACCATGTGGCAATGGTATTAAAATCCGACTCATGCGTAATGAAGTTATTGTTTTGGGGGTTATTCTGGTGGTAAAGTGGTTATCGCAACATTCACTGTTAAGTTGCAGCTTGGATCTTTGTTTGATATAATCAGCCGCTCTCCCTGTGCCTACTGTCTCAGTCCTACAATCAAATGAACTTTTTTTGACATTTAATTTGTCAAATGCCACATTTAGTGGGCTGTAGAGGCCTGGAGCTCTGGCACCTTAATAGGAGGGACAACTAGTCTTTTTGTCCCCCCACTCTCCGCGTGCACAAGAAGACACCACGGGCTCTAATATCATGACCCAAGCAGCGCAGCCAGATCACAGTCAGGTCAGTCCTGGTAAGTGTGTTGGGAGCACGCCAAAGACACTTTTGGTAATTTCTTGACCAGGCCCCCTTTACACACTTATGGCATGTCATTATAGGTAGCTACATTAAAGCTGTGACTGTCGTGGCTCATTACCTTCACTACTTTCACCCTGTTCAATCACAGAGCTCTCCAAGTCAAGATGCACTGACAGTTTGGGAACCATGCAGGGAGATTTCCTCAAAGGACACTCATTGTTGTCTGAGACTTGGGACAGAAATTATTTTTAAACTTTAGTTTGGAGCCCAAACAATCTCTATCATGTTATGACAGCCTCACACCTACTTGCTCCAGGCGACATTTTGGCCAGTCTCATTTAAAAAAAACAAAAAAAACAATGAGCAGCCATTACCCCACCACTGTGTTTAGCATTTACAGACTGAAAGACTGACAGGAACAGATACAGTAGGTAGATAGGAGGTAGAGTGGGTCGTCCACTAATCAGTAGGTCAGTAGTTCAATCCCCAGCTCCTCCAGTCTGCATGTCGAAGCATCCTTGGTCAACATACTGAACCCTAAATAGCTCCCAATGGCTAGTCCATCAGTGTGTGATTGGGTTTGTATGTACAAAAACTGAGTAGCAAGTTGTGTGATAGCCTAAGCTACCAGTTTATGGATGTGTGTGTGTGAATGGGTGAATGTCACAAGTAGTGTGAAAGCACTTTGAATGATCAAAAAGTCCATTTACAATTTCTGGGTGAGCTGTGTGAACTGATTTTGAAGCATCCCATCGATTGGGTGGGTGTGTGGGTGGGGTGTCTATGTTATTTTACAACAGTCTGATGCTGGTTGTGTAAAATGTAAGCAGTGGATCTGTTGTTCATAATTGCAGTTACACAGTGTGCTATATCACTCCACTGAGACAGCAGAACAAGTAACTGCGACCTTCAGATGACTGTAAAGACAGTCACCAGTGTGAAGGAAAGGACTTCAGTATATAATACTAAGGTGCACCAGAGAACACAATAGTTGATATTTACTTTACCCAGCACCTGCAAGCTATTACAGTAACACCTACCAAAACCAGCCCAAACTCTTCATGACATGATGTCATCAGATGTTAAAACCAAAGTCAACACCTGTGGGCTGGAGCTGATCCCAGCTGACATTGGGCAAGAGGTGGAGCACACCCAGGTCAATCGCAAAAAGACAACCATTCACACCTATGGGCAATCTACAGTAACCTGCATGTTTCCGGACGATGACGAAGAAAACTGGAGAAAACTCATGCAGTAACAAAGAGAACAGCTCCACTGCATCACCATGTCGCCCAAAAAAGAAGGCCTTTTTTTCTTTGTCTCTTTGTAACACAAACAAAAGCTTTTCCTCACAGCGTGTTCAGTCTGAAACATGCCAGATAAGAACTGAAGATCGTTGGTTTCCTCCCTTATTTATTTCTTGATAATAATTATACTACTACACCTAATGATAATAATGCATTTCATTTATAGGCACCTTTCAGAGCACACAAGGACACCTTACAAGACACAGTTCATTGTAATTACCCTTAAGTTACAGGCTTTCAAAGTCACAGTAAGTCCCATACAAGTGACTACATACAATACATGAAACATGAAACAGTACAACACTGAAGTACCAACATGAGAATGTGGCTCAGTAATGTCACAATACCAATTCAGGCACAGACTGGGACGGGAGGTCAAAGGTGAAGCGTGGTGAGTGAAATTTAAAAGACATGCATGATGGCCTGTAAATATGATGGATTTTGTAAAACTTTGTGCTGTGTTTTGTTATGGTCCCCTGGCCTATTTAATTATTATGTTTTGTTTCTTTAATGCAGCAGGTAGGCTACCTGGTGGGTGGAGTGACTGACCTTGTTCGGAGCACCTGGGCCCCGTGCTCTAAGGCGATAAAAACCCTGTCACTCTGGCTGAGATGCTCTCTTTCCTCAATGCATTGTTTGTTACTTTTCATACACCCCACATTATACACAGCACTCATGCAGACTGAGCCTTAGCTTACCTTAGCTTGCTTTTGGGTTTCCTGGGTTCAAAGTTATTCTTTTTCATATCAAATAATGGAGACAGCAGAAAGTGGGTAGAAGTGAAAAGGTGGAAACAGTCTGCCATATAGAAGAAATGTGACCAGCTGAAGTATTGCTTTCAGTAGTTTCAGTATCAGTGAAATCATATGGCCGTTCAGCAATCAAAGCAATCAATAGCGGCAGAGGAAGTTAAATCCAGAAACAACCAGCGTATCACTCAGTGACTCGAAACACTACCAAGTTTTTATCCTCTTGCCTCAACTCCTCTCTTTCCTTCTCTTACACAGGCATCGATTCTTTCACACTCTTGCTCTTCCCCTCCCTCCCTCCGCACCCCTGTTGTTTCCCTCTTCTGGTCGGACCTCTTCATCTCCTCTCCTGCTGCTCTGTCTTTCATGTCTCTCTCCTCTCTCTTTGACAGAGACAGAAACTCTATTTCTCTTCCTCTGCCACCCAGGGACACAACTCAGAGTCCGCTGTCGAGCTGCTCGCTCCACGAGACTATCTGCAGGTGAACACTGGAACAAGTTCAGCATGTTACTGTAGGGCTCTGTGCTACAGTGAAGACTGATTTAGTAAGAAAGTGTGTCCGAAGACAAGTGAATGCAACATTGCCTGGTTGCAAACATAGAGGAAGATCCAAGGTGAGAGACAAAATTATTGGTAATACCTTTAAACATTTTTGAAGATCCATGAATTTCCTATGGCAAGTTCTCAGGTCTTTAGTAGCACAGTATGGTCAGTACTTTATGTACACCAGCCATCTTCCACAAAACATACAACAAATACTTTTTTGGCTGGACTGCAGCATGCAAGGCCAGCCCTGTAGACACAAATGTCTGTAAGTGAGTCAGTATATTTACATGCACAGTTAAGTTAAGCTACAGTTATAGCTCAACTAGGCCATTTCATTGCACTACTGTCTGTGTCCCAGTATACGAGCACGGGAGGGGGATCCATTTATTGACTTAAGTATGTCCCGTTCCGCTACGATAGGTGGTGATATGCCCACTTTCAACTTGTTAGTATTGGATCTTTTTCCAGTTAACCTATTACGTCACAGACCAAACAATCAACAAACAAGTTAGCAAGCAAACTAAACCAGTACCATGGTGGACAACTTTACAGCTCTGTACATTTCATCCATATGAAAATGCACAGCCCTGCTGGTAGATTTTGCCATGTTGTTGCTGGCCTCTTCTTCTGCTACGAATTTAATGCTATTTGTCTTTCAAGTCAAAGCCCGAAATGGAAACTGTGAAGTATGCACACAGCACCTAGGCCAGTTTGGGTCCGACTGACTGTATCCATGCGGGAGGAATGTGACTCCCAATCACATTATCTAGGTATGTTAGTCCGACTTTGAGAAATTCGATTTAGCATGATTTCAATTGGACTAACTTGTTTACATGTATTTTAAATGTCTGGTTTTAGTCAGACTAACATAATAAATCAATTTTCTCTGATGTCATGTGAATATACTAAGTGACGGAGCGAGTGAGTGTAAAGTGTTGTTTCGCACTGGCAGTCCCATATTACTATTTTCCTAATTTTCTGTAACCAGTGCAGCATAATAGCATGGTGGATTTGGGGTCATCCCTATGTTCCCCGGGTTCTATGTTCCCCATTTAACCCTGCAAAAAAGGTTCTATGTTTCCCTCTTACTAAAAAAAGGTTCTATGTTACCCACTTATCCAAAAAAGGCAGGAAACATAGCAGTTGCATTAATATGTTGTTTTAACATCTCTAAACACACACATCAACAGTTCAGTTTGGTCCTTCGACCAATCAGATACTCAGATTTCTCTCTTGTTTTTATGACGGTAGCGCCAGGAGCAGCCAAAGACCACCTGTGGCAAGATAGTTATCTACCAGTGTTCGTAAACAAAAGAATATTGATCATGGCCGAAATAAAGATAAATAATTATGTATAGTTAATGTGTTTCCCCGTTTGCTTATGGGTAGTATGAAACTTGAAACTGAATAGTTGATATCAACATCCGTAATCAAAAACATAGACGCATTTATTTTTTATCACAAAACGAATAAAATCATGGTGGATTTACTGAACAGAGTTCAGTACGCGCTGCACTTAACAGCTTATTTATTTTTATTTCGGCCATGATAATTATTCTTTTCTTACCAGTTGGTCTTTGGCTGCTTGAAGAAATCTGCACTGACTGAAGCACTGCATTTAACGGCTGGATTAAAAAAATCTTCTGTAAAGGATATAATTGCCCAGATTACCCACCATAGATCGCCCAAAGGGTAAGTTTCTAATTGTAATTTCTCCGCATTATGTTCTGTTGTGTGTGTTTAGAGATGTTAAAACAACATATTAATGCAACTGCTATGTTTCCTGCCTTTTTTGGATAAGTGGGGAACATAGAACCTTTTTTTAGTAAGAGGGAAACATAGAACCTTTTTTGCTGGGTTAAATGGGGAACATAGATACGCTCTCATGGATTTAAGTTAACTAGCTAACTAGCCAGAGTAAAACAGCTTGATGCTTCATCCACCCCAGCATAGTAAAGCACATTAGTAACAACTTTGTCGGGCTCATGTTCTGTAACCACTGTAAGGTTAACATGGCAAAGCATGGAGGAATTAGCAAGCTAGCTAATCAGCTAACCAGTCAGCCGCAGACAAAATGGCTGTTTTGGATGGAGGAAAAAGAGGAAGATTTGAGGATTTGATCAGCACTGCCCAGCTTTGCTGCTCTGAGATCTCAGTGTTTTTTCAGACTCTGTTAATAAAATACAGGAAACAGTATAGTGCCCAGTTCCTGTTCACAAATTCTTATATTACAGCCAAAAAGAGCACTCACTACGTTACGACATTTTAGGCGAGAAATATACATTGCAGTGAAATAATCTTGGTTTCTATTTGATCAGGACTGCCTGGTTTTACTGTTTGGTCCCTCGCTTTGTGTCTGTGGTGGTGGGCATATGAAAATGCGGGAATACAATCTGCAGTTTGAGCACCAGCACTAGAAACAGCAAAAATCTGCTGGATTTAAGCTGAGATAAGAGCAGGTAGATCTGGGCACAGGCAAGATGGAGGGAAGTTTATCACAGTTCATTAACACATACTGCCCACACTGTTATGATACAAAGCTGGTTGACAGCTGATACCAACACCAAATTGTTTCCTCTAAACCTAAAATAAATGTTGACTTGGAGCACATTTGTACAGTTTGAAAACAGGTAGACAACAAAAAGAGAACAATCTGGCCCACATGACCGTCACATAATTCGAGTTTGAGCTCCTGTCTTAAAATAACCACGGCAAAGAACAATTTTGCTCCTCCTCTTCAGGGTTCAGGGGTTTTGGCCCATGGCCTTTCTTTCCACTGAATTTCACTGAAATGTCTTACAGTATGTTTGTGTCTTGGTTACAGTGATGCACAGATATTGCACAGAAATTTTAGCCCTGCCATAACACAAATTAAGAGATCATCGGCCTGAGGTGTATGGCTCACCTGCTGTAGCTGCAAAGGTACAGTGTGTCTGATTGCATGTGCCTGCAGCCTGTTGAGTGAGTGAGAGGGTAAAGCTGGGTTAAGGCCTCGAGGAACCTGCTACAGCCCTGCTACTCAGCACAAAGCCTCCCTCCCTGTCTCAGTCTCTTTGTAGAGAGGCTGATCAAAGAGCGGAGCGTGCACAGAGGATTCACCACGTCAGGGAGCTTCTGAGAGGATGAACATGGACATCCCATTATGTTTCCCAGTGGGGTCGCTGAGGGATGTGGGAGTGCACACACACCCTGGTGAGCCTGCGTGTGAGCAACTGTGAACAAACCTGAGTGTGAACTGCAGCACTTCCTGTTCCTGAATGTTCAATTCTGTGCACGTTTGAAAATACTTGGCTGTGGAGGGTGAGAGTGAAGTATGATTGAGTTCTCCAAGCATCTCAGCGTGCAAATGCTGTGCAGCTTTGATTGGTAATGAGGAAGGGAGGGTCGACCTGAGCACCGCTGCCTGTTATTTCAGATGAGAATTACAGGATCAAAGGCTTTTTCTCTCCTCATCGTTCCATCTCATTTCTGCTGTGTGTTTCTGCTTAACCTCAGGCATCCCGAGCTCACCTCTGCCCCATCCACACCCCTCTGAAAATGCAGAGAACTTGTCAAAGCCTCTTAAACTCTTAAACTTCCTTCTCTGCTGCAGCAGGATGGAGGTGTGTACCATCACTGAAGCAGGAAGTCTGAGTTCAAGCTCCCGTCTTGAGAAACAAACTGAATCCCAACTAGCTGCAGGACTGCAGCTCTGTTACTGACCTCTGACCTCTCTGCCAATAAGGAATAATACTAACTAGAATTACCACCTCGTGGTTGCATACCTCAGCGCACTAGTCAAGATGCACAGATTACATCAGTGTCTGTGAAGATATAGATGCTTCACACACATCTTACCCTCGGCAGCACAGAAGATCTATACAATCAGCACAGTTTCAAGGTGGGCACCCAAGATTGGTTATGAGGTTATGAGAATGAGGAATGGCCAGAAAAGTGTTTTTGTGTAGTTAACTTTTGACCTCTAGAATTGAAATGTCATCAATTCATTACTTTATCCCATTAGACATGTGTGTGAAAATTTTCTCCTTGTTAGCATAAGAATTCTTGAGATATGGCCAAAAACATTTTTATGAGGTCACAGTGACCTTGACCTTTGGCCATCAAATTCTAATCAGTTTATCCTTTACTCAAAGTTTGTGCAAAATTTGAAGACATTCCCTCATGGTGTTCTTAAGATACCGTGTTCTCAAGAATGCAAAGAATGCAAGGTCACTGAGACCTTGAGCTTTCACCAGGAACAGTTCATACTAGTCCAAATGAACATTAGTGTCAATTTAAAGTAATTATCCCTCAAGGCATTCCTGAGATACTGCATTCAAAAGAATGGGATGGACAACCTGAAAACATAATGCCTCCAGCTACGGCTATTGCTGGCACAGAAGCATAAAAATGATGAGGACTGGTGCTATGTAGACTAAATCGTATTTGTAATGTATGAGTTTAACTTTACAGCTTTGACTGAAACTATTCCCTTGCTATATCATTCCTCTGCCCCTGCTGTGCTCCAGCCAATAAGGCAGACAGAAGAAATATTGAGACAAATTATTTTCTGTCAAATTCTGAAACAACTCAGTTTTCTGAAAATACCAGAGTGTTTATCCTCCTCTATAATAAATTTGCTTAATTTAAACAGCAAATTAGATGAGAATGATTGGGCTTTCTACCAACAAACGTGGCTTTACTTTAGGATTTGGGGAAACTCCTTGATGAGTCACTGGCTGTGGCTTTTAAGCCTATTTTAAGCCTGTGTAAATCACTCCTCTCTCACCATATGCCAAGGTACCACACATAGCCTATTTTTGTGTGTACGTGTGACTGTGTACTTCAGAGTGTGAGAACCCACACGTGTGGGGTGCATTTTGTCGCTTACCCCATTCCTTGTTTCATGTATCTGCAGCTGGGAAGTGTGTGCGAAGGTATTCCCTTGAGCGGCAGTCGGCCTGTGGAAGAGGAGAGGGAGGAGGATGATGATGGAGGGAGTGAGAGAAAAAGAGGGAAAGAGGAAAAAAAGCAAGACAAAGAAAGGGAGAGATTCCACATTTAATAAGTTGTCTCAAACTGTTCTTAGCTGCGTTCACAGGTGAGCTTTGATGCACTTACATACTGAACATGTTCTTCTGAAGTTTGAAATTAAAATTAAGTGCCTTGATGCTGACTTTACACAGAACAAATTCAGCTCTTCTGTTTGCTGCCAAATCAGACAAACAACGGAAATCACTGTGAGACACAGGCGGTTGTTTGTACAAATGTTACTGAGGCAGCATTGCCTTCTCAACATCATTAGGGTTTTACAGCGCCTGTTTTTGGATCCCAACATCTGAAAACTCTTTTTGTGATCTCCTCTGTGGCTCCACAAACAACAAAGATGCACTATTTATTATAAAAGTGTGCTCTGGGTAACTCTCTCCAGATGATGGTTCAACTGAACCCATTAAGAAGAGCAATGTATTCAGACAGAGTTTTTGTGAATTTGATAGCACGATTGCTTTATTGAAAGTACAGTTGTACCACTGCCAATAGTGGGATAGTTAGTGGGCTAAAACTGTACATTAGTAGTAGAGGTAGCACACTGAAAGGCAGATAGTTCAAGTGTTTATATGTTCTATTGACTTAAAGTGGGGCGCACTGGTAGAATGACTGACTGACTGACAGAATGACACACTGACAGTTTCCATGATTATGTACAGCATACCATACCATGACTTAGTCATACCAAAGTCATAGCAAGTTTAGTAAAAATCAACATGGCGGTTAGGTCTACATAAGAAATTAGCTCTCTAGCGCCCCCATTTTGTTTGATCATGTCAATAATGGAGAGGTCCCCTCAGATTATGTGTGGTCATATGCCTACAAAGTTGCGTGGTGATCGGTGAAACCCTTGAGATGTTATACACCTTTATGTGATGAGCCACGCTCTCTGCAATATTCATTGCCTTATAGAAGCTCAGTTTTAGTAAGTTATCCAACTTTTGCCAAGAGAGAACTTTAGATATTGGTCCCTAGATTATGTTCACTGAGTTTCATGCAGATCGGTCAAACTTCCTAGGAAGAGATTGATGTTCCTCATGGAGAGGCATCTCTGTGCAAAGTTTCATGTCTCTACGACATACAGGACATGAGATATGCCCATTCAAAGTTTACAATTTCAATCGGTTGCTATAACGCCCCCACTTGGCCAATGGATGTAATACTTCTTCATTCGCATCCTCCCATCACCCTATACCACTGTGCCAAATTTCACATGGATTGATCAAGTCAGTGCGCAGAAAAACATGGAACAGACACACCCACAGACAGACAGACAGACAGAATTTTTTGTCATAGTAGGATAAGGCAGCTGCTGCTGTTTCTGGACATTATACCGCCCTACAGGCCAGACATCCACTGTGACGGGATAAATCTCTTTATTGCAGTGAAAGTATGTTGTAGTTGAATTCTCTGGGAGTGTACTAAAACTTCTTCTTACTATGTAGATGTGGTTAGAGAGATCAGATCAATAATGAGTTTAGAGCTGGATTTTAACTTCAGTGTAATGTATTGGGTAAATGTGCCGAATGGGCTAATAAATCAGGACAGATATTTATTACAAATACTACTGGTAGGTTGTGAAAAAGCAATAAGCAGGAAAAGGCTGAGTTAAGACTCTCTCTCTACAACCTCAGAATGGACAGAAATAGTTAAAGAAATTTATTTTATGGGAAAACTTTTTCTCTGAGACATACTACTAAAAATGTGAAAAATACTGAAAAAATGGAAATCTTATTTGAATCTGAAGTGATCTTTTATTTACATGTTTTATTTGTTTTATTCCCCTTGGTATTAAGACATACAGAATGGACTATAGCTTATGCATGAATGGAAGATTTCTCCCTCCTTAAACATACCCTGGCTTTCCGGGTATCAAAGTCAAGGATCATAAGGACCATAAGGATGATCACAGACATAAAGGACCCCATTATCTGTGATACTATGATGTAACCTTGCTCCTTTTCATTTAGTTTTTTACAAGATGTTGAGCTTTTCACCTTCACTTATGATGTTCCTGCCTGTTATCCTTGGTTTTGACTGTTTTGTTTTTCTTTTTGTGAAAAATTTTCTCTTGTCATTATATAGTCTGACACTTAGTACCTTTGCATGTACACTAGTCCCTCTTATGCTGATTTTACCAATGATATTATATGAAACATAAGCAAAACAGGAGTGGTCGGATTAACTTCCTTATATAATTGTAGCATTATCCAGGATTCTGATCATTAATGCAGATGTCACATCCCAGTTTCTCATTTCTGTCCAGAGGTTAAGGTCTAATCACATATTTCACAATGCAATATTTATTTCAGTTCTACTTAAAGCAGCTGTGCGGAACTTTTCGTTTTCGTTGATTATAGCGCCCCTTTGGTCAAAGCGGTATGACACCCACAGCCTGGTGTCGTAAAGCCGGAAATTACAGCATGCATTGTTTTGGAGAGCGAGAGGATTAACTAACGTCAGGTCAGTCCAAGTAAATAGTGGAAACAGCAAAATTACTCAGTAAATTATCCTGTCGTGTTTCTGTTCTGATCTAATCTAATCTGTTGTGTATTTTGAGCTACTAAGGCTACCGTAGTAGTGTGAGCCTCAAGTAATTCTGGGTAATGTAGTAACCGTTGCTGTGCTACTGGAAACAATGAGAAGCAGCCGTGTACGTTCGGTGTAAGGAGGAATAAACAGTTAACAAGTCATCTGCTGAGTCCGCATTATTATGTGAAAAGAAAACTCAGACGATTTGGGAGTTATGCCCTTACTCTATCATTTTCATATTGAGACAGCGGTTAGCATGGCACTGTCAGTACATCTTGCGCAGAGGGATACACCAGTGAGCAACAGCTGCAGCTGGCTCTGGGACAGGTACGCTAGGTCACTCGGTAAATGGCAAACAAAGAGACGACACGGACGATATTACTCACCCGACTGAAAGCTGTCCATCAGCTCCTGCAGGCCTGGAGCGTTTTTTCCAGTTCATCTTGGGAACATGAAAAAAAGTTTCAATCACGCCAGGATTAGTGATTGCTGCAAAGTCTTCATTCCTTGTGATGCACTCTCTGCGGCGGTTTTCCTCCTGATGATATATCTCCCCAACGATGGAAGCACTGAATCCCACTATGTGCAGGAAAATAGTAGCGGAGGATTCAGCCTCTCTCATCTCTGCTCAGCATCCAACACGTGGAGTTCCTCATCTCTATGCTCCGGCTCAAACAGGTATGGCTCTGGATCTGTGTCCGCTACAAGAAACTCTTCAAAATCGCATTCAAAGTCTTCCATTGCAGCTACCAAAATCCGGAGATATCGCTAGGCTAAATAAACAGCTGAGTTATGTTTACAAGCTACGTCTGTGCCTGCTCACCGGTGTATCCCTCCACGGATCACAGCGCAGGATGTACTGACCCTCTATCAGCGCAATGCTAACCGCTGAGACCCAACCACTGGACGTACAGACACAAAAAAGATATTGATAATGTCTCATATGAAAATGATAGAGAAAGGGCATAACTCCCAAGTCGTCGGGGTATTCTTTTATGTGAAGATACACAGTGAAGACAACATAATCCTAATGCTGTGTTCCCACCAAACCCGAATTCGACATACAAAGTCGATGCAAAGACGCGATTAGACGCGTCCATTGCGCCGCTTGGACGCGTCTAGCACAACGCGATGGACGCGATAGAGGTGAAATTCGCGTCCATCGCCTCATCGCTCGAGTTGAAAATATTGAACTTTTGAGGCGAATTTGCGTGATGCTGTGCCACGATAGCCAATCAGCGTTGAGATTCTCCTGACGACACTGGCGTGTGTCAACAACATCCACTTGATGGCACAGCAATAAACTGCTACTCACCGGAGACAGATGGACAGACGCTCTGCAGCTGAAATGGAGCGCCTGTAGTTGGTGTCCTGCCAGGAGATCCTGGTGCCAGCCCTCGCCAACAGGTCCTCAAACTGGGCCCCAGTCAGCCTGAAGTGCTGCTGAAAGCGGCTATCATCCAGACGGAGTTCCTGGAGGAGGTAGTGAAACTCGTCGTCGCTGGATGCGCTCTTGCAGATAGGGTGAACCCAAAAATGACGGTGTTTGGCCCTCCGACGCATTTGGGACTGCCAGAGCAGGTACAAAGCAGCGATGGTGGTTATCTCTGCCATGGTCATCAGTGGCTACCCGGAGCTATATGATACTACGTGTCTACTCTGCAGAGACCGCAACAAAATCGAACAGGCTTGGGTGGAAGACGCCGAGGAGACTGGTCTACTTGGTAAGTTCTGTAAATATGTGTCTTCAATTAGTTTGCAGAATGGCTGTACTATGAACGTTAGCACTAGCTTAGCTCCACTTAGCACAGTCGGCTTCCTCGCTACTCGCGCGAATGACGCGAATTAACAAAATGGTCAGGCGTGGAAACTCGGGCGTTACGGGCAGCACGTTACTCGCATTACAAGCGTTTAAATCGCGTTCATCGCGTTTGGTGGGAACACAGCATAACACAGCAAAGCTGTTACCTGCAGCCTTCGCTTGCAAAGCTAATGCTACTAACGTTAGGTCAGTCCAAGTAATTAGTGGAAACATGCTAACATGCTAACGTTACACACAAGTTAGTAGTAAAGTAAGACCTGTTCATAAATGTTCTGGTGTAGCTCTGAATTTCTTATAAACTGAGGACAACTGCCTGCTGTATATTTGTGTTCATGGTCACAGTCACAGATAATTTTACATGATGCTCCTTCGTTATCCGCCATGACATCAAAAGTACAACCAAGTCCTCATAGATACATCACTGTTAGGTGTTATGTGTTCAGCAATGCCCGTTGTGTACTGCTTACTCTAAACACGGCTCCTTCTTCTTCTGTGCTTTAATCGCTGCAGGCTGCTACGGGCGAGCAGAATCACTTCCGCTTCGGGTGCCATATTCTGGTTTTCTGACTTCCACTTTGTGTCCGACCCAAGCTAGGCTACGCTAAATAGCCATGTAGAGAAAGGCTTTTTTGTCGCTGTTGGGTTCAAATAAATATGCGTATCTTCAAGGGGGGGTGATACGAACTAGGGACAGTTTTATTAATGGTAAAAAGTTCCGCACAGCTGCTTTAAATGACACAGCTTTCAGGGCACATTTGGCCTGCATTAGGTATCCATTAAAATCAGTGAAGCAACTTGTCTGACAGATTAATAGCTCTGCATTAACAAACCATAACCTGCATAACAGCTGTCCTTTGATGGTTTCCTGTCATATTGTATAGTATTTTGTAGCCTATCATTGGAGAATGTCAATGTCAACCTGGTGTTGCAGTTTTCAGGGTTTGCAAAGGTTTTCAACTGTATTCAACATCAGCATTAACAAAATACTAAACTTTTTTTCTAGACGACAGCAATTTAGAGATGCAGTTAACCTGCAATATGTCACTGAAGAAGTCAAAAAGCGCTGCTCTCTTATTTATAGTGCATAAGTATAAAGAGTAGCCAAATGCCTTTTTTGTGTACTAGCAAACTGAGAAACAGCTTGTTATTCAATACAGTATCTAGCTAACAAAAACAAAGAGGGACAAGTATTTAGGGAGTAAGGAGAAATCAGTGCCTAATACGTTACATGATTTTTGTCTGTCTTTTGCCATCTTGGGAACAGGTTAGAAATTATTGTTCTCACTTCAATGTGTTATCCCTTGGATTGTGTTTAATCGATCAAATCAAATCTGCAGGTGGCAGTCTGCTACTATTAATTGTCAAAGCGTAAAAAGAAAAAATGAGGCCTAGTTTGATTATTTTTGGCCAATTTGTGCCATCTTCTTCCCAACAGCATCAAACAGAGGTTACACACACCAGCATTTGATCAACGCTTTGATTCAGTGAAGCTGCTTGAATTCATAAAGCTGGTCTCTCCTGATCAAACTGCTCTACACAGTCATCTGATTCTGGGTAGGCCATTTAAGTGTGTGTGTGTGTGTGTGTGTGTGTGTGTGTGTGTGTGTGTGTGTGTGTCTGCATGCGTTATAGGAGATAAACACTCTCATACCAATTAAAGTGAAGCCACTATGTCAGATAAACCAAATAAAAAATTACACACACACACACACACACACACACACACACACACACTAATTGAATGAACTCCTCCCTGCCTGGAAACGTTGGCTGAATCATACTCATTATGTTTGTTCAGTCTTCTACACATAAAGAGCCTGTGGTGATCAGAATTAGTGTAGCACACAATAATAAACCTGCAGTGGCTAACCATCTAACCTGCTGGACTGTTTTCTGTCCCTGCACAGATTGCTGCTCTGAATAGTGGGTAAAAATACTCTGAGTTGAAAGGCAGATCCAGGTAGAAGCTACAGCTGGAGAAGTGTTGGAAACCTAAAAACAGAATGCAACAGAACAGCAGGTTTGACAGTACTTATTTACGTTGTGCCATAAAGAAAAAAATATGCTTGGGGCCCCATAGCTGCTTGAGCTAGGCTTGCACGTGGACGCACACACACACAGACACACAGACACACACACACACACACACACACACACACAACAACAACAACAGAAATAATAATAAATGAATAATTCATTCTTTGATTTAATGAGGATTAAATGCACCCTTGCTCTATTCAATACACTCAGGGATTTTGCTGCTACAGTCACATTGCACATTTTCTTTAAGTTTGTGGATTCAGATGAAACAGCTGTAACACCAGAGATTGTGCAGAGTAGTTCAAGTGAGGTGCGAACATAGAACATGACAAAGACATTTTAAAAATGGTGGAATGGAGCAAGTCGGTAGTATCGTGAGAAGAATACTCTGTACACTTGTTGCAATGTATTTCATGGCCTCACAGACCATCACTGTCCATTAAAAGGTACATTATTACAACCTCTTCCATGTTTGCTGTTGTCAGAAACTTTTGTCTCTGCCCTCTAGAACCATTGAGTGATTATATGTATGCCAACATAAAAGACATTTAAGTATGTGGGCAGTGACCATCACAACATTTGAAAGAACAAATGAAATCCTCACAAATGAACACTGCTTTTATGATTTTTGAAGCCCAAATGCAATCGTCAGAATTTAAAAGCTAATGTTAGGTTATAAACAAACGACACTACGGTCACATGATTCATCACCCCTACCACAACAAGGCTGTAATGTCTTGATCAGTGTGATGTTATAGTCTCATTTAGCAATTTGTTAGCAACCATTCTTTTAAGGCGCTTAAAAACTTCAAAATTCACAAGTGGGGTATTTACTAATGTATTTAATGTCGTAGAACAAAATGTGAAAGTCTGTTCAGCTTGTGTTAACTGCAGGCTTTTTATCAGGCATCTAACCAAGAACCCATTCAAAAAACCCATTGACTTTGAGACGAGGGAACTGGGAGTGCTAAAATGCTAACTCATTTCAGGGTTTTATGACTCATTCCTCGGGCACTCTATCAGTGTGCCATATCAGTTTAACATCAATCCCTCATTCCTCAAACTGCTCCATAAAAACATTGGCTATATCCTCAACTTTTGTTGTTTGAGTCATTGGTTTTAGGCAGCAGAGATCTTCCCTCACGGTCAAATCACAGTATCTTGCTATGACTGTCAAACGTTGTATGTCGTTCACATCCACACTTTAATCAAGTGCAATGCCAAAGTTGCAAACTTTACATGTGTGTGTTTGTGTCCATTTCTTTGTATTACTTTGTATCCCCTCTAAATTCAAAGGTTTCTGTAAGTCAGTAAATGCAGTGTGAAGTTCTTCATGAGTTCCTTTTTTACCTCAGCAGCAGTTTGTGGAGTTTTGAGTGGTGGGGTGGATAATTAACCAGTCGATCCTACAGAAACTGACCAGATCTGATCAATGGATGAGAGGAGCAACTTTGTGTGAGTGAAAGCAAACTTTCATACCAAACACAATGAATGATAAAGTTTCACTTTCACTGCCACTGGCGTTCTGCTGCTCCATCTGCGCTCAGAGTACACGTAACTGAATGGTACACATTATATATTTCAACAGCGCTCCTAATGAACGGTCTAACTCCAAAATAGAAAATCAATACATTGCGGCAGATATTGTCATCATGACCGGTCAGCACAAATAAATGAATGTGGGGGACAACCCTGCACTTAAACATTAAAAAAACCCAAACTCTCATTATGCATACTTATTGCTAGCGTGCCATTAGATAAACTACTGCCTGCTAATGGAGGCACGCATGCCAACCCCATTTGTTACAGCATCATTATGTCATGTAGCCAAAGTCGCTACTGTTCATCAAAAGTTACAAGGGAAGGACCTCGGCTGTCAGGTACACTGTGTACCGTACCACAGTACGTCGATCCATGCTCAGTCCAACTGAAAAGGTGGTGCTCTTGAATACGGTTCATGAGTAATCGGGTTCGATTCAAACTGTGTCATACGTGAAGGCAGGTTGCTACTGCAGTCGGCAAACAGAGTTCAACAGAGTATAACATCACAATGCAAAGTTCAACTGCATTGTTTGGCAAGGCAAGGCAAGGCAAGTTTATTTGTAGAGCACAATTCGTACACAAATTAATTCAAAGTATGGGCTTTGGATCTTGCGATTAGCACTCTTTTCTTAACTGGAGAAATAACATAAATAAATGTCACATAGATGATGACTCAAGTGTACCCAGGCATGGGCCAATACTACTAATGTGACAGTTAAGTGCAGGGGAGTGGGGACAATCCTACTCAGGCACAGTATGAATCAATCATACCATGAAAATGCCCATAGTCTTGTTTCAATGTAGCTCTGTACTCCAGCAAGACTTTACCTTGGCTTTCCTGCTCAGTGTCTGGCTGGAGAAATATTTGATATTGAAGAGGACACAGCTCAAAGCCACTGTAGTAAAAATATAACAAATGTCTCTTTCAATAATCAACTCCTACTGAAATGTGTCCACTCTAAAACTTTTTGATAAAAATACTGTAGTATGGATCTTTTCTACCTTGACAACATAAACTTAATGTAGACAGGAAATAATGCTCTTCTACTGTACAAGCAAGAGAAAAACAATGACAACAGCTAGCATGTTTACTGGTGGATAATACCACCAGTAAACATGCTAGCTGATTAGCTTGCTAGCAGTAAACGAGGCTAACTAACTAACTCTTTTATTTTTTTTTTACTTTTCTGTAAGAGCTGGAGTGGGCAGTTTTATTCACATGAAGGTTCTGTATTATTATCAGTCATTGCCAGGTATGCTATATTCTATGTGATCCTATAGCCCATCTTGAATATATTACTACAAGTGGCACCTTTTGTACTGTTCTCCCATGAAAGAGGAGCATGCAGCTGTACTTATATTCAGATGCAGAACAATCAGAGAATAACCTCAAAGGGATCCCAGTATCATGGCATCCTCATTACTGACTAACACAATGCAGAAGCCTGCCGGTTTCTCATTTTCCCATTCTTGCTGAGAGTAACAGTAGCGGCCAGTTAGCCTGGGGAGTTCATTAGTGAGCTTAAAAGGTGCTTGAAGGTGGATTTTGTCACCTGTGCCACACTGTAGCTGTTTCCACCTGTTTCCAGTCTTTATGACATGCTAAGTTGGCTCAAGCTTCATATTTACGGTGCAGACATAAGAGTGGTATCCATTGCTTTCAGCTTTTGGCAAGAAAGGAACATAGGCCCATTCCCTAAAATACCAAACTACTCCTTTTAAGCAACAGGGATTGCGACCAAGGCAGCTGCTAACAGAGAACCCAAATTTTTAAACCCAAATGTTGGACCTAATTAGGCAGCGTGAACCTAAACAAACCTTGTAAATAATGCATTAAATAAATGTTCCCACTCTGGTTTAGAACAGCATAAATTAGCGCTCCGTGTGTACCTGACAAAGACAAAATGGAGGAAAAAGCTGTAGTAAATTGAAAAAAATGTGACAGCTGTGTTGCTGTAGAGCAAAGAAAACCCTCGACTCAAGTCTAATCCGTTCAGAAATGGTTTTCTCACAGTCCCTGGCAAGGCGGGAAGGCACAGGTGAACAGATGTGCACTGCTGGCTCTCTGCAGGGGTTTTTGGAACATTCAGGTCACACACACACATGCACCTGAAGGTGTCTGAGTCCTGGCTTTGGTCCAGTGGCCTCGGGCAGGTCTTTATCCTCCAGCCCCCCAAAGCCCCTCAAGCCCTGAAGCTATGCCAGTCTGCTCTCCTCGTTCTATCCCTCCTTCCTTTTCCAAATCATTTCTATAATTCCCCTTGTCCCTGGAATCCACCTGCTCTCACTGTTTTCACACCAAATCCTTTTCATCACTCCAATCATTAAACTTCTTCCTCCAGATCTCTGTGCTTCTCTCTTTCCTCCCACCACACTTCTACACTTCTCTCTCATACCCCCCCCTGCAGCTCTTTCGTCTCTCTCTCCAACCTTCCTCCAGTCTCTCTGTGGAGGTCCACAGTCCAGTGGCTCAAGCACCAGAATGTCACGCAGCCATATATTAACATTTAGACAGCCTCAGGGCCCAAAGGGGAGCTCTGGTTTAAATCAGTCACATCCTCTCTGCACGTTCAGAAAACTTCTGACTGGTACAGCTGGCACCAGTGGAGCACCGGTGTCAATCTTCACGGATGTTTTACCCTGTCAGTTGTCCGATGTGACTGTTTCATGGCTGTGCAGGCTTCTCTTACCCTCTCTTTCTCACACTTTTTCCTCTTAGACTAGTCTGTTCCCGTCCAATTTCATGAAACACGTTGTTTTGTGTTGCCAGTGTGAGTCAGTGTGACATCCTCGCTGCTCCAGAGAGAATTTGGTTTTCAAAGAACAAACAGGGAATTTTGTGTATATTATCGCTATCAGTGGGGTTGGAACTATCATTGATTTTTATTATTGATTTATCTGATATATTTGTTTAACTGTCTATAAAATGTCCAACAAAACATCAGAAAACAGCGCAAAACACTCATTACAGTTTCCCTGAACCCAAAGTGACATCTTCAGGTTGCTTGTGCAGTCTGACCGACAAACTCGAAAAAGTTAAATTCACACATATAAAAAGAGAAAAGCAGTCAATCTACACATTTGAAAGCCTAGGGCAGTGATATTCAACTCACAGCTTGGAGGCAAAATCAGGGTGCCAAGTAACACCAATGAAAATAAAGTGAGTGTTGTACTTTTAATATAAATAAGGTGCCAAAGTGGATAAAAAGAGCATCAAAACAGAGCTTGTAGCACCTGCTTGAAAGTGTGTCTTTAACTGATGACAGCCTGTCTTAGGTGATGATGTTCCAAAGCAGTGGGCTGATCCAGGATAAAGTCCCCCTGCTATTTTTGCTGCATGTGTTTTTCCACAGCAGGGCAGGTAAAAGAAGTTCACCTGTTGGAGGCGAGCTGTTTGCAGAGGTGCAGTAAGAGCCTGTTGTCCGCAGCTCTTAATCAGCATCTCACTGTGGCTGTTTCTACTTTTACTCTTCCTCCCTGTGGCATCATTAGACTTGACTTTATTGAAGAAAAGCCGCAAACAAAGTTCCACTAATTTAGTGTCAAACACATTTAATTTCCTATAGATTTGTCACAATAAGTTTTTAGGTAAAAACTTTTATTGCGAGGCAGCAACTTCACACAACTTATAATAACTACTAATAAGGCTGATAGCACGCAGAACGCAGAAGAGAAACTAACCTCCAAACCACAGAGATTCAGTTAGAAGCTACAAAAGTACTGAGAGCTAAACACACAAAAACTTTTAGAGAGGCCTTTAGAGAGGACAGACTGAATCCACGTGATGGAAGTACCCAGGGATATGATAAAAGTGAGGCTCTGCAATGTCCAAATCTGTCAACGTTTTTTTCTTGTTAATTGTTGTCAAAATTTGTACATTTATATAACATGAACTTAAACTGAAGTGTATCATGATATTGCACTAACACGATCCTCAACCTGTAATTTACGATGTTTAATTCATGAATTGCATTTTTCCCTCTCTTGTTTCTTCATTCATTTTATGTTGATTTTATTTATTTATTTATCTCTAAATTCATACTTTTGGGGTGGGGGTGGGGGTGGATTACATGTGTTAAACCTTTAGCGGTTATACAGCGATTTTGCTCAGGTGTCCTTTTCTTTCTGCGTGTTTGATGATGTATATTAAATACACATACTGGATGTGTGCATGTGTATGTCTTTGTTTATTGTTGTTAAAATCAATAAAGACACTGTTGGAAAAAAAAAAACAGAGACAGAGGTAAGATCGTAAGGTCATCGCCACCCGCTTGAGGGTAGATGGCCTGGCTTTTGGGCCTACTCCAGTGAAGGTCCATCTCTGGCACATCTCAGTGCGGCAAGGCACGCCTAAACTACTACTGGAAACACAAAGAGGCACAGCATGGCTTGACTCCATTATTTATTCCAGTAACTGCTCAAACACAAAACCCGGTACACACAAGAAAACCAACAGAAGTGAAGGGAGATCCATGTGACCAAAACAAGATCAGGAAGTTTCCACTTTCTGAGTAATGTGTTTCTTTACACACTACTTTACAGTCAAACTTTGTGTAAGTCTGGCAGAGAGAGAAAAGTGAGACATATTATTATTCATTGCTGGAATAGCAGGGCAGAGACAGGGTGGAAATCCCTGTAAGGATAATTCTTCGTAGTTAGCGAGTCTCAGTGGCCTCACAGTCTGGTACTTTTTTGCTGCTGTCGGCAACCTCGTTTGGGCAAATCGGCGTGTGTGTGTGTGTGCATGGGCATGTTGGCTGCATGTGTAAGTGTGTATGTGTGCGTTCTCGCTAATATGGGCTGTGTTTGTGTTACTGCAGAGGTGACAACAACCAAAAATACACTAGCTCTGCAGGCCTGAATTATTCAGAGATTGGAGACGGAGCAGCAGGGGGTGGGGGTGGAGATAGATAGATGAATGAGAGAAGGCGGCAACAGAAGAGAGAAAACAGTACAGTGAGGACGGACAAAGTCGGCGAGAACAAGGAGGTGAGAGAAAGTTGAAAAAGTGAAGACTCATGAAAAGCAAGCCACACACACTTGACACACGCAGGCTGGTAGTGGTGACATGAGAGAACACACACACACAGAAGAACATACATTCTGTTATGGCCTGCTGGGGTGTACAATGACTTCTTGCATCTGCAGACTTCAGCACTAAAAAAAAAAAAACAAAAAATAATAAAACCAAAAGTCCTTGCTTCCCACACACAAATATATCCTGGTCTTCAATATCTGCACACAAAAAACACACATCAGCAATATCTCTCTAAACACACACACACACACACACACACACACACACACACACACACACACACACACACACACACACTGCATGCCTCCTCCTTCGTCTCTTTTCCCCTTATACCCACACACAAACTGCATTCCTCAATCTCTTTTATTCTATGCATGCAGCTCCCCATCGCCTCTCACTCACATTGAAATTCCATCTGTTTTTGCAATCTGGGAGTACAGCTGTGGAGCTTTTACATTCCCTGTCTTCCTAGGGGGATGTATGGAAACCCAAAATGGAGACTGGAGTGTGGAGGCACATTTATTGCCTTTTAGTGGGCAAATTGTACACATCCAATACCCTCAGAGCTTTACAGCACTAAGACAGAAGGCGTTTTTAGCATGGTGGGGAGATTGTTTCAGTGCTGCCATGGATCAACAAACCCCTCTGATACTTCCAAGAAACTGTGAGACAGCAAGACAAACTTTAAACTACACAGTGACTTCAAAATGAACATTGCACAGGTGACTGTTGTAGTGGACGTAGCCACTGTGACATCATTGGTTTTTGGAATCCTGTTCTGAAGCCTCAAGTTTGGCAATTTGGCCGTCACCAATTTATTTTGTTTTGTTTTTTTGCCAGATGTGACCATGGCTACTTTAAAATCGTCTTTTTTCTTAGGAAGGGTTCCAACTGACTGAATGACCTGGAAGTATGTGAGCAGCAGCCAGAATAGCTGTTTCAATCATCGTAATATTAAGGAAAGGAGCTTCAGTGCTTCCTTTATTATCCTCTGTATCATAAGATACACTGGACCATCCTTTACCAAAGGAAACAAGATCATGCTATCCCACAGTTCTGAGAAGCAGACACGCACCATTCAGGCGTTCTTTGGGGAATCAACTATTTTGTCACATTACACATCCACAGCCTCTATGAGTCGTAACAACTTCAAACCACAATCATGACAACCTGACAGGTGTTGACTGAGCTGAGTGCTGGTTCTTAAGCTATGATTTGCAAAGGCTTATCATCAGATCTCTGCCTTGAATGTATATATCTTTCAAAAACATATTCTATATTTGTATTGCTTCTTGTGTGCTCACTCTGTTATTCAATTTTCTTATGTTTTATGTGTATTAAATATTTATTATTTACTGTTTTTCTTTGATGGAGCATCTCAGCAAAAATAGCCTATTTCTTGTGACTGTACCACTATAACCGCAGTGACAATAAACGTTTCTACAAGAACATATTTAGCATATTAACCATAACATGAAAAGGGACATTTTGAGCCAGACAATGTTTTTAACTGAACATGTTTGAAAGATAAGAATTGATTGCTGATATGCACACACATTATACCTATCTTGCATAAATTTACTTTACTTACTTTATTTTATCCTTTATTTAATCAGGCGGCCACACCCTACAGCATACTCTGCTTTATCCTCTATTTTACTCTTCATGGGATCATAATTTACAAAATGAGCACCATACTGAATTGAAGACTTAAAACTAGCAACTGAGACAGTAAACTAATGAGGAAAATGTGAGAAATAGAGTAATTAATGCATTCTAATTTCTTTTTGCAACCAGTTGCCCCCTGCTGGCCATTAGGAAGAGACTAGGTTTAAGGCGCTTCCGCATTAGATTCACTTTTCAGACCAGGAGTCTGCATCTACATCTTTTATACAGTCTATGGAAGGAACATAATTAGTGACTTCCGCTCAGTGCAAAGCACTCAGACAGAGAGGAGAGGTCTGGAAAAAGGCTGTTACTGTACATCTCATACAGCTCCTCAGGGTCCCATTACTAGTGGTTGTCTTCCCATCAGTGTATGTGGAGGAGGAGGGGATTGGGAAGTAATGGATTTGATCCTAGAGATGACCACCGATGGACCAAATCTAGTCCAAGACTACACACATGACAGCAATGCACACAAACCTGTTGAATACTATCAGTCATCCAGATTGTTGTATATATGGATGGGATGAGTAGAGGGCAACAAGACAGGGATGTTGTGGCTACATGATATGTGTTCCAAGGGAGTTATGGTGGCCCTTTGTTTTCTAAGACTCTTTTACAACATCACTTAGTGATGCAAAGAGGCCACAAACAGGAAGCAACATATGGCTCCTGGTTAGGTACGCTGTATTTATTTCGTGTTTTATTTTTGAGATAAAAACACTTACATATTTATCTGTGACATATTACAACATAGTGAAATAGTGGCACAAGGGAAAAGAAGTTTTTTTTGAGGTGGAGATATTTCTGTGGAAAGTGAACACCAAATGAGCTGTCATGTTTAGTAGCATCGAGAGTGGAAAAAAGAAAAGAAAAAAGATGTATGGAATGCTAAAAAATATACCATAAATAACCACAAGACATGCAAATCACAAAGTTTTTATGCATCATTGTAGCAAAACGGTCGAAACTGAGAACAGAGACAAGCACAGCCGCACTCTCCAAGGTGTGTGTTTTTGTGAGACAGAGAGAAGGGGAGAGAAGGTGGTGCATTTTTTGCAATGTTTCACTAAGTTATTAATAACTTACACTGCTTTGTTACTTTTTTGCCCAACCTGCCCAAGCTGCCCAGGATATTTTCGAGCATGATTAATCACCAATTATTGGATGACATGGTTCCCATGGGGAAGGGTCAAACACTGATGCCTTTAGTTTGGAATGCAGCCAGACAGATCCATTTGTGGTTTTATAACACACTGCTGGTGGGCCTGATGGCACCTGTTGCGGCAGTATGATATGCAGACGGGCGGCATCAGTTCATTACACGGCCGGACATTACCTGTTGCAGCAGTATGATTCACCACTGGACGGCGTGAGTTTGAAATGCTGCAGATAATGATATAATATAAGGAGCTGGGGATGCCTGTAGGGTGGACAGGAGGGGTAATGGATGGGTCCAACAACTTTCACCCAGGAGCCTGGTGATCACTTCTTGAATTAATGTAGAGCCAAACCATGATGCTTTTTTACTAAGTCTAACCATGTGCTTTTGCTGACAACCTGGCTTTAGTTGTGGCATCCCAGAACATCAATGGCAGATGCAGAAGGATATCTAGTGCATAATATGTATATGTGAAAAGCCACTGACAAAGTGACGATATGTGATGACTTGGGATGAGAACATGTCGCTAATACATGTCACTGTAATGAGAGTGCGGAGGAAACCCCTCAGAAAGAAGAAGGTACCTGATGCTGGTAGAGGTATAGCTTTGATCTGCAATCCGTGACAACCACTTTTTTATTATCATCAGTACGTGTGTCCTAAAGAGCCAACAGACAGGCCTGCTAAATTTCAAGTGAGCAGGACTGACAGAGCAGCAGTATGTTTGTCAGGGAACATTAGCTTAGAGAGAATTAGGTTTCACTTCTACTGCTGTCCATTAGAGCTTTTAACTGACTGCCAAAGGAGAGGAAGGAAGGAACAGGAGATGAGCCCGTGTCTCTGTGTGTGAGAGTGTGTGTGTACAGACTGTATGTGCTTGTGGGTATATGTACAGGCTTTTATGTGTGTCCATGGATGGACTGTGCGTACACATGTTTTGTGTATCTGTGTACGAAAGGTCTGAGCAGAGAGGTCAGAGGAGTGAGCTTCTGACTGCAGGGCTGTGCGTTTCAAAGTTGAACATGTAGGAGGGAAAGTTACTCTTTTGTAACACTTTATTTTACCAGTGTTATTTCCTAATATTTTCTTGCATATCTTCTGTGTCCATGCAGTTTCTCATAGCTTAAGGTGATGTCTTCATATGTTTTGTTTTGTCTAACCAATGGGAAGACAGAAAAAAACTAACAAATCTTGACATTGCTTGTCTTGCTCTTTTTAACCCCTAATGAAAAGTTATTCATCATTTAAGTTATTTTTGAAAACTTTTTTCTCCATATGCTGTATGTTTAGAGTAGAGATGTTTTTTTTTCCTGCAGACAAAAGCCCCATTCCCACCAAACATTTTCGATATGGTACATTCAGAACCAAAAGTAACCCTTCAAACCAAGATCCTAGGTCCGTTTAGCATTTTCACAAAAACAGTACTCTTAAATGTGGGCAAGGTTGTTGTCACTCACTGCTGTGTCCAGTTCTCGCTATATTTCCTCATCACCGGTGACACAGATGGAAGTCTGCCCCTTGTTAATTGTCCTCAGAATGGGGTTGCCAGCTAACCTTTTCAAAACAAAATAGAAAAGGTTGGAGTGAGAGTCTCTCTCCATGGGATCTTTAAAAATAGTGGGTTTGTGCATATCAGGGATTAAAGCAAAAAAAAATATTTTTGACTGAAATTTTTTTTCAGGCCAGTTCATATTCCTCCACAATAGGCTGCACCATACTTTAAGAATGACCCCTTTTCTGCCGTGCAATAGTTTCCCAAAGCTTTCAAGTAAAAAGGTTAAATGCTGTATTAGCCCTTCAGTTTCTCTAATACAGCATTTAAGTTGTAAGAACACTTAAACCTACACTATTTAAATATTCAAGACCAATAGCATAGGATCAAGGTGATTTTGAGCGGTTTATTTATTGTTGTTGTTTGCTTTTAATTTAAATGTTTTGATCTATTCAATTAAACTGATACTTTTTGCAGGGCTTGACTCAGTTTGTAATGTAGTCAAACAAATAATTAACCATCCACAAATCTTTTCTGTGCAGGTTCTATTCCTCTTAGAAGAACAGAACAATTATAAACAGAACAATTAACGATTGCTATGGCGACTGCACCGTGGGAACGCGGGCGGCGAGTTGAATGAGTGTCTCGCCACTGTTGGAGCGAAGCAGCCGATGCGTCTCAGGACCCGAGCCGCACCGCGTGACAGACAGCAGGCGCGGGTGGTGGTGGACGCCACCGCCGGCACGGACCAGCCCAGAGCCCGGAGCGCCTACCGGACCGCTGCCGCCGCGTCATGACGCAAGGGGACGTTTCTTCACTCATCTGTGCGCCGTTGCAGCAAGAGGCACCAAAACCCCGCTTCTTCTCCAGCTAGCTGAGGAGGGGGTGCTTTTTTAATTTTATTTTTTATTTTCTGGTTACATTGTCCCCTCATACCAGTGGACCTGTTCGTACTTTTTTTTTTTTTTTTTAAACACCGGAGCAGAATGGCTGAGAGAACCTCCAGCGGGCTGCTGCCCATGATGCTGGAGCTCATGCCTGCGCCGGCAGTGGCAATGGTCTTAGAAGTTACTACAGATCCTTCCTTGGGGGGCAGTGGTGAAACCGCCCTCCTCTGTTTCTGATTGGCTAATAGCAAGGCTCTGGCTGGCTTTATTGGTTTACAACAGCGTCATTAATTGGATAGTCAAAACTGAATCACAACAAATGCACGTGCAACTTTTTTTTCCTCCCTTATTTTCCAACTGACGGAAATCCGTCTAGAGACGGAGAACTTTAAACCCCTGCGCTTGCCTGAGAAGGACTAAATGCACAGGGATTAGTGTTGCCGTAGCCCACAGGAATGATGCTCCACAATGCTTTTTTTCCAGGTGAGGATTAGAATATATGCAGTTCACAAAATTTGGTCATTTTTTGTTTCAACGCTTGAAGATCCACTCATCACTAAACCTTTCTAGCTACACCTTTAAGTACCAGATCTGTGGGCTAGGTACCTCAAAAGAGGGGAGATGGTAAGGAACAGTTCCACTGGTGCCATCCACAACTTTTCACAGTGGCGACAGTTCAAAACAGTACCAAACTACTTGATGGAAACGGGGCTAAATAGCACATTTTTGGATGTTAAGCTGACCTGTGTGTAATGACTAGAAGACTCTAGTACCCCTTGCCTACTGGACACAAAACTCGCCAGCATCTGGCTTTTGTTTCTAATGGGAAAGGTTACAATCAGCATTCATTCCTGGGTCAACTGACTCTGCCATAGTCACAGGTATTTATTGGCTCCAGCCCAGATAGGCTTCAATCAGCAGTGATGGAAATACAACACCCAGGTTAATACGCTAATTATAGCCCCTTTGCAAAAAACATTACCAGTCGTTATGTCACTGTCATGGTGTGATCCAATTTTTATTGATAAAAAAAAAAAAACGTGATTTGATAATCAGTGTTCTAGAGGTGAATCCTGACTATAGCTCTGGAGGAGCTCACCAAACCTGTTAAAACCACAGACGATTTGCTATATGTGGCTCTAGTAGAACATTATTATTTATGACGATATCACATCAGGTCGTGTGAAGTGGAACTGAGCAGTACACCGGTAAAGTCTCCGTCTCTGGCACATGCCACCAGTTCAAAGATGTAGCAAATCTATTCCAACAGACCTTGTCACAAAACAAGTCAACTTTGGCCCTGAGAGTCTGGGCTTTTCTGAGGTGTGTTCACAAATTATTTTATTTGCTGCACACCTTCACAACAACTAACCAAAAGAACAAAGCAGACATGCCTTATTGCCCAATCAAAATCTTTGTCAAAAAGTGACATTTTCATTGTGTAAATTGTTAGCTCAGAGGTTGTTGTTGTTGTTGTTTCCCATAGTGAAGGAAATTTGGAAACGGCATGTAGATAGTGGAAGGAAGGGAAGATGCCGGCTGAAATCAGAGGCGCAATGGCAGGCTTATAGCCACTGCCTACATCAGGTGAGCCAGCCTGTACAAGACACACCAGTTAAAAAAAACAAAAAACAAAAAGGCACACTCATCCTCTTGCAACGGGAAATGGGCAATCAGTCTATCACCTACCTTTACAGGTTATGTTACCGTTAATCAGGAAGGGGTAAAATTAATAAGTTCATCCACTTAACAGATTTAACCATTGCATACATTCTGTGTGTTTATTACTGCAACATGAGGACAATTTCATCCACTTCACTGCTGCTTTTACCATTTTGATGCTTAAAATTAAATATGGAAATACGAGGTTATCAATCAGAAAACTGAGTCAGTCCCACTTCAAATGCCAGCAAAAACACTAGACAACTACGAAACGTTTGTTTCGATGAACACAGACAATGAACCACAACCCACAGTGTTTCTACGGGGATGGAGTGGCCACTAATGCAACATCCCTCTGATGTGTCAGCTTTCTGTCTCTGACCTCTGCTTGTCACTCTCTGGCTGTCACAGTGACGGCAGAGGAAAAAGGCAGAGGATGAATGGAGGCAGGTGTCAGCTCGCCTTCTCCTTCCCATCACATGCAGGTGAAGTGCTGGAAACAGAAGTGTGAGAATTTAATGGTGTTTGAGAGCATGACTGAGATTGGGCGTGAATTAGTCTGGGCTCTCTCTCTTGTGTGTGTCTGTGTGTCTGTGTGTGTGCATGTATAAGTGTGTTTTAGTTTCCACGGCGGTATATGAGATTCTGCTGCAGTGCTTTCACACATGAGCCTTCACTGCAGAATCCAACCATGATGTCATCTTTTCTTTTCATCTTTCTCTCTGTAAATCTCTCAGGCTGTGGAGAGGAGGGGTTTATTTCAGTCGTGATGTAAAGTGAGAGGATCTTATTAGATGGTGAAGAGAGGGGTGGAGAAAACAAGGAACGAAGAGTAAAGGGTTAATTTGTACATTTAGAAAAAGAAAGCAGTAGATCACTTTCCCTCTGCAGGTAATGATCACTAAATATTAAAACTTTAAGTAATACATGACTTCCTGTATTAATCCAAAACATACTTTGTGCCTTCCACAAAATTTAATAAGCTGAAATTCAATAAATGTCCTCCATGGTAGAATATTACAATAATATTAATATGCCCTTCTCTAAGATAACTAGTGCTGAAAAAATTGCCATTAATTGATTAAAAAATGTTGATGTTAGATTAACATGTTGATCACTTTTTATTTATTTTTTTTTACAGTTTCTCACAGATGAAGATTTACTGTTTTTCTCCATTGTATTGGTTATTCAAATGCCTTTTATTGATGGGACAGCTGTAGATAGACAGGAAAAATGGTAGATGGGGGATGACATTCAGCTAAGGAGTGTAGGTCGAGCTCAAACCCATATAGGACACATCCTATATGTAACAGGGTCAACTATACAGCAGTAATTTTTGTAACAAAGTTAAATGTACATATGTAATGTTGAGTACTATAATTCCAAAATTTGGTCAATCAATCAATCAATCAATCAATCAGTTTTATTTATACATCCCAATATCACAAATCACAATTTGCCTCAGAGGGCTTCACAGCATACATTATCCCTCCTTGGACCCTCACAGCGGATAAGGAAAAACTCCCCCCAAAAAACCCTTTAACGAGGGGAAAAAAATGGTAGAATTTTTAAATTGAAGATCTACTTTTTTTTTCTACACCCAATTTTTGTCAAATTTTGGTCCCAAATTTGTTCAAATCCATGCTAGTGAGCACTTGTCCTTACCCAAGACAAACGACTCACCTGACAGGTGTGGTATATCAAGATGCTGATTGAACAGCATCATTACTACACAGGTGTGCCTTTGGATGGTCACATTAAAAGGATACCCTACAATGTGCAGTTTTATCACAGCGCACAATGCCACAGAAGTTTTGAGGGAGCGTGCGATTAGCATACTGACTGCAGGAATGTCCATCAGAGCTGCCAATGAACTGAAAGTGCATTTCACCTCCATGAGACATCTCCAATGTTCTATCCAGTTCCATGAATTTGGCAGTACATCCAACCATCCTCACAAGTGCAGACCACATGTAACCACACTAGCTCAGAACTTCCATATCCAGCCTCATAACTTGCAAGCTCGTCTCTGAACAGCCACCCAAACAGGTGATGCAACATTCGTTTACACATTCAAAGAATTTTTGCGCAAACCGTGAGACACTGTCTCAGGGAAGTTCATCTGCATCACTGTCGTCCTCACCAGGGTGTTGACCTGACAGCAGTCTGTTGTCGTAACCAACTTCAGTGGGAAACTGCTCACCGTCAATGTTGTCTGGCACTTTGGAGAAGTGTTCTCTTCACAAATGAATCCCGGTTTATACTGTTCCAGGCAAATGTAGGCAATGCCAATGTCATAAACAGATTGGTCCATGGTGGCTGTGGGGTTATGGTACGGGCTGGTATAAACTCAGCACAACATACACAGGTGCATTTCACTGAAAGCAATTTGAATGCACTGTGATGAGATCCTGAGAGCCATAAGTGTGCCATTCATTCACTGCTATGACCTCATGTTGCAGCGTTACAATGCACGACCCCATCTCGCAAGGATCTGTACACAATTCCAGGAAGCTGAGAACATCCCAATTCTTACATGGCCCACCAGATATGTCACCCACTGAGCATGTTTGGAATGCTCTGGATCGGCATGTGCGACTAAGAAGAGGGGGCCAACAATAGACAGGCCACAGTCATCAACATGATCAACTCGATGTTACGGAGATGCGTCACACAACATGAGGCAATTGGTGTCCCATTGGACACTAATTTTTTCCGGGTATCTGTGACCAATTCTGTCAAACGGCGGGTATCAGAGGAGATGCTGTGTTTTGCAAGCCAAGTTTCTCTTTCACTTTCACTTCAGCTTGTCAGAGCTGGTGATCAGGAACAAGATTTACCTAACATTAGCAATACATTATTAGTTGTTTGATGATGTAGTCAAGCTGAAGGCTTATGTTATCTATTACTGTCTGATGAGCAGAGCTGAAGGTTAGCAGGTACGCTGGAGCTTGCAGG